>NC_069407.1:7304342-7306311 GCF_026875155.1 Cherax quadricarinatus | reverse complement strand
TCTCTGAACCATTTATATTCATGTCTAATTCCTTGGATCAAGAGCCTTTCAATAGGATCAAGGTGTTTCTCCTTAAAGGGATTATTAACTACAGCAACAAGTAAATAAACTCTATCAGCCGGGAAGGGAAATGTCATATCAAATGTTTTGCTTAATTGCAAATAATTTAATTAAGGCGTATAACAGAGCACAAAAAAATCGCTGAAGTTAAGGAAAAATATCCTGGCGTCAGGAACACCAGACACGAAATGCCAATTTATTTTATAATGACCGTAATGAGACCTGGACGATAGCAACACTGAATGAGGTGGAAAGAAACCCAAAAATTTGCATACGTAGACAAAAAAATAGTCACGTTAGGATTCAGGATGGTACACCAGCCCGAGGCTGGAATAACACCAGACAGAGCAGACCTGCAGTCATTGTTGTTATGAGTGACGATCACCACAGAGACAAACCTCACGTGAGATTCAGGGGTGGGGTTCACTTTGGGGCCTGTGAACGTGTTCAAGACGAAGGTGTGTTTATATATGCAGAGACCACTGCTAGTTGCTGTGTGTAGATGGTCATGTATATTATTCTGATCTCTCTCTCTCTTTCTCTTTTTCTCTCTCTCTCAAATGTCTCTCGCCATTCCTGTGTATCTGTCTCTCTCTGAAGAGATGGGAGTTAGCGAGAAGAGAAATATTTTCTGAACATGGTGAGAATTTCTAACTTTTTTGAAGGTTTCTGGGCAATTGCTGAAACGTGGTATCCAGGACAACTGCAGAAGTGATTGTAATGTCTGTGACGTCGTTGGTGAAGCTGCTGCTGTTACTTTAGGTTCTGTTGCTGTTCTTAATGCAGGTACTGTTGATGTTATTGATATTCTCAGTGCAGGTTGTGGTGTTTCTGCTGTTTTTAATACTGATATCTGATAAAGCTCTAACATCGTGAAACTTCTGTCTCTTTTCCAACAACAACGTCAGCAGTTCTTCAGTTGGATCCTCTCCACTGAATCATTACACCCGTTAAGTACGAGTGTAACGATTCAGAGGGCCGAAAGCGGGACCGTGCGCACGGCGGCCGTCTTGCATCATACAGAAGAAAACAATACATTTTAAGCCAGTGAGATACGTCTTAGAAGCAACAAGGGGTGCTTCACAAAAACCCGTGTTTTGAGTTGTAGTTGTGGCTGACGACAACCTTTCAAGAGAAAAGACTTTCCTGCTAAGAGTATCACTTTTCACTACTCTGTAGCACTGCGGCAGGACCTTACATTGGTAAGCCGAACCGGTCAGACTACGGGTTCGAAGTCCGGCAATCCAAGGAACAGTCTTGTACAAACGTTTATGACACGAAAGGGACTTAACCCAATACGTACTGGCGGGGCACGCAAGGTATGTAACAGTGCTCACACAGTGTAACACTGTACCCAGACAATGTAACACAGTACTCAGTGTACCCATGCAACGTAACCTTGTACTTACACAGTGTAACACTGTACCCACACTTTGTAACACTGTACCCACACAATATAACACTGTACTCACACAGTGTAACATAGTACCCACAGTATAACACTGTATCCACACAGTGTAACACTGTCCCCACACAGTATAACATTGTACCTACAGGGTAACACTGTAACCACACAGAATAACACTGTACCTACACAGTGTAACACTGTACCCACACAGTATAACTCTGTTCCCCACATAGTATAACACTGTACCCCACACAGTATGACACTGTACCCCACACAGTATAACACTGTACCCAACACAGTATAACACTGCACAAACACAGTGTAACATAGTACCCATAGCACAGCACTGTACCCACACAGTGTGACATAGTACCCACAGTATAATACTGTACACACACAGTGTAACATTGTACCTACAGTGTAGCACTGTACCTACAGTGTAGCACTGTACCTACAGTGTAGCACTGTACCTACACAGCATAACACTGTACCCACATAGTA
>NC_069407.1:7284342-7299342 GCF_026875155.1 Cherax quadricarinatus | reverse complement strand
TTGATATATATTATAAACAACAACGGGCCCAAGACTGATCCCTGTGGAACGCCACTTGTTACAGATCCCCACTCGGATTTAACCCCATTTATGGACACTCTCTGCTTCCTGTCAGTGAGCCATGACTCGATCCACAAGAGCACTTTTCCCCCAATGCCATGAGCTGCCACTTTCTTTAACAGTCTATGGTGCGGAACTCTATCAAAAGCCTTACTAAAATCTAAGTAAATAATATCAAATTCTTTATCGTGGTCAACAGCCTCAAAAGCTTTACTGAAGAAAGTTAATAAATTAGTTAGACAAGACCGGCCTCTTGTGAATCCATGCTGAGTATCATTAATCAAGCTATGCTTATTGAGATGGCTTCTTATAATCTCAGCTATAATTGACTCTAGTAATTTGCCTACAATTGAGGTCAGGCTTATTGGGCGGTAATTTGACGGCAATGACTTGTCCCCTGTTTTAAAAATAGGAATTACATTAGCCATCTTCCACATATCAGACACTACACCTGTTTGAAGAGATAAATTAAAATATTAGTTAATGGTTCACAGAGTTCCATTTTGCATTCCTTAAGAAACCCTTAAAAAAAACCTCATCAGGACCCGGCGACTTATTTTGCTTCAGTCTGTCTATCTGCTTCACAACCATTTCACTAGTGACTGTGATGTTACATAATTTATCTTCTTCTAGCCCACTATAAAAATTAATTACTGGAATATTGTTAGTGTCTTCTGTGTAAAAACTAAGAGAAAATAATTATTAAAAATCGAGCACATTTCATTCTCTTTGTCAGTAAGGTGCCCATAGTTATTTTTAAGGGGACCTATCTTATCTCTAACTTTTGTTCTATAGACCTGGAAAAAAACTTTTTGGGTTAGTTTTAGAATCCTAGCAACTTTAATTTCATAGTCCCTTTTAGCTTTTCTTATCCCCTTTTTAATGTCCCTCTTAATGTCAATATACTGATTCATAAGATGACCCTCACCTCTTTTGATACGCCTATAAATTCCTTTCTTATGCCCTAGTAGATATTTCAGCCTATTATTCATCCATTTTGGGTCATTTCTATTTGATCTAATTTCTTTATATGGATAAACGTTCTTTGAGCAGCATGTATAGTGTTCAGAAAACTGTCATATTGATAGCTCACTTCGTTACCCCAGTCAACAGATGATAAGTGTTCTCTAAGCCCATCGTAATCTGCTAAGCGAAAATCTGGGACTGTTTACTGAGTTATCGCTACTATCGTACTTCCATTCAATGCTAAATGTAATTGATTTGTGGTCGCTAGCACCCAGTTCCTCTGAAATTTCTAAATTATTAACAAGGGATTCATTGTTTGCCATAACTAAGTCAAGCAGGTTATTTCCCTTGTAGGTTCTGTCACAACTGCTTCAAAAAACAATCCTGAACTACTTCTAGAAGTCTTATGATTCTAAATTCCCAGTCAAGAAATTCCAATCAATATGACTAAAGTTAAAGTCTCCTAGAATTACTACATTATCGTGCCTTGTGGCCTTAACAATTCCCTCCCATAGTAGTCTCCCTTGGTCCCTATCTAAGTTTGGGGGACGGTATATCACTCCTAAAATCAGTTTTTCATGCCCCTCTGAAAATTCTATCCAAACAGACTCTGTATGTGTTACTTCAGACTTAATACCCGTTTTTATGCAACAGTTCAAGCGATCTCGGACATACAATGCCACCCCCACCCCCCTTCCCGATACTTCTATCTACTTGGAACAATTTAAAACCCTGAATATGACATTCCGCAGGCATGTCCCGACTTTTTGAATTAAACCACGTCTCAGTTAAGGCAAATACATCAATGTTACCTGCACTAGCAACTAATCTCAACTCGTCCATCTTATTCCTAGCACTACGGCAATTAGCATAATAAACATTGAAAGACTCTCCTTTCTCTTTACCCTTCCTGCTCATTTTTGCTTTTCTACTAAACCTATTACTGTCCTTATCACCCAAAGTCCCTGGCTTTTCAATATCTACCTCATTCTGCTTATTACTAGTTCCCCTAGAACTCGTAATATTACTACACTGGGACTTCACTGTTTTCCTGCCAAAACCCATACCACTAACTATTCCTAGTTTAAAGTCCTAACTGCTCCCTCCATTGCAGTTGCCAGTGCTACCACCCAGACCTAGATAAGTGAACCCATCCCTGGCATACATGTCATTTCTGCCATAGAAGAGGTCCCTGTTGTCAATGAATGTTACCACATTTTCCTTACAGTATTTGTCCAGCCAGCAATTGACACCAATTGCCCTGGACAACCATTCATTTCCAACTCCTCTCCTTGGCAAAATACCACATATGACAGGGTTCCCACCCTTACTCCTAATTATTTCTATTGCTGACCTATACCTGCTAATCAGGTCTTCACTTCTACGTCTGCCAACATCGTTGCCTCCACCACTGAGACAGATAATAGGATTGCTCCCATTACCTCTCATGATGTCATCCAGACGACTAACAATATCCTCCATCCCAGCCTCAGGAAAGCAAACTCTCTGTCTCCTACTCCTGTCCTTCAAGCAGAACGCCCTATTCATATACCTAACTTGGCTATCCCCAACAACAACAATATTCTTACCTTCCTTGGTGTCGTTCGTCGTGATGTTCCCAGTAGTCGACTCACATTCGTCGGGTAGCACTGAGAATGTATTAGATGTTTCCACAACAGTTTCCACGGCAGTCTCTTTCTTCTTCATCGTTTCTACCTTTCCATTCGTCTTCTTGATCGTCAACTTCGTTCCCTGCTGTCCAGCCACTGACCAGTTTCCCTTCCTGACCTGAGGACTTAAAACAGGAGGACTACTACGAATCTTCTTGTTTTCCTCGGTCAGTCGCCGAATCTCCATCTTCGCCATCCTCAATTCTTCCTTAAGCTGTTGGTAAAGTTGCTCGATGGAGGGCATCTTGCTTCAATTCGTAGAGAGCGCGCAAACAGGTCTTCACAGAGCTAAGTACACATCACCACTGCGCAAAAGCCAACTCAATCAGGAGCTACTGCGCAGCACGTCCGCACGGCCCAATAGCGATGCGAACACTTCCCTTCCGTCAACTTCTACTACAACTCCTTCCATCCACTGAAGATTAATACACTACTTGGAGTCTACCTGGAATCAATGCCCCTACGGCCCAGTCCACGACAAGGCCTCCCTGTGGATCATAGCCTGATCAACCATGCTGGCCGCACGTAGTCCAACGTAAGAACCACAACCCGGTTGATCCGGCACCGACTTTAGTATCTGTCCACACACACACACACACACACACACACACGACAAGGTGGACAAAGACAGGATGTTCCAGAGACTGGATACAACAACACGGGGACTCAGTTGGAAGCTGAAGACACAGATTGAATCACAGGGATGTTAGGAAGTATTTCTTAAGCCACAGAGTAGTCAGGAAGTGGAATAGATTGGAAAGCAATGTAGTGGAGGCAGGATCCATACATAGCTTTAAGCAGAGGTACGATATAGCTCATGGTTCAGGGAGAGTGACCTAGTAGCTACCAGTGGATTAACGAATAAACATGAGGAATGGCAAGAAAGAATCAATGAGAAGTCCCCAGATATCATAGCAGTTACAGAAACAAAACTCACGGAGACAGTAACAGATGCAATCTTCCCACCAGGATACCGGATCATGAGGAAAGACAGAAGGGGCAGGGGGGGAGGGGTGGTTGCTCTGCTAGTAAAAAACAGATGGAAATTCGAGAAAATGGAAGGCATAGATGAGACAGGAGAAAGAGACTACATAGCAGGTACACTTCAGTCTGGGAAACACAAAGTGGTCATTGCAGTGATGTATAATCCACCACAGAACTGCAGGAGGCCAAGAGAGGAATATGAAGAGAGCAACAGAGCAATGGTGGACACACTTGCTGAGGTGGCAAGAAGAGCTCACTCCAGCAGAGCAAAGTTGCTGGTTATGGGGGATTTCAACCACAGGGAGATTGACTGGGATAACCTGGAGCCACATGGGGGTTCCGAAACATGGAGAGCCAGGATGTTGGACGTGGTGCTGGAAAACCTCATGCACCAACATGTTAAGGACACTACCAGAGTGAGAGGGGAGGATGAACCAGCAAGATTGGACCTTGTGTTCACCCTGGGCAGCTCAGACATTGAGGACATCAAGTATGAGAGTCCCCTAGGAGCTAGCGACCACGTGGTTCTGTGCTTTGAATACATAGTAGAGCTGCAAGTGGAGAGAATAACAGGAGTTGAATGGGAAAAGCCTGACTATAAAAGAGGGGACTACATAGGGTTGAAGAACTTCCTGCAGGAGGTCCAGTGGGACAGAGAACTGGCAGGAAAGCCAGTAAATGAAATGATGGAATATGTAACAACAAAATGCAAGGAGGCAGTGGAAAGGTTTATTCCCAAGGGCAACAGTAACAACGAGAAGACCAGAACGAGCCCCTGGTTTACCCGACTGTGTAAGGAGGCAAAAACAAAGTTCAATAGAGAATGGAAAATGCACAGAAGGCAGAGAACACACGAAAATAGGGAGATCAGTCGCAGAGCCAGGAATGAGTATGCACAGGTAAGGAGGGAGGCCCAGCGACAGTATGAAAATGACATAGCATCGAGAATCAAGACTGACCCGAAACTGTTATATAGCCACATCAGGAGGAAGACAACAGTCAAAGACCAGGTGATCAGATTAAGGACAGAAGGTGGAGAACTCACAAGAAATGATCAGGAGGTATGTGAGGAGCTGAACAGGAGATTTAAGGAAGTTTTTACAGAAGAGACAGGAAGGGCTGTGGGAAGACAGCACAGAAGGGAACATCAAGAGGGAATATACCAACAAGTGTTGGATGACATACGAACAACTGAGGAGGAGGTGAAGAAGCTCCTAAGTGACCTTGACACCTCAAAGGCGATGGGACCGGACAACATCTCCCCATGGTTCCTTAGAGAAGGAGCAGAGATGCTGTGCGTGCCTCTAACCACAATCTTCAACACATCCCTTGAAACTGGGCAACTACCTGAGAAATGGAAGACAGCTAATGTAGTCCCCATATTTAAGAAAGGAAACAGAAACGAGGCGCTAAACTACAGACCTGTGTCTCTGACATGTATTGTGTGCAAAGTCATGGAGAAGATTATCAGGAGGAGAGTGGTCGAACACCTGGAAAGGAACAAGATTATAAATGAAAACCAGCATGGGTTCATGGAAGGCAAATCTTGTATCACAAACCTCCTGGAGTTTTATGATAAGGTAACAGAAGTAAGACACGAGAGAGAGGGGTGGGTAGATTGCGTTTTCCTAGACTGCAGGAAGGCCTTTGACACAGTTCCCCACAAGAGATTAGTGCAGAAGCTGGAGGATCAGGCGCATGTAAAAGGGAGGGCACTGCAATGGATCAGGGAATACCTGACAGGGAGGCAGCAACGAGTCATGGTACGTGAAGAGGTATCACAGTGGGCGCCTGTTACGAGCGGGGTCCCACAGGGGTCAGTTCTAGGACCAGTGCTATTTTTGATATATGTGAACGACATGATGGAAGGAATAGACTCTGAAGTGTCCCTGTTCGCTGATGATGTGAAGTTGATGAGAAGAATTAAATCGGACGAGGATGAGGCAGGACTGCAAAGAGACCTGGAGAGGCTGGACATGTGGTCCAGTAACTGGCTTCTCGAATTCAACCCAGCCAAATGCAAAGTCATGAAGATTGGGGAGGGGCAAAGAAGACCGCAGACAGAGTATAGGCTAGGTGGACAAAGACTACAGACCTCACTCAGGGAGAAAGACCTTGGGGTGACCATAACACCGAGCACATCACCGGAGGCACACATCAACCAAATATCTGCTGCAGCATACGGGCGCCTGGCAAATCTGAGAATAGCGTTCTGATACCTTAATAAGGAATCGTTCAAGACACTGTACACTGTGTATGTTAGGCCCATACTGGAGTATGCAGCACCAGTCTGGAACCCACACCTGGTCAAGCACGTCAAGAAGTTAGAGAAAGTACAAAGGTTTGCAACAAGGCTAGTCCCAGAGCTCAAGGGAAGTCGTACGAGGAAAGGTTAAGGGAAATCGGGCTGACGACACTGGAGGACAGAAGTGTCAGGGGAGACATGATAACGACATACAAGATACTGCGGGGAATAGACAAGGTGGACAGAGATAGGATGTTCCAGAGAGGGGACACAGGGACAAGGGGTCACAACTGGAAGCTGAAGAATCAGACGAGTCACAGGGACGTTAGGAAGTATTTCTTCAGTCATAGAGTTGTCAGGAAGTGGAATAGCCTAGCAAGTGAAGTAGTGGAGGCAGAAACCATACATAGTTTTAAGAAGAGGTATGATACAGCTCAAGAAGCAGAGAGAGAGAGGACCTAGTAGCGATCAGTGAAGAGGCGGGGCCAGGAGCTGAGTCTCGACCCCTGCAACCACAATTAGGTGAGTACAATTAGGTGAGTACACACACACACACACACATATAACCAAGGAGAAGGTGAAGAAGCTGCTATGCGAACTTGACACCTCAAAGGCGGTGGGACCAGACAACACCTCTCCATGGGTCCTTAAAGAGGGAGCAGAGATATTGTGTGAGCCATTAACAAAGATATTCAACACATCATTTGAAACTGGGCAACTCCCTGAGGTATGGAAAATGGCAAATGTAGTCCCAATTTTTAAAAAGGGAGACAGACATGAGGCACTAAACTACAGACCTGTATCACTAACGTGTATAGTATGCAAGGTCATGGAGATCATCAGGAGGAGAGTGGTGGAGCACCTGGAAAGAAACAAGTGTATAATTGACAACCAGCACGGTTTCAGGGAAGGAAAATCCTGTGTCACAAACCTACTAGAGTTTTATGACAAGGTGACAGAAGTAAGACAAGAGAGAGAGGGGTGGATCGACTGCATATTTTTGGACTGCAAGAAGGCCTTCGACACAGTTCCTCACAAGAGGTTACTGCAAAAGCTAGAGGATCAGGCACACATAAGAGGAAAGGCACTGCAATGGATCAGAGAATACCTGACAGGGAGGCAACAACGAGTCATGGTACGCAACGAGGTGTCAGAGTGGGCGCCTGTGACAAGCGGGGTTCCACAGGGGTCTGTCCTAGGACCTGTGCTGTTCTTGGTATATGTGAACGACATAACGGAAGGGATAGACTCAGAAGTGTCCTTGTTTGCAGATGATGCGAAGTTAATGGGAAGAATCAAATCGGATGAGGATCAGGCAGGACTATAAAGAGACCTGGACAGGCTACAAACCTGGTCCAGCAACTGGCTCCTTGAATTTAACCCTGCCAAATGCAAAGTCATGAAGATTGGGGAAGGGCAAAGAAGACCGCAGACACAATATAGTTTAGATGGCCAAAGACTGCAAACCTCACTCATGGAAAAAGATCTGGGGGTGAGTATAACACCGAGCATATCTCCTGAGGCGCACATCAATCAGATAACTGCTGCAGCATACGGGTGTCTGGCAAACCTCCGGATAGCGTTCCGATACCTCAGTAAGGATTCGTTTAAGACTCTGTATACCATTTACGTCAGGCCCATACTGGAGTATGCAGCACCAGTTTGGAACCCACACCTAGTTAAGCACGTCAAGAAATTAGAGAAATTGCAAAGGTTTGCAACAAGACTAGTCCCAGAGCTACTGGGATTGTCCTACGAAGAAAGGTTGAGGGAAATCGGCCTGACGACACTGGAGGACAGGAGGGTCAGGGGAGACATGATAACGACATATAAAATACTGCGCGGAATAGACAAGGTGGACAAAGACGGGATGTTCCAGAGAAGGGACACAAACACAAGAGGTCACAATTGGAAGTTGAAGACTCAGATGAATCAAAGGGATGTTAGGAAGTATTTCTTCAGTCATAGAGTAGTCAGGCCGTGGAATAGCCTAGAAAGTGACGTAGTGGAGGCGGGAACCATACATAGTTTTAAGACGAGGTATGATAGAGCTCACGGGGCAGGGAGAGAGAGGACCTAGTAGCAATCAGCGAAGAGGAGAGGCCAGGAGCTGTGAATCGACCCCTGCAACCACAAATAGGTGAGTACAATTAGGTGAGTACACACACACACACACACACACACACACACACACACCACTAAACTCAAGTTGTACAGCACTGAGAGAAATATTCTCGATTTTTAAAATTATGTGTTCCATAATATCACATGAGATCGGTGATGCGAGGGGAAACTATGATGTTTGAGGTAGATGCTCGGGTCAACATTTTTCTGCTGCTGAGTACAATACTGAAAGAGCTTCACTGTGTGTACTTAGCAGTTGGAAAAACTGAATTATTACTGTCATCGGCAATGCAGTTAGTTTGTACATGTATCAACGCCCATTTTTGTTGGTTTACAGATTTTTGCATAGCGCTGAGAATCACCACAAAACTTGATCCTGAACATTGGTGTTGCGTGTACTGGAATGAAGCTACATGGCTCAAGACGCCATAAAATAACTGTTTGTACCTCATTACCTTCTTGAAAGATGAGACTGTAAGACACCACAGTGAAAATGCACTCCTTATCTAGCTTCCGCAAACCCCCAAATGTTTTACATCCTTAAAACTCATTATAAAATTATCTAATCTTTGAAATATTTGGTAAACAAATCATGATTACTTTATAAAACCGGAGTGATTGTAATATATTATTAAAATTATTATATTAAAAGGACGTAGTGTATAACATTGCTGTCATCTAATACACGTGTCAGGCTTTTTAAGTCGAGTTTGTGATCTTGGTAAACAAGACAACGATAATTTTGTTAACTAAGAGGAGTGGAAACTCAACACTTATCAACAGTTTTTGAAATGTTGCTTGCTTCTTAAATGAGTTTAGTTAACTATTTTCATGTCCTGAATCCAAAGATCACATTGAGAAATGTTTATTGGTTTAAAGATACGAGACATGTAATATTTGATTATTTTATTATGACGTACAGTATGTGTCAGTATGTTTTAAACTATAATCCGTACCTACTCTCTGACTTTATACTTGACACTTATAGTGGGCTGAAGAATCATCTCTTGCCAATGTTCACCAATAGTCTGCAGACATTCTTGTGCCACATTTGCCCTGGTACCATTTTTGCATGGTTGAAATATCTTGGTGGAACCTTTCACCATGTTCGTCAGTAACTGCCTCACAGCTCGCTGGAAAAAAGTCTAAATGTGAGTCCAAAAAGTGGATTTTAAGTGACATGTTACATCCCATGTTCTTGTAAGCCTTGATGAGGTTTTCCACCAATTCTTCATAGTTGTCTTCCCTTCTGTTTCCCAGAAATCCCTTCGCCACTAACTTGAATGCTTCCCAAGCAGCTTTCTCCTGCCCATGAAGGTCTGATTAAAAGTCACCATCTTTAAGAAGCTCTCGAATCTGAGGACCACTGAAGACTTCCTCTCTCATCTTAGCGTCGCTCAGTGAGAGGAATTTTGATGTTAAATACTTGAATCCCTGACCGGATTTGTCCATAGTTTTTACAAATTGTTTCATGAGTCACAGTTTTATGTGTAGTGGTGGCAGCAAAATTTTGTTTGGTTCAGTGAGAGGTGGATGTTGAACATTTTTCATCCCAGGCTTCAATAACTGACGAGGTGGCCAGTCTCTCCTGATGTAGTGGCAACCTCTTGCATATGTTAATAATTTGCTCAGTGAATATTTATTATAAGTTTAAAAAGTGTTTGGCTAAGAAAATCACCAACCTTTCACCTCAGAATATAAACTTGCACAGCACAACCACCTTCTATGACTGCTGGAACAATAATGAAGGTCAGTCAGACTGTGAGTGTGGTAAGAAACACGCTGCCACAAGCCTGTTGGAACCTGTTGTGACACGTAGGTCTATATTGAAAAGTAGAGTTAACAAACAATTTTAACCACGATATTCATTATCAATGACCTAAAATTAGATGGAAATTGTTACTCTGGTCTCTTAAGCATTTTGATTGATGACCAGTGTAATCAATGGAAATCAGATTGAGAACCACAAAATCAGTATACTTCGTTGATATTTAATACTAATAAGGAAATTTAAGCTGGCCTAAGCTTGGCTTGACTGAATTAACCCAAGTTATATTTCGATAATTACTTAAGTTAGACTGCTAAGTCCCTTTGTGTATCGTGTTAAGTCGCAGAAATACTGAATGACGAAAATAAAAATAAAATCGAAAACATCCATTTCTGGGACACTTGGAGATATCTTGAAGCAAATTCGTTGATAATTTTTTCGGAATATTAAGGAAAAAAAATCTTATTGGAAATGAAAACTAATTTTTATAAACTCAGACTAAGCTACGAAGACGAAAATTAACAGTGTATAATAATATTACATAGCATAATTTTGAAAAAATATATAATACTAGAAATTTAAAAAAAAAAAAACTTATCTTACAAAAAAAAAAAATATTTCAGACATTACGAGGCTTCACTATAATTCATGTCAGACAATATTTAACGTCGCAGAAATGTTCGTTCAAATAAATTTTAAAAACATTTTTAAAAGCATTTTAGTGATAGAGACCAAAAATGTACGTAGCAAATATATGTAAATTTAAATACAATTATTAATTTTAACTTTCACTAGCTGGTCAAAATGATGATAATATACACGGTGTTTTTTTTTTTTTGAGTATATGTGAATGTTTTTTTCCTGGGAGCCAGTGTGGAATAACATCTCCATAATAAAATTAACTCGTGGAACTGTAAATACAACTTATACAGTCAGGAATACAACTTGTACAGTCAGGATTACAACTTATATACAGTCAGGACAACTTTACTCACTGAAATATCTTACATATTAAATACGTAATTGAATTTTAAGTTGTAGAAAAGACAAGTCGTTGTACAAGGTTTTATGGGACAACGGTTTTTTTCTGTATAGAGCTTGTCATGCTCTGATGCTTATTCTACAAGGATCCCTCTAGGTCTCTGAGCACTCAAGATACACAAGACTTGGTGACCCAGTGTTGGTGACCCAGTGCTGGTGACCAGGTGCCCAGTGTTGGTGATCCAGTGTTGGTGACCCAGTGTTGGTGATCCAGTGTTGGTGATCCAGTGTTAGTGGCCCAGTGTTGGTGGGCCCGTGATGGTGACCCAGTCTGGGTGATCCAGTGTTGGTGATCCAGTGTTGGTGACCCAGTGTTGGTGACCCAGTGTTGGTGACCCAGTGTTGGTGACCCAGTCTTGGGGGCCCACTGTTGGTGGGCCAGTGATGGTGACCCAGTCTGGGTGACCCAGTGTTGGTGATTCAGTGTTGGTGACCCAGTGTTGGTGACTCAGTGTTGGTGACCCAATGTTGGTGACCCAGTGTTGGTGGCCCAGTATTAGTGGCCCAGTGTTGGTGGCCCAGTGTTGGTGACCCAATGCTGGTGACCCAGTGTTGGTGACCCAGTGTTAGTGACTCAGTGTTGGTGGCCACGAAGGTTCCTCTACTACCTTGACCCACCGCCAAACATGTTGAAATTATCTTCGTGATCTCAAGGGCTCCCAGCAGCCTTGATGGATGTAGCCAATATGTCGTGTCGTCCGCGTCTTGTTTTCCACCGGATAATGACTGTTTCTTTCAAGAAATAACATCATGATTGACCATTCATCAATAATTATACAGATACATAAGACAGAAACCATCATCAAAAGCGGGAACTGCATGTTTTCTTTGAAAACCATTTGTAAGTTCTTTATCTGGAGAGGGTCTCGGGTGCCAACGCCCCTGTTGGTGCTAAAGGCTTATATAAGGGTTATGATACAAGACACCGTATGATAGTAAAACGAGCTCTGATTGGAGGCATTAATCTCTCAGTGCAATCAAGTTATTTCTGGCAACCAGACTATTAGATCCGCCAGAGGTGAAGAGGAACCTGACCCTTGTCTATCATAAAGATATATGGATCCCTCCTCGTGCCTGACCATCGGTGAAAATAAAGCCCATTGCTCAGACAAGGTACGTACTTTCGTGTGAGGCTTTATTTGTCGACTTTTTAATATTTTAGTAAACCTCAATTGCAGATTACGTGTACTCACCTAGTACTCACCTAGTTGAGGTTGCGGGGGTCGAGTCCGAGCTCCTGGCCCCGCCTCTTCACTGATCGCTACTAGGTCACTCTCCCTGAGCCGTGAGCTTTATCATACCTCTGCTTAAAGCTATGTATGGATCCTGCCTCCACTACATCGCTTCCCAAACTATTCCACTTACTGACTACTCTGTGGCTGAAGAAATACTTCCTAACATCCCTGTGATTCATCTGTGTCTTCAGCTTCCAACTGTGTCCCCTTGTTACTGTGTCCAATCTCTGGAACATCCTGTCTTTGTCCACCTTGTCAATTCCTCTCAGAATTTTGTATGTCGTTATCATGTCCCCCCTATCTCTCCTGTCCTCCAGTGCCGTCAGGTTGATTTCCCTTAACCTCTCCTCGTAGGACATACCTCTTAGCTCTGGGACTAGTCTTGTTGCAAACCTTTGCACTTTCTCTAGTTTCTTTACGTGCTTGGCTAGGTGTGGGTTCCAAACTGGTGCCGCATACTCCAATATGGGCCTAACGTACACGGTGTACAGGGTCCTGAATGATTCCTTATTAAGATGTCGGAATGCTGTTCTGAGGTTTGCTAGGCGCCCATATGCTGGAGCAGTTATTTGGTTGACGTGCGCTTCAGGAGATGTGCCTGGTGTTATACTCACCCCAAGATCTTTTTCCTTGAGTGAGGTTTGTAGTCTCTGGCTCCCTAGACTGTACTCCGTCTGCGGTTTTCTTTGCCCTTCCCCAATCTTCATGACTTTGCACTTGGTGGGATTGAATTCCAGGAGCCAATTGCTGGACCAGGTCTGCAGCCTGTCCAGATCCCTTTGTAGTTCTGCCTGGTCTTCGATCGAGTGAATTCTTCTCATCAACTTCACGTCATCTGCAAACAGGGACACCTCAGAGTCTATTCCTTCCGTCATGTCGTTCACAAATACCAGAAACAGCACTGGTCCTAGGACTGACCCCTGTGGGACCCCGCTGGTCACAGGTGCCCACTCTGACACCTAGCCACGTACCATGACTCGCTGCTGTCTTCCTGACAAGTATTCCCTGATCCATTGCAGTGCCTTCCCTGTTATCCCTGCTTGGTCCTCCAGTTTTTGCACCAATCTCTTGTGCGGAACTGTGTCAGATGCCTTCTTGCAGTCCAAGAATATGCAATCCACCCACCCCTCTCTCTCTTGTCTTACTGCTGTCACCATGTCATAGAACTCCAGTAGGTTTGTGACACAGGATTTCCCATCCCTGAAACCATGTTGGCTGCTGTTGATGAGATCGTTCCTTTCTAGGTGTTCCACCACTCTTCTCTTGATAATCTTCTCCATGATTTTGCATACTATACATGTCAATGACACTGGTCTGTAGTTTAATGCTTCATGTCTGTCTTCTTTTTTAAAGATTGGGACTACATTTGCTGTCTTCCATGCCTCAGGCAATCTCCCTGTTTCGATAGATGTATTGAATATTGTTGTTAGGGGTACACATAGCGCCTCTGCGCCCTCTCTCAATACCCATGGGGAGATGTTATCTGGCCCCATTGCCTTTGAGGTATCTAGCTCACTCAGAAGCCTCTTCACTTCTTCCTCGGTTGTGTGCACTGTGTCCAGCACATGGTGGTGTGCCCCACCTCTCCGTCTTTCTGGAGCCCCTTCTGTCTCCTCTGTGAACACTTCTTTGAATCTCTTGTTGAGTTCCTCACATACTTCACGGTCATTTCTTGTTGTCTCCCCTCCTTCCTTCCTTAGCCTGATTACCTGGTCCTTGACTGTTGTTTTCCTCCTGATGTGGCTGTACAACAGTTTCGGGTCAGTTTTGGCTTTCGCTGCTATGTCATTTTCATATTGTCTTTGGGCCTCCTTCTTATCTGTGCATATTCGTTTCTGGCTCTACGACTGCTCTCCTTTTCTGCTGGGCTCTTTGCCTTCTATATTTCTTCCATTCCCTAGCACACTTGGTTTTTGCTTCCCTGCACCTTTGGGTAAACCATGGGCTCATCCTGGCTTTTTCATTATTCCTGTTACCCTTGGGTACAAACCTCTCCTCAGCCTCCTTGCATTTGTTGCTACATATTCCATCATCTCATTAACTGGCTTCCCTGCCAGTTTTTCTGTCCCACTGAACCCCGTTCAGGAAGTTCCTCATTCCTGTGTAGTCCCCTTTCTTGTAGTTTGGCTTCATTCGTCCCGGCCTTCCTGCTTCTCCCTCCACTTGTAGCTCTACTGTGTATTCGAAGCTTAAAACCACATGGTCACTGGCCCCAAGGGGTCTTTCATATGTGATGTCCTCGATATCTGCACTACTCAAGGTGAATAATAAGTCCAGCCTTGGTGGTTCATCCTCTCCTCTCTCTCTTGTAGTGTCCCTTACGTGTTGGTACATGAAGTTTTCCAGTACCACCTCCATCATCTTAGCCCTCCATGTATCTTGGCCCCCATGCAGGTCCAAGTTCTCCCAATCGATCTCCTTGTGGTTAAAGTCACCCATGATCAGGAGCTTTGCCCTGCATGCATGAGCTCTTCTGGCCACTCTAGCCAGTGTGTCAACCATCGCTCTATTGCTCTCGTCGTACTCTTGCCTTGGCCTCCTGCTGTTCTGTGGTGGGTTATACATCACTGCTATTACCACCTTGGGACCTCCAGAGTGAAGCGTTCCCGCTATGTTTTCACTTTCTTCTCCACTGTCTCCTCTCTCCAGCTCATCAAAATTCCAGCGATTTTGATCAGCAATGCCACTCCTCCACCCCCTGTTCCCACTGTCTTTCCTCAGGATTTGTATCCCGTTGGAAAGATGGCATCTGTTATCATACCTGTAAGCTTGGTTTCTGTGAGAGCTATGATGTCCGGTGATGCCTCTTTGACTCTTTCATGCCACTCCTCACACTTATTTGTTATTCCATCAGCGTTTGTGTACCATACCTTCAGTTTCCTTTCCAATACTGTGGTTTGGGGGGCC
>NC_069407.1:7244342-7279342 GCF_026875155.1 Cherax quadricarinatus | reverse complement strand
TCCTTCACACAAGAATAACAGAGCGGCTAAAAGAGGTCAATATATCTGAAATGCGTAGGGAGACACTGGTCAGAGAAATAGCAAGCATCGAACTTAAGCTAAAGGAATCTTATAGGAGTCAGGAATCGCGGGAAGAACTAAAAGCCATAAATGCAATCGAAAGAAACCCAAAGTATTTCTTCTCCTATGCCAAATCAAAGTCGAGAACAACATCCAGTATTGGGCCCCTACTTAAACAAGATGGGTCCTACACAGATGACAGCAAGGAAATGAGTGAGCTACTCAAGTCCCAATATGACCCAGTTTTTAGCAAGCCGCTAACCAGACTGAGAGTCGAAGATCAAAATTAATTTTTTATGAGAGAGCCACAAAATTTGGTTAACACAAGCCTATCCGATGTTATCCTGACGCCAAATGACTTCGGACAGGCGATAAATGACATGCCCATGCACTCTGCCCCAGGGCCAGACTCATGGAACTCCGTGTTCATCAAGAACTGCAAGAAGCCCCTATCACGAGCCTTTTCCATCCTATGGAGAGGGAGCATGGACACGGGGGTCGTCCCACAGTTACTAAAATCAACAGACATAGCCCCACTCCACAAAGGGGCAGTAAAAGCAACAGCAAAGAACTACAGACCGATAGCACTAACATCCCATATCATAAAAATCTTTGAAAGGGTCCTAAGAAGCAATATCACACCCATCTTGAAACCCATCAGTTACACAACCCAGGGCAACATGGGTTTAGAACAGGTCGCTCCTGTCTGTCTCAACTATTGGATCACTACGACAAGGTCCTAAATGCACTAGAAGACAAAAAGAATGCAGATGTAATTATACAGACTTTGCAAAAGCCTTCGACAAGTGTGACCATGGCGTAATAGCGCACAAAATGCGTGCTAAAGGAATAACAGGAAAAGTCGGTCGATGGATGTATAATTTCCTCACTAACAGAACACAGAGAGTAGTCGTCAACAGAGTAAAGTCCGAGGCAGCTACGGTGAAAAGCTCTGTTCCACAAGGCACAGTACTCGCTCCCATCTTGTTCCTCATCCTCATATCCGACATAGACAAGGATGTCAGCCACAGCAACAGTGTCTTCCTTTGCAGATGACACCCGAATCTGCATGACAGTGTCTTCCATTGCAGACACTGCAAGGCTCCAGGCGGGACATTAACCAAATCTTCGTGGGCTGCAGAAAACAATATGAAGTTCAACGATGAGAATTTCAATTACTCAGATATGGTAAACACGAGGAAATTAAATCTTCATCAGAGTACAAAACAAATTCTGGCCACAAAATAGAGCGAAACACCAACGTCAAAGACCTGGGAGTGATCATGTCGGAGGATCTCACCTTCAAGGACCATAACATTGTATGAATCGCATCTGCTAGAAAAATGACAGGATGGATAATGAGAACCTTCAAAACTAGGGAGGCCAAGCCCATGATGACACTCTTCAGGTCACTTGTTCTATCTAGGCTGGAATATTGCTGCACACTAACAGCACCTTTCAAGGCAGGTGAAATTGCTGACCTAGAAAAATGTACAGAGAACCTTCACGGCGCGCATAACGGAGATAAAACACCTCAATTACTGGGAGCGCTTGAGGTTCCTAAACCTGTACAGTATTCCCTGGAATGCAGGCGGGAGAGATACATGATTATATACACCTGGAAAATCCTTGAGGGACTAGTACCGAACTTCCACACGAAAATCACTCACTACGAAAGCAAAAGACTTGGCAGACGATGCAACATCCCCCCAATGAAAAGCAGGGGTGTCACTAGCACGTTAAGAGACCATACAATAAGTGTCAGGGGCCCAAGACTGTTCAACTGCCTCCCAGCATACATAAGGGGGATTACCAACAGACCCCTGGCAATCTTCAAGCTGGCACTGGACAAGCACCTAAAGTAGGTTCCTGACCAGCTGGGCTGTGGCTCGTATGTTGGTTTGCGTGCAGCCAGCAGCAACAGCCTGGTTGATCAGGCTCTGATCCACCAGGAGGCCTGGTCACAGACCGGGCCGCTGGGGCGTTGACCCCCGGAACTCTCTCCAGGTAAACTCCAGGTAACCCACCAACAAACTATTCTACCCAAGAAATAAGAATTTTAAAAATTATTATTTGTCCAATGTATTATTAAATTCTTCCCAAATTCTATTAATTATAAATGGATCTAATTTATATATTTCCTTTGTTGGTGGGTTGTGTGAAGGACCTGTCTAGTTGGGCCAGCGGGCCTGCTGCAGTGTTCCCTTTCTTATGAGTCGCGCGTCAGGTGTTTCTTTGTTGTGGGATGTGATAGTGAGGTGTGGGTTAGACCCTTTATATACCTTCCTTTGATGCTTTGCTTTCATTGTTCCTTGATAATGTGAGTAGTCACGAAAGCGCTTGGAATTTCTCTATTCTTTCACAGTTGTTGTTTTGCATATATATATATATATATATATATATATATATATATATAATATATATATATATATATATATATATATATATATATATATATATATATATATATATATATAATATATATATATTATATATATATATATATATATATATATATATATATATATATATATATATATATATATATATATATGGAGGTACCACCTCAGGAACTGGACTGGAGACCCTCATCCTCAGAGAAAAGAATGAACTTCAAGGAAAACTCAAGGTTCTCCTTGGAGCTGTTTGAATATTGTCTTCTCCTACCACCCCCTATATTCCAAAAGAGAAAGGTTCAATTTCTTCTGGAATCCGCCCAGCCAGACAGTTGTTGACGAAGGTTGTTAACTCAGAGAGAAGTGATGCAGATGTGCCGAGTACTGGATTTACCATCTCTTTGAAGTGTTGTGGTCGAATTCCAGTGTAACCCATTGTAGATCTTGCTGGAAATGAAACTGTCGCTTCATAGACTTCTGATTCTGGCAAAATTAGTTGTCCAGTGATGAGGTCTTCCTCAGGGTTGTTGTTGACGACTCTGGTGTCCCTTGTTGGATGTTTGTCTCTTAGTGCTTGTGCTGTGGCCTCACCTTTTTGAGCAACAATGCCGTCACTTGTAATTTTAGCTTAAATAGCAACGCTCTTCTTGCCGAATAAGGCAAGCAAAAATTTGTGTATGCAATAATTTCACAAAAATCATTCTGAAGCTAACGAAAAAAATATATATTTCATTGTGTTCGTTTATTATTAAATTATTGTAAAGTTATCTGAAATCTGTTTAGTTGGATTAGGCTAAATTAAATTACGTTTGTTATAATAAGGTTAGGCAAATTTTCTAAGGTTCTTTTGGTACAAAATTATTGATTTTTACATAACATAAATGAAAAAATATATCCTTAAATTTATACGAGAAAATTTTAGAAAGGACTTAATTTTAAATAAGTTCTTGCTAATTGACCAGTATTACCTGTGCAGCACGACTTATATATGTGTCGTGTTCTTACAGGAGTCATTTGAACTGTGATGTCATCGCACTTCTGACAAGAGAGTGATTGAACGAATGATGGTGACTTTTTTTTTGGGGGGGGGTTGGAGGTGGGGGGGAATCACCCTACTTCTGGAGAAAGGGGTTTTCCATACTTACATCCATGTCGGCTAATGTTCAACGTATACGAAGGTTTGAACTCTCCGTGTGAGGATGGAACTCTTCATCTCTTGGTGTTGACGCTCTTAACGCACCTTCCCATTGTTTTTAAAATAGTTTTAATTATGAAGCCGTGGCAAAAAAATAAAATACTTATATAATAATAATAATTATGGTATTCACTTCCGACAGAGAGAGGAGTAAGAGACAAGTGAAAGAGTTAGGTGTCTTTATGTCCGAGTTAGGTGTCTTTAAGTCCGAGTTAGGTGTCTTTATGTCCGAGTTAGGTGCCTTTATGTCCGAGTTAGGTGTCTTTATGTCCGAGTTAGGTGTCTTTATGTCCGAGTTAGGTGTCTTTATGTCCGAGTTAGGTGTCTTTATGTCCGAGCTGAACACTTCTCGAAGTTGAGGGACTGATCCTCATATCAATTTTGACGTAGGGATGATCGCAACCTTACTCCATTGCTTCTCTTCTCCATATCTAGTACTCGTTATTCGACTGGAACTACGTGTAGGCAACGTTTCGACATAAAAGTATCTACCTATCCAAGTTGCGTTTACTTATCTCTATTTGGTAATCTTATATGATAAGATATATATATAATTCTAATATAATATTAATATAATATTATATATATATATATATATATATATATATATATATATATATATATATGAAATTTGCATATTAATAATAACATGTGTGTAGTCTTAATGGGGGATACACTGCAAGATGTCAGTGTACTGAAGGAATGTGCTTCTGGACATCACTGATCAAGTATAAGCCGGTCATATCACTGTACATAATGATGAAGGTGAGTTCTTGTGAAGCAAGGCCAAATGGAGGATACAATAAAGTAAGAAGATAGGAAAAACAATTAAAATCAACCAAATAGCCAGTCAAGACTCATGCGAAGGTCTGGAAGGAGGTGGAGAAAGTGTAAAGATATTTGATTTGTCTCCAAACCAGAGCAAGAACACGAAAGCTTCTTTGATTAGTTGCCTTGACGTCACGGACGACCGGATGTGCCAGTAGGTCTGAGAGCTGCAAGAGGTGAAGGCACAATAAATTAAATGAATTAGTTATATTCAGATGTTAGGGCACGATGCGTTAAATCTTAACGAATGGGATCATTCAATATACATTTAGAATATAAAAAAATGAAACTTAAAGAATATTTCAGAACGTGACAGCTTTAGCCAAAGAATAACTATGGTCTGTTAATATAAGAATTGATTACAGAAAGTGAAGGAAGCCCGTTCTGATCCTGGAAATTCTCAGAGAATAATAATGAGGGGCCACTGGGGACCAGGAGAGAAGCTACAATCACTCTGAAACACGACAGAAGTTGCCATTGTGTTGCAGTGTCTGACAGAGTGATTATCAAATGGTATACAATACCGACAGGTTGGTAGATAGAAGCCTACTGTAGAAGAAGCCTACTGTGTAGGCGAAACATTTCGGAATAAAGTTGCCTAAATGTTGTCTATGTGTCTTATCTACCACGACAGAAGTTACTGAATGAGCAAAATCTACACATTCATTCAGTCTACCCACCCAAACAGTTAAAGCAATCAGAAAACAAGAATGAAAAGGAATTTGGTTGAAAATGCGTAAACTTACGAACTCTATATAGTCAGAGAACATCCAGGCCGGGAAACATTCTTGTAAAAGTTAACAATGGTTTCCTTGCCAAATGAAAAGTAAGTTTATTGGAGCCCAATATTCTTACTATATTAGCTGAAGATCAGTGGACCTCTTCATACGAACAACTTGCTTTCGCAAGACCGGAGGCACCAAAATCCAGAAATCTCGGCAAAAGTCTTCAATGATCAATTTCTAGCAAAATAAAGATCTCGGCAGGGCAACAAATAGTAGACAATCAGGGCGGTCCATCAGGTTAGCGATGGGGACGCCCTAACAAGGCCCGGTCCAACACTCCCACAACACAACACATTTCTTGACACCTCCAACAATAATGTCAAAACAAGTCAATTCTTCTTGTGACGACATTCGAGTAGGCTTTCTCAGACCTTTGTTGAGTGGGCCAAACGCAGCAAGTCTAGACTTTTGTTCTAAAAGCTGAAGACTTTCACCGGAGTTAGTATTAACATCAGTTTTGATGGTAAATTTGACTAATACCGTGGAATGTGTTGCTCCAGTTGCGTGGTGTAATGAAACTTATCTTAGGAGCGTTATTAACCAAGTCACTTCCATCTCCACAGATCAAGAGCCCTTGAGAAACGCCAAGGGGACGCCCTTGAAAGACTAAATTATCTAAAGTGACAGCAGAACGGATCCCAGAAATCCAGAAGGATTGAGTCAACTAAAAATATCTTCAGTGGTCTCATCACCACCTTCTTATTATTACTGATTTTAACTGCTGTTTTACTAGATCCACGTGAGTTCTGTTGAGAAATGGGATTACCAGTTAAGTTTAAATATAGGGAAACTTAACTTAGAAAGACAGCTCATCGCCTGCACAGCCGCCCCTGCAGACGAGGTCTTGAGAAGCTGTCGAAGTCATCTCTCAACGGGCTGTAATGAGTTATAATTTGTAAGATTATAAATTACCCCTAGGGGGTGTTATGTCAGCATATTTCATTCACTGATTGCTGACAAACTTACTTGTGTGGACTCAAAAGTCCGCCCCTTACTGCCGACTATAGGTTGATTACAAACTCCTTGCGACTCAAGAACTGCACAGTCCCCCGTACTACAAGAAATTCGTAACCTATCTTGCTCTTGTAGCGTGAGCTATGGTGTTCTTCACACCTTCGACAGATATCGGTGACTTGATAGAAGCTGAAGTGTCCTTGGATGTCCACGTCTTCCATAGTCTAGGAATAAGCACACGGGTACACTATGTTCCATAAGATTTGTCTTTATTGTTCACAATCTTATCACTAAAGAAGCTGATCACACTTCTCTTAAGTGTTTATTGTGTTTTATGAGACACTTTGTTCACACTAACGCACAGATCATTCTTTGTTGGTTATCCTGGCGTCAGTGTCACTCTCAGTAGTCAAAAGTAATCTGAAGACGCCACAACGCCCCACGCGTCACTGCCCCCAGCACAAAGGAAAAGCTGACCTAGTACTTTTGCTTCCTTGCCACTTCCTCGATGAAGCAAAGCAGAATGTTTGATTCTTGCTGATTATTGTTGTCTATGCTTAAACATAGACAACAATATACACTATCTTCACCATGATAATAAAGTGGGAGCAGGATTTTCCTTAATTGTCCTGCTAAGGTAAGAGATGTACTGTCTCTTATTAAAATACACTCTGCAACACTGGACTGCAAGGAGCGGCGGTCGCTTGACCACAGGTCGTATACTGGTACTGCATCTGGGATCAATTACTCACTGTAGCAGTAAACAAGACGCTTGCCCCTTCTGAGAGGGCCGGGCCCCTCAGGGCTGATAGGGCTGAAAGGGGCTAAAGGGGGCTGATACCCCCCTCCTGGAGAAAATTTCTCCACAAGCTCCTTTGTGTCACTGATCAGTGCTTATTTCACGTTTGTATTTCGATATTATGATAATATATGTCAGCTGCCGGACACTAGGGCAAAGATGAGAGTCAGGTGCTCTACGTGAATGTTTTCGTATTGAGTGACCTAGTGGTGATGTCAAGGAGTAAACTCATTAGCAAGAAGCTTAGATGTTAATGAACCATTAAAAGGTTCATTATTAAATCTTAATAAACCATTAAGAGGTTCATTATATCTTTACACCGGCAACTTTTAAGCTGCTTGACTAACAGACTTCATTTCAACATGTATCTACCTTAGTTACGTGACATGTATCACGTAACACACTCATGTTAACTGTTTTAACAACTAATTACTTATTTGCAATATAAAGTTTTACGAATGTAAATAAGTGTTTCAAACTTGAACTCAGTGGAAGACATTGTTAAGACGTCACATACGAACGAAACTGAGGCGTAAATCGAAATTAATTTTTTTTTTAGATTTAAAATTTGCTAATACGAGGGCTATTAATATATTTATTTATGTTACGTTACTGAATTTACAACAGGGTAAGAGATTGTATCCTACCATAGGTTATTTCAAAGCCCAGCTCAAAGATATACTCCCCTGCTTCCCCAAGGACACACATCAGTCTGCTAACGTCCAGGTACCTATTTGCTATTAGGTTAACAGGGACAACAGGTATAAGGCCGTATGTCTTCGCTTCCCCAAGACTGAACCCATGTCGTTCGGTTGTGACCAAAAAGAGCTAACACTGAGCTACGAGCCACTTTCGGGAATAAAGCAAAGACCACTGACGGGACACAATTTACAATGATTAAGATCATCCATTTAATTTCTAAGAATTGCTCTTGTTACGTCAAGTTCTTGAGGCAGTGGAACAGTGGCTGTGTTTTGTGCGTCAGGAGAATTATGAAAATTTCACCTGACGACAGTCACCCAACACTGACAAATTACTGCCAGAATGATTTATTAACAGAAGATAACATTTGTAGTGATGTGTCAGTGGTGGACGACACGAGGCAATAGTTGTGAGTAATGATGTGATACTTTAGTGTTCTAGTGAGTATCGATGTTTACATTGGTCTTGGTGCAACACTCCTGTGAGGCAGCCTCACGGTTACTACGTTGTGGTGCCATGTTACACTTTACTGCAGTGACCACTTTGTGGTGTGATGCAACACTGTGACCACTTTGTGGTGTGATGCAACACTGTGACCACTTTGTGATGTGATGTAACACTGTGACCACTTTGTAGTGTGATGCAACACTGTGACCACTTTGTAGTGTGATGCAACACTGTGACCACTTTGTGGTGTGATGTACCACTGTGACCACTTTGTGGTGTGATGTAACACTGTGACCACTTTGTAGTGTGATGCAACACTGTGACCACTTTGTGGTGTGATGTACCACTGTGACCACTTTGTGGTGTGATGTAACACTGTGACCACTTTGTGGTGTGATGTACCACTGTGACCACTTTGTGGTGTGATGCAACACTGTGACCACTTTGTAGTGTGATGCAACACTGTGACCACTTTGTGGTGTGATGTACCACTGTGACCACTTTGTGGTGTGATGTAACACTGTGACCACTTTGTGGTGTGATGTAACACTGTGACCACTTTGTGGTGTGATGTAACACTGTGACCACTTTGTGGTGTGATGTACCACTGTGACCACTTTGTGATGTGATGTAACACTGTGACCACTTTGTGATGTGATGTAACACTGTGACCACTTTGTAGTGTGATGTAACACTGTGACCACTTTGTGTGTGATGTAACACTGTGACCACTTTGTAGTGTGATGTAACACTGTGACCACTTTGTAGTGTGATGTAACACTGTGACCACTTTGTGGTGTGATGTAACACTGTGACCACTTTGTGATGTGATGTAACACTGTGACCACTTTGTAGTGTGATGTAACACTGTGACCACTTTGTAGTGTGATGTAACACTGTGTCCACTTTGTGATGTGATGTAACACTGTGACCACTTTGTGATGTGATGTAACACTGTGACCACTTTGTGATGTGATGTAACAAACTCCCGAGTACCGTCATAGAAGCTAAAACGTTGTGTAGTTTTAAAAATAGGTTAGATAAATACATGAGTGGGTGTGGGTGGGTGTGAGTTGAACCTGACTAGCTTGTGCTACTAGGTCAGATGCCGTGCTCCTTAAGTGAATGTGACTTGACCTGACTAGGTTAGGGCAATAGCCTAAGCATGAAGCGCTCCCCCACCCCAAAAATTATAGCAGATTAAAAACTACCCAAAGCTATCGACCCTAACTCTGAAATCAGCGTAAACGATATGTTGGTGCGTATCTTACTTCTTGTTAGGTAAGACACATATGCAACAGTTAGGTATCTCACCTCCTGGCACTATATAAGGCCCCATTCTGTCACTTCAACTTCATATTGTTTCAGACAACGGAACAATGCTCTTCTCCAGACTGAGGGACTGACCACCTCAAAACTTTAAGGGTGATGGACTGATTACATCGTCTTCAAGTATCTTCTGCTTCTGTCAACTTTTCTGTACTCGACTGAAGAAGCCTACTGTGTAGGCGAAACGTTTCGAAATAAAGATACCTAACTGTTCCATATGTGTCTTACCTAACAATCTGTCGGTATTTTATACCATTTTAATGTTCATCTTACTTCTTAAATACGTTATACGGGTCAATCGTAGTAGGCATTTATTTCACATTACCCACGTAAATAAATACAGGACATGTGTAAGAGATGCGCTAAGCGTTAGTTAAATTAAACAGATGTAGAGATGTGGGTCGCATCCTGGGGGTCAAGACTGACAGACCACAGTGGAAACAAGGCAGATAGTCGTCGATGACGCTGTTTCTTGGGTTCTCCTGGGTGACTAACCCTCCGGGGTTAAAAATCCGAACAATTTGCTGAGGATTTTTACAGTAGGTTTGTCCTGAGTTTGATATGCAAGCTGTTGGACGAGGAAAAAATTTCAATCCAGAGTTATAAAAGTTTCTCAAGTCACTGCTGACGGTGTTTGTGTTTATTAAAACCTCCAGACGAAGTTGAAGGCCGACACTTCGAACCTTGCTAAACGTAGAGATCAACGGTCATTTCCTGTAGCGTGAGTCTATGATGTTCTTATGTGGAGAATTAGACACATGTGCAACATAAACCATACCACGGGAGGGGATAGAACCCGCGCTCAGAGTCTCAAAACTCCAGTTCTATCCCCGCCCGTGGTATGGTTTGTTTGCAATTGTGTCATTACCATCTTGTGAGACATGTGCAACATCTGGGTACATTTATTGCAACGTTTCGCCATCCAGTGGCTTTACCAATACAGATTCAAGGACATCATTGGAAGACAGTAGAACTATACAGAAAAGATGTCATTGAATTTGTCGATAAAGCCACTGGATGGCGAAACGTTGACAATAAAGATACCCAGATGTTTCGCATGTGTCATCTTGCTGGTATTGTGTACAACAGGTTCTTATGCAGCTGAACCTGATTTGTATAAACCTTAAAAACAAAACAAGAAATAAACTTTAGCAGAACTTCCATAGAACTGTGACTCATTTACAGAACTTTGGTGAACAGAGAAAAACGTAAAAGTTTGAGGATTTTTATGGGGTGTGTGTGTATGTGTGTGTGTTCAGTGGTCAGTCGTCAGTGTTCAGTGGTCAGTCGTCACGTGAGGTCACAGACCCTGAGCTGCTTTGGGGATTAGCGTGGACGGTTACAAAGCATGGCTTGCTTCTGCAGTGTTTTAAAAACTGAGTTTGGAGAGTTGAAGGAGGAGGTCTTGCTTCTCCAGGAGGAGATTAGGAGGCTGAAGGTCCACCTCAATGGGCCTGGGAGAGAGTGTGAGGTGGTTGGAGATGTGGGGAATGAGGCTTCTAGCAGTGAGGTGCAGTCTGTCTCTCACTGTGAGGAGGCTGTAGGTGGGGAGGTAGCAACGGGTACCAGCAGTGAGGTGCAGCCCAGCACCTGCTACAAGTGGCGAGTTGTTCACAGTAATGGGAGGCGCATCAGAGTAAGGAAAGTTAAGAGTGAAGATCTGAAGGTAGGAAATCGCTTCTCTGTTTCCAGGATGAATGTACTTCAGTGGCCAGTGAAGGTAAGGGTACTACTGCCCCTGCTAATGAAGGTAAGCGCATTCTTGTGGTTGGTGACTCTCAGGTAAGATATGTTGACCGTGCTTTTTGTAATAGGAATAAGAAGATGAGAGATAGAGTGTGCTTCCTGGAGCTGGTGTTGGGGACATTGTCAACAGACTGGATAATATCATGTCAGGTAATGGGAACAAGCCCATTATCTGTCTCAGTGTGGTGGAAATGATATTGGGGAAAGGCTAATTTATATATTCCTTTGTTGGGGGGTTGTGTAAAGGCCTGTCATTGGGCCCCAGGGGGCCGCTGCAGTTTTTCCCTTTCTTATACCCGCCTCGGGGTTTTTTCTTTGTTGGGGGATGTGATAGTGAGGTGGGGTTAGCCCCTTTTAAAAACCTTCCTTTAGCTTTGCTTTCATTTTCCCTTGAAAATGTGAAGTCACGAAAGCCGGGAATTTTTTCTTATTTTTCACAGTTTTGTTTTCATTATATAAATATATTTTAAAATATATAATTTTAATATATATATATAAAAAAATAAATTATAATATTTTTATATATTATATAAACATAAAAATAATATATATATAAAATATATAATATATATAAATATATATATTTATATAATTAAAATATATATTGGGTACCCACCTCAGGAACGGGACGGAGACCCTCATCCTCAAGAAAGAATGAACTTAAAAGGAAAACTCAAGGTTTCCTTGACTTTTTGAATATTTTCTCCTACCACCCCCTAATTTCCAAAAGAAAAGGTTCAATTTTTTTCTGAATCCGCCCACCCAACATTTTTTACGAAGGTTTAACTCAGAGAGAAGTGATGCAGAGTCCGAGTACTGGATTTCCCATCTTTTTGAAGTGTTGTGGCGAATTCCATGTAACCCATTTAATCTTGCTGAAATAAACGCGCTTCAAGACTTCTGATTCTGGCAAAATTAGTTGCCAGTGATGAGTCTTCCTCGGGGTTTGTTTTTTACGCTCGGGTGTCCCTTTTTGGGATTTTGCTCTTAGTGCTTGTGCTGGGCCTCCCCTTTTTTTGAGCAACAATGCCGTCACTTGTAATTTTAGCTTAAATAGCAACGCTCTTTTTGCCGAAAAGGCGAAAAAATTTTGTGTATGCAAAAATTTTTCACAAAAACATTCTGAAGCTAACGAAAAAAATATATATTTCATTGTTTTCTTTTATTTTTAAAATTTATTGAAAATTTTATCTAAATTGTTTATTTTGGATTGGCAAAATTAAAATTTAGTTTTGTTATAAAAGGTTAGGCAAATTTTAAGGTTTTTTTGGAAAAAATTTATGATTTTTACATAACATAAAGAAAAAAATATCCTTAAATTTAAACGAAAAATTTTAGAAGACTTAATTTAAATAAGTTTTTGCTAATTGACCATATTACCTTTGCAGCACGATTTATATATGTTCGGTTCTACGGGGAGTCTTTAACTGTGTTTAAACGCACTTCGACAAGAAGTGATTGAACGAATGAGGTAATTTTTTTTTGGGGGGGTTGGGGGTGGGGGGAATCACCCTCTTCTGAAAAGGGTTTTTCCTATTTACACCCATTCGGCAAAAGTTCAAGATACGAATTTTAAACTCCCTGTGGGGATGGAATCTTCATCTTTGGTTTTACGCCCCTTAACGCCCCTTTCCCCCTTTTTTTTTAAAATTTTTTTAATTATGAACCGTGGCAAAAAAAAAAAAATTTAATAAAAAAAATAAAAAAATTATGGAATTCCTTTCCGACAGAGAAGGAGTAAGAGACAATGAAAGAGTTAGGTGCTTTATGTCCGAGTTAGGTTCTTTAAAGTCCATTAGGTCCCCTTTATGTCCGATTAGGTGTCTTTAGTCCGATTAGGTGCTTTATTCCGATTAGTGCCTTATGCCGGTTAGGTGTCTTTATGTCCGAGTTAGGTTTTTTATGTCCAGCTAAACATTTCTCAAGCTGAGGACTGTCACCCATATCTACTTTTTTGACGCTAGGGGGACGATCGCTTCACCTTTACCTCCATTGCTTCCTTTCCCCAAATTTTTAGTCACATCGTTATTCGACGAAAAACCTACCTTTAGCAACGTTTCGTAAAAAATTCTAACTATTCCAATGCTTTTACTCATATCTTTTTTTGGAAAATGAAATTTGCAAATTAATAATAACAGGGTTGTACTAAGGGGGAACACTAAAGATTCACTTAATGGGGAACACTAAAAAGATCAGTGACTAAAGGGAATGTGCTTCGGACACACTGATCAATATCACCGGGCATATCACGACATAATAGAAGGTGATTCTTGTGAAGAAGGCCAAAGGGGGTACAATAAAGTAAGAAGAAAAAAAAAATTAAAACAACCAAATCCATCAAGACCATGCGAAGGTCTGAAGATGGAAAAAGTGTAAAGATATTTGATTTTTCTCCAAACCAACAGAACCAAAGCTTCTTTATTAGTTCCCTTTGACTCACGGACGAACGGATTCCAAAACCCTGAAGCAGCAAGAGGTAAGGGCAAAAAAATTTAAATAAATTTATTATATTCAGAGTTAGGGCACGATGCGTTAAATCTTAACGAAGGGTCATTCAATAACAAAAAATATAAAAAAATAAACTTAAAGAATATTTCAAACGTGACGCTTTACCAAAGAATAACTATTCTGTTTAATATAAAAAATTTTTACAGAAAGTAAAGGAAGCCCTTCTATCCTGAAATTCTCAAAAATAATAATGAGGGGCCACTGGGGACCAGGAGAGAACTACAATCACACAGAAGTTGCCATTTTTTTGCAGTGTCGACAAGTATTATCAAATGGATACAATACCTACAGTTGGTAGTAAAGCCACTGTAGAAAACCAAACGGGTTAGGCAAACTTTTTCGTTAAATTTGCCAAAATTTTGCCTATTTCTTATCACCACACGAAGTTACTGAATGAGCAAAATCTACACATTCATTCGTCTACCCACCCAAACATTAAAAAAACAGAAAACAAAATAAAAGGGAATTTGGTTGAAAATGCGAAAATTTACAAACCATAAGCCCGAGAACATCCGGCCGCGAAACTTTTTGAAAAATTTAAAAATTTTCCTTGCCAAATGAAAAGAATTTTTATTGACCCAAAAAATCTTACTATATTACTGAAGACAGGGGACCTCTTCTACAACAACTTGCTTTTTTGGGAAAGCCCGGAGGCCCCAAAAATCCAAAAATTGGGCAAAAGTCCAATGAAAATTTCTACAAAATAAAGATCTCGGCAGGCAACAAATATAACATCAGGCGGTCCTCGGGTTACGAGGGGGAACGCCCTAAAAAGGGGCCCGGCCAACATCCCACAATACAACACTTTCTGCACCTCCAACAATAATGTCAAAACAATCAATTTCTTCTTTGACGCTTTCGAGAGGCTTTCTCAACCTTTTGAGGGGGCCAAACGCGCAAGTCTAGACTTTTGTTCTAAAAGCTGAAGACTTTCACCGATTATATAACACATTTTTTGAGGGTAAATTGACAAAACCCGTGAAGGGTTTTTGCCCATTGCGTAGTATAAAACTTTATCTTAGAGCGTTTTTAACCAAGCCCATTTCCATCCCAAATTTCGAGCCCTTAGAAACGCCGGGGGACCCCTTAAAAAGCCAAAAATCAAAGTGACAGCAGAAGGGTTTCCCAGAAATCCAAAGGGATTGAGTAAAACAAAAAAATTTTTCATGGTCTCATCACCCCCTTTCTAATTTTTACGATTTTAACTGCTGTTTTACTATCCACGTGAGTTCTGTTTAAAAATTGGTTTACCAGTTAAGTTTAAAAAAGGGGAAACTTAACTTAGAAAACACTCATCGCCTGCAAAAGCCCCCCTGCAACGGGGTCTTGAAAGCTGTTGAAGTCCTCCCCAACGGTTTAAATTATTAAGAAAATTTAAAAAAAATTACCCCTAAGTGTTATGTCAGCAATTCATTCACTGATTGCTGACAAACTTACTTGGTGGACTCAAAATTTCCCCCCCTTTACTGCCGAATGGGTTTTGATTACAAACCCTTGACTCAAGAACGCGCAGTCCCCCGTACACAAGAAATTCGAAAACCTCCCTTTGCTCTTGTAGCGTGACAGGGTGTTCTCACACCTTCGACGATACAGTGACTTGTAGAACTAAGGTCCCTTGGATGTCCACGCTTCCATATCAGGAAAACGCACACTGGTACCTATTTCCACAAGATTTTCTTTATTTTTCAAAATCTTATCACTAAAAACGACACCTTCTCTTAATGTTTATTGTTTTTTATGAACACTTTGTTCACACAAACGCCAGATCGTTCTTTGTTGGTTACCTGGGCGTCAGTGTCATCTCAGTAATCAAAAGTAATCAAGACGCCACAACGCCCCACGTGTCACTGCCCCCACACAAAGGAAAAGCGACCTAGTATTTTTGCTTCCTTTTGCCACTTCCTCGATGAAGCAAAGCAAATGTTTATTTTTGCGCAAAAGCATAGACAACAATAACACAATTTTCACCAGAAATAAAGGGGAGCAGGTTTTTTCCTTAATTGCCTGCTAAGGTAAGAGATGACGGGCTCTTATTAAAAATACACTCTGAAACACTGACTGCAAGGAGCCGGGTCGCTTGCCACAGGTCGTAACTGGTACTGGGCACGGGATCAATTACCACTGTACAGAAAACAAACGCTTGCCCCTTCTGAGGGGGCCGGGCCCCCAGGCGATAGGGCGAAAGGGAAAAAGGGGGGCTGATACCCCCCTCCGGGAAAAAATTTCTCCACAAGCCCCTTTGGTCCTGATCATGCTTATTTCACGTTTGTTTTTCGATTTTTAGATAAATTTTTCAGCTCCCGGGACACTAGGGCAAAAATAAGTCAGGGCCACTGAATGTTTCGATTGATGACCTAGGGGGTGATGTAAAGGGAGTAAACTCTTACAAGAAGCTTAGAGTTAATGAACCTTTAAAGGGGTCATTATTAAATCTTAATAAACCAAAAAGGGGTTCATTAAAATTTTTTAACAACCCGGCAACTTTAAAGCTGCTTGACTAACAACTTCATTTCAACTTTAATCTACCTTTTATTACTGACATTCTCCGTAACACACTCATTTTAAACTTTTTAAACAACTAATTACTTATTTGCAAAAAAAGTTTTCACGAATGTAAAAAAGTTTTTAAAACTGAACTCAGGGGAAGACATTGTTAAACGCCCACATACGAACAAACGAGGCGTAAACGAAATTAATTTTTTTTTTGATTTAATTTTTTCTAATACGGGGCTATTAATATATTATTTTTTACATTACTGAATTTACAACAGGTAAAGATTGTATCCACCAATTTTTTTTCAAAGCCCACCAAAGATATACAACCCCCGCTTCCCCAAGGCACACATAAACTGCAACGTCCAGGTACCTTTTTTCTATTGGGTAAAGGACAACGGGTTAAGCCGTATGTTTTTCGTTTCCCCCCAAACTGAACCCAGTCCTTCGGTTGTGACCAAAATGACTAACACTGAGCTACGACCACTTTTTGGGGAAAAACAAAGACCACGACGGACACAATTTCATTATTAAGACATCCATTATATTCTAAGAATTTCTCTTTTACGTCAAATTCTTGAGGCATGAACAGTGGCTGTTTTTTGGGGCTCAGGGGAATAAAAATTTTTCACCTGCGACAGTCACCCAACACGACAAATTTCGCCAGAATGATTATTAACAGAAGATAAATTGTATGATGTGTCGTGTGGCCCAAAACGGCAATAGTTTGAGTAATGATGTATACTTTATTTTCTAGATATCGATTTTACATTGGTCTTGTGCAACACTCCTGTAGCAGCCTCACGGTTCTCGTTTTGGCCAGTTACACTTTACTGCAGTACCACTTTGTGGGTGAGTAAAACTGTGACCACTTTGGGGGTTTATGTCCACTGTGACCACTTTTTGGTGTGATTAAAACCTGTACCATTTGGTGTATGTACCACTGTGCCACTTTTTGGGGTGATTAACACGTGACCACTTTGTAGTTGATGTAACCTGTGACCATTTTTTGGGTGGAGTAACACTGTGACCACTTTGTAGGTTTAACCTGGGTTTTCCTGGGGAAATCCTGGTCAAAGCCCCCGCGGCCCGGCTGGAGTAACACTGTGACCACTTTTTAGTGTGAGTAAAAACTGTGACCACTTTGTGGTGTGATGTAACACGGACCACTTTGTATGTATGTAACACGTGACCACTTTTGTGGTGTGAGTAACACTGTGACCACTTTGTGGGGTTATGAACACTGTGACCACTTTGGATGTATGTAACACTGTGACCACTTTTAGGGGTGTAACCTGTGACCACTTGTGATGTGAAGTAACACGGACCTCTTGTGGTGGATGAAAAATGGGGACCACTTTTGGGGGGGTCCGTGACCACTTTTATGTAATGAAAAGTACCATTTGTTGTTGAACATGTTTAAACCCCTTGGTGTGAGTAACCTGTGACCCTTTTGATTTTGTAAATGTGACACTTTGTGTGTGGTGACACGGACCACTTTTGGGGGTAAAAAAACTTCCCCTTTGTAGGTGATTAACACTGTGACCACTTTTTGGGTGATGTAAAAACGTACCACTTTGTGGTTGGGGTTTAAAACTGTGCCACGTGGGAAAAAACCCCGGGGCCCCCCCGTAGTTATGAAACGTGCCCTTTTATTTGAACACTGGACCCTTTTTAGTGGAGTAAACACGGACCACTTTGTAGGATGAACACGTGACCACTTTGTGTTGAAGTAACCTGTGACCATTTTTTAAGTGTAAACACGGGGACCACTTTGTGATGTGATGTAACACTGTGACCCTTTGGGGGTGATGAACCTGTGACCACTTTTTGGGTGTTGTGTAACACGGGAAACCCCTTTGTGAGGATGTAACACTGTTCCCCCTTTGTGGGGTTAGTAACACTGAAACCCCTTTGGGGGAAGTAACATGGACCCACTTGGAGGGTGAACACTGGGGGCCATTTTGGGTGTGAGAAACACGGACCACCTTTGTGTGGTTTAAATGTACACGTGTGAAAAACCTTCCACTTGTGGTGATGTAACACGTACCCTTTTGTGGGGATGAAACTGGACCAAAATTTTATGTATTTAAAATTACCACTTTGTGGTAGTAAACAGGCCACTTTTTTGGGGATGTAAAATTCCCCTTTTGGTGGATGACCAAATACCAAATTTGGAGAGTAAAACACTGGACCACTTTTTATGGAGTAACACTGTGACCACTTTTGGATTAATGAAACCGGCCACTTTGTTGGGGGATGAAAAACACCACTTTTGTGGTGTAACCGGACCACCCTTTTGATGTGAGTAAACGGGGCACGTGGGAAAAACACTGTGACCACTTTGTTTATGATTTAACCTGGACCACTTTGGGTGTTGTAACACTGTACCACTTTTTGATGTGATTAACACGTACCACGGGGAAACACAACCATTTTTGGGGTGAGTAACATTTGACCACTTTTTGATGTATGTAACCCCTGTGACCACTTTTTGGTGGGATTTAAAACTGTGACCACTTTTGTTGATTAAATGTAAATTTTGTGGGGGAAACCGCCACTTGTATGTAGTAAACCCCTTTTAAGGTTGTGTCACGGAAATTTTTTGGTGGAAACAGTGACCATTTTGTGGGGGGGGGAAAAAAGGGAACTTTTATGGGAAACACGGCCAAATTTTTAGGTAGTAACACTGTGACCACTTTTTGGGGGGAACAAAGGGGGGTTTTTGTGAGGTTAAAATGTTACCATTTTTTGACAAACTTAAACTTTTTTTGGTGTGAGAAAACAGTGACCCCTTTGTGTGTGATGTAAAATGTGCCCCTTGTGGGGGGGTGTTTTTTTATAGAAGAAAAAGTTTTGGGGGTTTTAAAATGGTTAAAAATAAATGGGTGGGGGTGGGGGTTAGGAAATGGGGTGTTGTTATAGGTAATTTGGGGGGGTTTAAGGTTATTTTATGGTTGGGTGTAAATGGGTAAAAATTTGAATTTTTAAAAATACCCAAAAAATTTGATAAAATTAAATGGAAACGTTGTGGGGGTATTACTTTTTGTTTTGGTAAGACACTTGCAATTGGGGATTCACTTCCTGGATATAAAGGCCCCTTTGTATTAAAAAATTCAATTGTTTAGACAAAGAACAATGTTTCCGACTGAGGGAGCCCCCTAAAACTTTAGGTGAGACGTTACATGTTTCAAGTACTTTGTTTGTCCCAACTTTTTGTACTCACGGAAAAACCACTGTGGGGAGCAAACGTTTCGAAATAAAAATATAACTGTTTCCATTGTGTTTTAAAAAATCTTCGTTTTTAACCTTTTAAGTTTTTATTTAAATACATAGGGTTGTGGGGTTTATTTACTTACCCCCGTAAAAAAAATCGGCCGTGTAAGGATGGCTAAGGTTAGCAAAATAAAAATAAGATGGGGCGCTCCCAAGATAAGCAATAAAAACAAAATCCTCGAACCGTTTTTTGGGTTCTCCGGGTGACAATCCGGGGTTTAAATCCGGAATAATTTGCAATTTTTACATAATTTTTTGTTTGAAAGGCAAACTTTGGCAGGAAAAAAATTTTTAAAAGTTATAAAATTTTTCTCAAGTACTCTGACGGGGTTTTTTGTTTATAAAAAACCCCAGCGAGTTGAAGGCCAACTTTAACCCTTGGGAAAAAACGTAGAACAAACCCTTTCCTTACGGGTCCTTGAGGTTTTTTATTAAGAATTAAAGACACTGGGGAACATAAACTAACCCCTTTTCCCCCCCCGGGGATGTTTGTTTGCAAAATTGGTCAAACCATCGTGAACAGGAAATCTGGTACCTTTTTCCCGTTTCCCATCCTGGTTTAAACCAATACAGATTTTAAAGGCATAAATTTAAGACAGAAAAAATATCAAAAAAGAGCCTTGAATTTTTTTTTAAAAACCACTGGAGGCGAACTTTTCAATAAAGATACCCAAAATTTTCCGTGTACTTGTTGGTATTGGGGTACAAACATTCTTATGCCGAATGAATTTGTATAACCCTTAAAAACAAAACAAGAAATAAACTTTAGCAGAATTTCCGTAGAACTGTGACTCATTTACAGAACTTTGGTGAACAGAGAAAAACGTAAAAGTTTGAGGATTTTTATGGTGTGTGTATGTGTGTGTGTATGTGTGTGTGTGTGTGTTGTGTGTGTGTGTGTGTGTGTGTGTATTTATTGTAAAAAAAAGTACAAAAAAATCCTTAAAAGAATAAACAGCGTAATATCAACTTCGTCACTGTTAAGAGAAGAAAAAATCCCGGCAGCAGATAAAACTTTTCTCATTATTCATAGTGAGTAATGGCCCCAAAAAAAGTCTTTTTGGCCATCGTATGAATATTAAACTCATGAGCAAGGCAAATGGCTGAAAAAATTGTCATATAGCCGTTTGATGATGTTAAAAAATACGCTTATTAAACTGCAGTATTAATGTAGCATCCGTAAGTGTATGTGTGTGTGTACTCACCTAGTTGTCTTTACAGGGGCCGAGTCTCAGGTTCCTTGTCGCGCAGCTCTCAGTGGCTAGCAAATTGTCCCTGGTGAGTTGTATCATACCTCCTCTTAAAACTGTGTAAGGAACCTACTTCCACCCCTCTCTATTACTTTCATTCCGAGTAATTTCTTCATGACTTCCTCGTGACGCGTATATATATATATATATATATATATATATATATATATATATATATAAATATATATATATATATATATATATAAATATATCCATGGGGAAGTGGAATAAGAATCTTTCCTCCGTAAGCCATGCATGTTGTAAAAGTCAACTAAAATGCCAGGAACAATGGGCTAGTAACCCCTTTTCCTGTAAAGATTACTAAAAAGAATAAGAAGAAAATTGTCAAAGTGGGAAGTCTGAATGTGCGTGGATGTTGTGCAGATGATAAGAAACAGATGATTGTGGATGTTATGAATGAAAAGAAGCTGGATGTTCTGGCTTTAAGTGAAACAAAGCTGAAGGGGGTGGGAGAGTTTCAGTGGAGAGGAATAAATGGTATTAGGTCAGGGGTTTTAAATAGTTAGAGCTAAAGAAGGAGTAGCAATAATGTTGAAGGATAAGATATGGCAGGAAAAGAGGGACTATAAATGTATTAATTCAAGAATTATGTGGAGTAAAATAAAGGTTGGATGTGAAAAGTGGGTTATAGTAAGTGTATATGCACCTGGAGAAGAGAGAAGTGTAGAGGAGAGAGAGAGAGATTTTGGGAAATGTTGAGTGAATGCGTGGGGAGTTTTGAACCAAGTGTGAGAGTACTTATAGTTGGGGATTTCAATGCTAAAGTGGGTAAAAATGTTGTGGAGGGAGTAGTAGGTAAATTTGGGGTGCCAGGGGTAAATGTAAATGGGGAGCCTTTAATTGAGCTATGTGTAGAAAGAGATTTGGTAATAAGTAATACATATTTTATAAAAAAAGAAGATAAATAAATATACAAGGTATGATGTAGCACGTAATGAAAGTAGTTTGTTAGATTATGTATTGGTGGATAAAAGGTTGATGGGTAGGCTCCAGGATGTACATGTTTATAGAGGGGCAACTGAGATATCGGATCATTATTTAGTTGTAGCTACAGTTAGAGTAAGAGGTAGATGGGACAAGAGGAAGGTGGAAACAACAAGTTGGAGGGAAGTGAAAGTGTATAAACTAAGGGAGGAGGAAGTTCGGGTGAGATATAAGCGACTATTGGCAGAAAGGTGGGCTAGTGCAAAGATGAGTAGTGGGGGGGGGGGTTGAAGAGGGTTGGATGAGTTTTAAAAATGCAGTATTAAAATGTGGGGCAGAAGTTTGTGGTTATAGGAGGGTGGGGGCAGGAAGAAAGAGTGATTGGTGGAATGATGAAGTAAAGGGTGTGATAAAAGAGAAAAAGTTAGCTTATGAGAGGTTTTTACAAAGCAGAAGTGTTATAAGAAGAGCAGAGTATATGGAGAGTAAAAGAAAGGTGAAGAGAGTGGTGAGAGAGTGCAAAAGGAGAGCAGATGATAGAGTGGGAGAGGCACTGTCAAGAAATTTTAATGAAAATAAGAAAAAATTTTGGAGTGAGTTAAACAAGTTAAGAAAGCCTAGGGAATGTATGGGTTTGTCAGTTAAAAACAGAGTAGGGGAGTTAGTAGATGGAGAGAGGGAGGTACTAGGTAGATGGCGAGAATATTTTGAGGAACTTTTAAATGTTGAGGAAGAAAGGGAGGCGGTAATTTCATGCACTGGTCAGGGAGGTATACCATCTTTTAGGAGTGAAGAAGAGCAGAATGTAAGTGTGAGGGAGGTACGTGAGGCATTACGTAGAATGAAAGGGGGTAAAGCAGCTGGAACTGATGGGATCATGACAGAAATGTTAAAAGCAGGGGGGAGGATATAGTGTTGGAGTGGTTGGTACTTTTGTTTAATAAATGTATGAAAGAGGGGAAGGTACCTAGGGATTGGCGGAGAGCATGTATAGTCCCTTTATATAAAGGGAAGGGGGACAAAAGAGATTGTAAAAATTATAGAGGAATAAGTTTACTGAGTATACCAGGAAAAGTATACGGTAGAGTTATTATTGAAAGAATTAGAGGTAAAACAAAATGTAGGATTGTGGATGAGCAAGGAGGTTTCAGAGTGGGTAGGGGATGTGTAGATCAAGTGTTTACATTGAAGCATATATGTGAACAGTATTTAGATAAAGGTAGGGAAGTTTTTATTGCATTTATGAATTTAGAAAAGGCGTATGTTATAGTGGATAGGGGAGCAATGTGGCAGATGTTGCAAGTATATGGAATAGGTGGTAAGTTACTAAATGCTGTAAAGAGTTTTTATGAGGATAGTGAGGCTCAGGTTAGGGTGTGTAGAAGAGAGGGAGACTACTTCCCGGTAAAAGTAGGTCTTAGACAGGGATGTGTAATGTCACCATGGTTGTTTAATATATTTATAGATGGGGTTGTAAAAGAAGTAAATGCTAGGGTGATCGGGAGAGGGGTGGGATTAAATTATGGGGAATCAAATACAAAATGGGAATTGACATAGTTACTTTTTGCTGATGATACTGTGCTTATGGGAGATTCTAAAGAAAAATTGCAAAGATTAGTGGATGAGTTTGGGAGTGTGTGTAAAGGTAGAAAGTTGAAAGTGAACATAGAAAAGAGTAAGGTGATGAGGGTATCAAATGATTTAGATAAAGAAAAATTGGATATCAAATTGGGGAGGAGGAGTATGGAAGAAGTGAATGTTTTCAGATACTTGGGAGTTGACATGTAAGCAGATGGATTTATGAAGGATGAGGTTAATCATAGAACTGATAAAGGAAAAAAGGTGAGTGGTGCATTGAGGTATATGTGGAGGCAAAAAATGTTATCTATGGAGGCAAAGAAGTGAATGTATGAAAGTATAGTAGTACCAACACTCTTATATGGGTGTGAAGCTTGGGTTGTGAATGCAGCAGCGAGGAGGCGGTTGGAGGCAGTGGAGATGTCCTGTCTAAGGGCAATGTGTGGTGTAAATATTATGCAGAAAATTCGGAGTGTGGAAATTAGGAGAAGGTGTGGAGTTAATAAAAGTATTAGTCAGAGGGCTGAAGAGGGGTTGTTGAGGTGGTTTGGTCATTTAGAGAGAATGGATCAAAGTAGAATGACATGGAGAGCATTTAAATCTGTAGGAGAAGGAAGGCGGGGTAGGGGTCGTCCTCGAAAAGGTTGGAAGGAAGGGGTAAGGGAGGTTTTGTGGGCGAGGGGCTTGGACTTCCAGCAGGCGTGCATAAGCGTGTTCGATAGGAGTGAATGGAGACGAATGGTATTTGGGACCTGACGAAATGTTGGAGTGTGAGCAGGGTAATATTTAGTGAAGGGATTCAGGGAAACTGGTTATTTTCACATAACCGGACTTGAGTCCTGGAAATGGGAAGTACAATGCCTGCACTTTAAAGGAGGGGTTCGGGATATTAGCAGTTTGGAGGGATATGTTGTGTATCTTTATACGTATATGCTTCTAAACTGTTGTGTTCTGAGCACCTCTGCAAAAACAGTGATTAAGTGTGAGTGTGGTGAAAGTGTTGAATGATGATTAAAGTATTTTCTCTTTGGGGATTTTCTTTCTTTTTGGGTTCTATTGTTCTGCAATTATGCAAAGAAAAGCGTTTTAATATCAATTCTGCACCTCTTTTTTTTTCTCTCTTTACAGATCCTGCTGCTTCTTCTCCCTGACGATGGTGAAGAGATTTCGTTACAAATCTTTTATACTAGTCTTTCTGAGGCTTTTATTCAACTTCCACATTCCCCCGTATGAGCTGACGAGGCGTTTGTGTTGTTTTTATCTTTTATTCCGTCGGTTCCTGACCAGCCGGCCTGTGGCTCGTTCGTTGGTTTGCGTGCAGCCAGCAGTAACATCCTGGTTGATCAGGCTCTGAGCCACCAGGAGGCCTGGTCACAGACCGGGCCGCGGGGGCGTTGACCCCCGGAACTCTCTCCAGGTTAACTCCAGGTAAATGTGTTTTCCTAGATTTATCGTTAATGTAGAAGGCTATGGAGAACTTTCTTATAAACCAGATGAATGCAATCTTACCATCGATTTCTCTCCGGAATCATTTCTGATATACTCTGAGGTCACGTGATCATACACCTTGTACGTTATCATACACCTTGTACGTGATCATACACCTTGTACGTTATCATACACCTTGTACGTGATCATACACCTTGTACGTTATCATACACCTTGTACGTTATCATACACCTTGTACGTTATCATACACCTTGTACGTTATCATACACCTTGTACGTTATCATACACCTTGTACGTTATCATACACCTTGTACGTTATCATACACCTTGTACGTGATCATACACCTTGTACGTTATCATACACCTTGTACGTTATCATACACCTTGTACGTTATCATGCAATTGGTCATATCACTGAAAAAAATCTGTCTGCGATGTAATGGTGTTACGTTGTATGTTTGTCAGTGCCTCTGACGTGTCTTACCATACGGGTTCAGCGCTCGTTTTGTAATATAATATTTCTACTATTACTACTACTGCTTCTACTATTATTTCAATAATAATAATAATAATAATAATAATAATAATAATAATAATAATAATAATATTAATATTAATATTAATAACAGTAAGAAATTAACCTTGGAAGCTCCAGTTCTGTGTCACTCACTTCTGGCTAGACTTGTAACGTTTTATAAGACTTATGACCTGACTCAGACTAGAGACTGTCATGCTCCTCGCAGCAGTGGAGGTGGTGAGGCTGTTGTGGAGGTGTGAGGGAGTGCTGGAGGGGGTGAGGGAGTGCTGGAGGGAGTGCTGGAGGGGGTGAGGGAGTGCTGGAGAGGGTGAGGGAGTACTGGAGGGGGGTGAGGGAGTGCTGAAGAGGGTGAGAGAGTGCTGGAGGGGGTGAGGGAGTGCTGGAGGGGGTGAGGGAGTACTGGAGGGGGGTGAGGGAGTGCTGGAGGGGGTGAGGGAGTGCTGGAGGGAGTAAGGGAGTGCTGGAGGGGGTGAGGGAGTAGCAGTTAGCACTCACATTAACTTACCCTCACACAACAACCTTCACTGTGGCTGGTGTTGTCACTAGAGCGTCCTGTCTGGCTGGTGTTGTCACTAGAGCGTACTGACTGGCTGGTGGTATCACCAGGGCATGCTGACTGGCTGGTGGTGTCACCAGGGCATGCTGACTGGCTGGTGGTGTCACTAGAGCATACTGACTGGCTGGTGGTATCACCAAGGCATGCTGACTGGCTGGTGGTGTCACTAGAGCATGCTGACTGGCTGGTGCTATCACCAGGGCATGCTGACTGGCTGGTGGTGTCACTAGAGCATACTGACTGGCTGGTGGTGTCACTAGAGCATACTGACTGGCTGGTGGTGTCACTAGAGCATGCTGACTGGCTGGTGGTGTCACTAGAGCATGCTGACTGGCTGGTGGTGTCACTAGAGCATACTGACTGGCTGGTGGTATCACCAGGGCATGCTGACTGGCTGGTGGTGTCACTAGAGCATGCTGACTGGCTGGTGATGTCACTAGAGCATGCTGACTGGCTGGTGGTGCCACTACTGCATGCTGACCGTATTTTTGTTCCTACCTTTTTTGAGCCCCTAGCTCTCCTGCAGTGCTCCTGTTTCTTGGTATTTGACTCCACTATTACTACTACAACCACTGCCTCTCTACTTCCTGTCCTACTACCTCTCTTGTCCCGTCCCTGTCTGCTGGCTTATATGTACTACCCTCCTTCTCTCCTTTCTGTTAGTGTGACTTTGTAAATGGTCCAAGGCTGACCGAAACGTCGTCCTAAGCTCCTCACTCCTATGTGCTGGTTATTTGTATATAGTTTTCTTATTTTTACAAAGTTTTGTGAAAAGATTTGGTTTGGTCCTGCTTGGTAAGATAGAAATTTTGCCCATCTCCAGTACCTTGCATTTTTTTTATAGGTACGAGACTAGAAAAATCTTGGCACTCAATGAATCACTGGTTATATTCTCTCGGCTTGTACTTACAACCATTCTTGAATTTACATAAAGATAAAGGCTGTGTTATTTTTGAAAAAAAAAAATGGATTATACACTTAAGTTGCTATTATACACTGCAGTATAATCGTCTATTCTAGGGTAGCTTGGGTCACAGACACACAAGTGTTATCCTACACTGACTCACTCACTGACTGACTTCTACCATCGTTGCAAACATACTCTTGATGCACCATCTCGTCCTAGTCACTACTCAAACATTCGTCACATCGTCACACATTAACGAACAAAAAAAATCATAAAAATCGACGTATATTCAAGGTGTTGGCTGTGTTTTAAGTACACCCGACGGCGCCTTTGTCAGGAATAACAAGATTACGTAGTGTGTGTCAGCGTGAGTGTTTGGTCAAGCGTCCACTAATGAACGTGTGGGCGAATCTGTCACGAGGGTAGCGCTAGTGTCAGTATTGATGGTTTCTTCACCTTTGTGGGTGTAAACCAGGTGCCTGAATTAATGGTGTTCCAACCTTTGTAAGCTAGTAGTGACGGTATCTATTTTGTAGGATGGTACTAGTAGTATTCTCACATTTGCAGGACGCAGGCCAGATCTCCCTACCTAAACACCCTGTGCTCAAACCTTATTATAACGAAACACCCCACACAGTGATCATACACTTTGTACGTCATGATGCAATCGGGCATATCACTGAAAAAATGTGTCTACGGTGTGACACTATGCTGTGTTACGTTGTATGTTTGTCAGTGCCTAGGACATGTGTCTTACCATACTGGTACAGCGCTCATCTGACTCAGACCAGAGACTGTCATGCTCCTCGCAGCAGTGGAAGTGGTGAGGCTGTTTTGAGGTGTAAGGGAGCGCTGGAGGTGGTGAGGGAGTGCTGGAGGGAGTAAGGGAGTGCTGGAGGGGGTGAGGGAGTAGCAGTTAGCACTCACATATTAACTTACCCTCACAATAACCTTCACTGTGGCTGGTGTTGTCACTAGAGCGTCCTGACTGGCTGGTGTTGTCACTAGAGCGTCCTGTCTGGTTGGTATTATCAATAGAGCATACTGACTGGTTGGTGGTGTCACTAGAGCATTCTGACTGGCTGGTGGTATCACTAGGGCATGCTGACTGGCTGGTGGTGTCATTAGAGCATGCTGACTGGATAGTGTTGCCACTAGAGTATGCTGACTGGCTGGTGGTGTCACTAGAGCATGCTGACTGGCTGGTGGTGTCATTAGGGCATGCTGACTGGCTGATGGTGTCACTAGACCATACTGACTGGCTGGTGGTGTCTTCTAGAGCACACTGATGCCATTTTCTCTTGTTCTCCTCACTTCTTCATATGATCCCACCATATTCACTACAGTCTCCCTCCCCCACCACAGCAGACATACATACATCTTCAGAATATAGAGAAGTGTCAGGAGGCTATCTACTGGTACGTACTATCAAGGACTACCTCATAATACCTAATACTACCACGTACAGTTACATACTTTTACGCATTATCAACGTGGCACAGAACTTTTCCTCCCAGATGCTGTGACGCGAGGCAGGAGTTGTAACAGAATCGTTCAGTAAAGCGGTGAACTTCACTTTAGCAACGTCTCTCTCTCTCAGTTTTAGATACATCAGTCAAATGTGCTGTGAGTTTAGCTCTGATCGCGTGCGTCTACTGTAGCACACTGAGTTGAGGACAGTTTTTCAAGAGTGGTAACACTGTGCAACGAGGTTGTGAAAGAATGAGATTCCGGCACCAAGATTCGCAGCTTCGGCGTGGAGGTCATACTAAATCTGCAAAGTATGTGTTTAAAATTGTTTTCTCCCTCTTATGTAAAGTGTGAATAAACGTCTAGTGAGGAAACGTTGCTGTTTTTATTGTTCCGTAATCTATACTTGAAGTTAAACCAGTATGTTTGTTCTGCAAATGCGGCTTCAAGACAGGTATCCCCAGCTTGCCTTTAGAGCCAGATTATCACCCCTGTATGGAAATTCTAAAGTCGCTCCCTGTTAGCGACTTGTACTTCAGAGCTTCAACCTAACAAGGGTTGAAGATGTGGAAAAGGTAAATTGAGGAAGGGTGAATTGCTTCTTTCCCAAGCTTCAGTTTTTTTTTCTTTTCCTGAGAATCTGATCCAATACCGTTGCATTTGGAAGCTGCTGGTGAAGAAGAAGTATTAGGAAAGTATGTCTAACGCTGATCTGTACCTGAAGTTGATCTGTACCTAAGATTGAGCTGTACCTAAGACTGATCGGTACCTAAGATTGATCTGTACCTAAGATTGATCTGTACCTAAGACTGATCTGTACCTAAGATTGATCTGTACCTAAGATTGAGCTGTATCTAAGACTGATCGGTACCTAAGATTGATCTGTACCTAAGATTGATCTGTATCTAAGATTGATCTGTACCTAAGATTGATCTGTACCTAAGATTGATCTGTACCTAAGACTGATCTGTACCTAAGATTGATCTGTACCTAAGACTGATCTGTACCTAAGATTGAGCTGTACCTAAGATTGAGCTGTACCTAAGACTGATCTGTACCTAAGACTGATCTGTACCTAAGACTGATCTGTATCTAAGATTGATCTGTACCTAAGACTGATCTGTACCTAAGACTGATCTGTACCTAAGACTGATCTGTACCTAAGACTGATCTGTACCTGAGATCAGAACACGAGCTCAAGAGTTACAAACTACAGAACAAATAACATTATGAACTGCCACTCACACTCACCTGTCAACATTACTAATTCCCTCCTTTAACGTTACTTCGTAAATATTTTATATCGCTATATTTTAAACTAAGGCATGTGTATTTTGGATGAGTTGAAAAAAAGAATGACTTTTATTCCTCTTTACGATACCTCCTTCAGAATCTCTGCATTTAATGACATTACCACTGTCTCACATGGTAGGAAGTTACTATTCTCGCATTTAAAGTAATGTTTTTTCTTCTTCCCTTATTTTACCTCCTCCTGCCTTCTAGCGTTACTCTTTCCTCACTCATGTCTCTTCGTTTATACTGAGTTAAAATATTCCTCTTCGCTCATTATCTCCCCTCTCTCCTTATCCTTATTGAGAGTGTTTTCCCCTTTCAAGTTCATCTCTACTTATACTTTCCACTTCCTACTTCTCCCTCTCTCCCTCCTTCATCTTCTCCGCTCACTGGTACTTTGGCTCCGACGCTACGCGTGATGTAACACTTCCTCTACCCTCCGTCCAACGTTACTCTACGACAGTTTGTTTACCTTGAGTCCCACTTCACTGTGACTTTCTCACCCTCGCAGCCTCGCTTCCCCTGTCTTCTATATCACGTACCATCTCCTTTGTAACTCTTCCTCTCCCTCCTCTTTCATATACACACAAATTGACTATGCATCTCAGAGGCTTGGAAAACTTCAAAATCTGTCTGGCTTCCGCTCAGTAACAGCCTCGACCAGCTGCCGCACCAGCATGAGTTGAGTGGAGACGTAGGTCTACGACAGGAGGGCAGTACGTCGTCGTATCAGGGCCATGGGTTGTAGCTTAACACTGGTGACCTTCCGCTCTCTTAGTTATCCCCAGATCTCCCATTTGCTGCTCACTTTATTCCTTGTCTCTCCCCGTCGCTAATACAGTTGTTTGACTTATTCCTTACTTCCTCTTAGTCTCCTTTGGTCTCCTGAGAGTATCTCTGCTAATAACTTTCCTCCTTTGTGCCTTCCTGATTATTCTACCATTCTTTTCCTTCAATGTTACTGCCATTTCCACGTTTCCTTGACTTTATCCTGATCCTCTTTCAGGTTTTTTTCATTTCCTCTTCCAACTTTTCGAGCGTTTTTAAGCAATAACTTTGCACCTGCATGTTCACGTGTATGTGTGAGTGTATGTGTAGGGAAATATTTAAGTGTGTGATACAAGGTTTTGTCTCTCTTCATTCAGTTTGGGAGTGCCAGTCAATTGGTGTGGGCTCTGATACACACGCTGGTGGTAACACTATAGCAGGCGCCATCAGAGTGTATATATACCACTGAGGAAATAATATACAACCGGGAACTATATTTAACATCAACAATGCGTGTCGCTGAGGTAAGGCAATGCAATCTTGTGCGGCAAATCAGTGCGTCGTGACAGGAGAAATGTTGAGCCATGTGTCAGGGTGAGGCAGTACGCACTAGTCACTGCCACAAGGTTTGTACTGGCCTCCTGCATGTATAACCACTCCATGTGAGGCGTGCACCGCCTTCACATGTATAACAATGTTATCATTACATCTATGTTAATATGTCTCATACAATATTGTGTCCTGCCTCACCCCGTAACCTCCATTACATGAGCTCTATATAGAACCATGAGACACTTTCTGGCCACTCAGAGATGGAAAAACCCTAGCAAAGTCTATCACACTATTCCATACGAAATACAAGTAAATAAATTTGCATTCTTTTATACCTTTGATATACCTTTGATGAGTTTCGAGCGTCTTACTACTTTCGGAGCCCGGCCATGGGCCAGGCTCGTCTGGTGATTACCTAGTCACCAGCTGCGGGGGGCCTTTTTTTAAATTCCCCTTTTATTCCCCCAACCCCTTTGTTATTTTATTTTTTTTTTTAAAAATTTGTTTTTTTTCTTTTTCCCGGGGGGGGGGTTTTTTAATTCCCTTTTTTTTTTTAATTCTTTTTTTTTTAATTTTTTTCCCTTTTCCCTTTTTATTTTTTTTTTTTTTTTTTTCCCCCTTTTCGGGGGTTTTGCAAAAAAGGGGGTAGGGGGGGGGGGGAAAAAAAATTTTGGGGTAAAGGGTTTGTCCTTTCGGATCCCTTTTGGGGGGTTAACCCCGGGAACAATAGGGGGGTGGTGAATTTACCCCGGGAAAAACCAAGGGGGGGGGTTTTAAAAAAACATGGTCCTTAAAAGCCGCGGAAAACGGGGGGGGGGGAAAAAAAGGTGGCGGGTTTTTGGGGGCAAAAATTAAAGAAAGGGTTTATTTTTAAAAATTGGAAGGGTGGTTCCTGTATAAAATTTTATATTCTAAATTTTGTTTTAAATTTTTGGGCCCCCCCGACCCCATTACTTGGTCATTAAAACCAAAAATTTTAAAAGGAAAAACCCCTTATAAATTTTAAAAAAAATAAAAAAAAAATTTTTTTCCTTTTATACCTTTGAGATTTTTTCGAGGTCTTTATTTTTGGAGCCCGGCCAGGGGCCAGGCCCCCTGGTTTTACCTGCAACCAGGGCTGCGCCGAGGCCCCTGCCCCACAATCCATCACAGCCGGTTGATCTGGCACCTCCATGAAACCGGATAAAAACTTGTTATAATCTGTTAACAGGGGAAATTTTGTGTTTAAAATAGGAGTAAATCGAGGGAAAACTGGGTGTATTTCTTTTTGTCTTTACAAAGGGGTGAACCCCCCCTCCCCCAGGATTTTCTCCAGTAAAAGTTAATTTTTTAAAAAATATAAAAGATTTGTACAAGCGAAAAATGTATGAAATTTGATCATACTAAATAGGAAAATTTTAAAATGAAAAAAACATTGTAGGGAACATAAAAACCTTGGACTTTGGGAAAATGACCAAAGCAGTTTTAGTTATTAAGTGTTAATTCCTAACTCGGAAACTATCCAAAAAACCTCGTAACACATTCCCCTTTTTTCATATGTTAAATTGGGTAGGACTCGTTTCAAGGGGTAAAAATTCAAAAGTTTAAAGGTTTCTTTTGCTTAACAATATTTTACATTAAAATCACCATTGCTAAAGGAAAAAAAAAAAAAACGAAAAATTTGAGTTTTAAAGATACCCCCAAATATTGGGTTTTTAAAATAGCGGTTAAGTTAAAAAAAAAAAAATTTATTTTCATTACAGAGTTTTTTGTAGTGAGAGGGGAGAGAGAGAGGGGGAAGAGAGAGAGAGAGAGAAAAGAGAGAGAGGGAGAGAGAGAGAAGAGAGAAGAGAATAGAGAGATAGAGAAAATTTGGGAAAAGAAAGAGAGAAGAGAGGAAAAAGGAGAGAAGAGAGAGATGAGAGAGATAGGGGAGAAAAGAAGAGATAAGAGATTTGAGAGATAGAGAAAAAATTCTTAAAATGTAACTTACGTTGGCGTCGAGTAACGGAACAATAAACATTAACCATAACTCCCTCATACTGTCCATCACGTTTAACCAATTTGCTCAACATTTTCTCAGGTATATTTGAAGCTGGGATTCCTCTAGCGAATATTATCTATTGAAGATAACAGTCGGACGGTGCATGAGGGCTACGACAATGTACGTCACAGCTACAACAACGTACGTCACAGCTACATCCACAAAAATGTACGTCCCCTACAAAACAATTACTCACAGCTACAGCAACGTACATCACAGTTCCCAACCCTACAACATGTACGTCACTACAATACAATAAAAACGTCACAGCTCAGCAACGTACGTCACAGCTACAAGCCTACAACAGTGTACGTCACTACAATAACAATATACGTCACAGCTACAGCAACGTACGTCACAGCTACAAGCCTACAACAGTGTACGTCACTACAATAACAATATACGTCACAGCTACAACAATGTACGTAAACAGCTACAACAATGTACGTCATAGCTACAAGCCTACAACAGGGGTTAACGTAACAACAATAACAAAAGTACGTCACAGCTACAACAATGTACGTCACAGCTACAACAATGTACGTCACAGCTACAAGCCTACAACAGTGTACGTCACTACAATAACAATGTACGTCACAGCTACAACAATGTACGTCACAGCTACAACAATGTACGTCATAGCTACAAGCCTACAACAGTGTGCGTGACTACAACAACAATACACGTCACAGTTACAACAACGTACGTCATAGCTACAAGCCTACAACAGTGTACGTCACTACACCTGGAAATTACCTGGAGGTTATTCCGGGGATCAACGCCCCCGCGGCCCGGTCCATGACCAGGCTTCCCGATGGATCAGGGCCTGATCAACTAGGCTGTTACTGCTGGCCGCACGCAGTCCAACGTACGAGCCACAGCCCGGCTGATCCGGCACTGACTTTAGGTATCTGTCCAGCTCTCTCTTGAAGGCAGCCAGGGGCTTATTGGCAATTCCCCTAATGCTTGATGGGAGGCTGTTGAACAGTTTTGGGCCCCGGAAACTTATGGTGTTTTCCCTTAGTGTACCAATGGTGCCCCTACTTTTTATTGGGGGCATTTTGCATCGCCTGCCCAGTCTTTTACTTTCGTAGGGAGTGATTTCTGTGTGCAGATTTGGGACCATTCCTTCCAAGATTTTCCAAGTGTAGATTATGATATATTTCTCCCTCCTGCGTTCCAACGAGTACAAGTCAAGTGCTTCCAAGCGTTCCCAGTAGTTAAGGTGCTTGACAGAACTTATACGTGCTGTAAAGGATCTCTGTACACTCTCTATATCTGCGATTTCACCTGCTTTGAATGGAGATGTTAATGTACAGCAGTATTCCAGCCTAGAGAGAACAAGTGATTTGAAAAGGATCATCATTGGCTTGGCATCTCTCGTTTTGAAAGTTCTCATTATCCATCCTATCATTTTCTTTGCACGTGCGATCGTGGCACTGTTGTGATCCTAGAAAGTGAGATCCTCAGACATTACTACTCCCAGGTCCCTTACATTATTTTTCCTCTCTATTGTATGGCCGGAATCAGTAGTATACTCTGTTCTAGTTATTATCTCCTCCAGTTTTCCATAACGGAGTAGTTGGAATTTGTCCTCATTGTACATCATATTGTTTACCGTTGCCCACTGGAAAACTTTGTTTATATCTTCTTGGAGGTTAACCGCGTCCTCAGCAGATGACAGCCTCATGCAGATCCTAGTATCATCAGCAAAGGATGATACGGTGCTGTGGTGTATATCTCTGTCTATGTCTGATATGAGGATAAGGAATAAGATGGGGGCGAGTACTGTGCCTTGTGGAACAGAGCTCTTCACTATGGCAGCCTCCGATTTAACTCTGTTGACCACTACTCTTTGTGTTCGATTTGTTAGGAAGTTGAAGATCCATCTCCCCACTTTCCCAGTTATTCCTTTAGCACGTATTTTATGGGCTATTACGCCATAATCGCATTTGTCAAATGCTTTTACAAAGTCTGTGTATATTACATCTGCATTCTGATTTTCTTCCAGTGCATCCAAGGCCATGTCATAGTGATCCAGTAGTTGTGAGAGGCAGGAGCGACCTGCCCTAAACCCATGTTGCCCTGGATTGTGCAGATTTTGGGAATCCAGGTGATTTGCAATCCTGCTTCTTAGCACTCTTTCAAAGATT
>NC_069407.1:7209342-7239342 GCF_026875155.1 Cherax quadricarinatus | reverse complement strand
GTATTTCATTTTTTTTTTATTTTTTCTTATTTTTTGCTGGGTTTTTAAACCCCGGGGGAAAAGAGGGGGGGGGGGAAAGGAGGTTTTGTGGGGGGGGCTTGGCCCTTTCCCGCAAGGGGTGCATGGGGCGTGTTGAAAAAAAGTGAATGGAATTTAATGGTTTTTTTTACCTGACGAGCTGTTGGTGTGTGAGGGGTAATATTTTGTGAAGGGTTCAGGGGGAAAAAAGGGTTTTTTTTATATAGCCCGGGCTTGAGTCCTGAAAAAGGGGAAATACAATTTTTGCACTTTAAAAGGAAAAGGGGGTTTGGGAATTTGGCAGTTTGAAGGGATGTGTAATAGGTCGGTAAAATATCAAATTTTGGGCCCCGTTTTTTATTCTATTTTGGAGTTTTTTAATTATTTCAGGCCCTTTTTATTTTTTATCTTTATATATGCTTCTTTAAATGTTGTATTCTGAGCAATTTGCATAAAAAAGTGATTATGTTTTGAGTTGGGGGAAAGTGGTTTTTTGATGTGAAAATATTTTGTTTTTGGGGGTTTTTTTTTCTTTTTGGGGTTTTCCCCCGCCCCAAAGGGGGGGACGACCGACTTTTAAAAATTTTAATATATATATATATTAAAATATATATATATATTATATTAATATAAATTTTTATTTTTTTTTTTTATCACCCCCGGCCCATTCCCACCCAAACCCGGGTGGCCCCAAAAAAAAAAAATTTCACCCTCCCTTCAAATCCATCACTGTTTGCCCGAAGGGTTTCTTTACACCAGTTTTTTTTTCTGCCAAAATTAAAAACCTTTCCTTCAGAGTTTCAGGGCTTTTATTTCCCCTCTCCCGGACTCAAGGGCCGGCCTGCCGGGGTTTTCCCTGAACCCTTCATTAAAAGTTTTCTTTTCCCCACCCCCCCAAAACACGTCAAGTAAATTAAAAAAACCCTTTGTTCCATTCCTCTATCAAACACGTCACGCTGCCTTTCTGGAAATCCAAGCCCCCCCCGCACACAAACCTCCTTTTCCCCCCCCCTCCCTTCCCCTTCCTAGGGGCCCCGGGCCCCCACCCCGCCTTCCCTTTCCCCTACAGACTGATAACTCTTTTAAATTTATTTTGTTTTGCTCCTTTTCTAAATGTCCGACCACCCCAACAACCCCTTTCCCCAGCCCTCTGGCAAAAAGTTTTGGTTAATCCCGCACCTCCCCCTAACTTCCAAACTAGGGAATTTTTTGAAATTTTAATTTACACAAAACATTGCCCTAGACATGGGAAAACTCCCCTGCCTCCGCCTTCTCCCCGCTGAACATTCTTTACCCCGCTTCAAACCCCTATAAGGGTTTTTTAAAAAAATTTTTTCTATACCCTTCCCCTTTTTTGCCTCCAAGGACAAAATTCTTTTTCTCACAGACTCCTAAGTGCACCCCCTCATTTTTTTTCCCTCATCAATTCTATGTTCAAACCTTATCTTTCATTCCCCTCCGCCTGACCCCGTCCACTCCCTTTTCTTTAATAAAGTTCACCTCCTTTCCTTTCTCTCTCCCCCAATCTGTTTTCAACTTTCATCACCAATTCCTTTTTTTTATCCTTCCCAAACCCTTTCTCTTTCCCGTATTTACCCTTTTAAATTTTTTTCTTTGCACACCCTACCCCAAATTTAAACCCCCAATCTCTGCAATTTTTTTCAGAATCTCCCAAGAGCACGTGTCTTTTGCAAAGGCCGCTGTGACAATCCCACTTTGTGGTGATTCTTTTTCTTTTAACTTTCCCGCCTCTTGCCCCAAAAACCCTCGCATTTACTTCTCTTTCACCCCATTTTTAAATATTTAAAAAAACCAGGGGGACATCACAACCCTTTTCTAAGGCCTACTTTTACTGGGAAAAAATTTTCCTTTCCTTTCATACTCTAAACTTGGCCCCCACTATCCCCGTTAAAAAAAATTTTTCACTGCTTTTTAGTTTAACCCACCTTTCCCAACCCCCCACTTGCAAAAACTGCCCCATTGCCCCCCTTTTTCCAAACCCCCGGGCATACGCCTTTTCCAAATCCTTAATTGGCCCCAAAGGACCTTTTGCCTTATCTAAATACTGTTCCTTTATGGTTTTTTTCCCGTAAAAAAACCCGGTCCACCACCCCCTAAATTTCCTTAAAAAATCCCTTGTTCATTTTTGGGAATTCCCATTCTCCGTTTACTTTTAATTCTTTCAATTATAACTCTACCATACATTTTACCAGGTACACTCAACAGACTTATCCCCTATAATTTTTGCACTCTCTTTTATCCCCTTTGCCTTTATACAAAGGAACTATGCATGCTCTCTGCCAATCCCTAGGTACCTTACCCTCTTCCATACATTTATTAAATAATTGCACCAACCCCTCCAAAACTATATCCCCACCTGCTTTTAACATTTCTATCTTTATCCCATCAATCCCGGCTGCCTTACCCCCTTTCATTTTACCTACTGCCTCACGAACTTCCCCACACTCACAACTGGCTCTTCCTCACTCCTACAAGATGTTATTCCTCCTTGCCCTATACACGAAATCACAGCTTCCCTATCTTCATCAACATTTAACAATTCCTCAAAATATTCCTTCCATCTTCCCAATACCTCTAACTCTCCATTTAATAACTCTCCTCTCCTATTTTTAACTGACAAATCCATTTGTTCTCTAGGCTTTCTTAACTTGTTAATCTCACTCCAAAACTTTTTCTTATTTTCAACAAAATTTGTTGATATATATATATATATATATATATATATATATATATTTATATATATTTATATATATATATATATATATATATATATATATTTCAACAAGTTGGTCGTCTCCCCGAGGCAGGGTAACCCAAAAAGAAAGAAAATCCCCAAAAAGAAAAATACTTTCATCATCATTCAACACTTTCACCACACTCACACATTACACTGCTTTTGCAGAGGTGCTCAGAATACAACAGTTTAGAAGCATATACGTATAAAGATAACACAACATATCCCCCCAAACTGCCAATATCCCAAACCCCTCCTTTAAAGTGCAGGCATTGTACTTCCCATTTCCAGGACTCAAAGTCCGACTATATGAAAATAACCGGTTTCCCTGAATCCCTTCACTAAATATTACCCTGCTCACACTCCAACAGATCGTCAGGTCCCAAGAATCATTCGTCTCCATTCACTCCTATCTAACACGCTCATGCACGCTTGCTGGAAGTCCAAGCCCCTCGCCCACAAAACCTCCTTTACCCCCTCTTTCCAACCCTTTCGAAGACGACCCCTACCCCTCTTTCCTTCCCCTATAGATTTATATGCTTTCCATGTCATTCTACTTTGATCCATTCTCTCTAAATGACCAAACCACCTCAACAACCCCTCTTCTGCCCTCTGACTAATGCTTTTATTAACTCTACATCTTCTCCTAATTTCCACACTCCGAATTTTCTGCATAATATTTACACCACACATTGCCCTTAGACAGGACATCTCCACTGCCTCCAACCGCCTCCTCGCTGGTGCATTTACCACCCAAGCTTCACATCCATATAAGAGTGTTGGTACTACTATACTTTCATACATTCATTTCTTGGCCTCCATAGATAACGTTTTTTGATTCCACATATACCTCAAAGCACCACTCACCTTTTTTCCCTCATCAATTCTATGATTAACCTCATCCTTCATAAATCCATCCGCCGACACGTCAACTCCCAAGTATCTGAAAACATTCACTTCTTCCATACTCTTCCTCCCCAATTTGATATCCAATTTTTCTTTATCTAAATCATTTGATACCCTCATCACCTTACTCTTTTCTATGTTCACTTTCAACTTTCTACCTTTACACACATTCTCAAACTCATCCACTAACCTTTGCAATTTTTCTTTAGAATCTCCCATAAGCACAGTATCATCAGCAAAAAGTAACTGTGTCAATTCCCATTTTGAATTTGATTCCCATAATTTAATCCCACCCCTCTCCGAACACCCTAGCATTTACTTCTTTCACAACCCATTTATAAATATATTAAACAACCCTGGTGACATTACACATCCCTGTCTAAGACCTACTTTTACCGGGAAGTATTCTCCCTCTCTTCTACATACCCTAACCTGAGCCTCACTATCCTCATAAAAGCTCTTTACAGCATTTAGTAACTTACCACCTATTCCATAAACTTGCAACATCTGCCACATTGCTCCTCTATCCACTCTATCATATGCCTTTTCTAAATCCATAAATGCAATAAAAACTTCCCTACCTTTATCTAAATACTGTTCATATATATGCTTCAATGTAAACACTTGATCTACACATCCCCTACCCACTCTGAAGCCTCCTTGCTCATTCGCAATTCTACATTCTGTTTACCTTAATTCTTTCAATTATAACTCTACTGTATACTTTTCCTGATATACTCAGTAAACTTATTCCTCTATAATTTTTACAATCTTTTTTGTCCCCTTTCCCTTTATATAAAGGGACTATACATGCTCTCCGCCAATCCCTAGGTACCTTCCCCTCTTTCATACATTTATTAAACAAAAGTACCAACCACTCCAACACTATATCCCCCCCTGCTTTTAACATTTCTGTCATGATCCCATCAGTTCCAGCTGCTTTACCTCCTTTCATTCTACGTAATGCCTCACGTACCTCCCCCACACTTACATTCTGCTCTTCTTCACTCCTTAAAGATGGTATACCTCCCTGGTATACATTTAAAAGTTCCTCAAAATATTCTTGCCATCTACCTAATACCTCCCTCTCCCCATCTACTAACTCTCCTACTCTGTTTTTAACTGACAAATCCATACTTTCCCTAGGCTTTCTTAACTTGTTTAACTCACTCCAAAATTTTTTCTTATTTTCAGTAAAATTTCTTGACAGTGCCTCTCCCACTCTTTCATCTGCTCTCCTTTTGCACTCTCTCACCACTCTCTTCACCTTTCTTTTACTCTCCATATACTCTATATTTTATTATATATATATATATATTATATATATATATATATATATATATATTATATATATATATATATATATATATATATATATTATATATATATTATATATATATATATATATATATTATATATGTCGTGCCGAATATGTAAACTGGTCAATTAGCAAGAACTCATTCAAAATAAAGTCCTTTCTAAAATTTTCTCTTATACGTTTAAAGATATATTTTTTTCATTAATGTTGATGTAAAAATTTATAATTTTGCACCAAAAGGAACTTAGAAAACTTACCTAACCTTATTATAACAAACGCAATTTATTTTGCCTAACCAACTAAATATATTTTAGATTTGTTTACAATAATTTAATACTAAACAAACACAGTGAATATATTTTTTTCGTTAGGGTCAGAATGATTTTGGAGAAAATTATTGCATACACAAATTTTCACTTGTCCTATATGCAAGATGAGCGTTGCTATTTAAGCCAAGATCGCAAGTTCTGCCTATTCGGCACGACATTATTATATATATATATATATATATATATTATATTATATATATATATATTATATATATATATATTATATATATTTTATATATATATATTATTATATATATATATTTCTATTATCGATAGGGTGACAGTTACCATACTGTGGTCATGATGTTAACCCTAGTAATGACTGTATTTGGGAGACTGATAAATCCTGCCTCTTTACCCCTCCCCCCTCCATCTCACCCTTCCTCTCCGCTTCTCTTCGTCTCACCCACACAACTATCAAACCCTCTGTTCTGCCCTCTGCTAGGGTAGACCTTGAAAGACGCCTTTTTTCTAGCCATAAATACCGTATTCCTCTCCATTTATCTGTAATAACATTCGAGAAACTGTAAACAGCAAACCTTGCGTATGATGCACAGGCGCTGCCTATTGCCCATCCTTTGTCTCTTGAATCCAGACCACGTTCTGCAATAGCAAGCTTACAGTCAGTACAACCAGCAGCACTTTTCTTTCTACTCTACGCCATGCAGCTGGGTCTAGCCCGTCTCTTTCCCTCAGTCTTCAGCCATTCCTCTCCCTCACTTCTCTTCCACTATCCAAATCTCCCTCCCCCACCCCACGTCACCCTCAAGGGTCTTACCTGAGAGTATCCTGTCTGTCTGTCTGACTATCAGACAGAATAGGGCAGTAGCACATTGTTTATGCATAAGATTTTGCCAAGAAAACCATACACGTATCATCCTCTCGGGCACTTAACACGGCGGACAATACAATGCCACCTATGACACTACAAGGAAGTCTTTCTGATTTATATAATGGAGGTTATGCCAGTGAGGCTACGGCTAGGTGCTACGTTGAGGAATGTCTTCTGTGTATTTTGGCTTACTATCTGAGGTCATGACCCCTTTTTTTGAAGACCTGCTGACATAGCAGGGAGGACGAGGGAGTGAGGAGTACCGGTGAGATAAGTCAAATCAGTGAGGGTCATGAAAGGAGACGAGAAGGGAGGTCTGGCTGTGGAGGAGCTGGGAGACCAGTACTGTAGTGAGAGACAGCAGTGGCGAAGTTCAAGAGATAAAGAGTGGAGTCCTGGATTGGTAAACATTTAGAAGACAGTGGACTTTTTATTATAAGAACTCCTATTTGAGCAGTAAAATTTATCCCTCCTAAAAGTTAAGAGTGTGCGTTTTCCCTCTAATATTATACTGTTTCCCTATTTATAAAATACTATATACCCCATTTATTCAATATTATTAATAATATCTAGTCGTAATACACTTACATATTCCTCTTTCATCTTGCTTTCTGGCATTATCCTTTAAGAAGTATTTTACTGATACAATACTGGTAAAATACTGGTAAACTAAGACGGTTACTAAGAGCAAAAGGAATCATTCACGACACTACACCGTGTACACCAGGTCTATAGTGGAGTATGCATCACCCGTATGATGGAACCCACCTGGTCAAGCATAAGAAGATATTGGAGAAAGTGCAGAGATTTGCAGCAAAACTAAGGGGTATGTCCTCTGAGGAGAGGTTAAGGGAACTCAACCTAATGACACTGGAGGGCAGGACGACTAGGAATGATATGATAGCGTATAAAATACTGAGAGAGATTGAGATGGTGAAGAGATACAGAATGTTTGAGAGATGGTGAACGGAAGCAAGAGGGCACAACAAGAAGTTGAAAACTCAGAAGAGTCGTAGGGATGTTAAGAAGTATTTCTTGGGCGTCAGAGTTGTGAGGAAGTGGAACAATATGGAGAGTGAAGTGGTAGAGGCAGGATCCATAGCTTTAAGCAGAAACACGATAATGCTCTTGCATTCAGGAGAGAGTGGACCTAGTAGCGACCAGAGAAGAGGCGAGGCCAGGAGCTGGGAATCGACCCCTGCAACCCCTGCAACCCCTGCAACCCCATACAGGTGAGTATACACACACACAAACTGCCTTCAAACGCATGGAATTTTACCATGTGTCCTTTGTGAGGGAGTTCACTGGAGGTCACTGCAACATTGCCACCGTCCACAGGTGTCGTCGCTGTCGACCCTTCCATCATTAACCTCATCACAGCCACACACAGCAACGCCACAGCACATCTCTAACCTGTGCTGGTCATCAGCGACTGCACGGCCTTCGCCCACAATGCTCTGATGTACTTGTACTGTTTCCCGACTTCGCAGCTCCCGCTTCTACTGAACCCATCACCTTACTGAAGTCTTCCAGCTCAAGCTGACAGGTTTGACTACCTTAAACTCTACCGAACTTCACAATTTATTGTTCTGCTCTGTTAAGCCTCGCCCCATCATGGTTTGCCGTCTCCCGCTGAGCCTCGCCCCACCCCGGCTTACCGTGTTCCGTTGAGCCTCGCCCCACCCCGGCTTACCGTGTTCCGTTGAGCCTCGCCCCACCCCAGCTTACCGTGTTCCGCTGAGCCTCGCACCATCCCGGCTTACCGTGGTCCATTAAGTCCCGCACTACCCCGGCTTACCGTGCTCCGCTGAGCCTCGTACCACCCCGGTTTACCGTGTACTGCTGAGCCTCGCCGCACCCCGGCTGAACCTCGCACTACCCCGGCTTACCGTGCTCCGCTGAGCCTCGCCCTACCCCAACTAGCCGTGTCCCGCTCTCCTGCTAACTGCTTCACCCTCACAACAAACACAAACACCAGACAAATATAGAGACAGAGGATAATCCACAAAGGATAATGAATATTGAAGCTGCAACATTGGTTCACGCATACAATGACCAACAACAATGAAAACATCAAAGCTGTGACTATATAACATTGTCATCCTCAACACAGGTTTGTCATCATTCTTACTGACTTGTTCCATTATACACCGACAATATTATTACTCTATTTGTCACCTTTGCATCATTCACCAGATAAAAATTTCACCGATTATCGATGCTACCCGTTTATTACTCTCTTATTTCTTTACCTTTTTCACGCATTACCACTGAGTTAGGCAACATATAGGTGAGTAAAAAACAAAAAAATAATCATAAAAACCCGCACAGAGGACGACGACGAACAATTTACAAAGTCACACTAGCACAAACGAATGTTAGTGTGACTTTGTAAATAGACCTACCGGCCCATACTTGGCAGATCCTTCTTAAAAAACAAGTACTCTTCGCAGGACATTTGTAAGCCAGGTCACGTGTGTAAATAAGATAATGTGAGTTATGACATTTTTTTATGAAGACGTTTCGCCCGCCAGAGACTATCAACAGAAACAGAGACCAAGACATGGGTATTTATAAAGGCTGGAGACAGGTCCTGAAGTGAAAGAATTAAGTCATGAAGTTATGTACGAGTGGCTGCTTCCTCTACCTCTGGTACCTAGTTACCTTCTTCCTCAACCCTCTCCACTGCTACCCCATCCACTGCACCCACCTCCACTATATCATCCACTGCTATCACATCCACTGCACTCACCTCCACTATATCATCCACTGCTATCACATCCACTGCACTCACCTCCACTATATCATCCACTGCTATCACATCCACTGCACCCACCTCCACCTCTACCTCATCCTCCATCACTCAACCTACAACATCCAGAACCTCTTCCACTGCCTCTAGACCCAAACCACTCTACCCCAAACTAGCTCCGATCTACGACAGACAAACTAAGGAACATAAACTCTCAGAGCCCAGATCCACTTCCTCCTCTTCCTCCAGGAAAAGGGCCCGTGACTACACTTATAAATACATCTCCCCGGACGGCACCACCATCATGGGAGTAAGACCTAACCTTACCCTGATATAAACTTCGCAGTCACAAACCCATTAAATAATGTTTAAAGTAGTCCACCTAAACGTACGTTCCTACTTCTCAATCAGACACCTACTGGCTAAATTCACTGAAGCAGGAAGGCCAAATGTTATCTTTCTGAACACTACCTACTCTCTCAAAGCACCTCAACGAATTCGCCATTACGGTTACACCTCTCAGCAGTCTCCCTATGGCCCTCACGATGGTGTTGCCATTCTTGTAAATTCCAATATCAAACATAAATTTCTCCCTCTTCCTTTCACCCATCAACACTGTCTTGTCGTCAAAATACACACGCATCTTGGTCCTTCCATTTTTTTTTGCCACTTACACACGACCCAACACTTTTATTAACATCCATGATCCCTCTTTGGTCTTCAACCACACCAACACTCCCATCTACCTTCTAGCAGACATGAATGCTAGACATCTTGCCTTCCACTACACCATCTATATCCAGCTTGGCACACAATTACATAACTTTACAAACCATAAACACCTGATTCACCTCGATCCACACTTCAACACCTTCTGTAGCCACCAGGGCCAGGGCAAACCTGACATTATTCTTACCAACCAAGCAAGTTCCTTATTCCAACAGACTCTGATCACATTCCAGTCATCTTACATATCTCTTCTAACCCTATTCTCATCCCCACTACACCTTCCTTCTCCTACAAGAATGCTGACTGGGAATCTTTCAAATAACACATAGATAACACCAGCCTTACTTTTGACAATAAACTCATCACAGACACTGATTCACAACTCAGTCTTATACAGGACACCATAACACAAGCAGCTAACACAGCAATACCCAAGAAAACACACACATTACTCGTTACTCTTACAAGCCTTCCATCAGAACTAGAAGACTACTAATCTGCTACTACCTTCGCTTTATGAACAACACACATAGATTTAACCAAGTTCGATTAGATCTCACATATCTAAGAAACAACATTATTCGTAGCCTAGACCAAGATCACAACACTCACAGGTTACAACTCACCCAACAAGCAGATAAACGACTCATTAAAGATCCCAGTGCCTTCTGGAACTTCATCAGGAAAATCCAGGGCACTGCACCCCACACAAATGCAAACACAACCACAATAACACACATATTACCGACCCACAGGTAGCAACAGCCATCTTTAAATACATCTGGGAGAACATCTTTCACCTTCACCAACCTCATCCTAACGCAAACACACACACAGTACGCAGAACACTGGAACACTACGCGCGCGCGCACGCACGCACACACACACACACACACACACACACACATACACACACACACACACACACACACACCCCACACACACACACACACACACACACACACACACACACAAGGGTAACAGGAATAATGAAAAAGCCAGGATGAGCCATGGTTCAACCCAAAGGTGCAGGGAGGCAAAAACCAAGTGTGCTAGGGATTGGAAGAAATATAGAAGGCAAAGGACCCAGGAGAATAAGGAGAGCAGTAGTAGAGCCAGAAATGAATATGCACAGATAAGAAGGGAGGCACAACGACAATATGAAAACGACACAGCAGCGACAGCCAAATCTGACCCGAAGCTGTTATACAGCCACATCAGAAGGAAAACAACAGTCAAGGACCAGGTAATCAGGCTAAAGAAGGAAGGAGGAGAGACAACAAGAAACGACAATGAAGTATGTAAGGAACTCAACATGAGATTCAAAGAAGTGTTCACAGAGGAGACAGAAGGGGCTCCAGAAAGACGGAGGGGTGTGGTACACCACCAAGTGCTGGACACAGTACACACAATCGAGGAAGAAGTGAAGAGGCTTCTGGGTGAGCTAGATACCTCAAAGGCAATGGGGCCGGATAACATCTCTCCATGGGTCCTGAGAGACGGAGCAGAGGCGCTATGTGTACCCCTAACAACAATATTCAATACATCTATTGAAACAGGGAGATTGCCTGAGGCATGGAAGACAGCAAATGTAGTCCCAATTTTAAAAAAAGGCAACAGACATGAAACACTAATCTATAGACCAGTGTCACTGACATGTATAGTATGCAAAGTCATGGAGAAGATTATCAGGAGAAGAGCGGTGGAACACCTAGAATGGAATGATCTCATCAACAGCAGCCAACATGGTTTCAGGGAAGGGAAATCCTGTGTCACAAATCTACTGGAGTTCAATTACAGGGTGACAGCAGTAAGACAAGAGAGAGAGGGGGGTGGGTAGATTGCATTTTCTTGGGCTGTAAGAAGGCGTTTGACACAGTTCTACACAAGAGATTAGTGCAAAAACTGGAGGACCAGGCAGGGATAACAGGGAAGACACTACAATGGAACAGGGAATACTTGTCAGGAAGACAGCAGCGAGTCATGGTACTTGGCGAGGTGTCAGAGTGGGCACCTGTGACCAGCGGGGTCCTACAGGGGTCAGTCCTAGGACCAGTGCTGTTTCTGGTATTTGTGAATGACATGACGGAAGGAATAGACTCCGAAGTGTCCCTGTTTGCAGATGACGTGAAGTTGATGAGAAGAATTCATTCGGTCGAAGACCAGGCAGAACTACAAAGGGATCTGGACAGGCTGCAGACCTGGTCCAGCAATTGGCTTCTGGAGTTCAACCCCACCAAGTGCAAAGTCATGAAGATTGGGGAAGGGCAAAGAAGATCGCAGACGTAGTACAGTCTAGGGGGCCTGAGACTACAAACTTCACTCAAGGAAAAAGATCTTGGGGTGAGTATAACACCAGGCACATCTCCTGAGGCACACATCAACCAAATAACTGCTGCAGCATATGGGCGCCTAGCAAACCTCAGAACAGCATTCCGACATTTTAATAAGGAATCGTTCAGGTCCCTGTACACCATGTACGTTAGGCCCATATTGGAGTATGCGGCACCAGTTTGGAACCCACACCTAGCCAAGTACGTAAAGAAACTAGAGAAAGTGCAAAGGTTTGCAACAAGACTAGTCCTAGAGCTAAGGGGTATGTCCTACGAGTAGAGGTTAAGGGAAATCGGCCTGACGACACTGGAGGACAGGAGCGATAGGGGGGACATGATAACGACATATAAAATACTGAGAGGAATTGACAAGGTGGACAAAGAGAGGATGTTCCGGAGATGGGACACAACAACAAGGGGACACAGTTGGAAGTTGAAGATACAGATGAATCACAGGGATGTTAGGAAGTATTTCTTCAGCCACATAGTAGTCAGGAAGTTGAATAGTTTGGGAAGCGATGTGGTTTAGGCAGGATCCATACATAGCTTTAAGCATAGGTATGATAAAGCTCCCGGTTCAGGGAGAGTGACCTAGTAGCGACCAGTGAAGAGGCGGGGCCAGGAGCTTGGACTCGACCCCTGCAACCTCAACTAGGTGAGTACAACTAGGTGAGTACACACACACGAAACAACACCAAATATATATTCGTATTGACTTAATCACCTCAACACAGGAACCCGACACATCTTTCACAGACACAGACATTAACTTCCAGACTCCATCATCACTGCTTCCTTCTCAATGCTTCCATCGCCTCTGGATACTTTCTTTCCCTCTTCAAATCTGCTACTGCTATCCTCATACCTAAATTCAACAAAAACCACTCTGATACTAAGAATTATCACCCTATCAACCTTTTTGAAACTCTAGGCAAAATCTTTGAAAAACTTATGAACCATCGCCTTCTGAAACACCTTGAACACAATGCTCTTATCACAGACGAACAATCTGGCTTTAGAACGCGCCACTCTACACAAGACGCCATAAACATTATTCTTAACTACAAACGCATGAACATTAAACAAGGAAACAAAACAGCTCTAGGCACGATGGGATGTAACACAAACCCTTCACTAATTTTAACCTTCCTCTCACACTTGCAAACTTCTCTATAACTTCCTAGACGGCCGCACTGTGAGAATAAAATTCCAAGGCTGCTACTCGGACTATTTTTCACTTAATGCTAGAGTACCCCAGGGATCTGTCCTCTCCCCTACCCTCTGCATTCTTTACGCTAATGAAATCTCAACACCTGAATACCACATCACCTTAGCCTATGCAGACGACATTACACACCTCATCTCTCACTCTAGAATTAATACACTCACACACAAAACACAAAATGAGAAATAAATATAATGGTGTCAAAGTATGCATTATTTATATCAATTACAGGAAAATTACCTGTCGAGCTCACAAAAGCCGACACTCAGGGCCTATTATAGGGAGGGAGGGGGGGGGGGGGTTCAGCCGGTACATTGGTTCGGAGCCCGGCTGTCATCTGTTTTCGCTCACCATGATGCGGGCCAAAGCAGCATGGGTTCGGGTCCTTGGCTAGTCGCAGTGATGTTATTACATATTATATATATATATATATATATATATATATATATATATATATATATATATATATATATATATATATATATATATATATATATATATATATTTTATTTTATTTTTTTTATTATCACACTGGCCGATTCCCACCAAGGCAGGGTGGCCCGAAAAAGAAAAACTTTCACCATCATTCACTCCATCACTGTCTTGCCAGAAGGGTGCTTTACACGACAGTTTTTAAACTGCAACATTAACACCCCTCCTTCAGAGTACAGGCACTGTACTTCCCATCTCCAGGACTCAAGTCCGGCCTGCCGGTTTCCCTGAACCCCTTCATAAATGTTACTTTGCTCACACTCCAACAGCACGTGAAGTATTAAAAACCATTCGTCTCCATTCACTCCTATCAAACACGCTCACGCATGCCTGCTGGAAGTCCAAGCTCCTCGCACACAAAACCTCCTTTACCCCCTCCCTCCAACCTTTCCTAGGCCGACCCCTACCCCGCCTTCCTTCCACTACAGACTGATACACTCTTGAAGTCATTCCGTTTCGCTCCATTCTCTCTACAGTCCCGAACCACCTCAACAACCCTTCCTCAGCCCTCTGGACAACAGTTTTGGTAATCCCGCACTCCTCCTAACTTCCAAACTACGAATTCTCTGCATTATATTCACACCACACATTGCCCTCAGACATGACATCTCCACTGCCTCCAGCCTTCTCCTCGCTGCAACATTCATCACCCATGCTTCACACCCATAATAAGAGTGTTGGTAAAACTATACTCTCATACATTCCCCTCTTTCGCCTCCAAGGACAAAGTTCTTTGTCTCCACAGACTCCTAAGTGCACCACTCACCCTTTTCCCCTCATCATTCTATGATTCACCTCATCCTTCATAGACCCATCCGCTGACACGTCCACTCCCAAATATCTGAATACATTCACTTCCTCCATACTCTCTCCTCCAATCTGAATATCCAATCTTTCATCACCTAATATTTTTGTTATCCTCATAACCTTACTCTTTCCTGTATTCACTTTTAATTTTCTTCTTTGCACACCCCACCAAATTCATCCACCAATCTCTGCAACTTCTCTTCAGAATCTCCAAGAGCACAGTGTCATCAGCAAAGAGCAACTGTGACAACTCCCACTTTATGTGTGATTCTTTATCTTTTAACTCTACGCCTCTTGTCAAGACCCTCGCATTTACTTCTCTTACAACCCCATCTATAAATATATTAAACAACCACGGCGACATCACACATCCCTGTCTAAGGCCTACTTTTACTGGGAAATAATTTCCCTCTTTCCTATGTACTCTAACTTGAGCCTCACTATCCTCGTAAAAACTCTTCACTGCTTTCAGTAACCTACCTCCTACACCATACACCTGCAACATCTGCCACATTGCCCCCCTATCCAACCTGTCATACGCCTTTTCCAAATCCATAAATGCCACAAAGACCTCTTTAGCCTTATCTAAATACTGTTCACTTATATATATATATATATATATATATATATATATATATATATATATATATATATATATATATAAAATATATATTTATAAATAGGGAGGTACCACCTCTAGAACTGTCCTAGGACCCTCATCCTCAGAGAAAAGAATAAACTTGCTTCAGGGAAAACTCAAGGTTCACCCTGAAGCGTTTGAGAATTTTCTCATACCACCCCCTATATTTTATATATATTTTATTTAAAGACAAAATACATTGACAAAACATTCACAAAAATACGATAGAAAGTAAAACAACATAGGTAACTCAGAGCTACATCTCGAATACTTCGTCCAGCTCCCCGGCGGTGGGCCGCGTGCCCAGAATGCTGCAGGCATTTCCTCTCTGGATTGCAACACTGAGTCTCTGAAAGAGGAAGCTGGTCGCCCTGTGGTCCTTGGTTTCTATGATGAGCTTTTCACCCAGCTCTATTAGGAACTTTAGAGCACACTTGCCCCATGCTCCAAGGGTCTCCGGCCCTATTGGGATGAAGTTATACCAAGGGGGAAGGTCTTCATATTTGCGGATCTTCTGGGTCTCCCTGTGGCTGGCAGCTCCACCCCCTTCCACTACGGAGTATGGCAAATAGGTGTCTGCCAATGTGGCGGCACACACACACACACACACACACACACAACACACACACATATATATATATATATATATATATATATATATATATATATATATATATATATATATATATATATATATATATATATATATATATATATATATATATATATATATATATATTATATATATATATAGTTACGATGTACTAAAACCTGAGAGGGAGTTTGTCACATACTTACTCTCGCAATGAAACATGGATCTAAGAATCAGACCTCAAGCAACACAAACCTCGAGCCGGGACTATGTGACGCTCCAGTTCCATCAGGATAACTGACCAGCAGCCGAGCCATAACCACTATGACTACGCGACAATAAACAAAAAAAAAATGACTATAAATATACAACTATGAAGAACAAATGACAATAAATAGAGCGACACAATCTGCCGCGTGTAGACTGAAATATGAATCATGTGAGGATATCTCATCCTAACACCTGATAGTCGTGATACAACCTTCAGCGAGGTTTTCATTGCATTTATTCCGACCCCATTTCGCATTTCAGCGAATCATTTCATTTGTATTGTTTTTACTGCTGGAACAAAAAATGAAGTGAGTTAAGAAGAGTGGTCAACTCAAGCTGTATAAAACACGTATTCCGTGTGTTGACATCTTTGTCTCCAGCTTATGAATATTGACATGGGGGGAATTATTCTCATAGTATCTTATCGTAATTGTTATTCTTTTGTAAATATTCCCCGAAAACATTGTATCACTTAACATTTTTTATTTTGTAATTCCCCCCCCCTCTCTCTCTCTCTCTCTCTCTCTCTCTCTCTCTCTCTCTCTCTCTCTCTCTGTCCTAAGTATTGTTCAACAAAAGGTTGTAAGCATTTATGATTAACTTCTCTACAGTTACGTTCAATCTGAACAATTAACAAGTTTTTAATTACAGAATGTAACGCCTACATCATTTTTTTTTTTGGGGGGGAGGGTTGACTGATATTCTCCACAGTTTATTCTCACCTCGGTTCCTTCTCAATACTCAATAGTTATCATTGAAACTTGCTTCAATTAGAATATACTCCTCTAATTACATTTCAGTTATTCCTAAAAATTATTTTTCCTTTACTGTCTTCCAATTTTTGGTGTTTTCCATATTGTTTGACCAATATCTGACGTTCTTATGCAAAAACGTCACAGTTGGGTAATTCTCTCCATTATTTACCTGACTCTTTTTTAGTTTAGGTTTGTTCCTATCTAACGTTTGTTTTGCATTCTGGTAAACTATTTTTGAAGGGTAGTCTCGGACCCATTACAGTCTCGGTCCCATTACAGTCTCAGTCCCATTACAGTCTCGGTCCCATTACAGATTCGGTCCCATTACAGTCTTGGACTCATTACAGTCTCGGACTCATTACAATCTCGGTCCCATTACAGTCTCGGTCCCATTACAGTCTCAGTCCCATTACAGTCTCGGACCCATTACACTCTCGGACCCATTACAATCTCGGTCCCATTACAGTCTCAGTCCCATTACAGTCTTGGACCCATTACAATCTCGGTCCATTACAATCTCGGACCCATTATAGTCTCAAGTACTATTAAAGATTCGCTCCTGTTATATTCCTCACATCTATATTCCTTTCCTGGGTTTCTACAAATATCTTGGCAGTCCTCTTATTTCTGTCAACATGTCTGCCTTTATTCTAGCTAGAATGAGTGGCATTTCAGTCAATTTTGTTTGTGTCTCATGTTTGTCTGTTGTGTATTGCTATATGTATTTTCATGTTGCAATTATTTTTGTGTTTTTAGAATACTTGTTATTTTTTTCTTTATCTCTCTGCTTTTATTTTCAATGTCTGTACTTTATTAATTTATCTAAAAATAAATACTGGTTTCGTACCATAGTTTCCTTTAACACTGAAACTACCTTAAACTTACGTGTAAGTTCTTGGGTTAATAAACTCACATGCTCAGGTATTCCCAAAACGTTGCAATTTGCCTCGAGGGATCTCAAAATATAATAATAATAATAATAATTAAGAAGTCAGACACAAACAGGCCAGATAATAATTAAAGGCAAATCAACTTGAAGCAACATTCGTCTCCTTCCTTCCTAACAAAGACTGTGTTTACATCCCATCCTGCTTCATCCTCTCCTTTCCTCCTTCCCTCCCAGCACCAGCCTCTCCTTCCCTTTTCTTTCAGACCCGCCCTCTCCTTCTCAAAAAGGGCCCTGTATATAAAATACAGAATAGTCATCCCGTAAAACGAAAAGAAATGTAAAAAGACCTGATTATAATATGTCAATTGACCTACTGTTTAAAGAACACAATAAAGCAAACTATGGAAAAATCTAGGGTAGATAATAAGAACATTCCAAACTAGAGAAATATTGCCAGTGGTGATATTATTCAAATCATGTGCGCTCTCTCACTTTGAGTACTGGTCAGTGTTGACGGCTCCATTCAGTGCAGAAGAATTAGCATTTATTTCCCTTAAATGCCGACAGGGCAAATAAAACTGGGTATGCCCCAAAGCCTGAGAATGTAGTCTCTAGAGGAAAGGTGAAAAAGATACATGACAGTAGATACATGGATAATACTCTAGAGTCTAGTCTCAAATCTGCATGCTACCATAAGAACGTGCTGAGGCGAATAGTAAGGAGCTAAATGTTAAACTTCCCCATTGTGAAGCAGGGGAGCCACGGGCACAATAAGTAAACATTATGTCAACATCTGTGGCTCCCGACTATTCAACCTGCTACCAACAAATATCAGAAACACTGGCGAAATAGGTGAGGAATTATTCAACTGGAGACTGGATCACTATGTCTACAGAGCACCACAACCAGGCGGCCTTAGGTCGCACCATGGGAGTAGGAAATTCTTGAAACAGGTCACAAATAAAATGTCTCCCTCCAAACCCCATCCTTTCCTTTCCTCTCTCTTAGAAAACAGTCTTCATGCCAGTCTCACCCTCCCTTCCTTTCTCCAGCCACCACCCTCTCCTTCAGCGCACTACCTCATTCCATCATTATTGGTCTTCTTAGTTTCCTTTGTTCCTGGTTCGTCGTTCCTTGCCACCTTTATCTGCCCTTGCTCGACTGTCTCTTTGGCTGGTAATATTCTCTATAGTCCATCCCCGTTCCATCCTGCCTACTAGAATGGAGTTAGACCATCATTACAAGAGTTAATCTGTGCCTCTCACCACCATCACTCTGCTCACAACCAAGGTGAGGCGCTTTAAGTGCCTCCTCATTAACATATCTAGACTTGACAGTCTTCGATTTACAGCGTGAGGGAGAGAACGTCGCTGTGAATGTTCTGTAGGAAAGGAAGACTTAGTGTGCAGGATATCCTTGTGTTCTGTGAGTGAATGGGTGCGCTGGCTAGGCAATACATGCATATATATATAATAATATATATATATATATATATATATATATATATATATATATATTATATATATATATATATATAATGTATGTATGTCGTGCCGAATAGGCAGAACTTGCGATTTTGGCTTAAATAGCAACGCTCGGCTTGACATATAGGACAAACGAAAATTTGTGTATGCAATAATTTCGCCAAAATCATTCTGAACCTAACGAAAAAAATATATTTCACTGTGTTTGTTTATTTTAAAATTATTTTAAACAAATCAAAAATATATTTAGTTGGGTTAGGCTAAAATAAATTACTCTTGTTATAATAAGGTTAGGTAAGTTTACTAAGATTCTTTTGGTGCAAAAATTAATTTTTTCTTACATTATCATTAATGAAAAAAATATATCTTTAAACGTATAAGAGAAAATTTTAGAAAGGACTTAATTTTCAATGAGTTCTTGCTAACTGACCAGTTTTACATATTCGGCACGACATATATATATATATATATATATATATATATATATATATATATATATATATATATATATATATATATATATATATATATATATATATATATATATATATATATATATATATTTTTATTATCACACCCGGCCGATTCCCACCAAGGCAGGGTGGCCCGAAAAAGAAAAACTTTCACCATCATTCACTCCATCACTGTCTTGCCAGAAGGGTGCTTTACACTACAGTTTTTGAACTGCAACATTAACACCCCTCCTTCAGAGTGCAGGCACTGTACTTCCCATCTCCAGGACTCAAGTCCGGCTGCCGGTTTCCCTGAATCCCTTCATAAATGTTACTTTGCTCACACTCCAACAGCACGTCAAGTATTAAAAAACCATTTGTCTCCATTCACTCCTATCAAACACGCTCACGCATGCCTGCTGGAAGTCCAAGCCCCTCGCACACAAAACCTCCTTTACCCCCTCCCTCCAACCCTTCCTAGGGCGACCCCTACCCCGCCTTCCTTCCACTACAGACTGATACACTCTTGAAGTCATTCTGTTTCGCTCCATTCTCTCTACATGTCCGAACCACCTCAACAACCCTTCCTCAGCCCTCTGGACAACAGTTTTGGTAATCCCGCACCTCCTCCTAACTTCCAAACTACGAATTCTCTGCATTATATTCACACCACACATTGCCCTCAGACATGACATCTCCACTGCCTCCAGCCTTCTCCTCGCTGCAACATTCATCACCCACGCTTCACACCCATATAAGAGCGTTGGTAAAACTATACTCTCATACATTCCCCTCTTTGCCTCCAAGGACAAAGTTCTTTGTCTCCACAGACTCCTAAGTGCACCACTCACTCTTTTTCCCTCATCAATTCTATGATTCACCTCATCTTTCATAGACCCATCCGCTGACACGTCCACTCCCAAATATCTGAATACGTTCACCTCCTCCATACTCTCTCCCTCCAATCTGATATTCAATCTTTCATCACCTAATCTTTTTGTTATCCTCATAACCTTACTCTTTCCTGTATTCACCTTTAATTTTCTTCTTTTGCACACCCTACCAAATTCATCCACCAATCTCTGCAACTTCTCTTCAGAATCTCCCAAGAGCACAGTGTCATCAGCAAAGAGCAGCTGTGACAACTCCCACTTTGTGTGTGATTCTTTATCTTTTAACTCCACGCCTCTTGCCAAGACCCTCGCATTTACTTCTCTTACAACCCCATCTATAAATATATTAAACAACCACGGTGACATCACACATCCTTGTCTAAGGCCTACTTTTACTGGAAAAAATTTCCCTCTTTCCTACATACTCTAACTTGAGCCTCACTATCCTCGTAAAAACTCTTCACTGCTTTCAGTAACCTACCTCCTACACCATACACTTGCAACATCTGCCACATTGCCCCCCTATCCACCCTGTCATACGCCTTTTCCAAATCCATAAATGCCACAAAGACCTCTTTAGCCTTATCTAAATACTGTTCACTTATATGTTTCACTGTAAACACCTGGTCCACACACCCCCTACCTTTCCTAAAGCCTCCTTGTTCATCTGCTATCCTATTCTCCGTCTTACTCTTAATTCTTTCAATTATAACTCTACCATACACTTTACCAGGTACACTCAACAGACTTATCCCCCTATAATTTTTGCACTCTTTTTTTATCCCCTTTGCCTTTATACAAAGGAACTATGCATGCTCTCTGCCAATCCCTAGGTACCTTACCCTCTTCCATACATTTATTAAATAATTGCACCAACCACTCCAAAACTATATCCCCACCTGCTTTTAACATTTCTATCTTTATCCCATCAATCCCGGCTGCCTTACCCCTTTCATTTTACCTACTGCCTCACGAACTTCCCCCACACTCACAACTGGCTCTTCCTCACTCCTACAAGATGTTATTCCTCCTTGCCCTATACACGAAATCACAGCTTCCCTATCTTCATCAACATTTAACAATTCCTCAAAATATTCCTTCCATCTTCCCAATACCTCTAACTCTCCATTTAATAACTCTCCTCTCCTATTTTTAACTGACAAATCCATTTGTTCTCTAGGCTTTCTTAACTTGTTAATCTCATTCCAAAACTTTTTCTTATTTTCAACAAAATTTGTTGATACATCTCACCCACTCTCATTTGCTCTCTTTTTACTTTGCTTCACCACTCTCTTAACCTCTCTCTTTTTCTCCATATACTCTTCCCTCCTTGCATCACTTCTACTTTGTAAAAACTTCTCATATGCTAACTTTTTCTCCCTTACTACTCTCTTTACATCATCATTCCACCAATCGCTCCTCTTCCTCCTGCACCCACTTTCCTGTAACCACAAACTTCTGCTGAACACTCTAACACTACATTTTTAAACCTACCCCATACCTCTTCGACCCCATTGCCTATGCTCTCATAGCCCATCTATCCTCCAATAGCTGTTTATATCTTACCCTAACTGCCTCCTCTTTTAGTTTATAAACCTTCACCTCTCTCTTCCCTGATGCTTCTATTCTCCTTGTATCCCATCTACCTTTTACTCTCAGTGTAGCTACAACTAGAAAGTGATCTGATATATCTGTGGCCCCTCTATAAACATGTACATCCTGAGTCTACTCAACAGTCTTTTATCTACCAATACATAATCCAACAAACTACTGTCATTTCGCCCTATATCATATCGTGTATACTTATTTATCCTCTTTTTCTTAAAATATGTATTACCTATAACTAAACCCCTTTCTATACAAAGTTCAATCAAAGGGCTCCCATTATCATTTACACCTGGCACCCCAAACTTACCTACCACACCCTCTCTAAAAGTTTCTCCTACTTTAGCATTCAAGTCCCCTACCACAATTACTCTCTCACTTGGTTCAAAGGCTCCTATACATTCACTTAAAACATCTCCCAAAATCTCTCTCTCTCCTCTGCATTCCTCTCTTCTCCAGGTGCATACACGCTTATTATGACCCACTTCTCGCACCCAACCTTTACTTTAAATCCACATAATTCTTAAATTTTTACACATTCATATTCTCTTTTCTCCTTCCATAACTGATCATTTAACATTATTTGCTACCCTTCCTTTCTCTAACTCTCTCAGATACTCCAGTTTTTAATCCCATTTATTTCCCCCCACTGAAACTCCCCTACCCCCCCTTCAGCTTTTTTCGCTTAGGGCCAGGACATCCAACTTCTTTTCATTCATAACATCAGCAATCAAACTGTTTCTTGTCATCCCCCACTACATCCACGCACATTTAAGCAAAACCCCGTTTTATAAAGTTTTTTCTTCTTCTCTTTTTTAGTAATTGTATACAGGAGAAGGGGTTACTAGCCCATTGCTCCCGGCATTTTAGTCGCCTCATACGACACGCATGGCTTACGGAGGAAAGATTCTTTTCCACTTCCCATGGACAATAGAAGAAATAAAAAAGTACAAGAGCTATTTAGAAAAAGGAGAAAAACCCAGATGTATGTATATATATAAAATGCATGTGCGTGTCTGTGAAGTGTGACCAAAAGTGTAAGTAGGAGGGAGCAAAATATCCCTGTTATCTAGCGTGTTTATGAGACAGAAAAAAAAAACCAGCAATCCTACCATCATGCAAAACAGTTACAGGTTTTTGTTTCACAGTCATCTGGCAGGACGGTAGTACTTCCCTGGGTGGTTGCTGTCTACCAACCTACTACCTATATAATATATATATATATATATATATATATATATATATATATATATATATATATATATATATATATATATTATATATAATATATATATACATTATAACCACGAACAATGGTATTAATCAATAACAACACTGCGACTAGCCGAGGATTCGAATCCCTGTCGTTTTGGCCCACCTCAAGGTGAGCGAAGATCACACATAATGCTCTAACCCACGGGACCACGCAATACTACAAGAATGACGCACCCAGCAGAGCTAGGTGTTTTACTGTCATCCGAGGGCATACGGTGGCGTGGATGCCTTTGATCTAATTTCATCCCACTCCCCGTTTGGTATACTAGCCTCACGAGCAGCATATACATTATTGTAACCAAGAACGAGTGATATTAATCAATAACAACACTACGACTAGCCGAGGATTCGAACCCATGCTGTTTTGATATGGGTTCTGCTCCCTCGGGGAGTAGAACGAAATTAGCTCAAAGGCACCCACTGCTAGTCGCAGTGTTGATATATATATATATATATATATATATATATATATATATATATATATATATATATATATATATATATATAATATATGTAATATGTATATATATATATATATATATATATATATATATATATATATATATATATATATATTACATATTTATATATGTATATATATATACATATTAATAAGGTAGTAGGTTGGTAGACAGCAACCACCCAGGGAAGTACTACCAGATGACTGTGAAACAAAAACCTGTAACTGTTTTGCATGATGGTAGGATTGCTGGTTTCTTTTTCTGTCTCATAAACACGCTAGATAACAGGATATCTTGCTACTCTACTTACACCTTTGGTCACACTTCACAGACACGCACATGCATATATATATACATAATCTAGGTTTTTCTCCTTTTCTAAATAGCTCTTGTTCTTCTTTATTTCTTCTATTGTCCATGGGGAAGTGGAAAAGAATTTTTCCTCCGTAAGCCATGCGTGTCGTATGAGGCGACTAAAATGCCGGGAGCAATGGGCTAGTAACCCCTTCTCCTGTAGACATTTACTAAAAAGAGAAGAAGAAAAACTTTATAAAACTGGGATGGTTAAATGTGCGTGGATGTAGTGCGGATGACAAGAAACAGATGATTGCTGATGTTATGAATGAAAAGAAGTTGGATGTCCGGCCCTAAGCGAAACAAAGCTGAAGGGTGAGGAGAGTTTCAGTGGGGGAAATAAATGGGATTAAATCTGGAGTATCTGAGAGAGTTAGAGCAAAGGAAGGGGTAGCAGTAATGTTAAATGATCAGTTATGGAAGGAGAAAAGAGAATATGAATGTGTAAATTCAAGAATTATGTGGATTAAAGTAAAGGTTGGATGCGAGAAGTGGGTCATAATAAGCGTGTATGCACCTGGAGAAGAGAGGAATGCAGAGGAGAGAGAGAGATTTTGGGAGATGTTAAGTGAATGTATAGGAGCCTTTGAACCAATGAGAGTAATTGTGGTAGGGGACCTGAATGCTAAAGTAGGAGAAACTTTTAGAGAGGGTGTGGTAGGTATGTTTGGGGTGCCAGGTGTAAATGATAATGGAGCCTTTGATTGAACTTTGTATAGAAAGGGGTTTAGTTATAGTAATACATATTTTAAGAAAAAGAGGATAAATAAGTATACAAGATATGATGTAGGGCGAAATGACAGTAGTTTGTTGGATTATGTATTGGTAGATAAAAGACTGTTGAGTAGACTTCAGGATGTACATGTTTATAGAGGGGCCACAGATATATCAGATCACTTTCTAGTTGTAGCTACACTGAGAGTTAAAAGGTAGATGGGATACAAGGAGAATAGAAGCATCAGGGAAGAGAGAGGTGAAGGTTTATAAACTAAAAGAGGAGGCAGTTAGGGTAAGATATAAACAGCTATTGGAGGATAGATGGGCTAATGAAGCATAGGCAATGGGGTTGAAGAGGTATGGGGTAGGTTTAAAAATGTAGTGTTCAGCAGAAGTTTGTGGTTACAGGAAAGTGGGTGCAGGAGGAAGAGGAGCGATTGGTGGAATGATGATGTAAAGAGAGTAGTAAGGGAGAAAAAGTTAGCATATGAGAAGTTTTTACAAAGTAGAAGTGATGCAAGGAGGGAAGAGTATATGGAGAAAAAGAGAGAGGTTAAGAGAGTGGTGAAGCAATGTAAAAAGAGAGCAAATGAGAGAGTGGGTGAGATGTTATCAACAAATTTTGTTTGAAAATAAGAAAAAGTTTTGGAGTGAGATTAACAAGTTAAGAAAGCTTAGAGAACAAATGGATTTGTCATTTAAAAATAGGAGAGGAGAGTTATTAAATGGAGAGTTAGAGGTATTGGGAAGATGGAGGGAATATTTTGAGAATTGTTAAATGTTGATGAAGATAGGGAAGCTGTGATTTCGTGTATAGGGCAAAGAGGAATAACATCTTGTAGAGTGAGGAAGAGCCAGTTGTGAGTGTGGGGGAAGTTCGTGAGGCAGTAGGTAAAATGAAAGGGGGTAAGGCAGCTGGGATTGATGGGATAAAGATAGAAATGTTAAAAGCAAGTGGGGATATAGTTTTGGAGTGGTTGGTGCAATTGTTTAATAAATGTATGGAAGAGGGTAAGGTACCTAGGGATTGGCAGAGAGCATGCATAGTTCCTTTGTATAAAGGCAAAGGGGAATAAAAGAGAGTGCAAAAATTATAGGGGGATAAGTCTGTTGAGTATACCTGGTAAAGTGTATGGTAGAGTTATAATTGAAAGAATTAAGAGTAAGACGGAAAATAGGATAGCAGATGAACAAGGAGGCTTTAGGAAAGGTAGGGGGTGTGTGGACCAGGTGTTTACAGTGAAACATATAAGTTTAACAGTATTTAGATAAGGCTAAAGAGGTCTTTGTGGCATTTATGGATTTGGAAAAGGCGTATGACAGGGTAGATAGGGGCAATGTGACAGATGTTGCAAGTGTATGGTGTAGGAGGTAGGTTACTGAAAGCAGTGAAGAGTTTTTACGAGGATAGTGAGGCTCAAGTTAGAGTATGTAGGAAAGAGGGAAATTTTTCCCAGTAAAAGTAGGCCTTAGACAAGGATGTGTGATGTCACCGTGGTTGTTTAATATATTTATAGATGGGGTTGTAAGAGAAGTAAATGCGAGGGTCTTGGCAAGAGGCGTGGAGTTAAAAGATAAAGAATCACACACAAAGTGGGAGTTGTCACAGCTGCTCTTTGCTGATGACACTGTGCTCTTGGGAGATTCTGAAGAGAAGTTGCAGAGATTGGTGGATGAATTTGGTAGGGTGTGCAAAAGAAGAAAATTAAAGGTGAATACAGGAAAGAGTAAGGTTATGAGGATAACAAAAAGATTAGGTGATGAAAGATTGAATATCAGATTGGAGGAGAGAGTATGGAGGAGGTGAACGTATTCAGATATTTGGGAGTGGACGTGTCAGCAGATGGGTCTATGAAAGATGAGGTGAATCATAGAATTGATGAGGGAAAAAGAGTGAGTGGTGCACTTAGGAGTCTGTGGAGACAAAGAACTTTGTCCTTGAGGCAAAGAGGGGAATGTATGAGAGTATAGTTTTACCAACGCTCTTATATGGGTGTGAAGCATGGGTGATGAATGTTGCAGCGAGGAGAAGGCTGGAGGCAGTGGAGATGTCATGTCTGAGGGCAATGTGTGGTGTGAATATAATGCAGAGAATTCGTAGTTTGGAAGTTAGGAGGAGGTGCGGGATTACCAAAACTGTTTCCACAGGGCTGAGGAAGGGTTGTTGAGGTGGTTCGGACATGTAGAGAGAAATGGAGCGAAACAGAATGACTTCAAGAGTGTATCAGTCTGTAGTGGAAGGAAGGCGGGGTAGGGGTCGGCCTAGGAAAGGTTGGAGGGAGGGGTAAAGGAGGTTTTGTGTGCGAGGGGCTTGGACTTCCAGCAGGCATGCGTGAGCGTGTTTGATAGGAGTGAATGAGACAAATGGTTTTTAATACTTGACGTGCTGTTGGAGTGTGAGCAAAGTAACATTTATGAAGGGGTTCAGGGAAACCGGCAGGCCGGACTTGAGTCCTGGAGATGGGAAGTAACAGTGCCTGCACTCTGAAGGAGGGGTGTTATGTTGCAGTTTAAAAACTGTAGTGTAAAGCACCCTTCTGGCAAGACAGTGATGGAGTGAATGATGGTGAAAGTTTTTCTTTTTCGGGCCACCCTGCCTTGGTGGGAATCGGCCAGTGTGATAATAAATAAATAATAATATATATATATATATATATATATATATATATATATATATATATATATAATATATATATATATATATAATATATATATATATATATATATAACAGCCACTGGGGGAGTTGAAAGATAGCTCTAGGCCTTTCGTGTTACAATCAACTCATCAGGTGCTTGCAATGTTGCAGGAAAGAGGATAAAACCCAAAGGGAAAAACACTTCAGAGTGAGAGTTTCTTGTAGTATGAGGGAGGAAGGAGTAGAGAAAACGTTACGGGTGTTGCGCTTGTGTCTTAATTTCATCTTGTCGGTATTATATACCATTCTTGTACTACTACTACTACTACCTCCTCTTCCTGCCTATATATAGCCGTCCTGCTCCACTTCTGGTTAGTGTGACTTTGTCAATGGTCCAAGTCGGACCGAAACGTTGTCGTAAGCTTCTCTCTTTTATGTGCGGGTTATTTGTGTATCGTTCCAGTCACTGTATTGTGCCTTTTTTGTTATTTTAGAGAATAAGAGCCCTGGCATGCCACTTATGCCAGTGGCTGGTGCCTGGAAGGTTGACTTTTTTTTAAGGCATTATAAGATCGCCATCCCACAGGCACTGATACTATCGTGGCAGCGACGAGCATAACAGTCATCAAGAATTCCGTCAACTTCGATGATATAAAAGGCGAAACATTCTCAATATTGATATTTGGTAACTGTCTGGGTATATGGAAAATACCCTAGAAAAAAAATTTTCACGGTGACTCATATAAAGTGGAAACATATGCACTTTACCCAAAGATACAATGGCCATTGTTATTTTATATTTTTATCCCACAAAATTCTTAGGTAGACTCAGTTCTAACGATCAGAACCATCCCTATTCCTCTGTGTGCTACATTTAATACGATCCATCGCATTTGTGTAGGAGTTCTGGTTTAGGCTATGGACTATAGCCTCCACTACGAATGAATCTAATCTGAATAAGCTGCCATTATTATTATATAATGATAGTTTATCATGCTTAATGATGGCTGATTATATAATGTTTCGTCCAAGTTGAGTGGAACAAGGGACAATGACTTTACTTTCCAGCTAATTTGCCATGTTATTTCAGACTTCATAAATATAAATGGCACTGGAACCTTGGGCAGTCCGCATCGCATATTTGTGTTGTGATATCCTAATTTCCAGAGATTTGCCAGTCTGACCCATATAAGATATGCTGCACCCATTGCAACTAATTCTATACACACCTCTGACACAATGTTGTTTATAGTTCTTCATCAGAATGCTTTTAACAGTCTGTGTATTCTTAAAAATTACTAGTATGTTAATTCTTTTAAGAGCATTCAGCACGAGAAATAAATTCTCATTGTATGGAAGAACCAGCACATTTTTTATCTGAGGTGTTATCCTAGATTCAGTTCTATGATAAGTTTTTCTAGCTGCCAGTAATGCATGGTATATGGGGCTTTGCTCAGACCATTGGAACCGAATTTTGTGTGATGAATGGTTTGAAAAACCGACAAGTTGAAGATTGAGACACTTATGCAGCATATGGGATTCTTTATCACATCGACTCAAGGCTGAGGGACTGATTACCTCGTACTCCTCCTCTCCTTACGCCTTCCTCTCTGTATTGGACTGGTGAAGCCACTGTGTGGCGAAACGTTTCCTGAATAAAGATTCCCTTATGCTGCATAAGTGTCTCAATCTTCAAACCGAATTGTCCTCAAAGATTTGTTAAGTCATACCATGTATTAAAGAAAGATCCTAGGTTTCACCTTATGAAACCATACACAGTAAATATGATAGTAATTGTGGACAAGGTAGATTATTTCGGAAAAATGAACATTTTATTAGAAGACAGGGAAACCTACGTGCCCTTTAATAAAAACCCTTTGGACCAGGTCAATAGTAAATTTAATAAATAATTAGAACTTTACTGAGAGGTAATGAGGAACTGATTAAACAGTTATCAGCGAGGTCGGCTACACTTCCTTATATGTACGGTTTGATTAAAACCTACAAGCCCGTTTTCCAGTGAGACCTATTATTACCTCAGTAGAATTGGCAACATATGCCTGAACCATTCATCTACAATCATGTCAGACACTGCAACTTCTTGGGATCTTAATACTTGGGAATTCTTCGCTTGCCTAATTCTTGGGCACGACCTACTTCCACATTGAACAAATGTGACACCACCTATGACTGCTGCACCTCTCCTGCCATACGGTTTATAAGCTGCTTCTCCGCTCATATGCCGTATTCTATTCAAGATTGATGGACTGAACACATCGACTCAAGGTTGAGGGACTGATTACCTCGTTCTCCTCCTGTTCTTCAAGATTCTCATTTGTATGGACTGATGAAGCCACTGTGTGGCGAAACGTTTCGAAATAAAGATAACTAACTGTTGCATATGTGTCTTACCTAACAACCTGTCGGTATTTTATACCATTTTAATGTTCAAGATAAACAGGTGATTTTAAAATATGCATA
>NC_069407.1:7199342-7206842 GCF_026875155.1 Cherax quadricarinatus | reverse complement strand
CTCTCTCTCTCTCTCTCTCTCTCTCTCTCTCTCTCTCTCTCTCTCTCTCTCTCTCTCTCTCTCTCTCCACAACTCTGTCTCTGTAGCCTAACAAGTAACGCTTAAGTTAAATCTAAAAACAAGACGTCGTGTAGACTGGAGCCGGAAAAAAAGACCCACATTAGAGTACAACAATGTAGGGAAGACGCTGTAATACTGAGCGTCGAGAGGAACAGAACTGAGAGGCACTAAACCTGAAGATTTTGGCGTAAAAAAACTTGAGAGGATATTATCACGAAGTACAAAATTTACAAAAAAAAAAAAAAACTGAAAAGGCAGCGAGACAGACTATACAAGTTAAGAGATCCAGGGACAAAATGTCTGGTGTTAGAAATGAGGAATGAGATAGAAGAGGATGTGATGAAGGCAATACGCAGTCTCAAGAGTAGATACGATAAAGATTAAGAGGTCGGAGGTCAGTAATGCCAATCACAGTCGTTTAGGTGGCGGGGCCAGGGGATGAAATTTGACCCTCGCAAACACAAGGCAACGAGTATGCATATGCAGACACACAAACACACATACAAACGCCGAACAGGCCAAGTGTCTTATTGACAAGTGCCTTTGAAAAATGGTAAAACACACACACACACACACCCCTCTCCCTACCTCCCTTTCCCCTCTCTCTACCATCTTCCCCTCTCTCTACTCAACACAGCACGCAAGCACACACACACACACACACACACACACACACACACACACACACACAACACACACACACACACACACACAGGAGGCCAGGATGGGCCAGGAGCTTGGACTCGACCCCTGCAACCTCAACTAGGTGAGTACAACTATGTGTGTATACACACGCACAACACACACACACACACACACACACACACACACACAGTGAAGAGGCGGGGCCAGGAGCTCGGACTCGACCCCCGCAACCTCAACTAGGTGAGTACAAAGGGAGGAAGAGTGGGGAAGGAAGCTGGAAGAGCTCAGCAAGAAAATGGAGGAGAGAGATAGCTGCTGAGAGCAGGAAATGGGAGCTACAAGCCATAGCAGCAGAAGCTAGGATACAGAGCTTAGAAGAGGAACTAAAAAATCTGAAACAGTCTAAAGAATTGAAGAGCAGTACAGGTGCGACATCTGGAACTGCTATATCAGTCACAGACGAGGGGACTGTAGGGAACAAAGGAGCTACACTGTATGTGGAGGCCCTATCAGACCACCGTGGAGCCTAAGAAAAGACGATGAGCACATCAGGAACAAATAAGGTGACTCAAGACAATAAAGAAGCTAAGCTATATACAGAGGCTCTAACAGACCACTGCAGTGCCCAGGAAGAGCCGAGAAGGAAACAAGACAACTACTGAGCACAGGGACATAAGCTAGAAAAGACTGAAGGAAGGAATGCATCAATGGAAGGAACTAAATTGCCTCAGGGATGCAAAGGGAAATAAGTGGAAGGACAAAAGGGAGAGGTCAGTTTTTGTCTATGGGCTCCAGGAAGTCAAAGGTGAAACTTATGAAGCAAGAAGACAGGAGGAAAAAAAAAGCGGGTGAAAGTATCATGAAAGCAATAGGAGAGGACGGCATGACCCAACTTACAAATTTTCTGAGAATTAGGTGGTTTGCATGAGGAAAAAAATGGCCAGTCAAAGTGATTTTTAACGCAGAATCAGCTCGAGACAAGATCCTGCAGGAGAAAGCACGACTAAGGGACAAACGAAAGTACCAGAGCGTATACCTCGACCGAGACAAAACACAAGAAGGCAGAAACTGAAAGAGAGGGTACAAAGATGCAAGGAGGAACGAGAGGCAGTGACGGAGATGAGCAGGAGGACCCAGGCTCAAGAAGAAGAGCTAATACATTCTCCTAGAGACCCACCCACAGAAGGATCCAACCACGACAACCCGAATGCAACCAAACAATCTAAACCAAAACCCACACACTGTACCCTCTGCCCCCACCCACTCATAAAAAACTCCACCTCCAGAGCAACCCCCCATAGATCCCCACCAGGGCTCCCACTCCCCCAACCACAACGTTCTCCCCAGACCACAGTTTTAGAAAAGAAGTTGAAGGTTAGGTATACGAATGCAGATGGAATAACAAATAAATGTGAACACTGGCATGAAAGAATCAAGGAGACGTCCCCAGACATCATAGCAGTCACAGAAACGAAACTCACAGGGATAACAGATGCAATCTTCCCACCTGGATATTAGATCCTGAGGAAAGATAGATGGGACAGAGGGGGAGGAGGAGTTGCACTGCTCATTAAAACCCGATGGGGGTTTGTGAAAATGGAAAGAATGGACAAAATTGGCGAAAGGGATTACATAGGCATGATTCAGTCTGGGGGACATAGGGTAGTCATTGCAGTGATGTATAACCCGCCACAGAATTGCAGGAGGCCAAGAGAAGAATATGGAGAGAGAAACAGAGCAATGGTGGACACACTAGCTGAGGTGGCCAGAAGAGCCCAAACGGGTAGAGCAAAGTTACCAGTTATGGACGATTTCAATCACAAGGAGAATGATTGAGAAATCCTTGGGCCACATGGTGGTCCCAAAACATAGAGAGCCAAGATGATGGATGTGGTACTGAAAAACCTCATGCATCAACATGTTAGGGCCACTATCAGAGAGAGAGAGAGGGGAGGATAAACCAGCAAGATTGGACCTCGTGTTCACCCTGAGTAGCTCGGTCATTGAAGACATCACATATGAAAGGCCCCTAGGATGTGAGCACGTGGTTTTGAGCTTTGAATACATAGTAGAGTTACAAGTGGAGAGGGTAACAGGAGTAGGATAGGTAAAGGCAAACAACTAAAGGGGGGACTACACAGGTATGAGGAACTTCATGCAGGAGGTTCAGTGGCAAAGAGAATTGGTAGGAAAGTCAGTAAATGAAATGATGGACTACGTAACAACAAAATGCAAGAAGGCAGAGGAAAGGTTTGTTCCCAAGGGCAATAAAAATAATGGGAAGACCAGAACGAGCCTTTGGTTTACCCAAAGGTGTAGGGAAGCAAAAACTAAGTGCACTAGAGAATGGAAAAGTACAGAAGACAAAGGACCCAGGAAAATAAAGAGATCAGTCGAAGAGCCAGAAACGAGTATGCACAGATAAGGAGGGAGGCCAGGCGACAGTACGAAAACAACACAGCATCGAAAGTCAAGGCTGACCCAAAGCTGTTATATAGCCACATCAAGAGGAAGACAACAGTCAAGGACCAGATAATCAGGCTAAGGAAAGAAGGTGGGGAGCTCACAAGAAACGACCAAGAAGTATGTGAGGAGATCAACATGAGAATTAAGGAAGTATTTGGAGTGGAGACAGTAAGAACACTGGGAAAACAAAACAGAAGGGTACACCAACAAGGGACATACCAACAAGTGTTGGATGAAATACTCACAACCGAGGAGAAGGTGAAGAAGCTTCTAAGTGACCTTGATACCTCAAAGGCGGTGGGACAGGAGAACATCTCTCCGTGGGTCCTTAGAGAGGGACGTGAGATGCTATGTGTGCCACTAACAACAATTTTCAACCTATCCATTGAAACTGGGCAACTACCTGAGGTATGGAAGACGGCAAATGTAGTTCCTATTTTTAAGAAAGGAGACAGAAATGAGGCACTAAACTATAGACCTGTGTCACTGACTCTATAGTATGCAAAATCAAAGAGGAGATTATCAGGAGGGAGGCGGAGCTTCTAGAATGGAAAAAGCTTATAAACGACAACTAACACGGATTCATGGAAGGCAAATCCTGTGTCACAAACCTACTGGAGTTTTATGACAAGGAAACGGAAGTAAGCCACGAGAGAAAGGGGTGGGTAGATTGCATTTTCTTGTACTGTAAGAAGGCCTTCGACTCAGTTCCTCACAAGAGATTAGTGCAAAAGCTAGAGGACAGGCACGTATAACTGGAAGGGTGGATCAGAGAATACCTGACATTTAGGCTAGGCAACAACGAGTCATGGTACGTGACGAGGTATCACAGTGGGCGTCTGTAACGAGCGGAGTTTCACAGGGGTCAGTCCTAGGACAAGTGCTATTTTTGGTATTCGTGAATGACATGACTGAAAGGATAGATTCAGAAGTGTCCCTGTTCGCAGATAATGTGAAGTTAATGAGATGAATTAAATCAGATGAGGAGCAGGCAGGACTACAAAGAGACCTGGACAGTCTAGAAGCTTCGCCCAGCAACTGGCCCCTCGGATTTAACCCCGCCAAATGAAAAGTCATGAAGATTGGGGAAGAGTAAAGAAGACCGCAGACAGAGTGTAGGCTAGATGATCAAAGAATGCAAACCTCACTCACGGAAAAGGATTTTGGGGTGAGTATAAATGCCGAGCATATCTCCTGCATGCACATCAACCAGATAACTGCTTTCAGCATATGGGCGCTTGGCAAACCTGAGAATAGCACTCCGATACCTCAGTAAGGAAGATTCAAGACTCTGTACACCGGTGTTATGTCAGGCCCTACTGGAGTATGTAGCACCAGTTTGGAACCCCACCTGGTCAAACACGTCAAGAAATCAGAGAAATGCAAAGGTTTGCAACAAGGCTAGTTCCAGAGCTAAGGGAAATGTCCTACGAAGAAAGGTTAAGGGAAATCGGCCTGAAGACACTGGAGGACAGGAGGGTTAGGGGAGACATGATAACGACATACAAAATACTGCGAGGAATTGACAAGGTAGACAGACAGGATGTTCCAAAGATGGGACACAGCAACAAGCGGTCACAATTAGAAGCTGAAGACTCAGATGAGTCAAAGAGATGTTAGGAAGTATTTCTTTAGTCATAGAGTTGTCAGGAAGTGGAATAGTCTAGCAAGTGATGTAGTGGAGGCAGGAACCATACTTAGTTTTAAGACGAGGTTCCGATTAAGCTCATGGGGGCAGGGGAGAGAGAGGACCTAGTAGCGATCAGTGAAGAGGCGGGGCCAGGAGCTAAGTCTCAACCCCTGTAACCACAAAGAGGCGCGTACACAAATGTCTAAAACAAAACAAAAATAACTCGTAGATAGCAGAGAATAAAGTTCCGTAATTAAGTTTGGCTTCACAGTGATCAGATTTGTTTATATTGTTGTATGCGAGGAAGAACGACATGTGCTGTAATGACAGTATTATAAGACGTTATGGCATTTAATACGCAGAGCTGAGTCCATGTAGTTTGGGCGGCCACCTGGCGGCAACACTGTGTGACTGACGCTTTTGTTGTGTGTGTGACTGACGCTATTGTTGTGTGTGTGACTGAGGCTTTTGTTGTGTGTGTGACTGACAGTTTTGTTGTGTGTGTGACTGACGGTTTTGTTGTGTGTGTGACTGACGTTTTTGTTGTGTGTGTGACTGACGCTTTTGTTGTGTGTGACTGATAGTTTTGTTGTGTGTGTGTGACTGACAGTTTTGTTGTGTGTGTGACTGACGGTTTTTTTGTTGTGTGTGTTGCAACCCCTGAATGGGTTACAATTTATATAAATATATTACATGTATTTTAAACCTTTTCATATAATTTTATATTGCTTGTATTTGCGATAATAGCTAAATCGTAAATGTATTGCTTTATATTGTTATTTGACTTAGCTTCCTTTGGTTAGGTAGGATTTAACATATTATGTGCTCAGTTCAAGTCTTGATTGTCTAACTACTGTAATTATCCTCTTTGCTCGTTTCCCTGCCGGCTTCTTGCTGGGCAGCGACCCACGGAGCTATCACGTGATCGAGGGGGGGTGTCTTCACCTCGCCTGAAGTATTCAGTCTGGTCTAGACTCGCTTGGTGGTTGGACGTATCCCTGACAAGAGCCTAACTCTCCCTTATTGGCCCTTGTTGGAGGATCGTCTCTGTAGCTTTGTTAGTTCTGTAGAACTCTGTTCACAGAACATTGTATAGACTTAGTGATTTTCGACGTTGTACTGAGGTTGTGTGTCACATAGACACTCTGAGCAACTCAGGTCCTGAGCTGTAGCTTCTCACCTAACTTGCACTGGTATCTGTGTATTATCACAGTCGGGGATTTTCTTATGCTGAACTTAGATTCAGTAGTATGGGAGTTTTGTGACTTTTGTGGAGGATCTGCTGATGGTCCCTACTTAGTGTCGTTATATTATCTCCTTGTTCCTGACTCTGTGTCTCAGTTGCTTGTTATATTGCTATTGCGTTTAGCATTCTTTTTATTGTTCAAGCAGACTGTTCTGACTGCAAGTTGGTCTAGAAGCTAGTTTATTTGAGGACTTTGTCAGTCACTTGTTTAAGTCTAGTCGAGTCGTGAGACATAGCGAGCTACTTAGAGCACTTACACACATACACACAAACTTGTACATATTTGTAATATCTTATTAAATGTTAATGTACCAGACGGTACTTAAGAATTATAAATGTGATATGTGCTTTCAGCACAATAATATTGTACTCGAGAGAAGTGATATTATTTTGATTACTGTGATTAATTTAATTTAATTTACTTTGATAATATACCTCTAGACTTAATAAATTTATTAAATTTTAATTTCTCTAGTTAGTAGCCTACAAGTTGTAATCCTGAAGCACTATTGAATTATACTGAATTCTAATGGATAATTGGACCAGGATACTGACTAATTGTTACGAAAACCCAGTAACAGGCTGGATGCTAGAAGGGCAGTCCTTTCTAGTATTCACTGGAGATCTCTAAGCTTTCAGAATCGCGTTTTTTGTAAGTGTGTGACTGACGCTTTTGTTGTGTGTGTGACTGACGCTTTTGTTGTGTGTGACTGATAGTTTTGTTGTGTGTGTGACTGACAGTTTTGTTGTGTGTGTGACTGACGCTTTTGTTGTGCGTGTGACTGACGGTTTTGTTGTGTGTGACTGACGGTTTTGTTGTGTGTGACTTACGCTTTTGTTGTGTGTGATTGACGGTTTTGTTGTGTGTAACGCTGACGGTTTCGTTGTGTGTGTGACTGACGCTTTTGTTGTGCGTGTGACTGATGGTTTTGTTGTGCGTGTGACTGACAGTTTTGTTGTGTGTGACTGACAGTTTTGTTGTGTGTGACTGACAGTTTTGTTGTGTGTGACTGACAGTTTTGTGTGACTGACAGTTTTGTTGTGTGTGACTGACAGTTTTGTTGTGTGACTGACAGCTTTGTTGTGTGTGACTGACAGTATTGTTGTGTGTGACTGACAGTTTTGTTGTGTGTGACTGACAGTTTTGTTGTGTGTGACTGACAGTTTTGTTGTGTGTGACTGACAGTTTTGTTGTGTGTGACTGACAGTTTTGTTGTGTGTGACTGACAGTTTTGTTGTGTGTGACAGACGCTTCTCGCATGTGATTATGAAAATTATAGCGCCAGGGACTAACGTTATGGCATGTGACTAACGTTATGGCATGTGACTAACGTTATGGCGCCAGGGACTAACGTTATGGCATGTGACTAACGTTATGGCATGTGACTAACGTTATGGCATGTGACTAACGTTATGGCGCCAGGGACTAACGTTATGGCATGTGACTAACGTT
>NC_069407.1:7164322-7198842 GCF_026875155.1 Cherax quadricarinatus | reverse complement strand
ATCTGTCAGTCACACACAAAAACTGTCAGTCACACAACAAAACTGTCAGTCACGCACAACAAAACTGTCAGTCACACACAACAAAACTGTCAGTCACACACAACAAAACTGTCAGTCACACAACAAAACTGTCAGTCACACACAACAAAACTGTCAGTCACACAACAAAACTGTCAGTCACACACAACAAAACTGTCAGTCACACACAACAAAACTGTCAGTCACACAAAACTGTCAGTCACACACAACAAAACTGTCAGTCACACACAACAAAACTGTCAGTCACACAACAAAACTGTCAGTCACACGCACAACAAAACCGTCAGTCACACGCACAACAAAACCGTCAGTCACACGCACAACAAAACCGTCAGTCACACGCACAACAAAAGCGTCAGTCACACACACAACAAAACCATCAGTCACACGCACAACAAAAGCGTCAGTCACACACACAACAAAACCGTCAGTCACACACACAACAAAACCGTCAGTCACACACAACAAAAGCGTCAGTCACACACACAACAAAACCGTCAGTCACACACAACAAAACCGTCAGTCACACGCACAACAAAAGCGTCAGTCACACACACAACAAAACTGTCAGTCACACACACAACAAAACTATCAGTCACACACAACAAAAGCGTCAGTCACACACACAACAAAAGCGTCAGTCACACACACAACAAAAGCGTCAGTCACACACTTACAAAAAACGCGATTCTAAAAGCTTAGAGATCCCCAGTGAATACTAGAAAGGACTGCCCTTCTAGCATCCAGCCTGTTACTGGGTTTTCGTAACAATTAGTCAGTATCCTGGTCCAATTATCCATTAGAATTCAGTATAATTCAATAGTGCTTCAGGATTACAACTGGTAGGCTACTAACTCTAGTCTAGAGGTATATTATCAAAGTAAATTAAATTAAATTAATCACAGTAATCAAAATAATATCACTTCTCTCGAGTACAATATTATTGTGCTGAAAGCACATATCACATTTATAATTCTTAAGTACCGTCTGGTACATTAACATTTAATAAGATATTACAAATATGTACAAGTTTGTGTGTATGTGTGTAAGTGCTCTAAGTAGCTCGCTATGTCTCACGACTCGACTAGACTTAAACAAGTGACTGACAAAGTCCTCAAATAAACTAGCTTCTAGACCAACTGAGAGTCAGAACAGTCTGCTTGAACAATAAAAAGAATGCTAAACCCAATAGCATTATAACAAGCAACTGAGACACAGAATCAGGAACAAGGAGATAATATAACGACACTAAGTAGGGACCATCAGCAGATCCTCCACAAAAGTCACAAAACTCCCATACTACTGAATCTAAGTTCAGCATAAGAAAATCCCCGACTGTGATAATACACAGATACCAGTGCAAGTTAAGTGAGAAGCTACAGCTCAGGACCTGAGTTGCTCAGAGTGTCTATGTGACACACAACCTCAGTACACCGTCGAAAATCACTAAGTCTATACAATGTTCTGTGAACAGAGTTCTATAGAACTAACAAAGCTACAGAGACGATCCTCCAACAAGGGCCAATAAGGGAGATTTAGGCTCTTGTCAGGGATACGTCCAACCACCAAGCGAGTCTAGACCAGACTGAATACTTCAGGCGAGGTGAGGACACCCCCCTCGATCACGTGATAGCTCCGTGGGTCGCTGCCCAGCAAGAAGCCGGCAGGGAAACGAGCAAAGAGCGATAATTACAGTAGTTAGACAATCAAGACTTGAACTGAGCACATAATATGTTAAATCCTACCTAACCAAAGGAAGCTAAGTCAAATAACAATATAAAGCAATACATTTACGATTTAGCTATTATCGCAAATACAAGCAATATAAAATTATATGAAAAGGTAATATACATGTAATATATATTATATAAATTGTAACCCATTCAGGGGTTGCAACACACACACAACAAAACCGTCAGTCACACACACAACAAAACTGTCAGTCACACACACAACAAAACTATCAGTCACAAAACAACAAAAGCGTCAGTCATACACACAACAAAAACGTCAGTCACACACACAACAAAACCGTCAGTCACACACACAACAAAACTGTCAGTCACACACACAACAAAAAACTATCAGTCACATACAACAAAAGCGCCAGTCACACACACAACAAAACCGTCAGTCACACACACAACAAAAACTGTCAGCCACACACACAACAAAACTATCAGTCACACACAACAAAAACCGTCTGTCACACACACAACAAAACCGTCAGTCACACACAACAAAACCGTCAGTCACACACAACAAAACCGTCAGTCACACACAACAAAATCGTCAGTCACACACACAACAAAACTGTCAGTCACACACACAACAAAACCGTCAGTTACACGCAACAAAACCGTCAGTCACACACACAACAAAACCGGCAGTCACACACACAACAAAAACCGTCAGTCACACACACAACAAAAGCTTCAGTCACACACACAACAATAGCGTCAGTCCCCACACACAACAAAACCGTCAGTCACACACACACAACAAAACCGTCAGTCACACACACAACAAAAGCCTCGGTCACACACACAACAATAGCGTCACTCACACACACAACAATAGCGTCACTCACACACACAACAAAACCGTCAGTCACACACAACAAAACCGTCAGTCACACACAACAAAACTGTCAGTCACACACACAACAAAACCGTCAGTCACACGCAACAAAACCGTCAGTCACACACACAACAAAACCGTCAGTCACACACACAACAAAACCGTCAGTCACACACACAACAAAAGCCTCAGTCACACACACAACAATAGCGTCAGTCACACACACAACAAAAGCGTCAATCACACAGTGTTGCCGCCAGGTGGCCGCCCAAACTACATGGACTCAGCTCCGCGTATTAAATGCCATAACGTCTTATAATACTAAGTCATTATAGCACATGTCGTTCTTCCTCGCATACAACAATATAAACAAATCTGATCACTGTGAAGCCAAACTTAATTACTGAACTTTATTCTCTGCTATCTACGAGTTATTTTTGGTTTGTTTTAGACATTTGTGTACGCGCCTCTTTGTGGTTACAGGGGTTGAGACTTAGCTCTTAGCCCCGCCTCTTCACTGATCGCTACTAGGTCCTCTCTCTCCCTGCTCCATGAGCTTAATCGGAACCTCGTCTTAAGACTAAGTATGGTTCCTGCCTCCACTACATCACTTGCTAGACTATTCCACTTCCTGACAACTCTATGACTAAAGAAATACTTCCTAACATCTCTTTGACTCATCTGAGTCTTCAGCTTCTAATTGTGACCGCTTGTTGCTGTGTCCCATCTTTGGAACATCCTGTCTGTCTACCTTGTCAATTCCTCGCAGTATTTTGTATGTCGTTATCATGTCTCCCCTAACCCTCCTGTCCTCCAGTGTCTTCAGGCCGATTTCCCTTAACCTTTCTTCGTAGGACATTCCACTTAGCTCTGGAACTAGCCTTGTTGCAAACCTTTGCATTTCTCTGATTTCTTGACGTGTTTGACCAGGTGTGGGTTCCAAACTGGTGCTACATACTCCAGTATGGGCCTGACATACACGGTGTACAGAGTCTTGAATCATTCCTTACTGAGGTATCGGAGCGCTATTCTCAGGTTTGCCAAGCGCCCATATGCTGCAGCAGTTATCTGGTTGATGTGCATTGCAGGAGATATGCTCGGCATTATACTCACCCCAAGATCCTTTTCCGTGAGTGAGGTTTGCATTCTTTGATCACCTAGCCTACACTCTGTCTGCGGTCTTCTTTACTCTTCCCCAATCTTCATGACTTTTCATTTGGCGGGGTTAAATCCGAGGGGCCAGTTGCTGGGCGAAGCTTCTAGACTGTCCAGGTCTCTTTGTAGTCCTGCCTGCTTCTCATCTGATTTAATTCATCTCATTAACTTCACATTATCTGCGAACAGGGACACTTCTGAATCTATCCTTTCAGTCATGTCATTCACGAATACCAAAAATAGCACTGGTCCTAGGATTGACCCCTGTGAAACTCCGCTCGTTACAGACGCCCACTGTGATACCTCGTCACGTACCATGACTCGTTGTTGCCTAGCCTAAACGTCAGGTATTCTCTGATCTACCCTTCCAGTTATACGTGCCTGTCCTCTAGCTTTTGCACTAATCTCTTGTGAGGAACTGAGTCGAAGGCCTTCTTACAGTACAAGAAAATGCAATCTACCCACCCCTTTCTCTCGTGGCTTACTTCCGTTTCCTTGTCATAAAACTCCAGTAGGTTTGTGACACAGGATTTGCCTTCCATGAATCCGTGTTAGTTGTCGTTTATAAGCTTTTTCCATTCTAGAAGCTCCGCCACCCTCCTGATAATCTTCTCTTTGATTTTGCATACTGTAGAATCAGTGACACAGGTCTATAGTTTAGTGCCTCATTTCTGTCTCCTTTCTTAAAAATAGGAACTACATTTGCCGTCTTCCATACCTCAGGTAGTTGCCCAGTTTCAATGGATAGGTTGAAAATTGTTGTTAGTGGCACACATAGCATCTCACGTCCCTCTCTAAGGACCCACGGAGAGATGTTCTCCTGTCCCACCGCCTTTGAGGTATCAAGGTCACTTAGAAGCTTCTTCACCTTCTCCTCGGTTGTGAGTATTTCATCCAACACTTGTTGGTATGTCCCTTGTTGGTGTACCCTTCTGTTTTGTTTTCCCAGTGTTCTTACTGTCTCCACTCCAAATACTTCCTTAATTCTCATGTTGATCTCCTCACATGCTTCTTGGTCGTTTCTTGTGAGCTCCCCACCTTCTTTCCTTAGCCTGATTATCTGGTCCTTGACTGTTGTCTTCCTCTTGATGTGGCTATATAACAGCTTTGGGTCAGCCTTGACTTTCGATGCTGTGTTGTTTTCGTACTGTCGCCTGGCCTCCCTCATCTGTGCATACTCGTTTCTGGCTCTTCGACTGATCTCTTTATTTTCCTGGGTCCTTTGTCTTCTGTACTTTTTCCATTCTCTAGTGCACTTAGTTTTTGCTTCCCTACACCTTTGGGTAAACCAAAGGCTCGTTCTGGTCTTCCCATTATTTTTATTGCCCTTGGGAACAAACCTTTCCTCTGCCTTCTTGCATTTTGTTGTTACGTAGTCCATCATTTCATTTACTGACTTTCCTACCAATTCTCTTTGCCACTGAACCTCCTGCATGAAGTTCCTCATACCTGTGTAGTCCCCCCTTTAGTTGTTTGCCTTTACCCATCCTACTCCTGTTACCCTCTCCACTTGTAACTCTACTATGTATTCAAAGCTCAAAACCACGTGCTCACATCCTAGGGGCCTTTCATATGTGATGTCTTCAATGACCGAGCTACTCAGGGTGAACACGAGTTCCAATCTTGCTGGTTTATCCTCCCCTCTCTCTCTCTGATAGTGGCCCTAACATGTTGATGCATGAGGTTTTTCAGTACCACATCCATCATCTTGGCTCTCTATGTTTTGGGACCACCATGTGGCCCAAGGTTTTCTCAATCATTCTCCTTGTGATTGAAATCGTCCATAACTGGTAACTTTGCTCTACCCGTTTGGGCTCTTCTGGCCACCTCAGCTAGTGTGTCCACCATTGCTCTGTTTCTCTCTCCATATTCTTCTCTTGGCCTCCTGCAATTCTGTGGCGGGTTATACATCACTGCAATGACTACCTTATGTCCCCCAGACTGAATCATGCCTATGTAATCCCTTTCGCCAATTTTGTCCATTCTTTCCATTTTCACAAACCCCCATCAGGTTTTAATGAGCAGTGCAACTCCTCCTCCCCCTCTGTCCCATCTATCTTTCCTCAGGATCTAATATCCAGGTGGGAAGATTGCATCTGTTATCCCTGTGAGTTTCGTTTCTGTGACTGCTATGATGTCTGGGGACGTCTCCTTGATTCTTTCATGCCACTGTTCACATTTATTTGTTATTCCATCTGCATTCGTATACCAAACCTTCAACTTCTTTTCTAAAACTGTGGTCTGGGGAGAACGTTGTGGTTAGGGGAGTGGGAGCCCTGGTGGGGATCTATGGGGGGTTGCTCTGGAGGTGGAGTTTTTTATGAGTGGGTGGGGGCAGAGGGTACAGTGTGTGGGTTTTGGTTTAGATTGTTTGGTTGCATTCGGGTTGTCGTGGTTGGATCCTTCTGTGGGTGGGTCTGAAGGATAATGTATTAGCTCTTCTTCTTGAGCCTGGGTCCTCCTGCTCATCTCCGTCACTGCCTCTCGTTCCTCCTTGCATCTTTGTACCCTCTCTTTCAGTTTCTGCCTTTTTGTGTTTTGTCTCGGTCGAGGTATACGCTCTGGTACTTTCGTTTGTTCCTTAGTCGTGCTTTCTCCTGCAGGATCTTGTCTCGAGCTGATTCTGCGTTAAAAATCACTTTGACTGGCCATTTTTTTCCTCATGCAAACCACCTAATTCTCAGAAAATTTGTAAGTTGGGTCATGCCGTCCTCTCCTATTGCTTTCATGATACTTTCACCCGCTTTTTTTTCCTCCTGTCTTCTTGCTTCATAAGTTTCACCTTTGACTTCCTGGAGCCCATAGACAAAAACTGACCTCTCCCTTTTGTCCTCCCACTGTATTTCCCTTTGCATCCCCTGAGGCAATTTAGTTCCTTCCATTGATGCATTCCTTCCTTCAGTCTTTTCTAGCTTATGTCCCTGTGCTCAGTAGTTGTCTTGTTTCCTTCTCGGCTCTTCCTGGGCACTGCAGTGGTCTGTTAGAGCCTCTGTATATAGCTTAGCTTCTTTATTGTCTTGAGTCACCTTATTTGTTCCTGATGTGCTCATCTTCTTTTCTTAGGCTCCACGGTGGTCTGATAGGGCCTCCACATACAGTGTAGCTCCTTTGTTCCCTACAGTCCCCTCGTCTGTGACTGATATAGCAGTTCCAGATGTCGCACCTGTACTGCTCTTCAATTCTTTAGACTGTTTCAGATTTTTTAGTTCCTCTTCTAAGCTCTGTATCTTAGCTTCTGCTGCTATGGCTTGTAGCTCCCATTTCCTGCTCTCAGCAGCTATCTCTCTCCTCCATTTTCTTGCTGAGCTCTTCCAGCTTCCTTCCCCACTCTTCCTCCCTTTGTGTGTGTGTGTGTGTGTGTGTGTGTGTGTGTGTGTGTGTGTGTGTGGTGTGTGCGTGTGTATACACACATAGTTGTACTCACCTAGTTGAGGTTGCAGGGGTCGAGTCCAAGCTCCTGGCCCATCCTGGCCTCCTGTGTGTGTGTGCATGTGTACTCACCTAGTTGTACTCACCTAGTTGAGGTTGCGGGGGTCGAGTCCGAGCTCCTGGCCCCGCCTCTTCACTGATCGCTACTAGGTCACTCTCCCCGAGCCGTGAGCTTTATCATACCTCTGCTTAAAGCTATGTATGGATCCTGCCTCCACTACATCGCTTCCCAAACTATTCCACTTACTGACTACTCTGTGGCTGAAGAAATACTTCCTAACATCCCTGTGATTCATCTGTGTCTTCAGCTTCCAACTGTGTCCCCTTGTTACTGTGTCCAATCTCTGGAACATCCTGTCTTTGTCCACCTTGTCGATTCCCCTCAGTATTTTGTATGTCGTTATCATGTCCCCCCTATCTCTCTGTGTGTGTGTGTGTGTGTGTGTGTGTGTGTGTGCGAGGGTTCAACTTACTGAAGAGGGAAGTGAGGGTCGAGAACTGCATCATGGATCTCGTTCCCCTTTTTCATGAGGAAGAACCTCACAGCTCGCTATATACCACATTAAGTGTAATATTTCCTTAAAAATCATAATATTCTATATTCTCCCTTATGCTCTCACTTATACCCTCTAATAATACTTCCATCCCCCTTCCCTTGCAGGCAGTTCCTCATTGTTCCCACATATAACTCCACAAGCGCACATCTGGGATACTTTTAAAAAAAACCCCTTGGTGAAAGGGGTTTAACGAGAAAATCATTACCCTCAGAGACCTCAAAAGGGGCCCTCCCAGCCTAAAATTTCTCAGCTAATTGCAAAGGGGGAGGGATGAAAATTTTGTAAAAATGTTGGGAATATATTTTTTTTTTAGGGGACTCCTGACAATAAAAAGGTCAGACGTCAACAGAGTTTTCAAAAGGAAAAAGGGGAAACCCTCTCCATGACATGCAAAGTATAGCAATACCCCTTGGGTAAAAGGTAAAAAAATTCCGGGGTCTTTTGTGATCCTTAATATATTTTGTTCTTTGAGAAGAAACCCAAGAGATCACGAAAGTTTGAGTTTGTATTAACTTTTCCGTGGTTTTTTGCACTTGCTTGTGACTTTTTCAAGACACAAAGAGGCCAGGGCGGAATCGCCCCCTCCAAACTACATATGAAAACAACACACACACACACACACACACACACACACACCACACACAACACACACACACACAACCAACATGGTGACCAGTAAAAAAAGAAGGGGGGGGTGGGGGGGGTTGCATTTTCTTGGACTGAAAAACGTTTGCACAGTTCCACATAAAAATAGTGCAAAAACTGGGGGGCCCAAAAGCGGATAACGGGGAATGAAATACAAGGGATCAGGGAAAACTTGCCAGGAAGACGCAGCGAGTCTGGTACGGGGGCGAGGGGTCGGTGGGCCCTGTGCCCAGCGGGGGTCCCCAGGGGTCAGTCCTAGGCCCAAGCGTTTCTGATATTTTGAAGCATGACGGGGAATAGACTAAAGTTCCCTGTTTGCAGTGACGTGAAGTTGATAAAGAATTATTCGATCGAAGACCAGGCAAACTAAAAGGGATCAACAGGCTGCAACCGGTCCAGCAAATGGCCCCGGGAGTTAACCCACCAAGTGCAAAGTCATGAAGTTTGGGGGAAGGGGAAAAAAGACCCAGACGGAATACAGCTGGGGGGCCAAGACGCAAACCTCATCAAGTAAAAAGATCTTGGGGTGAGTTAACCCCAGGCACCTAAAGCGCACATAAACCCCAAAAAAACTGCTGCGCTTTGGGGCCCCCAGAAACCTCAGAACAGCATTCCGACATCTTAAAAAGGGAAATGTTCAGGACCCGTAACAGTTATTAGGCCCTATTGGAGATGCGGCCCCATTTGGAACCCACCTAGCCAAGAAAATAAAGAACTAGAGAAGGCTAGGTTTGCAAAAAGACTGCCCCAGAGCTAAGGGGTATGTCTCGAGGAGAGGTTAAGGGAAATCGACTGACGACATGGAGGAAGGGAGAAAAGGGGGACATGAAAACATATACAAAATACTGAGGGGAAATTTTGAAAAGGGGACAAAGGGGATTTTCCCAAGAGGGGACACAGCAAAAAGGGGACCCTTGGAATTTGAAAACACAGAGAATCACAGGGGTGTTGGAAGTATTTTCTTCAGCCAAGAGTGTCGAAAGTGGAATATTTTGGGGAACGATGTAGTTTAGGCAGGATCCATACATAGCTTTAACAGGGGCATATAAAGCCCCCGGGTTCAGGAGAGTGACCTAGTAGCGATCATTAAAAGGGGCGGAGCCGGAGCGGGACTCGCCCCCTGCAACCTCAACTGGTGAGTACCCCACACACACACAAACACACACCCCCACACACCACAAAACACACACACACACACCAATAATTATATATATTATATAATATATTAATATTAATATTTTATATAATATATTATATATATAGTATAATATAATTATATATATATATTAATTATATATATATTTATAATTTATATATATTATAATATAATATATATATATTATATAATTTTTAAATGCCAAAAACCACTGTGAAAGAGGTGAAATTGCAAGCGGTTTGGTGTACTCCCTTGTAAGGAACTGTGTCTGAAGAGCGTGGGTATCCTTTAATACAATTAAGATCACAGTAAAAGGTATTTTAAAAATAGCTATTTTAAAATCACTTTTATCTTGAACTTTAAAAAAGGGTTAAAATACCGAAGGGTTGTTAGGAAAGACCATAGAACAGTTAGTTATTTTTTTCGAAACGTTTCGCCACACAGTGGCTTCATCGTCCATAAAAAATGAGAATCTTGGGAACGGGAGGAGAACGAGGAATAGTCCCCACCTTGAGTCGAGTGTTCAGTCCTCATTTAAATAGAATACGGCAAGGGGAGAAGAAGCAGCTTATAAAACCTAGGCAGGAGAGGTGCAGCAGCATAGGTGGTGTCCATTTTTCAATGTGGAATAGGTCTTTCCCAAAAGGAATTGGGAAAACAAAAGAATTCCCAAGTATTAAGATCCAGAATTGGCAGTGTCTGACGGTTTGTAGATGAAGGGGTTCAGCATTGTTCCCAATTTACTGAGGTAAAATAGGTCTCACTGGAAAACGGGCTTGTGGTTTTAATCAAACTCATTAAGGAAGTGACCCGACCTCGCTAAACTTTTTAAATCATTTTCCTCATTCCCCTTCAGTAAATTTTAAAATTATTTATTTAAATTTACATTGACCTGGCCCAAAAAGGGGTTTTATTAAAGGGCCGTAGGTTTCCCTTTTTTCTAAAAAAAATGTTCATTTTTCCGAATAATCTACCTTGCCAAAATTTACTATCATATTTTGTGTATGGTTTCAAAGGTAAAACCCTAGGACTCTCTTTAATACATTGGTAGACTTAACAAATCTTTGAGGACAATTCGGTTTGAAGTTGGAGACATTTATGCAAAAAAGGGGAATTTTAATTCGGGGAAACTTTCGCACACGTGGCTTCACCACCCCAATAAAAGAGGAAGGCGAAAGGGAGAGGGGGGTAAAAGGTAATCATCCCTCACCCTTTGAGTCGATGTGTAAAGAATCCAAATAGCTGCTTAAGTGTCTCAACCCAAAAATTTGTGGGGTTTTTAAAATTTTCATCACACACGCAATTGGGTTTTCAAGGGCTAGCAAAGCCCCTTTTAACCGCATTACTGGCAGCTAGAAAAATTACATAGAACTAACTAGGAAACACCTCAGTAAAAAATGTGCGGGGTTCTTCCAACAAGAGAATTATTTCTCGTCTAAATGCTCTTAAAAGAATTAACTATAGAAATTTTTTTAAGAATAAACAGATTTTTTTAAAAGCATTTGATAAAGAACTTAAACAACATTGGTCAGGGGTGTTTTAAAGAATTAGTTGCAATGGGTGCGCAATTTATTGGGTCAGACTGGCAAATCTCTAGAAATTAGGATATCACAAACAAATATGCATGGCGGCTGCCCAGGTTCCAGTGCCTTTTAATTTTTATGAAGTTTTAAAATAAACATGGCAAATTAGGGGAAAAGTAAAGTCATTGTCCCTTGTTCCATCAAGGGGACGAAACTTTATATAATCAGCCATTTTAAAGATGATAACTTTCTTATGAAATAAAAATGGCAGCTTATTCAGATTGATTCATTCATGTGGGGGCATAGCCTAGCCTAAACCAGAACTCCTACACAAATGCGATGGATTTTTTAAAATGTGCACACGGGGAAAGGGAGGGTTTTGGTGGTTAGAATGGTCTACCTAAGAATTTTGGGGAAAAAAAATATAAAAAAAACAATGGCCATTGTATTTTTGGGGGTAAAACGCTATGTTTCCCTTTTTAAGTCACCGTGAAAATTTTTTTTCTAGGGTTTTTTTTCCCATATCCCAGACAGTTCCCAAAATATCAATATTTAGAATGTTTCGTCTTTTATATCACATCAAAGTTGACAAAATTCTTGATGACTTTTAAGCTCGTCGCTGCCACGATAGTTCAGTCCCTGTGGGATGGCGATTTTAAAATGCCTTAAAAAAAAAGTCATTTTTCCGGGCACCACCAGGGATAAGTGGCATGCCAGGGCTTTTTCTCTAAAAAAAAAAAAAGGGCAAAATCCCGTGACGGGAACAAAAACAAATAACCCCGCACATAAAAAGAGAATTACGACGACGTTTCGGTCCGACGGGGGCCTTTTGACAAGCACAAACCAAAGTGGAGGGGGACGGCTATTTAGGCAGGAAGGGGTGGTGGTAGTGTATAGTAGCAGTAGTGTAGTCAAGAATGGTATTAAACCCGCAAGATGAAATTAAGACACAAGCGCAACCCCCGTAGCCCGTTTCTCTACTCCTCTCCTCCCTCATCTGAAAAAAACCTTTTACTCTGAAAGTGTTTCCCTTGGTTTTTATCCTTTTCCCTGCAACATTGCAAGCCCTGATGAGTTGATTGTAACACAAAAGGCCTAGAGTTCTTTCAACCCCCCAGTGGCTGTTATATAAATTAAATTTTAATATATATATATATTATTAAAATATATATAAATTATAATTAAAATTTTTTAATATTATATTACACACACCAATTTTTATTATTTTATATATTTATATTAAAAATAAATTATTATATATTATAAAATTACATATAATATTATATATATAAAATTTTTATAAATATATTTATATATTATTATATATTAAAATTTTTTAATAAAATATTAATATATAAATATATATATATATATTATATATTATATATATATAATATATTATATAATATATATATTATATTTTCAACATGCGCTCAGTGGGTGCCTTTGGCAAATTTTCGTTTACCCCCGGGGGAGCAGCCCCCAAATTCAAAACGCATGGGTTCAAATCTCGGTAGTCGTAGTGTTGTTATTGATTAATATACTGTTCTTGGGTTTCAAAAATGTAATGCTGCTGTGAGGTAGTATACCAAACGGGGTGGGATAAATTAGATCAAAGGCATCCACGCCACCGTAGCCCTCGGGTGACAGTAAAACACCCAGCTCTGCTGGGGTGCGTAATCTTGTAGTATTGCGGGTTTCCCCTGGGTTAGAGCAGCATGTGGATCTTCGCTCCCCTTTAGGTGGGCCAAAAAGACAGGGACGAATCCCCGGCTATCGCAGTGTTGTTATTGATTAAAACCCCCTTGTTCGTGGTTTTAAAAATTTTATATAATATATAATTTATATAAAAAATATATATATATATAATTATATATATATATAAATTAAATAATATATATATATATTAGTTGGGCCCAATAGTAAACTGGTCATTAGCAAGAACTCATTGAAAATTTGCCTTTCAAAAAATTTTCCTTATACGTTTAAAAAAATATTTTTTTTCATTAATGATAAAGTAAAAAAAAAAAATTTTGCACCAAAAAAACTTTGTAAACTTTCCCAACCCTTTTTAAATAAGGAGTAATTAATTTTTGGGCCCAAACCCCAAAAAATATATTTTTTGATTTGTTACAATAATTTAAATTACTAAAAAAAACGTGAAATATATTTTTTTCGTTATTTAGAAATTTTTTTTGGCGAAAATTTTTGATAAAAAAATTTTTGTTTGTCCTTATGCAAGAGAGCGTTGATTTAAGCCCAAAATCGCAAATTTGCCATTGGCACGACTACATACATAATAATATATAAATTATTTTAAATTTATATATATATATAATATATATATATATATATTAAAATATATATTATATATAAATTTTTATAATATATAATATATATATATATATAAATATATATATAATATATATATGTATTTTTGCCTAGCCAGCGCACCCATTCACTACAAACACAAGGATATCCTGACATAAGTTTCCTTTCCTACAGAAACATTCACAGGACGTTTTCTCCCTCAGCTGTAAATCGAAGACTGCAAGTCTAGATATTTTAAAGAGGGGCACTTTAAAAAGGCCTCATTGGTGTGAGCAGAAGGGTGGGGGTGGGGCACAGATTAACTTTGTAATGTGGTCTAACTCCCTTTTGTACGGAGGGAAAGGGGGGATAAAAATTTTACCAGCCAAAAAGACAGTCGAGCAAGGCAGATTTAAAGGTGCAAGGGAAACCCCCGAACCAGGGAAAAAAGGAAATAAGAAGACCAATAATGATGGAAAGAGGTGTTGGCTGAAGGAGAGGGGGTGGTGGAGAAAGGAAGGGAGGGTGAGCTGGCAGAAAGACTGTTTTCTAGGAGAGAGGAAGGAAAGGTGGGGTTTTTTAGGGAGACATTTTATTTGTGACCCGTTTTAAAAAATTTCCTACTCCCATGGTGCGCCTAAGGCCGCCCGGTTGTGGTGCTTTTTAGACATAGTGATCCCCGTCTCCCGTTGATAATTCCTCCCTATTTGCCAGTGTTTTGATATTTGTTTGGGAGCAGGTGGGTAGTCGGGAGCCACAGAGTTAATAATGTTTATTATTGTGCCCGGGCTCCCCTTTCACAAAGGGGAAGTTTAAATTTAGCTCCTTTTTCTATTCGCCCAGCACGTTCTTATGGGAGCATGCAGGTTTTAGATAGACCTAGAGTATTATCCATTAATTTCGTCATTACTTTTTACCCTTTCCCTAGAACAAATTTTCAGGGTTTGGGGATACCCCGTTTTTTTTGCCCGGGGCGGCTTTTGGGGGAAAAAAATGCAAGTCTTCTGCATGAAGGAGCCGTCAACACTGACCGTACTCATAGTGAGAGAGCGACATGATTTAATAATATCACCACTGGCAATATTTTTCTGTTTTGGGAATTTTTTTATTACTACCCTAGATTTTTCCATAGTTTGCTTTATTGTGTTCTTTAAACATAGGTCAATTTCATATTTTAAAAAGGTCTTTTTACATTTCTTTCGTTTAAGGGATGATATTCTGTATTTTTTATACAGGGCCCCTTTTTTGGGAAAGGGGAGGGGGGGTCTGAAAAAAAAGGGAAGGAGAGGTGGTGCTGGGGGGAAGGAGGAAAGGAGAGGAGAAACAGGATGGGGGGTAAAACCGTCTTTGTTAGGAGGAAAAAGGGGCAAAGTTGCTTCAAGTTGATTTTCCTTTTTTATTATCTGCCTGGGGCTATTCTTAATTATTATTATTTTATTTTATTTTGAGATTCCTGGGAAAATTTTAAAAAAAGTTTTGGGGAAAACTGGCTGTGAGTTTATTAACCCCAAAAACTTAACCCTAAGTTTAAAGGGATTTCATGTTAAAGGGAAAAAATGGTACGAAACCCAAGTATTTTTTTAGATAAAATTAAAAAAACAGCATTGAAAAAAAAGCAGAGAGATAAAAAAAAAAAATAATTATATTTTAAAAACACAAAAAAAAACTGCAAAATGAAAAACATATAGCAATACACAAAAACAAACATGAACACAAAAAAAAATGACTGAAATGCCACTCATTTAGCTAAATAAAGGCAGACATGTTTACAGAAAATAAGAGGAAAAGGGAAAATAAAGGAGGGAAAAAACAGGGCGAAAACTTTAATGTACTTGAGATATAAAGGGTCCGGATTGTAGGTCCGAACTTAATGGGATGAGACTGAATGGGGCTGAGACTGTAATGGGACCCAGACGTAAGGGGCCGAGTTGAATGGGTTCGAGACGAATGGGGAAAAACTGTAATGGACCGAATCTGAATGGGACCCAGATGTAAATGGACTGAGCTGTAATGGGGCCGACACTGTAGTGGGCCGAACTGTAATGGGGCCGACCGTAATGGGGCCGAGACTGTAAAGGGGCCCAGACTACCCCTTTAAAAAATGTTTTCCAGAATGCAAAACAAACGTTAGATAGGAAAAAACCTAAACAAAAAAAGGTCAGGGAAATAATGGAGAGAATTACCCAACTGTGACGTTTTTACATAAGAACGTCGAAATTTGGGAAACATATGGAAAAAACCAAAAATTGGAAGACAAAAAAAAAAAAATTTTTAGGAAAAACTGAAAAGTAATTGAGGGTATATTAATTGAACAAATTTCAATGATAACATTGATATTAGAAGGAACCCAGGTGGGAATTTAAAATGTGGGAATACAGTCAAACCCCCCCCCCAAAAAAAAAAAAGATGTAGGCGTTACATTTTGTAATTAAAAACTTGTTAATTGTTCAGATTAACGTAACTGTAGAGAAGTTATCATAAAATCTTACACCTTTTGTTTAACAAACTTAGGACAGGATGAGAGGGGAGAGAGGGAAAAGAGAGGAGAAAAGGGGAAAAGAGGAGAGGAGAGGAAGAGAGGAGAGAGGAGGGGAGGGGGGGGGAAATTTCAAAATAAAAAGTGTTAAGGATACAAGTTTTCGGGGGAAAAATTTACAAAAAAAAAACAATTACAAGATACATGAGAATAAATTCCCCCCTTCAAATTCATAAGCTGGAGCAAAGATGTCAAAACACGGTACGGTTTTATACAGCTTGAGTTGACCACTCTTCTTAACTCACTTCATTTTTTTTTCCCGCAGTAAAAACAATACAAATGAAATGATTCGTGAAAAGCGAAAGGGGTCGGAATAAATGCAATAAACCTCGCTGAAGGTTTTATCAGACTATTGGTGTTAGGAAATATCCCCCATGATTTAATTTTAGTCTACAGCGGGAGATTGTTCGCTTATTTATTGTCATTTTTCTTCATTGTTTTATATTTATAGATTTTTTTTTTTTTTATTGTCGGTAGTCATGTGGTTATGGCTCGGTGCTGGGCATTATCCTGATGGAACGGGGGCGTCACATAGTCCCCGGCTCGAGGTTTGTGTTGGTTTAGGTCTGATTTTTAATCCATTTCATTTCGGAGTAATTGTGACAAATTCCCTCTCAGGTTTTAGTACATCGTAACTTTTTAAAATATATTTAATTTTATTTAATATATTATAAATTAAATATAAATAATTTAATAATTATATATTAAAATTTTTAAAAATAATTTTTTTTTATAATGCAAACAAAAACTCTGAAGAAAAGAAAATTCAAGCCTTTCGTGACACTCACATGACATGTGAGTAGTCACGAACCTTGGAATTCTCTATTTTTTCAGGTGGTTGTTTTCATATTGAAATCACTGTTTACTGGATCTTATTCTTTTAAAATATATATAATATATAATTATATATATAAATTTTATTATATATAATAATTGTGGTGTTGTGTGTGTGTGTTGTGGTTGTTGTTTTGTGGTGTGTTGTGTGTGTGGTGTGGTGTTGGGGGGGTGCCACAATTACAGGACCCTACTTGCCTATCCGTAGTGGAAAGGGGGGGGAGCTGCCAGCACAGGGGGACCCAAAGATCCCCAAATTGAAAAACCTTCCCCCCCTTTCATAAAATTTATCCCAAAAGGGGCGGAGACCCTTGGGGCGGGGAAGTGTGCTCTAAAGTTAATTTTAAAGAGGGGGTTTAAAAGCTTCAAGAAACCCAAGGGCCCCCGGGCGCCGTTCCTCTTTCAAAACTCAGTGTTTCAATCCGAGAGGAAATGCCCGCAGATTTGGGGACGCGGCCCACCGCAGGGGGGTGGGACGAATATTTGAGATGTAGCTCTGAGAACTATGTTTTTTACTTTCTATGTTTTTTGTGAATGTTTTGTCAATGTATTTTGTCTTTAAATAAAATATATATAAAAAAATAGCGGGTGGTAGGAAAAAATTCGCAAACAGCTTCAGGGGAACTTGAGTTTTCCCTAAAGCAAGTTTTATTCTTTTCTTGAGGATGGGGGGTCCCAGGACAGTTTAGAGGTGGTACCCCCCTATTTATTTATATATATATATTTTATATAAAATATTTTTTATATATTTTAAAATATATATATATAAAATTATATTTTATTTTAAAATTATATATTGTGAACAGTATTTAGAAAAAGGCTAAAAGGTCTTTTTTTGGCATTTAGGGTTTTGGGAAAAAGGGGCGTATGACAGGTTGGATGGGGGGGGCAATGTGGCGATGTTGCAGGTGTATGGTGTAGGAGGTAGGTTACTGAAAGCAGTAAAGGTTTTTTCGAGGATAGTGAGGCTCAAGTTAGATACATGGGAAAGAGGGAAATTATTTCCGTAAAAGTAGGCCTTAGACAGGGATGGTGGGGTGTCGCCGTGGTTGGGTTTTAAAATATTTATAGATGGGGGTTTTAAAGGGGAAGTAAAAGCGAGGGGCTTGACAAGAGGCGTTGGGGGGTTAAAAGAAAAAGAATCAAAAATAAAGGGGGGAGTTGTTCCCCAAATTGCTCTTTTTGATGGGCATGTGCCTTGGGAGATTCTGAAAAAGAAATTCGAGATTGGTGGAAGAATTTTGGTGGGGTGTGTAAGAAAAATTAAAAGTGAATACGGGAAAGGAGTAAGGTTATGAGGATAACAAAATTTAGGTGATGAAAGATTGGATATCAAAATTGGAGGGGGGAAGTATGGGGAAGTGAATGTATTCGATTTGGGAGTGGACCTTTGTCAGCGGATGGGTCATGAAGGATGGGGTAAAATCTTTAAAAATTTTAATGAGGGGAAAAGGGTGATGGTGCACTTAGGAGTCTGTGGGGGACAAAAATTTTGTCCTTGGAGGAAAAGAGGGGAATTTTGAAGTATAAGTTTTACCAACACTCTTATATGGGTTGAGCATGGGTAAGAATGTTGCAGCGAGGGAGAAGGCTGGAGGCAGTGGAGTTTTTCAGTCTGAGGGCAATGTGTGGTGTGAATATAATGCGAATTCGTATTTGGAAAGAGGAGGAGGTGCGGGATTACCAAACTGTTGTCCAAGGCTGAGAAGGGTTGTTGAGGTGGTCGGACATGTAGAGAGAATACGAAACAGAATGACTCAAGAGTGTATCGCGTAGTGGAAGGAAGGCGGGGTAGGGGTCGGCCTAGGAAAGGTTGGGGGAGGGGTAAAGGAGGTTTTGGGGTGCGGGGGGCTTGGACTTCCAGCAGGCGTGCGTGGCGTGTTTGATAGGAGTGAATGGAGACGAATGGTTTTTAATACTTGACGTACTGTTGGAGTGTGAGCAAAGTAACATTTATGAAGGGGTTTTAGGGAAACCGGCAGGCCGGACTTTAGTCCTGGAGATGGGATAGTACAGTGCCTGTACTTGAAGGAGGGGTTTTTAATGTTGCAGTTTAAAAACTGTAGTGTAAAGCACCCTCTGGCAAAGACAGTGATGGAGTGAATGATGGTTTAAAGTTTTCTTTTTCGGGCCCCCTGCCTTGGTGGGAATCGGCCAGTGTGTTAATAAAAAAAAAAAAATAATATATATATATATATATATATATTATATATTTATAAAAAATATATATATATATATATATATATATATATATATATATATATTTATATATAAATTTTTATATATATATATATAATATATATTAATATATATATATATATATATATATATATGTATGTAATAAATCACTGCGACTAGCCAAGGACCCGAACCCATGCTGCTTTGGCCCGCCCTCATGGTGAGCGAAAAAGATGACAGCCGGGGGTCCGAACCAATGTACCGGGTGAACCCCCCTCCCCCCTCCCTATAATAGGCCCTGAGTGTCGACTTTTGTGAGCTCGACAGGTAATTTTCCTGTAATTGATATAAATAATCCCAGGCTTTGACACCATTATATTTATTTCTCATTTTGTGTTTTGTGTGTGAGTGTATTAATTCTGGAGTGAGAGATGAGGTGTGTAATGTCGTCTGCATAGGCTAAAGGTGATGTGGTATTCAGGTGTTGAGATTTCATTAGCGTAAAGAATGCAGGGGGTAGGGGAGAGGACAGATCCCTGGGGTACTCTAGCATTAAGTGAAAAATAGTCCGAGTAGCAGCCTTGGAATTTTATTCTCACAGTGCGGCCGTCTAGGAAGTTATAGAGAAGTTTGCAAGTGTGAGAGGAAGGTTAAAATTAGTGAAGGGTTTGTGTTACATCCCATCGTGCCTAGAGCTGTTTTTTTCCTTGTTTAATGTTCATGCGTTTGTAGTTAAGAATAATGTTTATGGCGTCTTGTGTAGAGTGGCGCGTTCTAAAGCCAGATTGTTCGTCTGTGATAAGAGCATTGTGTTCAAGGTGTTTCAGAAGGCGATGGTTTATAAGTTTTTCAAAGAGTTTGCCTAGAGTTTCAAAAAGGTTGATAGGGTGATAATTCTTAGTATCAGAGTGGTTTTTGTTGAATTTAGTTATGAGGATAGCAGTAGCAGATTTGAAGAGGGAAAGAAAGTATCCAGAGGCGATGGAAGCATTGAGAAGGTTGGTGTAAGCAGTGATGATGGAGTCTGGAAGTTAATGTCTGTGTCTGTGAAAGATGTGTCGGGTTCCTGTGTTGAGGTGATTAAGTCAATGTGTGTACTCACCTAGTTGAGGTTGCAGGGGTCGAGTCCAAGCTCCTGGCCCCGCCTCTTCACTGGTCGCTACTAGGTCACTCTCCCTGAACCGGGAGCTTTATCATACCTATGCTTAAAGCTATGTATGGATCCTGCGTCCACTACATCGCTTCCCAAACTATTCCACTTCCTGACTACTATGTGGCTGAAGAAATACTTCCTAACATCCCTGTGATTCATCTGCATCTTCAACTTCCAACTGTGTCCCCTTATTGTTGTGTCCCATCTCCGGAACATCCTCTCTTTGTCCACCTTGTCAATACCTCTCAGTATTTTATATGTCGTTATCATGTCCCCCCTATCTCTCCTGTCCTCCAGTGTCGTCAGGTCGATTTCCCTTAACCTCTCCTCGTAGGACATACCCCTTAGCTCTAGGATTAGTCTTGTTGCAAACCATTGCACTTTCTCTAGTTTCTTTACGTGCTTCGCTAGGTGTGGGTTCCAAATTGGTGCCGAATACTCCAATATGGACCTAACGTACACGGTGTACAGGGTCCTGAACGATTCCTTTTTAAAATGTCGGAATGCTGTTCTGAGGTTTGCTAGGCGCCCATATGCTGCAGCAGTTATTTGGTTGATGTGTGCCTCACCCCAAGATCTTTTTCCTTGAGTGAGGTTTGTAGTCTCTGGCCCCCTAGACTGTACTGCGTCTGCGATCTTCTTTGCCATTCCCCAATCTTCTTGACTTTGCACTTGGTGGGTTTGAACTCCAGGACCCAATTGCTGGACCAGGTCTGCAGCCTGTCCAGATCCTTTGTAGTTCTGTCTGGTCTTCGACCGAATGAATTCTTCTCAACTTCACGTCATCTGCAAACAGGAACACTTCGGAGTCTATTCCTTCCGTCATGTCATTCACAAGTACCAGAAACAGTACTGGTCCTAGGACTGACCCCTGTAGGGCCCCGCTGGTCACAGGCGCCCACTCTGACACCTCGCCAAGTACCATGACTCGCTGCTGTCTTCCTGACAAGTATTCCCTGTTCCATTGTAGTGTCTTCCCTGTTATCCCTGCCTGGTCCTCCAGTTTTTGCACTAATCTCTTGTGTGGAACTGTGTCAAACGCCTCCTTACAGTCCAAGAAAATGCAATCTACCCACCCCTCTCTCTCTTGTCTTACTGCTGTCACCCTGTCATAGAATTCCAGTAGGTTTGTGACACAGGATTTCCCTTCCCTGAAACCATGTTGGCTGCTGTTGTTGAGATCATTCCTTTCTAGGTGTTCCACCACTCTTCTCCTGATAATCTTCTCCATGACTTTGCATACTATACATGTCAGTGACACTGGTCTGTAGTTTAGTACTTCATGTCTGTTTCCCTTTTTTAAAAACTGGAACTACATTTGCTGTCTTCCATGCCTCAGGCAATCTCCCTGTTTCGATAGATGTATTGAATATTGTTGTTAGGGGTACACATAGCGCCTCTGCTCCCTCTCTCAGGACCCATGGAGAGATGTTATCCGGCCCCATTGCCTTTGAGGTATCTAGCTCACTCAGAAGCCTCTTCACTTCTTCCTCGGTTGTGTGTACTGTGTCCAGCACTTGGTGGTGTACCCCACCTCTCCGTCTTTCTGGAGCCCCTTCTGTCTCCTCTGTGAACACTTCTTTGAATCTCATGTTAAGTTCCTTACATACTTTACTGTCGTTTCTTGTTGTCTCTCCTCCTTCCTTCTTTAGCCTGATTACCTGGTCCTTGACTGTTGTTTTCCTTCTGATGCGGCTGTATAACAGCTTCAGGTCAGATTTGGCTTTCGCTGCTGTGTCGTTTTCATATTGTCGTTGTTAAATTAGACACATGTGCAACTCTTGGGTATCTTTATTGAGGAAACGTTTCGCCACACAGTGGCTTCATCAGTCCATCAAGTTTATTCTTTGTATGGACTGATGAAGCCACTGTGTGGCGAAACGTTTCCTCAATAAAGATACCCAAGAGTTGCACATGTTGTGTACGAATGGTATATAATACCGACAAGATGAGATTAAGACACATGTGCAACATCTGGGTATCTTTATTGTAGACGTTTCGCCATCCAGTGGCTTTATCAATACAAATTCTTGGACATAACTTGAAGACAGTAGAACTATGTAGAACTACGACAACTACTACTACAACTAACCCATCTCTTTGGGAAGGACCTACTTCCACTGGGGAATCCCGCCTACCAGTAACTATGCCCTCGTCTGCTACACCTGACGTTACTATATAAGCGCCAGGATCCTTTCTTCTGTTTCAGAATCTCCACGACTATGGTGCTCTTCGCACCTACTCCTAGGTTGAGGGACTGATTACCTCATATTCTGTACATAGTTCTACTGTCTTCAAGTTATGTCCAAGAATTTGTATTGATAAAGCCACTGGATGGCGAAACGTCTACAATAAAGATACCCAGATGTTGTACATGTGTAGTTGCACATGTGTCTAATTTAACAACGTGTCGGTTCGTTGAACCATTCATCTACGATATTGTCGTTGTGCCTCCCTTCTTATCTGTGCATATTCATTTCTGGCTCTACGACTGCTCTCCTTATTCTCCTGGGTCCTTTGCCTTCTATATTTCTTCCAATTCCTAGCACACTTGGTTTTTGCCTCCCTGCACCTTTGGGTGAACCATGGGCTCATCCTGGCTTTTTCATTATTCCTGTTACCCTTGTATGTGTGTGTGTGTGTGTGTGTGTGTGTGTGTGTGTGTGTGTTAGTTAGTTAGTTACCATTTTGTCCTAGGCACATGTCGATTAGACACTGGGCCTGTTGTACATGCGTGTGTGTGTGCGTTTTGTTGGTTGTGTGTGGGGTTGTGTTTGGTGTGGGGTGTGTGTGTGTGTGGTGTGGGGTGTGTGTGGTTTGTGTGTGGTGTGTGTGTTTTTTTTGTGTGTGGTGGTGTGTGTGTGTGGTGTGTTTTTGGTTGTGTGTGTGTATTTGTGTGTGGTGTGGTTTTGTGGGTGTGTGTGTGGTGTGGGGTGTGGGGGTTGTTGTGTTGGGTTTGTGTGGTGGTGTGTGTGGGTGGGGGTGTGGTGTGTGGTGGGTGTGGGGTGTGTGGTGGTGTGTGTGTGTAGGATGTGGGTTTTGGTGTGGGTGGTGGAGGTGTGGTGGGGTGTTTTGGGTGGTGTGTGGGGTTGGTGTGTGTGGGGTTGTGTGTGTGTGTGTGTGTGTGGGGTGTGGTGTGTGTGTGTGTTTTGGGGATGTGTGGGGTGTGTGTCTGTGGTCTTTGTTTCTTTTGTTTTGTGTGTGTGTGTGGGTCGGTGTGTGTTGTGTTTGTTTTTGTGTGTGTGTGTGGTGTTTTTTGGTGTTGTGTGGTGTTTTGGGGTTTTGTGTGGTGTGTGTGTGTGTGTATTTTAGTGTGTGTTTTGGTGTGTGTGTGTGTGTTTGTGTCCCGTGCGGCCCCGCTTTTATTTGTTCCATGTTCTGGTACTGTGTGTGTTTTTAAAGCGTGGGATGGGGGTTGGGGGAAGGGTTTGAAAGATTTTTCCCCCCAAAGTTTTAAAAGAGGCTTTTTGCTCCCCCTGTGGGTCGGTAATTGTGGGGTTATTGTGGTTGTGTTTGCATTTGTAGGGGGGCAGTGCCCTGGTTTTTTCCTGAGGGAATTTTTCCAAAAAGGCAGGGGGATCTTTAATGAGTCGTTATCGGGCTTGTTGGGTGAGTTGTAACCTGTGAGTTTTTGTGCCTTGGTTGGGCCCAACGAATATGTTTTTTCTTAGATTTTGTGAATCTAATCAAAATTGGGTTTAAAAAACTATGTGCTGTTGTTCATAAAGCGAAGGTAGTAGCAGATTAGTAATTTCGGGTTTTGATGGAAGGCTTTTAAAGGAAAAAAACGAGAAAAGGTGTGTTTTTTTTTTTTAAGCTGTTGTTTGGGGCCGGGTTTTGGTTTTAATGGTGTCGGTTGTAAAACCCCCCCCCCCCCCCCTTGGGGTTTGGCCCCCCCCCCCGGGTCTGGGATGAATTTATTGTCAAAAGTAAAGGCTGGGTTATCTATGTGCTATTTGAAAGATTCCCAGTCAGCATTCTTGAAAGGAAAAGGGAAGGTTTGGGGGGATAAAGAATGGGTTTAAAAAGAGATATTAAGAGGGACGGGAATGTGATCAGGTCTTTTTGGAAAAAGGAACTTCTTGGTTGGTAAAAAAATGTCGGGTTTCCCCGGGCCCCTGGGGCTACGAAGGTGTTGAAGTGTGGATCGGGGTTAAACGGGTTGTTTAGGGTTTGTAAAGTTATGAAAATTTTTGGGCCAAAAAGGCGGATAAAGATGGTGTAGGGGAAAGGCAAGATGTCTAGCATTCATGTCTGTTTAGGAGGTAGGTGGGGGGGTGTTGGTGGGGTTTAAAGGGCCCAAAAGGGGGATCATGGATGTTAATAAAAGTGTTGGGTCGTGTGTAAGTCCCCAAAAAAAAAATGGAAAGGCCCAAAGGGATCGTGTGTATTTTGACGACAAGACAGGGGTTGGGGGTTGAAAGGAAGGGGAAAAAAATTTTATGTTTGATTTTGGAATTTAAAAGAAGGGGAAACCCCCTCGTGAGGGCCATGGGAGACTGCTGAGGGGGTTGTAACCGTAAGGGGAAAAATTCGTTGGGTTTGCTTTGGGGAGAGTAGGTAGGTTCAGAAAGATAACTTTTGGCCTTCCTGCTTCGGGTAAATTTTACCCATGGGGGTTTTCCCTGTTTGAGAAAAGGGGAAACTAGTTTAGGGGGAAAACTTAAAACATTATTTAATGGGTTTTTGACGCAAAGTTTTTTATCCGGGTAAGGTTAGGTTTTACCCCCCATGATGGGGGGTGCCGTCCGGGGAAATGTATTTATAAGGTAGCCCAGGGGGCCCTTTTTCCTGGAGGAAGGGGGGAAAGTGGATCGGGGCTCTGAAAGTTTATGTCCCTTTTTGTCTGTCGGGTCGGAGCTATTTTTGGGGTAGAGGGGTTTTGGGCAAAGGGGCAGTGGAAGAGGTTCTGGATGTTGTAGGTTGATGATGGAGGATGAGGAGAGGGTGGGGGGGGGTTTGGCAGGGGATGTGATGGGCAAGGGATGATATAGGGGGAGGTGGAGGGCAGTGGATGTGAAAACCCAGGGGAGTTATAGGGAGGTGAGGGGCAGGGATGTTTTTAGCAGGGATGAAATGTGGAGGGGGTGTAGTGGATGTGATAGCAGTGGTTGATATATGGAGGGGGGGTGCAGGGGAGGGGGTAGCAGTGAAGAGGGTTGGGGGAAAGAAGGAAAACTAGGTCCCAAAGAGGTAAGGAAGCCCAAATTTTCGTACATAATTTCCCATGACAAAAATTTTTTTTCATTTCAGGAAAATTTTCTCCACCCTTTTAAAAAAATCCCCAAATTTTCCTTGGTCTCTTTTTCCCTGTTGTTTAGCCCTGGCGGGCGAAACTTTCTTCAAAAAAAAATGTCATAATCACATTATCTTATTTACAAACGTGCCCTGGTTTCCCAAATGCCTGCGAAGAGTACTTTTTTTTTTTAAGAAGGATCTCCCAAAGTAGGGCCGGTAGGTCTTTTTTACAAAGTCACACAAAAATTCGTTTTGTGTAGTGGATTTTGTAAATTGTTCGTCGTCTTCCCTGTCCCGGGTTTTTTATGATTTTTTTTTTGGTTTTTTACCACCTATATGTTGCCCCCTCAGTGGAAATTTGAGTGAAAAGGTAAAAAAAATACGAGAGTAAAAAACGGTAGCATCGTAATCGGGAAATTTTTTTTTCGGGGTAAAATGATGCAAAGGGGGAAAAAATAGAGTAATAATATAGTGGGTTTGTAAAAGGGAAACAAGTCAGAAAGGGAAAGATGACAAACCTGTTTGAGGTTTGGACAATGTTATATATTCACAGCTTTGATGTTTTCATTGTTTTTGGGGGCCCTTTGTATGCGTAAACCCAATGTTGAATTTTAAATATTCTTTATCCTTGGGATTATCCTCTGTCTCTATTTTTGGGTCTGGTGTTTGTGTTTGTTTGAGGGTGAAGCATTAGCAGGGGGAGCGGGACACGGCCTGTTGGGGTAGGGCGAGGTCAGCGGAGCACGGTAACCCGGGGTAGTGCGGGGTTTTCGGGCCGGGGTGCGGCGAGGTTTCAGCAGTACACGGTAAACCGGGGTGGTACGAGGCTCAGCGGAGCAGGGTTTAACCCGGGGGTAGTGCGGGACTTAATGGACCACGGAAAACCCGGGGAGGGTGCAGGCCCCAGGCGGAACACGGTAAGGGGGGGTTTGGGGCGAGGTTTCAAGGGAAACACGGAAAACCGGGGGGGCAAGGTAAACGGAACACGGTAACCCGGGGTGGGGCGAGGTCAGCGGGAACGGAAAACCCATGATGGGGCGGGGGTTTAAAACAGAGCAAAAAATTAAATTGTGAAGTTGGGTAAGTTTAAAAAGGTTGAAAAAACCCTGTCGGCTTGAGCTGGGAAAGACTTCAGTAAGGTAGGGGTTTTCGGTAGAAGGGGGGAGCTGCGAAAACCGGGAAAAAACCTGGTACAAGTCATCAGAGCATGGTGGGCAAAGGGCCGTGCATTTCGCGATGCCCAGCACAGGTTAGAGATGTGCGGTGGCGTTGGTGTGGGTTTGGTGATGAGGTTAAGTTTGGAAGGGTCGACAGCGAACCGGGACCCCTGGGGCCCGGTGGCAATTTGCAGTAAACCCCCAGTGAACTCCCTCACCAAAGAAAAAAAATTTTTTAAAAATTTTCCATGCTTTTTGGAAGGCAGTTTGTGTGTGTGTATACTCACCGGGTAGGGGGTTTCAGGGGTTGCGGGGGTCGATTCCCAGCTCCTGGCCCGCCTCTTCTCGGGTCGCCTAGGTCCCCCTCCCCCTCCCTGAAGAAAGAGCATTATCGTGTTTCTTTTTTAAAAGCTAGGATCCTCCCTCTCCCCTTTACCTCCATATTGTTTCCATTTCCCCTCACAACTCGACCCCCAAGAAATTATTTTTTTTCCCAACCCTACGACTCTTTGAGTTTTAAAACTTCTTGTTGTGCCCCCCCTTGCTTCCTTTTCACCTTTCCTAAAACATTCTGTATCTCTTCACCTTTCTCAATCCCTCTCAGTAAAATACTTCTTAAAGGATAATGCCAGAAAGCAAGAGGAAAGAGGAATATGTAAGTGTATTAGACTAGATATTTTTAATAATTTTGAAAAAATTTGGGGGTTAATAGTATTTTAAAAATGGGAAACAGTATAATATTGGGGGAAAATTGCAAAACACTTTTAAATTTTTTTAGGGGGGAAAAAATTTTTATGTCAAATAGGAGTTTTTTTAAATTAAAAGCCCATTTGCCCTTCTAAATGTTTCCCAAAACCAGGACTCCCCTTTTTAATCTCTTGAACTTCCCCACTGCGGTCTCTCACTACAGTACGGGGCCCCCACCCCTCCAAAGCCGGGACCTCCCTTCCCTCGTCTCCTTTCATGCCCCTCATTTGATTTGATTTACCCTCACCGGTATTTTCCTCACCCCTCGTCCTCCCTGCTATTCAGCAGGTCTTCAAAAAAAGGGGTCATGACCTCAGATAGTAACCCCAAAATACACAGAAGACATTCCTAACGAAGCCCCTACCCGTAGCCCACTGGCTAACCTCCATTAATAAAATCAAAAGGGATTTCCTTTGTAGTGTCATAGGGGGCTTTGGGATTGTCCGCCGTGTTAAGGGGCCCGAGGGGGATAAAAACTGAAAGGTTTTTTTTGGAAAAATTTCTTATGCATAAACAATGTGCTGCTGCCCTATTCTGTCGGGATATTTAAACAACAGAAGGTTTCTCTCGGGAAAGCCCCTTGGGGTTTGGCCGGGGGGTGGGGGAGGGAGATTTGGATAGGGGAAGAGAAGTGAGGGGAGGGCGGATTGGGGACTGAGGGGAAGGGGCTAGCCCCCGGGCTGAATGGGGGTAGAGTAGAAAGAAAAGTCGCTGGTTGTAGGGGACTGTAACTTGCTATTGCGGGAACTTGGTCTGGATTAAAGGAGCCCAAAGGATGGGCAATGGGCGGGCGGCCTGGGATCATACGCAATTTTTTCTTTTTAAACAGTTTCTCGAATGTTATTAAAAGAAAAAATTTAGAGGAATAGGGGTATTTATGGCTGGGAAAAAAGGGCTTTAAAGGGTTTACCCTAGCAGGGGGCAAAACAGGGGGTTTGATGGGTTGTGTGGGTGGGGCCCGAAGAGAAGCGGAGGGGAAAGGGGGGAAGAGGGGGGGGGGGAAAGGGGTAAAGAGGCGGGATTTATCAGTCCCCAAATACAGTCATTTTCTTGGGGTTTAAAATCATGAACCCCAGTATGGTAACTGTCACCCTTTAAACGATAAAAAAAAATATAATTTATAAATAAAATTATATATTTAATATTTTATATAAATATATATATATATATATATATATATTATATATATATTAAAATATTAAAAAAAAAAAATATATATATATTATATATATATATATTTTATATATATATATGTCCCTGCCGAAAAAGGCAGAACTTTTCGATCTTGGGGTTAAAATAAAAAGCTTTATCTTGGGGATATAGGGAAAAAGTGAAAAATTTTTTATGGGAATTTTAAATTTTTCCAAAAACATTCTGCCCCCAACGAAAAAAAAATTTTCACTGTGTTTGTTTAAATATTAAAATTTTTTTGTAAACAATCTAAAAAAATATTTTGTTGGGGGGGTTTTGGTAAAATAAATTTTCGTTTTTTATAAAAGGTTAGGTAAGTTTTCTAAATTCCCTTTTTTTGGGGCAAAAATTTTAAATTTTTACATTTAACATTAATGAAAAAAAAATAAACTTTAAAAAGTATAAGGGGAAAAATTTTTTGAAAGGAAATTTATTTTGAAAGAAATTCTTGCTATTGACCCGTTTTACTATTCGGCAAGGGCATATATATAATAATATATTTTATATAAAATATATATAATTTTATATATTTTATATATATATAAATATATATATATAGATTATAAAATATATATAAAAATATATATAATAAATTTTAAAAGTTATGGGGAGTAAAAGAAAAGGGGGAAGAGAGTGGTGAGAAGAGTGCAAAAAGGGGGGGGCAAATGAAAGGGGTGGGAGAGGCCCCCTTTTTCAAGAAAAATTTTAAATGAAAATAAGAAAAAATTTTGGATTTAGTTAAACAAGTTAAGAAAAACCTAGGGAAAGTATGGATTTGTCAGTTAAAAACAGAGTAGGGGGAGTTAGAGATGGGGGGAGGGAGGTATTAGGTAGATGGCGAATATTTTTAGGAACTTTTAAAAGTTACCAGGGAGGGATTTTTCCCTCTTTAAGGATGAAAAAGGGGCAGAATGTAATTGTGGGGGGGGGTACGTGAGGGATTTTCGTAAATTTAAAAAAGGAAAAACAGCTGGAAAATGATGGGATCATGACAGAAATTTTAAAACAGGGGGGGATTAGTGTTGGAGGGTTTGGACTTTTTTTTTAAAAATGTATGAAAAAGGGGGAAGGGACCCAGGATTGGCGGGGAGCATGGATATTTCCCCTTTTTATAAAGGGAAAGGGGGAAAAAAAAAAAATTGAAAAATTATAGAGGAATAAGTTTACTGAATATATCAGGGAAAAATATACAGTAGATTATAAATTTTAAAGGGAAATTTGAGGTAAGACAGAATGTAGAAATTTCGAATGAGAAGGAGGGAAAAACGAGTGGGTTTGGGATGTTTTAGGTTTAAGTGTTTAAAATTGAAGCATATATAGAAAAAGATTTAGATAAAAGGGAGGGGGAAATTTTTTTTTGCATTTTTGGATTTTGAAAAGGCATATGATAGAGGGGGGATAGAGGAGCAATGTCGGAGATGTTGCCCCAATTATATGGAAAAAGGAGGAAAATTAAATAAATGCTGTAAAGAGCTTTTTTTAAAGGGTCGGAGGCCAGGTTTGGGGTATGTAGAAGAAGGGAGAATACTTTCCCGGGAAAATAGGTCTTAGACAGGATGTGTAATGTCACCCCTGGTTTTTTAATAAAATTTAAAAATGGGGGTTTTTGAAAATAAATAAATGCTAGGGTGTTGGGAGAGGGGTGGGATTTAAATTTTTGGGGAATCAAAATTTAAAATGGGAATTTGACACAGTTTTCTTTTTTCTGATGGGAAAATGTGCTTATTGGGGGAATTCTAAAGAAAAAATTTCCCAAAGGTTAGTGGATGATTTTTTAGAATTGTGGGGAAAGGGGAGAAAAAAAGAAAGTGAAAAATAAAAAAAAGAGTAAGGGGAAGGGGTATCAAATTTTATTTTAGATAAAGAAAAAAATTTGGGTATCAAAATTTGGGGGGGAAGAGTAAAAAAGAAGGGAAATTTAAGTTTTCCCGATACTTGGGAGTTTACGTGGGCGGGGGGGATGGTTTTTTGGGAAAGGGTTAGGGTTTAAACTAGAATTGATGAGGGAAAAAAGGTTGAGTGGTGCTTTGAGGGATTTGTTTGGAAAACAAAAAAAAGTTATTTGGGGGGCCAAAAAAATGAAAAGTATGAAAGTAAAAATAGTAAACCCAAAACTCTTTATTTGGGTGTGAAGCTTGGTGTAAAAAAGCACCAAACGAAGGGGGGCGGTTGGAGGCAGGGAGAAAAGTCCTGTCTAAGGGGGAAAGTGTTGGGTAAATATTTTGCAGAAAATTTGGGGTGTGGGAAATTTTGGAGAAGATTTTTTTAGAGTTAAAAAAAGCATTAGTTTAGAGGGCAGGAAGGGGGGGTTGTTGGGTGGTTTGGTCATTTAGGGGAGAATGGATCAAAGTTTGAATGACATGGGAAAACATATAAATCTATAGGGGAAAAGGGAAAAAGGGGTTTGGGGTTTGTCTTCGAAAGGGTTGGGAAAGAGGGGGTTTAAAAGGGGTTTTTGGGGGGCGAGGGGCTTGGACTTTCCCCGCAAGCGTGCATGAGCGTGTTAAAATAGGATTTTAAAGGAGACGAAAGATTCTTGGGGGCCTGACCCATCTGTTTTGGGGTGTAGCAGGGGGAATATTTTGTGAAGGGAATTTAGGGAAAAAAAAGGGTTTTTTTCATATTTGTCGGACTTTAGTCCCGGAAATGGGAAGTACAATTTCCTACTTTAAAGGGGGGTTTGGGATTTTGGGGAGTTTGGAGGGATATGTTGTTTTTTCTTTAAGAAAATGCTTTTTAAAAAATGTTGTATTCTGAGCACCTCTGCAAAAAACAGTGATAATGTTTTGAGTGTGGTTTTAAAAATGTTTAATAGATGAAAAATTTTTTTCTTTTTGGGGATTTTCTTTTTTTTTTTGGGTTACCCCTGCCCCCGGTGGGGACGACCAAATTGTTTTAAAAAATAATAAAATTTTTATATAGATATATATTAATATATTAAATAATATATATAATATATAATATTATATATTTAAATATAATTATAAAATATATAATTTTATTTTATATATATTTTAAAAAAATTTTGGGTTTAAAAAAAAGAAAAATTTTGGGGGTGAGATTAACAATTTTAAGGGAAAACCTAGGGGAACAAATGGTTTGTCAGTTAAAAATAGGAGAGGGAGTTAATTAAAAAGGAGAGTTTGAGGTTTTTTGGGAAAGGAAAGGAAAAATTTTGAGGAATTGTTAAATGTTTATGAAGATTTGGGGAAATTGGGGGATTTCGTGTTTTAGGGGGAAAGGGGGAATAACAAAAATTTTAGGGTGAGGGAAAACCAGTTGTGAGTGTGGGGGAAGTTCGGAGGCAGTTTGGGAAAAAGAAAAGGGGTAAGGGGACGGGATTGATGGGATAAAAAATAGGAAAAGTTAAAAGCGGGGGGATATAGTTTTGGGGGGGGGTGCAATTTTTTTTAAAAAATTTTATGGGAAAAGGGTAAGGGGACCTAGGGGTTGGCAGGGGAGCATGCATATTTCCTTTTTTATAAAGGCAAAGGGGATAAAAAAAGAGGGCAAAAATTATAGGGGGGGTAAGTTTTGTTGGGGTTACCCGGTAAAATGGGATGGTTTGAGTTATAAATTGGGGAAAAAATTAAGATAAGACGGGGGAATGGGTAGCCGATGAAAAAAGGAGGCTTTAGGAAAAGGGAGGGGGGGTGTGGACCCGGTGTTTTCAGTGAAACAAATAAGTGAACATTTTTTAGATAAGGCTAAAAAAGGTCTTTGTGGCATTTAAAGGATTTGGAAAAGGCGTATGACAGGGGGATAGGGGGCAATGTGGCAGATGTTGCAAGTGTATGGTTTTAGGGGTTAGGTTAAATGAAAACAGTGAAGGTTTTTACGAAAGGGTAGTGAGGCTCAAGTTAAGTATGTAGGAAAGAGGGGAAATTTTTTTTCCCCTAAAAGTAGGCCTTAGACAAGGATGTGGGGATTCACCGTGGTTGTTTAATTTATTTAAAAGAAGGGGTAGGGAAAAAGAATAAATGCAGGGTCTTGGGAAGAGGCGGGAGAGTTAAAAGATAAAGGGAAACACACACAAAAAGGGTTTTTGGGGTTTGTCACAAAACTGCCTTTTCTGATGACAAATGTGTCTTGGGGGATTCTGAAAAATTTGCAAAAGATTGGTGGGGTGAATTTGGAGGGTGGGGCAAGAGAAAAAAATTAAAAGGGGAATACAGGAAAAAAGTAAGGGTTTTGAATTTAAAAAAAAAGATTAGGTGATGAAAGAATTTAATATCAGATTGGAGGGAGAGAGTAGGGGAGGGGTGAAGTATTTAGGGTTTTTTGGGAGTGGGGCGTTTCAGCGGATGGGTTTATGAAAGATGAGGGGAATCATAGAATTGATGAGGGAAAAGAGTGAGTGGTGGGATTAGGAGTCTGTGGAGGGCAAAGAAATTTGTCCTTGGAGGCAAAAAGGGGAAGTATGAAAAAAGTATAGTTTTACCAACCCCTTTTTTATGGGTTTTGAGCGTGGGTTTTAAAATTTTTCAGCGAGGAAAGGCTGGAGGGAGTGGAGATGTCATTTTCTGAGGGCAATGTTTGGTGTGAAATAAAAAGGGAGAGAATTTGTATTTGGAAAAATTTGGGGGAGGTGCGGGATTAAAAAAAAATGTTGTCCCGAGGGGGAGGAAGGGTTGGGTTTAGGTGGTTTTGGAAAATGTAAAAGAGAATGGAGCAAAACAGGGAAAGACTTCAAGAGTGTTTCAGTCGTAGTGGAAGGAAGGCGGGGGAAAGGGGGCGGCCTAGGAAAGGGGTTTGGGGGGAGGGGGGAAAGGAGGTTTTTTGTGCGAGGGGTTGGACTTCCCCAGGCATGCGTGAGCGGGGTTTGATTTGGGGGAATGGAGGGCAAATGGTTTTTTAAAACTTTTCGGGGCTGTTTTGGGGTGTGAGCAAAGTTAAAATTTATGAAGGGATTTCAGGGAAACCGCAGGCCGGACTTGAGTCCTTTGGGGATGGGAAAATACAGTGCCTGCACTCTGGAAAGGGGGGGGTTTTTAATGTTCAGTTTAAAAAAATGTAGTGAAAGCACCCTTCTGGCAAAAACAGTGATGGAGTGAATATGGTGAAAGTTTTTCTTTTTTCCCGGGGCCCCCCGCCCTTTGGGGGGAATCGGCCCGGGGGAAAATAAAAAAAATTATAAATAATATATTTAAAAATATATATATATATATTATAAAATATATATAAAAATTTTATATTAAAAATCGGTCGTCTCCCAAAAAGGGGGGTGACCCAAAAAAAAAGAAAATCCAAAAAGAAAAAACTTTCTCATCATTCAACACTTTCACTTTACTAAAACATAAACACTGTTTTTTGCAGAGGTGCTCAGAAAAAAAACAGTTTAAAAAAGCATAAATAAAGAAAAAAATTTAAAAAATGGCCTGAAAAAAGTAATAAAAAATCCAAATAGAATATAAATCAGGGTCCTAATTGTTTTATATTTCCCACCATTACACATCCCTTTTAAAAATGCCAATATCCCAAAAATCCTCCCCTTTAAAGGGGCCGCATTTTACTTTTCCCCCTTTTTAGGACCCCAAGTCCGGCTATATAAAAATAAAACCCGGTTTTCCCTGAATCCCCTTCAAAAAATATTTTCCCCGCTCACCCCAACAGCTCGTCAGGGGCCCAAAAGCCATTCTTTTCCATTCACTTTCCTTTTTTAACACGCCAAAGCACGCTTTTCTGGAAATCCAAACCTTCGCCCCCAAAACCTCCTTTACCCCCCCCTCTTTCCCAGGGAAAAAATAGCCCAAAATTAAAAAACAATTAAAAAAAATGAAAAACAATGAACGGAATGTCGAATATACTTGTTTAAAGGGTTTTTGGAGCTCCCCCGACCTTGGATAGAAGTCCAATAATTAAAAACTCTTTAGCACTAGGGATCTTTCCCTTTTGAGGTTTACGGGAAGTCGGTGCTATTTGTAGGGGCCCTGGGGCGCAAGCTGGGGGGGGTGGGCGCCCGTATTACCCGGAATATAGTTTAAACACGGCTATTGGAGATCCCAAACCGTCATGGTTTAATTTCCCTTCATTAAATTTAAAATATTATCTTTGGGGTAATTTACAGCCGGGACAGCAGTCAAAGGACGAGC
>NC_069407.1:7136884-7163822 GCF_026875155.1 Cherax quadricarinatus | reverse complement strand
TCACTCCAAATCCATCATTCCATAGGTGATAATACACGCTGGTCGGTATGCGTACAACTGCTGTTGATATAACAGATATATATTTGATTTAATCTGATCCTGCTACATCCTCATATACCTTGGTATATCCAGATATATTTGATATAATCTGATTCTGTTACATTCTCATATAATCTGATATATTATGGTGTCTGAGACATCCCGATATATCCTGGTGTACTACTCTGTTATGTCCTTGTATACGATATATATTTGTCTGTTATATCTGGTATAATATGATATATCCTGGTATATGCCTCTATATTCTGATTTTCAAAATTTAACTTCCAGACATCATATTAAGTTTGTGCAACGAAGTATTGATCTGGACAGCCCCCAGCACCCCAGGGGTCCCCAGCATCTCAGGTGTTTCCAGCACCACCAGGCGTCCCCAGCACCTCAGGTGTCCCCAGCGCCCCAGGCGTCCCCAGCATCCCAGGGGTCCCCAGTACACAGGTGCCCAGCACCCAGGTGTCCTCCAGCACCCCAGGTGTTCTCCAGCACCCCAGGCGTCCTCCAGCACCCCAGGCGTCCTCACTGCACCCCAGGCGTCCTCCAGCACCCCAGGTGTCCTCCAGCACCCCAGGCGTCCTCCAGCACCCCAGGCGTCCTCCAGCACCCAGGCGTCCTCCAGCACCCCAGGTGTCCTCCAACACCCCAGGTGTCCTCCAGCACCCCAGGCGTCCTCCAGCACCCAGGCGTCCTCCAGACACCCCAGGCGTCCTCCAAGCACCCCAGGTGTCCTCCAGCACCCCAGGTGTCCTCCAGCACCCCAGGCGTCCTCCAGCACCCCAGGCGTCTCCAGCACCCCAGGCGTCCTCCATCACCCCAGGTGTCCTCCAGCACCCCAGGCGTCCTCCAGCACCCAGGTGTCCTCCAACACCCCAGGCGTCCTCCAGCCACCCAGGTGTCCTCCAACACCCCAGGTGTCCTCAGCACCCCAGGCGTCCTCCAGCACCCAGGCGTCCTCCAGCACCCAGGCGTCCTCCAGCACCCCAGGTGTCCTCCAGCACCCCAGGTGTCCTCCAGCACCCCAGGTGTCCTCCAGCACCCCAGGCGTCCTCCAGCACCCCAGGTGTCCTCCAACACCCCAGGCGTCCTCCAGCACCCAGGTGTCTCCAACACCCCAGGTGTCCTCCAGCACCCCAGGCGTCCTCCAGCACCCAGGCGTCCTCCAGCACCCCAGGCGTCCTCCAGCACCCAGGTGTCCTCCAGCACCCCAGGTGTCCTCCAGCACCCTAGGTAGTCCTCCAGCACCCAGCGGAGGCAAAATTAGGGTGCAAATCATTCGACCTAGAAACCTCCTGATATAATCAAGTTTCTGGGAAGACCAATTAACTGTGAATGTTTACATAATTTACACCCTTTCGGGCTCAACTTGAGTTCAGGTCGCCAGAGTTGTATACTGGGATCTTAAATTTCATCCCGAGTGGCTTGGGTTGTGTATACTGTCGGCATCACTCACTATTTCTTGTGTTGAAGTGCATGGTTGCTTGATTGTGTGCAACGTGTTGCACCCTAGGACGAGTAGAGAGGCCGGGTGACAGTATCAGGTGTGGCTCGTATGGGTAAACATCCGACACGAAAAGGAAATGATTCTAAACCATGGAACATGTGGGGTTAGAGTCCATGACAAGTGAGTTGTAAAACTCCAGACGAGTGCCTCAGCCACTGGGCCAGTTGGCTACAGTAATATTCATTCAACAACGTATATTTATATCCCATAGGGAGGTGTGTAAATGTACCACTGTGACCGAATAGGAGGAGAATGAGGTAATCAGTCCCTCAACCTTGAGTCGATGTGGTCAGTCCATCAATCTTGACCACATCGACTCAAGGTTGAGGGACTGATTACCTCATTCTCCTCCTATTCTTCAAGATTCTCCTTTGTATGGACTGATGAAGCCACTGTGTGGCGAAACGTTTCCTCAATAAAGATACCCAAGAGTTGCACATGTGTCTAATTTATCAACATGTCGGTTCTCTGAACCATTCATCTACAAAGCACTGTGACCACACATGCAAGTTTTTTTTACAGATAAAATCTCCTGCCAGCGTGGGCCGTGACGAACTCTAGCTCAAGTCTCCTCAAAGCGAACATCATGACTCACGAAATGCTTGGAAGTACAAGTGCGGTTCGTATGGGTACCAGACGAATATGTGCTCTAAAAGCAGACAATTCAGCGCCTACATCTACATCCAGTTTTTTAAAAGGAGTCACGAGGTAGTGAGGCTACCATCACTGTACTAGTGTCTTTAAACCACTAAGGGTATCGTAATGACACGATTGCAAATAAACCGCGGGTTCAATCCCGGCCGGGGGTATGGTTCACTAAGGGTAATTATTCAAGGATCGGTAGACCGCCGGTTCGAACCTCATCATTCCATTGGAATTATTACAATCATTTATTTCCAATTTCAGAACAAATAATTACTGATACGAAGCCGAATTATAATGATCACAAGTTTGACAGATTTATTACTGGCTAGAATAAAAGGCCTTAAATGATTACTATAAGAGAATAAAAGGCAGATTTTTTTGCACAAAAGGTAAATTGAAACAATTTGTGGAAAACAAATTAATCAGCTCCAGTCTATTGTGAGTTAGACTGATAATGAGAAGGGCGACAAAAACTCTAGGTAAAATAAACTTTTGCGATCAAGCTCTTTATTATTTGTGTTTAGGGTAGTTGTAGAGTCATTTAGAGAGCCAGAGTAGCAACACTAGCTTGCACGTTATTAAAATGATTTGTACTTAACTCCTGGGTACCTGTAGCAAGAAGGTAAATGACTGTCGACAACATGTGGGAAATGAACACGAATGTATTCATTTAAGAAGCGTTTATTGAGGCCAAATCGGTCCTGGGACCTCGACCGCTTTCAATTACAGTGATCGAAGTCTCAGGAAGGAACTTCTTTATTAAAGAGGGTCCTAAGTGAATGCATTAGAGTCCCTTTGCTTCCTAGACATCTGGAAGACGCCAGGGGCACCGGGTTTTTGGGAGGAACCCAGACGTCTCGCCTCGCCCAGGATTCGACCCGGGCTGCTCGCGGATATAGGCGTAGTAGGAGACCACTGCGCCATGTTGGTTTCATTAGGTAATCATTGAGGTTAATAATTAATAATTTCCTGCTATCGTATCCTTATAATATTATGTGTATAATGCAATTATCGTCAAGAAAAATGCAAATGTCAACATATGTTTAGAAATAATTCAGCAAATACATTTATCTGTCCCTTCGTGAAGTGGCCACAGAAAGTAGAGATGACCTATATTCGTTACACTTTATTATCATTATATACAGTCATGAGGGGAAGCGCTAAACTCTAAAGGGGGTCATACAGTGCCTGGGAGAATGGCATCCAGGTTCGATCCAAGGAAAGTCAGGTTAAGTTTCTTGGATCAAGAGCCTCTCTCACTGGGGTGGAGGACCCTCCTTGGAGTTGTGTGACACCTCAGCCAAGATATACAAGGCCGTTGCGTATCCATGTGTTTTTTATGCCGCTGACTCTAAACTCTTTCACTTCGTGTGGTGACTCGTCATGGAATACCTGTGACTGTTCCCTGTGTCAGAATACCTGTGACTGATCCTGTGTTAGACTACCTGTGACTGACCCCTGTGTCGAAATACCTGTGACTGATCCCTGTTGTCGGAATACCTGTGACTGATCCCTGTGTCAGAATACCTGTTGACTGATCTGTGTCAGAATACCTGTGACTGATCTCTGTGTCGGAATACCTGTGACTGATCCCTGTGTCAGAATACCTGTGACTGATCCCTGTGTCAGAATACCTGTGACTGATCCCTGTACTCACTAGTTGTACTCACCTAGTTTGAGGTTGCGGGGGTCGAGTCCGAGCTCCTGGCCCGCCTCTTCACTGATCGCTACTAGGTCACTCTCCTGAGCCGTGAGCTTTATCGTACCTCTCCTTAAAGCTATGTATGGATCCTGCCTCCACTACATCGCTTCCCAAACTATTCCACTTACTGACTACTCTGTGGCTGAAGAAATACTTCCTAACATCCCTGTGATTCATCTGTGTCTTCAGCTTCCAACTGTGTCCCCTTGTTACTGTGTCCAATCTCTGGAACATCCTGTCTTTGTCCACCTTGTCAATTCCTCTCAGTATTTTGTATGTCGTTATCATGTCCCCCCTATCTCTCCTGTCCTCCAGTGTCGTCAGGTTGATTTCCCTTAACCTCTTCCTCGTAGGACATACCTCTTAGCTCTGGGACTAGTCTTGTTGCAAACCTTTGCACTTTCTTAGTTTCTTCACGTGCTTGGCTAGGTGTGGGTTCCAAACTGGTGCCGCATACTCAATATGGGCCTAACGTACACGGTGTACAGGGTCCTGAATGATTCCTTATTACGATGTCGGAATTCTGTTCTGAGGTTTGCTAGGCGCCCATATGCTGCAGCAGTTATTTGGTTGATGTGCGCTTCAGGAGATGTGCCTGGTGTTATACTCACCACCAAGATCTTTTTCCTTGAGTGAGGTTTGTAGTCTCTGACCCCCTAGACTGTACTCCGTCTGCGGCCTTCTTTGCCCTTCCCCAATCTTCATGACTTTGCACTTGGTGGGATTGAAACTCCAGGAGCCAATTGCTGGACCAGGTCTGCAGCCTGTCCAGATCCCTTTGTAGTTCTGCCTGGTCTTCGATCGAGTGAATTCTTCTCATCAACTTCACGTCATCTGCAAACAGGGACACCTCAGAGTCTATTCCTTCCGTCATGTCGTTCACAAATACCAGAAACAGCACTGGTCCTAGGACTGACCCCTGCGGGACCCCGCTGGTCACAGGTGCCCACTCTGACACCTCGCCACGTCAGACTACCTGTGACTGATCCATGTGTCAGAATACCTGTGACTGATCCCTGTGCCAGAAATACCTGTGATGATCCCTGTGTCAGACTACCTGTGGACTGATCCCTGTGTCAGAATACCTGTGACTGATCCCTGTGTCGGAATACCTGTGACTGATCCCTGTGTCGGAATACCTGTGACTGATCCCTGTGTCAGACTACCTGTGACTGATCCCTGTGTCAGAATACCCGTGACTGATCCCTGTGTCAGAATGCCTGTGACCGATCCCTGTGTCAGAATACCTGTGACTGATCCCTGTGTCAGAATACCTGTGACTGATCCCTGTGTTAGACTACCTGTGACTGATCCCTGTGTCGAAATACCTGTGACTGATCCCTGTGTCGGAATACCTGTGACTGATCCCTGTGTCAGAATGCATGTGACTGATCCCTGTGTCGGAATACCTGTGACTGATACCTGTGTCAGAATACGTGTGACTGATCCCTGTGTCAGAATACCTGTGACTGATCCCTGTGGCAGAATACCTGTGACTGATCCCTGTGTCGGAATACCTGTGACTGATCCCTGTTTCGGAATACCTGTTACTGATCCCTGTGTCAGAATACCTGTGACTGATCCCTGTGTCAGAATGCCTGTGACTGATCCCTGTGTCAGAATACCTATGACTGATCCCTGTGTCAGAATACCTGTGACTGATCCCTGTGTCAGACTACCTGTGACTGACCCCTGTGTCGAAATACGTGTGACTGATCCCTGTGTCAGAATACCTGTGACTGATCCCTGTGTCAGAATACCTGTGACTGATCCCTGTGTCAGAATACCTGTGACTGATCCCTGTGTCAGAATACCTGTGACTGATCCCTGTGTCGGAATACCTGTGACTGATCCCTGTGTCGGAATACCTGTGACTGATCCCTGTGTCAGAATACCTGTGACTGATCCATGTGTCGGAATACCTGTGACTGATCCCTGTGTCAGAATACCTGTGACTGATCCCTGTGTCAGACTACCTGTGACTGACCCCTGTGTCGAAATACCTGTGACTGATCCCTGTGTCGGAATACCTGCGACTGATCCCTGTGTCGGAATACCTGTAACTGATCCCTGTGTCAGAATACCTGTGACGGATCCATGTGTCGGAATACCTGTGACTGATCCCTGTGGCAGAATACCTGTGACTGATCCCTGTGTCAGACTACCTGTGACTGACCCCTGTGTCGAAATACCTGTGACTGATCCCTGTGTCGGAATACCTGTGACTGATCCCTGTGTCAGAATACCTGTGACTGATCCATGTGTCGGAATACCTGTGTCTGATCCCTGTGTCAGAATCCCTGTGACTGGTCCCTGTGTCGGAATACCTGTGACTGATCCCTGTGTCAGAATACCTGTGACTGATCCATGTGTCGGAATACCTGTGACTGATCCCTGTGTCAGACTACCTGTGACTGACCCCTGTGTCGAAATACCTGTGACTGATCCCTGTGTCAGAATACTGTGACTGATCCATGTGTCGGAATACCTGTGACTGATCCCTGTGTCAGAATACCTGTGACTGATCCCTGTGTCAGACTACCTGTGACTGATCCCTGTGTCAGAATACCTGTGATTGATCCCTGTGTCAGACTACCTGTGACTGATCCCTGTGTCAGAATACCTGTGACTGATCCCTGTGTCAGAATACCTGTGGCTGATCCCTGTGTCAGAATACCCTGTGACTGATCCCTGTGTCAGAATACCTGTGATTGATCCCTGTGTCAGACTACCTGTGACTGACCCCTGTGTCGAAATACCTGTGACTGATCCCTGTGTCAGAATACCTGTGACTGATCCCTGTGCCAGAATACCTGTGACTGATCCCTGTGTCAGACTATCTGTGACTGACCCCTGTGTCGAAATACCTGTGACTGATCCCTGTGTCAGACTACCTGTGACTGATCCCTGTGTCGGAATACCTGTGACTGATCCCTGTGTCAGAATACCCGTGACTGATCCCTGTGTCATACTACCTGTGACTGATCCATGTGTCAGAATACCTGTGACTGATCCCTGTGCCAGAATACCTGTGACTGATCCCTGTGTCGGAATACCTGTGACTGATCCCTGTGTCAGAATACCTGTGACTGATCCCTGTGTCAGAATACCTGTGACTGATCCCTGTGTCAGAATACCTGTGGTTGATCCCTGTGTCAGAATACCTGTGACTGATCCCTGTGTCAGAATACCTGTGACTGATCCCTGTGTCAGACTACCTGTGACTGATCCCTGTGTCAGACTACCTGTGACTGATCCCTGTGCCAGAATACCTGTGACTGATCCCTGTGTCAGCATACCTGTGACTGATCCCTGTGTCAGAATACCTATGACTGCTCCCTCTGTCAGGATACCTGTGACTGATCCCTGTGTCAGAATACCTATGACTGATCCCTGTTCGGAATACCTGTGACTGATCCCTGTGTCAGAATACCTGTGACTGATCCATGTGTCGGAATACCTGTGACTGATCCCTGTGTCAGAATACCTATGACTGCTCCCTGTGTCAGTGTATCTACACCAGTCATTTGTTCTGAGTAAGTTTATTATTTTATGAAGAGTCTATCAATTCCTGTACTGAGAATGCTACTGATGCTGAGGTTTCTTTGAAGACAGCCAAAAATTTTGATCTTGGAAGCCTTCCAGGAGTAGCAAGCCGACTCTTTTTTTTTTACCTCATTATATTTCGCTCTTTATCCAGTTTGAGAGTCAGGCTCTGAGGGCCAGGCTGGTCAACGTTAAACAAACAGCAGCTGTAATGTATAATAATGAGCAATATACACACAAGTAGTCAAATCACTAGCGACTGTAATCCTTTCTAAGGGTATCATGAAGTGGGTGTCCTTTATTGACCACCGTAAACATATTTACCGGAGATGCTTTTGCTTACATACCTCAGACATAAATTTTGATTCAGCACAGAACATAAAAAATGATCATGCCCTTTACGAGACAACAACAGGGAGCTAACAACCGCTGGCCTTAACTTGTTGACTATTACTGTCTAGGTCGCGGGGGTAATTAAGGCAGCAAGTGAGTGTGTGGGATCCATAAGTAGCTGTGGAAAACGCTGGTGGAACCAAGGGTGGTCAGCGTACCAGCACCACACACCAACCACACGTGTACACACAGGTAGGCACATCTACACTCAAGTATGCACAACTGCAGAAACATGTGAAGACACATAGGCCTGTCTCCACTGCATATTTCTCCGGATCATCCCAATTCCTGACTACCGTGAGGCTGAAAAAACTATTCCTGACATCTGTCTTAGTTTCAAACTGCCCTCCTGTACCTGTTCCCCTCCTCTCGAACAATATCTTTGTCCTCCTTTTGAAGTCTTCTAAGTATTTTATATAGCGTTATCATATCTTCCCAAATTCTATTTTTTTGTTATTTTCAGTTCCTTTAGCTTTTTCTTATAGTTTATGCCCCTCGTTACATACCACTTCTCTTTTTTCAATATCTTAAAATAATTTATTAGGTGGGTTCCATGCTGGGGCTGTATACTCCAACTTAAACCTAACACACGTCGTACATAGGACCCTGAGTGGACTGGTTGAAATTCCTGAAAACCATTCTTAGATCTGCCAAAATAGCATTCACTGCAAAGGTGATTTTGTTGAAGTGTGCGTCTGGTGACATGCTCGGCACTGTGCTTAGGTTTTTCTCCTCTGAGTCAATGCTCAGTTTCTAGTCATCTTGCTTCTTACTAAATTTTCGCAACCTTGCATTTGCATTGCTCTGATCAGTCTTGTGGTTCAAGTTCTCCTCGTTAATTTTACATCAACAAACAGGAAGATATAGGGTTCTGTCCCATCTGTTATGTAATTCACATATACCAGAAACAGTACTGGTCTTGATACCAATGCGCATCTCTGCCTATAGCACATTCTCATTCTGACACATCTCAGCCACTCTTTCTCTTCTCATAAGGTACTGTAGATCATTCCCTGTTACTCCTGCTGCCCCTAATTAATAATATTCATGTATACACAAATACAGTTACATAGGTTATCATACATAGCAGCATATGTGTAGAGAACCTGGGATAACCCCCCTCCAAAAAAAGTCCGACAAAGTGACTTATTTCCATTAGGGTTCTGAAATTTTTGTCTGTCACTTGTGAGGTACAGTATTAAATATTTTGTGGTAGTCAGAGAATATACAATCCACCCTTCTCTCCCTCTCCCTCCTTGTCTGTCTCACTTCCTTTACTTTGTCATGAGTTCACTAGATTTGGGAGGCAACATATGTCATCTCTAAGCTCGTGCGGACTACTGTTTGTAAAGTTACTTCTATCCAAGTGCTCAACAGACCTACAGATTATCTTCTCCATCACCATGCATAGTATGCATGTCTGTGATAGTGATCCGTAGTGTCTGTGTCTTTTATAAATAAGTGGAATATATTCGTTGTCTCCCAGATCTCTGCCAATTATATGTGTGTGTGTGTGTGTGTGTGTGTGTGTGTGTGTGTGTGTGTGTGTGTGTTTGTGTGTGTGTGTGTGTGTGTGTGGTACGTACTCACCTATTTGTGGTTGAAGGGATCGAGTCATAGCTCCTGGCCCTGCCTCTTCGTTGATCGCTACTTGGTACACTCTTTCCCTTCTCTTCGAGCTTTATCAAGCATCTTAAAGCTATATATGGTTCTTGCCTCCACTACATCACTCTCCAGATTGTTCCACTTTCTGATAACTCTATGACTGAAGAAATACTTACTAAAATCCTAACATCCCTCTGAGTTTTCAGCTTCCAACTGTGACCCCTTGTTGCTGTGTCCCATCTCTGAAACATTCCGTCCCTATCTACCGTGTCAATTCCTCTCAGTATTTTATATGTCATTATCATGTCTTCCCTATCCCTCCTGTCTTCCAGTGTCGTCATGTTGATTTCCCTTAACCTCTTCTCGTAGGATATATCCCTTGCTCCGGGACTAGTCTTGTTGCAAACCTTTGCACTTTCTTTAATTTCTTGACATGTTTGATTAGATGTGGGTTCCATACTGGTGCTGCATACTCGGCAGCGGCAGCGGCAACAGGAACCTTGTCCTCTATTTTTACTTCTACCTGAGGTTCCCAGCAGCCCAGTGATGACCTAATCAAGACCCGCATAACACTAACATGTGTGGATACCCAGAATGACATAAAGCAACTGCAGAAATCACCCAAAAGTTCACAAATTACCAACTAATAGGACTCGTACTAGCAACTCCTACCCCGCTGCCACTGAAGTGATACTCCACAACATTCACCCATCACCCATCGCCTACTATTCACCCGAAGCCACAGCCAATGGACAAGGGTCAGAACAATAAAAGAAGATCCAGTAACCAGCTAAGGACTCCTAACATCAAAGGTGAGAGCAGTAATAACACGAGGAAAACTTGTGGTACTGCCAGCCAGGACACAACCCTCATCACCCACCGGCACCACCACAACACACGACAGACAACAACAAACATGGCCACCGCTACAGTCCAAGATAACTCCTTCCCAGTATTTGATGTCAAGAAGATCACCGACCCAGAAATAGCTAAACTCCTTATGATTCAGAACCAAACGATCACCAAACTAACTCAAGAAATGCAGGAACTAAAGGCTAGCAATGCAGATTACCTCAACAAGATCACTGCTCTAGAACATAAACTAGACACTCTAGAACAACAAAGCATCACCCACACCCAGTCCCTAGACACCATCAACACTCTAAAAGACCAAGTCACCCTACTTACTACCAACATTACAGAGGAAAGATCAAGAGTGGACCAACAACTTGCCAATGTCATAACCAACTTCTAAGACCATAATGACCAACAGCAGCTATCTGACGCTGTTGTAGTTAACAGCAAACATCTCCCACCCACAGTCACCCAAGAGACCTGCATGGAGACCACCCTACAGCTTATCAAGGACCACCTTCGCCTTAACATACGTAGTGACGACCTAAAGGATTGCAAACTGATGGGCTACCAAGCAGGTAAAAAAACAGTGCTGTTAAAATTCCAAACTAGCCTACAAAGAAACAACCTACTAAAAACATCTATTTCTATGAAAACTGATGTTTACGTCAATGAGTACCTTACCAAAACAAGACAAAACCTTCTTTATCGGCTAAGAAAATTGCACTATGCCCAAAAAATCCACCAGTGCTTTGTGAGGGATGGAAAAATCGCAGTTAGGAAACAGCCCACTGGGAAGAGATACTTCATCTCTACAGAACATGACCTTAAAACATTCCTAAGTGAGGCTGGACTAACAGAATCAGAGTAAAGTGCAGATAATACCCATAGTCCACCGTTAGTGTTATATTGTCATAAATTTGTGCCCCCCTAAAATTCTAATACCCCAACTACTTTTGATTGTCATTGTTGTATTCAACGACCATTCTACCTCATAGTCTTAATTGTGTTTAATATCTACAGAATCTATCTCCTTTTTTACAACTTACCACATCACTGTTCCATCTTATTTTATTATAAACTAACCATAACTTGTCTTCAATAATTCTACCTCACTTTAAAAAATACTCAATTGCCCAATTTTATTCTAAATCCCTATTATTGCCCAATTTTTAACTTTAAGCTATATTGATCAAACTTATTGTAAACTTCTTTTATTGACCATTTTTATTCCATACTTTTTTAACCTAGTATTTTCAACTACAACTTTTACATTATCCTGTCTACCATCTTACTAGCATATTATAACCAAGTTATTGCCATTTTTATTTTTATCATTTTTTTTATTATTCTTTTGCTACCTTAATTTGTGTATTTTATCCTGTCAATTTAAATCTAATTATACTCTAATTCTTGTAAACAACTTATATAAAACCTTAGTGCAATTACAATTGAGAGTCTTGTTCCTTTATTATATTATTAGATTAATCACAGTTTTACTCTAGCTCATTCTAGCTCAATACATAGTCAATACCAAATTCACTATACTAGACCATAGTGCAATTACTAGTGAGAGACTGGTGCTATTTTTAATTTGTATTTTTATATTATTAGATTAAATTCAGTTGTACCATAGCTCATTCAAACTCAATATATAGTCAATACCAAATTCACTATATTAGACCATAGTGCAATTACTAGTGAGAGACTAGTGCTATTTTTAATTTGTATTTTTATATTATTAGATTAAACCTATTGTACTATAGCTCATTCTAGCTCAAAACATAGACTCCACAAAAGTCATTATTAGACCTTAGTGCAATTACAAGTGAGAGTCTTGTTCTATTTTTAATTTGTATTTTTATATTACTAGTTTATACCTAGTTGTACTTTAGTTCATTCCAGCACAACACATAGACAACATCAACTTCATTATGTGTAGTAGTGACTATCTCCTACATGACCAAAATACTCTAGCTATATACTTGTCCAAACTTCCTACCACTACAGATATCAGTACTAGAACTCAACACACAACTCAGGATATAAATAACCATAATTTAAACCTAGAAGATGATTGATCACGTTGACCCTGATCTAAACCTCCATAATCTGACACCCAATCAAAACCTATTGGAAAGTAACTGCCTTTATTACACAGCAACACAAGCCACCACTATCCTAAACAATGCTAAAAGTCTATCAGTACTTAACTACAACATCAGGTCCTTAAGCAAACACTATGATGACCTCCTGGCACTCCTTGAATCACTAAAGACACCCTTCTCCTGCATTATTCTTACTGAGACCTGGCTTAAGCAGGACACAATAGATATCTACCCTCTACCAGGATACACAGCAATTCACAACTGCAGACCAAACCAAGTTGGGGGTGGTATTGCAATCTATTACTCTAACCAATTATCTTGTCTTAGCACCACTTGCTTTAGTGATGAATATGGGGAATACATTTTTGCTAATTTTACTGTAAAAAACCTTAAGACGCCTATAACAATCGGTGCCATTTACCGGATACCTCACACAAACATCCCAAATTTCAGTGAGAAATTAAAGTCACTAATAACAAACAGACAAATGAATAAGCACCACCTTCTCTTAGCTGGAGACTTCAACATCAACCTTGGCTTACTAGATGATCAGCCTGTAACTGATTTCATTAACAATATGAACAACACACTTCTCATACCAACAATAACTAAACCAACCAGGCTCACTGAGACAAGTGCAACCATAATAGACCACATATGGACCAATATACTAGCCCCTCTTAAATCAGGGATAATCACAGATAGCACTACAGACCACTACCCTACCTTCCTCCTGACAAACATTAGTAAACCACCACTTAAATACAACAAAGTCTCATTTAGACTCCATGACGAGGCCTCAGTAAGGAAGTTCACAGCTGACCTAGAGACTGTTGATTGGCCTACAGAATTCTCCAAGGCCAATGGTATTGATGACTGGACAGACATTTTTCTTAACAAATTACTTAGACTATACAACAAACATTGTCCTATAAAAACAAAACAGATCACAAACAAACGGTTTGGTTGCCCATGGTTAACCAGCACCATTCTGAAATCCATTGACAAGAAACACCAATATGAAAAGCAATATAGACAAGGCTTAATACACAAAGATGTTCTTAAACACTATTCATCAGCTCTCACCAAAGTAATAAAGAAAGCCAAACAACTATACTACTCCAGTAGATTCACAGACACTAGAGGATAAATAAAAAAGACCTGGAAAACACTCTCTCAGATTCTAGGGACCCACAAACTGAGAAAAACCAAGAATATTGTCCTAACTAAACCTAATGAAACACCACTACATCCCACTGACACAGCTAACAAGATAAACGACTTCTTCTCAACCATAGGATCTAATCTCGCCAGTAAAATCCCACATACCAATGCCCATGCTGGGGACTACCTAGATGGGAATTTCCCTAATTCCTTCTATCTTGCACCAACTGAGCCCACGGAAGTCACTGAGATTTAAAGTCACTTAAAAAACTCGGGGAATCTGTCTCATGTTCCACCGTTACTGTACAAGCGAGCGGCCCATGTCCTTTCGCATGCTATTTCATTACTTTTTAACAAGTCACTAGAGACTAGCACCTTCCCGAAACTACTCAAGATGGCAAGGGTTACACCAATACATAAAGGTGGTGACCCTACAGACTTAAACAACTATAGGCCAATATATCTAACTTACCATTGCTATCCAAAATCTTTGAGAAACTCGTGCACAGAGACTGTATTCATTTATAACGGCTCAAAACATACTCAACCCCTGCCAATTTGGATTCAGGAAAAATAAAAGCACTAATGATGCAATCATAAAAATGCTAGATCTGCTTTACACAGCATTGGAAAATAGGAATATCCACTAGGAATTTTTATTGACCTAAGAAAAGCTTTTGACACGGTAGAGACCACGACATCCTACTCCACAAACTTGATTATTACGGTATAAGAGGCCATGCGCTTGCTTATTTCAAATCTTACATTACTAATAGGTATCAGTAATGTCACCATTAAAGACACAGCATCAGCAACACGGCCACTTGATACTGGAGTTCCGCAGGGAAGTGTCCTTGGTCCCCTGCTCTTCCTCATATACATCAATGACCTTCCAAACGTATCCCAACACCTGAAACCCATTCTCTTTGCTGATGACACGACTTTATGTCATCTCTCACCCTAATCTTGCCACCCTCAACACCCATTGTGAATGAGGAGCTGATTAAAATATCGACTTAGATGACAGCCAATAAACTTACGCTTACACTGACAAAACCTACTATATTATGTTTGGTAGCAGAGCAGAGATGCACAAATTAACATTAAGATTGACAACACTCTAATTACCAGAAATATGGGGGCAAATTCCTAGGCTTATACTTTGACAACAACCTGAATTTCAGCACCCATATCCAGCATATAACCAAAAAAGTATCCAAAACGGTTGGGATCCTCTCCAAGATACGATACTACGTGCCGCAAAATGCCCTTCTCACACTATACCACTCACTTATTTATCCATACCTCACCTATGCTATTTGTGCTTGGGATCAACTGCAGCAACACACCTAAAGCCAATAATAACCCAACAAAAAGCTGCAGTAAGAATAATCATTAAATCCCATCCCTGGCAACACCCCCCCCCCCACTCTTCATAGACCTAAACTTACTCCCAGTTCAGTACATCCACACTTACTACTGTGCAATCTACATCTACAGGGCCTTAAACTCTAATATCAACCTTGACCTAAACGCTTTCTTGATAGTTGTGACAGAACCCACAGGCATAACACCAGACACAAACATCTCTACGACATTCCCCGTGTCCGACTAAACCTTTACAAAAATTCAATGTATGTCAAAGCCCCTAAAATCTGGAATACCCTACTGAGAACTCTAGAACTGCAGACACATTCATCACCTTCAAAACTACCATTAAAAACATCTTATCTCCTGATACACCCCGTCAACTAACTGCACGAATACCACCTGGTGGTTCACACTTACACTCACTCACTCATTTGACCATAAACAGAATATTAATCTCAATCTTAAAATAATGAATCCTGTGATACTCCAATACTGAAACTATGTACTGAGCCAAAACAAAAGCATTCACATTGCTAAACTCACAAACTAGTATTTAGTCACTTAGCCATAATACCAACTTACCTCATAATTTGTAATATTTTACAATTAAGAATAAAACTAAGTCTGCCCGAAATGCCTAGCCATGCTAAGCGTTCTAGTGGTACACTCTGTAATCACAATTTTACTACATGCAAACCACACAATAACCAAATTTCTGTAAACTCAGCATTGTAATCCTTATAGAGAATAAACTTTGAATTTGAATATGGGCCTGACATACACATTGTACAATATTTAATGACTTATAGGTTTGACAGGCGCCCTTTGTTGCAGCAGTTAAGCTGCAAGATATATGATCAGTCCAGGACTGACCCCTGTGGAACCCCGCAGGTCACAGGCGGCCCACTCCGACAACTCGCCACGTACCATGATTCGCTTTTGTCTTCCTGACGGTATTCCCTGATCCATTGTAGTGCCCTTCTCTGTTATCCCCCGCATCGTCCTCCAGTTTTTGCACTAATCTCTCGTGTGAAACTGGTCAAACGACTTTTTACAGTTCAAGAAAACGCAATCTACCCACCCCCTCCTCCCTTTTCTTTCTGCTGTCACCCTGTCATAGAACTCCAGTAGGTTTGTGACACAAGATTTCCCATCCCTGAAACCATTTCCGGCTGTCGCTGATAAGCTCATTCCTTTCTAGGTGATCCACCACTCTTCTCCTGATAACATTCTCCATGACGCTGCGTACTATACATGTCAGTGACGCTGGTCTGTAGTTTAATGTTTCGTGTCTGTCTCCTTTTTTTTAAAAAACTGGGACTAACGTTCGCTGTCTTCCATACCTCAGGTAGTCGCCCTGTTTCGATAGATGTGATGGAGATTGTTTGTTAGTGGTACATATAGCGCCTCTGCTTCCTCTCTCATGACCCATGAAGAGATGCTATCCGACCCCCCCGCCTTTGATGTGTCTAGCTCGCTTAACAGCCTCTTCACTTCTTCCTCGGTTGTATGTATTGTGTCCAACAGTGGATGGTGTACCCCACCTCTCCGTCTTTCTGGAGGCTCTTCTGTCTCCTCTGTGAACACTTCTTTGAATCTCATGTTGAGCTCCTTACATACTTCGCGGTCTTTCCTTGCGATCTCCACTCCTTCCTTTCTCAGCCTGATTACCTGGTCCTTGACTGTTGTTTTCCTCCTGATGTGGCTGTACAATAGTTTTGGGTTAGATTTGTCTTTCGCTGTGATGTCATTTCCGTATTGTCGTTGGGCCTCCCTTCTTACCTGTGCATATTCATTCTGGCTCTGCGACTGCTCTCCTTATTCTCCTGGGTTCTCTGCCTTCTATAATTCTTCCATTCTCTAGCACACTTGGTTTTGGCCTCTCTACACCTATGGGTGAACCAAGGGCTAATCCTGGCTTTCTCGTTATTTCTGTTACCCATAGGTATACACCTCTCTTCAGCTTCCCTGCATATTGTTATCACATATCCCATCATCTCGTTTACTGGCTTCCCTGCCAGTTCCCTGTCGCACTGATCCCCGTGCACAAAATTCTTCAATGCCTGTGTAGTCCCTTCTTGAAGTTTGGCTTCGTTCGTTCTGCCCCCTTTCCCGCTTTCCTCTCCACTTGTAGCTCTATGTATTCGAGGTTCAGAACCACATGATCGCTGGCCCCAAGGGGTTTTTCATATGTGATGTCCTCAATATCTGCACTACTCATGGTGAATACTAGGTCCAGTCTTGCTGGTTCATCTTCTCCGCTCTCTGGTAGTGTCCATTATGTGTTTGTAAATGAGGTTTTCCAGTACCACCTCCATCATTTTTAGCTCCCCACGTTTCTGTGCCTCCATGTGGTTCCAGGTTCTCCCAGTCGATTTCCTCGTGGTTGAAGTTACCACACAATCATCAGCTTTGTCCGGCTTGCATGAGTCCTTCTGGCCACTTCAGCCAGTATGTCAACCATCGCTGTGTGTGTGTGTGAATGTGTGTGTGAATGTGTGTGTGAATGTGTGTGTGTGTGTGTGTGTGTGTGTGTGTGTGTGTGTGTGTGTGTGTGTGTGTGTGTGTGTGTGTATGTGTGTGTGTGTATGTGTCCGTGTGTGTACTCACCTAGTTCTCACCTAGTTGTGGTTGCAGGGGGGCGAGTCACAGCTCCTGGCCCCACCCCTTCAGTGGCCGCTACTGGGTCACTCTTCCCACTCCATAAGCTTTATCATACCTCTTCTTAAAGCTATGAATGGAACCTGCCTCCACTGTATCGTTTCCCAGATTATTATTCCAATTCTTGAATACTCTGTGACTGAAGAAATACTTCCTAACATCCCAGTGAGTCTTCAACTTCCAACTGTGTCCCCTTGTTGCTGTGTCCCATCTATGGAACATTCTGTCTTTGTCCACATAGTCAGTTCGTCTCAGTATTTTATATGTCATTATCATGTCCCCCTATCTCTTTTGTCCTGTGTGTATGTGTGTGTGTGTGTGTGTGGTGTGTGTGTGTGTGTGTGTGTGGTGTGTGTGTGCATGTTTGGTTTAGTAGAGTTTTATCAATTAATGCTGAAGATCTTCAAAAAAACGGTCAGTTCTTCATGTGTCTCGTACCAAACATGTCAGCAGCGGCCTCCATCCTACCATCACAACTATGCAACACTTGCTCACAACACAATTATCTTCAGATCAAACTTCAAACTTCCCCCCCATTTTCAATTCCCTTTTCAGAAACAAATTCCGTCTACCACCCTCACCATCTTTTATGACCGGGCCAGGTGGGGGGGGTGGGGTGGGGGGGTAAAAACTATTCCGTAAAAATACCTCGCAGAGGATGCGATCAATGTTTTCAATGTGTTTTTTTTTTTTTAATGCCTCGAAAACCTCTTTAAAGTTTTGAACACTAAAAGTGTTCCAGAGAATTGGTAATCTGTCGGGTTCCGTCGGTGGTGGTTGATGGCCGCGTCTTCACCGTGCATCATCTCAGATAGGCTGATGTAGGCTGGTGTAAAATGACGTAATGTGAATTTAGATATCAGCTATTTTACTACTTGCGTGTAAGATGGGAAAGTTTTAAGATCTTTATTGTTGTTAATACACTTCTTGAGAGGATTTCGGGAGCGGGGGGGGGGGAGGGGTTAGCAGCGGTGTTGGCAACACATGTGGGGTTGGTTGCAGTGTTGGTAACACATGTGGGGTTGGCTGTAGTGTTGACAACACACGTGGCTTGGCTGTAGTGTTGGCAACACATGTGGGGTTGGTTGCAGTGTTGGCAACACATGTGGGGTTGGCTGCAGTGTTGGCAACACATGTGGGGTTGGCTGCAGTGTTGGCAACACACGTGGGTTGGCCTGCAGTGTTGCTAACACATGTGGGGTTGGCTGCAGTGTTGGTATCACATGTGGGGTTGGCTGCAGTGTTGGTATCACATGTGGGTTGGCTGCAGTGTTGGCAACACATGTGGGGTTGGCTGCAGTGTTTGGTATCACATGTAGGGTTGGCTGCAGGGTTGGCAACACATGTTGGGTTGGTTGCAGTGCTGGCAACACATGTGGGGTTGGCTGCAGTGTTGACAACACATGTGGGGTTGGCTGCAGTGTTGGCAACACATGTGGGGTTGGCTGCAGTGTTGGCAACACATGTGGGTTGGCTGCAGTGTTGGCAACACATGTGGGGTTGGCTGCAGTGTTGGCAACACATGTGGGGTTGGCTGAGTGTTGACAACACACGTGAGTTGGCTGCAGTGTTGGCAACACATGTGGGGTTGGCTGCAGTGTTGGCAACACATTGGGGTTGGCTGCCAGTGTTGGCAACACATGTGGGGTTGGCTGCAGTGCTGGCAACACATGTGGGGTTGGCTGCAGTGCTGGCAACACATGTGGGGTTGGCTGCAGTGCTGGCAACACATGTGGGGTTGGCTGCAGTGTTGGCAACACACGCGCGAGTGAGGGATTGAATCCAAGTTCACTTTTGATCGACTATATTTCTTTCGATCGGATCAGATACACAAAATATTTTAGCCTACATTATCTTCAATAAAAAAAATTCTAATTTTTTTTTCTAAATACGTAAGAGCGATAACTTATGTAATTGTGGAGGAATTCAACCATAATGATACCAGCTAAAGCATAGCTCTTCAGTAATACGTGTCTTAGTGCAAGTATGAGATATATTGATGCATAATAATAACGAATTGGTTATAATTAAAATCTTAATTTTAGAGGAGTGGACGGGGTAAGCCAGTGAAGGCCTCGGTCAGATGACCAAAAGCTCCAGCGGCGGGTCATCATATGACTAAGACCCGCGTCAGGAAACACTTGTCCTGTTTCCTGATAAATCTTACCTAAGCTAATATTGATAAGTAAAGAAACTGAGGAATAACGACAAGAATGCAACACTTAAGATGTTATATCGGAAGACGTGTCTTAATACACTGTCGGATGTGTTGCACACAAGTCTTGACTGATTTGCCTGTAAGATCTAAAACACGAAGGATGAAATGTTGGGAGCACACCTGAATGTCTCTTCCTATACTCATAATGTTGTCATTCTATAGAGGTGGTGCTGGTCATGCGTCCAAGACCAGGCGTATGTTGTGGTAATCTCTAAATGAATCTCATTCAGTATTTTCAAGAAATAGCAACTTAGAGAAGTGGAAGGTTGATCTCAACATCCCGTAACAATTTAGAGAAGTAGTGACACATGGATGGTTTGATCTCAACATCAAGTGACACTTGAAGGTTGACTCAACATTTAGTGATACTTGGAAGGCTGATCTCAACATCAAGTGACACTTGGAAGTTAATCTCAATATCAAGTAACTCTCGGAAGGTTAATCTCAACATCAGGTGACACTTTGAAAGTTGATCTCAACATGAAGTGACACTTGGAAGGCTAATCTCAACATTTAGTGATACTTGGAATGTTGATCTCAACACCAAGTAACACTTGGAACTTCTGGTGACACTTGGAAGGTTAGTCTCAACTTCTGGTGACACAGTATACACTTCAAAGATTGACCTCGGGAAAAGTAAATACACTGACGCGATGGTTAACTGAGATACGACTTCCCATACCGGGATGTATGCATCATCCACTGTGTTGTGTTCATGATGATGATCTAACTTGGAATATATTTTAATAATTTTTAATGCACTAATTACAGTTTGCACTGTTATTATCATAAGATCTGTGCCTATAAGATGTCGATCAGATTAATTCTGCCATTTTACAAATATTTTTTTGCTTCTTCAGACAGAACAGGAAAATGTGACTGTTCCATAAACAATTATTGTTTTAATCAATGGAACTATAGGTATATTTACATGAATAAAGAACGGTATCCATGTTTTTAATTTTCACCAAAGCGAATTTAGAAATATAAGCTTTTAAATATTTTTGTAATATATTTTAAATCCGTCTTAACGTAGCAAAGATTAGCATAATTTTAGCTGGTATTATATATAAAAGAAATACTGTAATTTCATAATGTTTACACTAATTTTCGATGAGTTATATAGTAAATAAACATCAGCTAAGGCTCCGTATGTTGGTAACATTGTCGGAGTTTAAAAACCGCGCCTTGTTAGCAAGCTGCTGTCTATACTGAACAAAATATTTTGAACGTAGGTTCATTAAAAGAGTAACAATTAATGTGGATATCTAAACTTACTACAACTGCCCCCTTTTTTCCGAGTTTTAATAAACATTAAACAGTGAAGGAGACCAGATGGAAGCCACTGTGTCTTGACTTTTTTATGGGAGAGGGGGTTATCCTTAAGCAATTTACACATATGTTAGTATGTATGATAATTTGTGTGACTGTATTTATGTGTACCTGTACCTAAATGAACTTACTAGCCAAGCACATAGAGCACTGTCTCTCACCGTCCCGAGGCTGATGAAGATCACTGTCTTGACCACGGTCCAGCTAAACTCCACACACCATCATTGTTTTCTATAATTCTCCTCGAGTTATAGAGAGTAACATATATATGCAGACATACCCTCAGATTGGACATACAATGTAATCTACACTAGCCATGACATATATCCGATAGACATGAAGTAATTAATACATAGAAACACGCATTGTCACATTCGGCATCTCTAAACAGGGTCTTTGATCGCAGATGTTTCGCAGTGACGTAGCTGCTGCCGAGGAAAGTAAGTCACGGCAGGAACTGAAATATTTCTTCGATTTTGGAAAAAGAATTTTCTTCGTTATATTTACGACAATTCGCTCGTTTCCACGATGAAAATAGTTGCACAAAGCAGGTCAAGCGGACGACAGCTAAGATGTACATACACACAATACACAAATAACCCGCACATATTAATATTATTATTAATATTTTCAAATCGAGTTGTGTGTTCCTATTATACCAGGCTGTAAATATACATGAAAGAAGAACTACACAAAGATCTTTCACTCTAGCTTGGTGTGAAACAAAGGTAGTCATTTCCCGAGTGTATACGACGCCTGGAAAATGCAAAACAGGAAGATAACTTACGAATAATCCGGAACAAGCCGTAGAGACCAACACCGACCTGCAATTAAGATAAGCACATAAGGGAATTACCCAGCACACATTCACAAAGACTTTAGTGAAGATTATTGCTACGTCAGGACTATTGTTCCGTGTTCTCTTTATAATATGCTCACCCTCCCTCTGGCCTAGTAATGTTTAGGACACTTTGTTGACAGGGAATAAATCTAAAATTATATATATATATATATATAATATATATAAATATATATATATATATATGTGTGTGTGTGTGTGTGTGTGGTGTGTGTGTGTGTGTGTGTGTGTGTGTGTGTGTGTGTGTGTGTGTGTGTGTGTGTGTGTGTGTGTGTGTGTGTGTGTGTGTGTGTGTGTGTGTGTGTGTGTGTGTGTGTGTACTCACCTATTTGTACTCACCTATTTGTGGTTGCAAGGGGTCGAGTCACAGCTCCTGGCCCCCCTCTTCGCTGATTGCTACTAGGTCCTCTCTCTCCCTGCCCCATGAGCTCTATCATACCTCACCTTAAAACTATGTATGGTTCCCGCCTCCACTACGTCACTTTCTAGGCTATTCCACTGCCTGACTACTCTATGACTGAAGAAATACTTCCTAACATCCTTTGATTCATCTGAGTCTTCAACTTCCAATTGTGACCTCTTGTGTCTGTGTCCCTTCTCTGGAACATCCCGTCTTTGTCCACCTTGTCTATTCCGCGCAGCATTTTATATGTCGTTATCATGTCTCCCCTGACCCTCCTGTCCTCCAGTGTCGTCAGGCCGATTTCTCTCAACCTTTCTTCGTAGGACAATCCCCGTAGCTCTGGGACTAGTCTTGTTGCAAACCTTTGCACTTTCTCTAATTTCTTGACGTGCTTGACTAGGTGTGGATTCCAAACTGGTGCTGCATACTCCAGTAAGGGCCTCACGTAAATGGTATGCAGAGTCTTGAACGACTCCTTACTGAGGTATCGGAACGCTATCCGTAGGTTTGCCAGGCGCCCGTATGCTGCAGCAGTTATCTGATTGATGTGAGCCTCAGGAGATATGCTCAGTGTTATACTCACCCCCAGATCTTTTTCCTTGAGTGAGGTTTGCAGACTTTGGCCATCTAAACTATATTGTGTCTGCGGTCTTCTTTGCCCTTCCCCAATCTTCATGACTTTGCATTTGGCGGGGTTAAACTCAAGGAGCGAGTTGCTGGACCAGGCTTGTAGCCTGTCCAGGTCTCTTTGTAGTCCTGCCTGATCCTCATCCGATTTGATTCTTCTCATTAACTTCACATCGTCCGCAAACAAGGACACTTCTGAGTCTATCCCTTCCGTTATGTCATTCACATATACCAAGAACAGCACAGGTCCTAGAACTGACCCCTGTGGAACCCCGCTTGTCACAGGCGCCCACTTTGACACCTCATCACGTACCATGACTAGTTGTTGCCTCAGTGTAAGGTATTCTCTTATCCATTGCAGTGCCTTTCCTGTTATGTGTGCCTGATCCTCTAGCTTTTGCAGTAACCTCTTGTGAGGAACTGTGTCAAAGGCCTTTTTGCAGTCCAAAAAAATGCAGTCGATCCACCCCTCTCTCTCTTGTCTTACTTCTGTCACCTTGTCATAAAACTCTAATAGGTTTGTGACACAGGATTTTCTCTCCCTGAAACCATGCTGGTTGTCAATTATACGCTTGTTTCTTTCCAGATGCTCCACCACTCTCCTCCTGATGATCTTCTCCATGACCTTGCATACTATACACGTTAATGATACAGGTCTGTAGTTTAGTGCCTCATGTCTATCTCCCTTTTTAAAAATTGGGACTACATTTGCCATCTTCCATACCTCAGGGAGTTGCCCAGTTTCAAATGATGTGTTGAAGATCTTCGTTAATGGTACACACAATGTCTCTGCTCCCTCTTTAAGGACCCACGGAGAGATGTTGTCTGGTCCCACCGCCTTTGAGGTGTCAAGTTCGCATAGCAGCTTCTTCACTTCCTCCTTGGTTATATGTACCTCATCCAGCACTTGCTGGTGCACCCCCCTGCTCTGATTTCCTGGAGTCCTACTGGTTTCCACTGTAAATACTTCTTTAAATCTTGTGTTGAGCTCCTGACATACCTCCTGGTCGTTTCTTGTGAATTCCCCATCACCCTTCTTCTCAGTCTGATTACCTGGTCCTTGACTGTTGTTTTCCTCCTGATGTGGCTGTACAACGGCTTCGGGTCAGTCTTGACTTTCGATGCTATGTCATTTTCGTATTGCCGCTGAGCCTCCCTTCTTATCTGTGCATATTCGTTTCTGGCTCTTCGGCTAATCTCTTTATTTTCCTGAGTTCTCTGTCTTCTGTACCTTTTCCATCCTCTAGTACACCTAGTTTTTGTCTCCCTACACCTTTGGGTGAACCAAGGACTCATTCTGTTCTTCCCATTATTTCTGTTTCCCTTGGGAACAAACCTCTCCTCTGCCTCCTTGCATTTTGTTGCCATATAGTCCATCATTTCTTGTACTGGTTTTCCTGTCAGTTCCCTCTCCCACTGAATGTTTTGAAGGAAGTTCCTCAAGCCTAAGTAGCTCCCCCTTTTGTAGTTTGGTTTTTCCCAGCCTATTCCTGCTGCTCTCTCCACTTGGAGCTCAACTATGTAGTCGAAGCACAGAACCACATGATCACTAGCTCCCAGGGGCCTTTCATACATGATATTCTTGATGTCAGAACTACTCAAGGTGAATACAAGGTCCAACCTTGCTGGTTCATCCTCTCCTCTCTCTCTGGTAGTGTCTCTAACATGTTGATGCATGAGGTTCTCTAGTACCACATCCATCATCTTGGCTCTCCATGTTTCGGGACCCCCATGGGGCTCCAGGTTTTCCCAGTCAATCTCCTTGTGATTGAAATCACCCATAACTAGTAACTTTGCTTCCCCCATGTTCCACTCATCTACAATGATGCTACCTGGGCGTTTGTTCCACTCATCTACAATGATGCTACCTGGGCGTTTGTTCCACTCATCTACAATGATGCTACCTGGGCGTTTGTTCCACTCATCTACAATGATGCTACCTGGGCGTTTGTTCCACTCATCTACAATGATGCTACCTGGGCGTTTGTTCCACTCATCTACAATGATGCTACCTGAGCGTTTGTTCCACTCATCTACAATGATGCTACCTGGGCGTTTGTTCCACTCATCTACAATGATGCTACCTGGGCGTTTGTTCCACTCATCTACAATGATGCTACCTGAGCGTTTGTTCCACTCATCTACAATGATGCTACCTGGGCGTTTGTTCCACTCATCTACAATGATGCTACCTGGGCGTTTGTTCCACTCATCTACAATGATGCTACCTGAGCGTTTGTTCCACTCATCTACAATGATGCTACCTGAGCGTTTGTTCCACTCATCTACAATGATGCTACCTGAGCGTTTGTTCCACTCATCTACAATGATGCTACCTGAGCGTTTGTTCCACTCATCTACAATGATGCTACCTGAGCGTTTGTTCCACTCATCTACAATGATGCTACCTGGGCGTTTGTTCCACTCATCTACAATGATGCTACCTGGGCGTTTGTTCCACTCATCTACAATGATGCTACCTGAGCGTTTGTTCCACTCATCTACAATGATGCTACCTGAGCGTTTGTTCCACTCATCTACAATGATGCTACCTGAGCGTTTGTTCCACTCATCTACAATGATGCTACCTGGGCGTATGTTCCACTCATCTACAAATCTGTTCCAAAATGAGTATTCTTCTCTGTGGTTTCGAAATCTAAATATGTCCACTGTTGCGAGTCCTGTTTTGGTTGAAAATATCTAGCCGGGACTGAAAATATCTAGCGGAGGCTGAAAATATCTAGCCGGGACTGAAAATATCTAGCGGAGGCTGAAAATATCTAGCCGGGACTGAAAATATTTAGCAGGGACTGAAAATATCTAGTCGGGACTGAAAATATCTAGCGGAGGCTGAAAATATCTAGCCGGGACTGAAAATATTTAGCGGGGACTGAAAATATCTAGCCGGGACTGAAAATATCTAGTCGGGACTGAAAATATCTACCTGGGACTGAAAATATCTAGCGGAGGCTGAAAATATCTAGCCGGGACTGAAAATATTTAGCGGGGACTGAAAATATCTAGCCGGGACTGAAAATATCTACCTGGGACTGAAAATATCTAGCGGAGGCTGAAAATATCTAGCCGGGACTGAAAATATTTAGCGGGGACTGAAAATATCTAGCCGGGACTGAAAATATCTAGTCGGGACTGAAAATATCTAGTCGGGACTGAAAATATCTACCTGGGACTGAAAATATCTAGCGGAGGCTGAAAATATCTAGCCGGGACTGAAAATATCTAGTCGGGACTGAAAATATCTAGTCGGGACTGAAAATATCTACCTGGGACTGAAAATATCTAGCGGAGGCTGAAAATATCTAGCCGGGACTGAAAATATTTAGCGGGGACTGAAAATATCTAGCCGGGACTGAAAATATCTAGTCGGGACTGAAAATATCTACCTGGGACTGAAAATATCTAGCGGAGGCTGAAAATATCTAGCCGGGACTGAAAATATTTAGCGGGGACTGAAAATATCTAGCCGGGACTGAAAATATCTAGTCGGGACTGAAAATATCTACCTGGGACTGAAAATATCTAGCGGAGGCTGAAAATATCTAGCCGGGACTGAAAATATTTAGTGGGGACTGAAAATATCTAGCCGGGACTGAAAATATTTAGTGGAGACTGAAAATATCTAGTGGGGACTGAAAATATCTAGTGGGGACTGAAAATATTTAGTGGAGACTGAAAATATCTAGTGGGGACTGAAAAATATCTAGTGGGGACTGAAAATATCTAGTGGTGACTGAAAATATCTAGCGGGGACTGAAAATATCTAGCGGGGACTAAAAATATCTAGTGGGGAATGAAAATATCTAGTGGAAACTGAAAATGTTTTTCGGGGATTGAAAATATCTAGCTGGACTCAAAATATCTAACAGAGACTGA
>NC_069407.1:7066842-7136384 GCF_026875155.1 Cherax quadricarinatus | reverse complement strand
TCCCCCCCCTGACCCCAGTCAGGTCATTCCATTTCCCCCCCTAAAAAATTTTTCGCCCTTTGAAATCAGAAAAGCAAAAGTCAGGGACGGAGACTTGTTGCATTATTAGGGGAATTCCATGATATGTTAAAACTGAGTGATTTGTGATCACTCTCCCCAAGCTCATCATTAACCTCAAGATTTTTAAATTAGTGTTTCCCTACTGGCAAGAACCAAGTCAAGGAGGTTATTTCCCTAGTTGGCTCTGTCACAAACTGTTTTAAAAAACAATCCGGGATCGTATCAAGAAAGTCACCCGACTCTAAATTTCCTGTCAAATTGCTCCAGTCAATCTGTCTATATTTTGAAATCTCCCATTAGCACAACATTTTCGTATGTAGATGCCTTACGTTTTTCGTCCCATAGAAGTTTACTGCACTCCCTATCAGTTTTTGGGGCCCGTAAATCACACCCAAAATTAGTTTTTCTCGGCCCTCGAGAAGCTGTAACCCAAACAGATTCAGTGGCTGACGCTTCTAATTTAATATCTTGTCTAACACAACAATTTTAAATTGTCTCTGACATACATCGCTACTCCACCACCTTTCCTGTTGACCCTGTCAGTTGGAATAATTTATACCCTTTATGTGACATTCAGAGGGCATCTCTCTATCTTTCAGATTGAGCCAGGTCTCTGTTATAGCAATAATATCTATGTTTCCTGCACTTGCAATTAATCTTAGTTTCATCTATCTTATTTCAAAACACTCCTGCTATTAGTATATAAACCTTAAGGGAGCTAGTCCCTTGCTGCCCTCTGCTGCCCCCCTTTGTTTGCTGACCTGTTCTATTGTCTTTATTTATAACTTCATGCTGAATCCCTTTTTTATACTTTTAAAATTTTTCCAACCCTAGTGTTGCAACCTGCTTGTTTCCCAACACACCCATACCTCTATCTTCCCATCCAGTTTAAAATCATAGGCTTTTTCACCAATGGCCTTCTCAATCGAGTCTGCAAGTGCTACCACCCCTGCCCAGAGAGATGAACCCCATCCCTTGCTACATATCATGTTTGCCATAAAAGTTGTTCCAGTTGTCAATGAATGGGATTGCAAGCTCCTTGCAGTATCTGTCTAGCCAGCAATTTACACCAATTGCCCTAGACAACCATTCATTTCCTACTCCCCTTCTAGGCAAGATGCTACATATGATTGGGATCCCTCCCTTAGACTTAATGAAATCTATAGCTGACCTGTACTTATCTAGCAGCTCTTCTCTCCTACCCTTCCCAATATCATTTCCACCAGCACTGAGACACTCCTGCTGCATAAGTGTCTCAATCTTCAATAGGTAGGATAATTGATTCAAACGTAGATGTTAGGGAACTTCAGGAGGATTTAGACAAACTCTACTCTTGGTCAGAAAAGTGGCAGATGCAGTTCAATGTAGATAAATGCAAGGTTCTGAAGCTCGGAAGTGTCCATAACCCTAGCACTTATAAGTTAAATAATGTAGAACTTAGCCATACAGATTGCGAAAAGGACTTGGGGGTTATGGTAAGCAGCAACCTTAAACCAAGACAGCAATGCCTAAGCGTACGTAGATTACTGGGATTTATATCAAGAAGTGTGGGCAGCATAAGTCCAGAGGTCATACTGCAGCTTTATACATCATTAGTAAGGCCTCACCTAGATTATGCAGCTCAATTCTGGTCTCCATATTACAGAATGGACATAAATTCGTTAGAAAACATTCAGCGTAGGATGACTAAATTAATACATAGCATTAGAAATCTTCCTTATGAAGAAAGATTGAAGACTCTTAAGTTACATTCACTTGTTAGACGAAGAATGAGGGGAGACCTGATCGAAGTGTATAAGTGGAAGATAGGTATTAATAAAGGGGATATTAACAAGGTCTTGAGGATATCTCTCCAAGAGAGAACCCGCAGTAATGGATTTAAATTAGATAAGTTTAGATTTAGAAAGGACATAGGAAAGTATTGGTTTGGAAATAGGGTAGTTGATGAGTGGAACAGTCTACCTAGTTGGGTTATTGAGGCTAGGACTTTGGGTAGTTTCAAATTTAGGTTGGATAAGTACATGAGTGGGAGGGGTTGGATTTGAGTGGGACTTGCACATCAGAGCTTATTTCTTGGGTAGCATTGAAAATTGGGTTGGTCAAATGTTTGTTAGTGGGATGAATTGTAAAGGACCTGCCTAGTATGGGCCAACAGGCCTGCTGCAGTGTTCCTCCTTTCTTATGTTCTTATGTTCTTATGAGCCATGACTCGATCCACGAGAGCACTTTTCCCCCAATGCCATGAGCTGCTACTTTCTTCAACAGTCTTTGGTGCGGAACTCTATCAAATGCCTTACCACACACACACAACACACACACACACACACACACACACACACACACACGGTCTCTGTAAATAAAATTTAAAACAATTGTTTGGGTAAACTCCCTCAGCAAGTTTTGATATTACTGTGAAAAATTCTCATGCGTTTTAGCTTTAATTTTAGTCTCAGTAATTAATGCATTTGTGTGTTTGTAAACTTGTTCCAACTGTTTTAAAATTACTTCCATAGTGTCTTAATGAATTTTTACATTTTTATGTATTCACCATCCATTGTGACAGTTGGTAAGACACAAAGGCAACAGTTAGGCAACTTTATTCCGAAACGTTTCGCCTACACAGTAGGCTTCTTCAGTCGAATACAGAAAGTAGGCAGGAACAGTAGATAAGACACATATGCAACAGTTAGACAACTTTATTCCGAAACGTTTCGCCTACACAGTAGGCTTCTTCAGTCGAATACTTGTTATGTAAGACACATATGCAACAGTTAGGTATCTTTATTGTGAAACGTTTCGCCTACACAGTAGGCTTCTTCAGTCAAGTACAGAAAAGTTGATAGAAGCAGAAGATACTTGAAGACGATGTAATCAGTCCATCACCCTTAAAGTTTTGAGGTGGTCAGTCCCTCAGTCTGGAGAAGAGCATTGTTCCATAGTATGAAACAATATATTGTTTCATACTATGGAACAATGCTCTTCTCCAGACTGAGGGACTGACCACCTCAAAACTTTAAGGGTGATGGACTGATTACATCGTCTTCAAGTATCTTCTGCTTCTATCAACTTTTCTGTACTTGACTGAAGAAGCCTACTGTGTAGGCGAAACGTTTCACAATAAAGATACCTAACTGTTGCATATGTGTCTTACATAACAACCTGTCGGTATTTTATACCATTTTAATGTTCAGTCGAATACTTTCTGTATTCGACTGAAGAAGCCTACTGTGTAGGCGAAACGTTTCGGAATAAAGTTGTCTAACTGTTGCATATGTGTCTTACCTAACAACCTGTCGGTATTGTATACCATTTTGATGTTCATCAGGAACAGTAGAGATGTGAAGACGATGTAATCAGTCCATCACCCTTGAAGTCGTAGAATTTGAGGTTGTCAGTCCCTCAGCCTGGAGAGTTCAGTTCCATAGTCAGGAACTATCTGAAGATCAAGCGACAGTGCGGAGACTTAAATACTGTCGGAAGGAGAGGTGCATAGTAGTAGTAGTAGTAGTGAGAATGTAGCCACTGATAGGTCAGGTCCCTCTCAGATCCAACAGTTCTCACTTGAAAGGGTTGTCCAAGGTGTTTTCTGTATCAAGAGGCCATGTGTTGCAGTGTCTGACAAGATGTTCATTGTGACAGTGTTGGTGTGTTGCTGCTAAACCCATACGAGTCGTGAAGTAACTGGGAACTGAAAGGTTATCAGGTTTGAGCCAGAGGCCACAAGAAACAAAGAGCACGGCGGCAGGTCTATTGGCTTATGCTAGGCTATTTCAGCCCATACTTATTAATGTAATAAGAAGGTACTTCAAGTTTTCTGGATCAAGAACCCTTATCTGGAGAGTTTATCTGGAGAGAGTTCCGGGGGTCAACGCCCCCGCGGCCCGGTCTGTAACCAGGCCTCCTTAGGTCAGTGTCCCAGGATGCGACCCACACCAGTCGACTAACACCCAGGTACCCATTTTACTGATGGGGAACATAGACAACAGGTGGAAAGAAACACGTCCAATGTTTCTACTCTGGCTGGGAATCGAACCCAGGCCCTCACCGTGTGAAGCCAGAGCGTTAACCACCAGGCCACCAGAGCCCCTTCATTATCATCGCTGAGTTATCCTTTCCCTTCTCTTTGAAGGGTTGTGTCAGGCAAGTTCCTGGTTTACTGGTGTGTTACTGAGGTCTTCCTACGAAGCTGTCGAAACCTAACTTGCAAACTTGGTTATTCCACAACCTGTTGTTCGTATACGCCAGACAAATCTGGCGTATATTTGTTTTACCAAACAAATAGAACGTATATTCGTTTTTGTTTTAGCTCCGCAAAAAACTCAGTCTGAACTTTATGAATTAATGCATTCTACTGATATCATATGTTATTGTAGCCACGAATCAGAGTTCATACTGACATCACTAATAACAGCACCAGACACTCCTAATTATGTCAGGACATGTTGTGCAAGAGAGGTATAAAATACCGACATCTCAGGACATGTATATGTGACCAGTTCCCTAACAGTTTCATTACTGGAGATGCCTTCTGTTCAGAGACATAGACCTCTGTTGTGTACTCCAGCACTGTAGTCTAAATCCACAACCTCCTAACGTTCTGTTCTCGCTCTTGTTCTACTGTTAACATTTACTCATACCTCGCACTTATAGTCCTTATATTTTAATAATTCACGTCTACTTCACTCTTACCCACTGATACCACTCGCCTTGTCACTCCTCTACAAATATACATATCCAGAAGTCTACCTGTCACCTTTTTTATCCATTAATACAGTATCTAACAAGTTTTTGTCTTTGTGTAATCCACTATACCCCATATACTTATTTTCTTGTTTTTTTCTTAAAATAGGTACTACCCATTATTAAATATCTCTCAAAAAACAACTCAATAAAAGTTCCCCATTGTCATTTCCCCTTGGAACTCCAAACATTCTCACTCCGGGTACTACAACAGTCCCCTCCACTTTAGCGTTAACGTCTATCACCAGGTGATAGAACACTCGTAAAATAACCATAGTGATCTACTCACTGGTTTCCTTGTTTTAGTATTCTTCTCCAGCCATTTCTGCTGCTCTGTTATATTCTGAATTTTGAGTTTAAATATATATATATTTTCTTTCTCTTTGGGTCACCCTGCCTCGGTGGGAGACGGCCGACTTGTTGATATATATATATATATATATTATATATATATATATATATATATATATATATATAATATATATATATATATATATATATATATATATATATATATATATATATAATATATATATATATATATATAATATATATATATAATATATATATATATATATATATATATATACTTAATAAGTCGGCCGTCTCCCAATTGCGCTTCGGAATGTCTCGTTTAATATGTCATCAATTCTGTCTGTATTTAAGAAAACATCTTATTTTAAATTTTGGCTTTTGCATTATATATATATATATATTTTTACGAACCTGCATAGTAGTTAAAGCTCCAAAATTTCCCAACATCCTTTAAACTGATCCAACTTGAGTACATTATAACACCATCCTTGGTTAGGAATCCCCAGTACTGTCACCCGTGTGTATGCCCGTCTGACACCTTCACTTACATAAACACTTACAATCCACGTCTTACTTACCACTTTGATTGTAATCCACATCATTCGTTAATTTAAACACCTAAATCCCATCGTTACGTCCCCAATGGTTCGTTGACAATATAAACACAAATGCAGTATAATGTGATCCTTTATTGACTACGTTTCGCCCACACAGTGGGCTTTTTCAAGTCACAAACAGAACTGTTCTGTTTGTGACTTGAAAAAGCCCACTGTGTGGGCGAAACGTAGTCAATAAAGGATCACATTATACTGCATTTGTGTTTATATTGCCATTGTGTCGGTATTTTATACCATTTATTTCCAATGGTTCGTTGAATACTACTGCTACAACCTTAACTCTCGTTCTCTGATACATTCTTACCGTTTCTTTTACTCCTTCCCGTTCATTCTTTGCTATATCTATCTTCGTTCCTTCATTTGGCCCCACGAGATACAACTGCCCATAATTCATAATACTAATACTCGTTTTTTGCTTACTTTTCTTACATTATTTATTTTATTTTTATGAAATTAGTGCACGGAGAGTGATCATTAACATCCTCGTTGCTCTCAATTACCTTTACCGTTTATGGTCAAAAGATTCCACTCCAGCTTCCTAGTGGAATTTGAAAGGTAACACACGACTTGTATAAAAAATATATATATTAAGAAAAAGAAAAATCAAGCACACACACACACACACTGGACCAGGAGCTGTGACTCGACCCCTGAAACCACAAATAGGTGAGTGAGTTTATACATTACATTATTACATCGATTTTCTTATCATATCCCTCGTATACGGTTCTCTTCGAAATCTTTTCCCGTTTCTCTCACTTTTCTCCCTCCATCTCCTGCACATTTCTTCTGGCTGAGGCAGCATCTCTTGCCTGTAAAAACACACTCTTGGAATCTTTAATTTGAGACATTGTGGTAAGGGGGAATTTGTGTGAGAGAGGAGCTGGGCGAGCCTCGTCTGATGATGCTGTCCTAGTGTTGCTGGGTGTACGTGTTGTACCTGGGTGTACCTGTTGTACCTGGGTGTACCTGTGGTATCTGGGTGTACCTGTTGTACCAGGGTGTACCTGTCGTATCTGGGTGTACCCGTTGTACCATCGTGTACCTGTTGTACCTGGGTGTACCTGTTGCACATGGGCATACCTGTGGTATCTGGGCGTACCCGTCGTATCTGGGTGCACCTGTTGTACCTGGGTGTACCTGGGGTATCTGGGTGTACCTGTTGTACCTGGGTGTACCTGTGGTATTTGGGTGTACCTGTTGTACCTGGGTGTACCTGTGGTAACTAGGAATACACACAATAAGCAGTGGCACCATATACACTCCAGCGTGCCAGTGTTTAGTGTGGTGGCACTGGTATTAGCTCACTAGCCTGGCATTCCTGTGGCAGTGAATTCGATTCTCTGCTGAGGGAGATGTTTTTCTGTTAATTCGGGTTTACATAGTTCCCGTATTAACCCTGTAGCGCTATCAACATATCTTAGAAACCTGAATACTCTGCAGATATCCAGCCGAATGAGTTAGGAGAAACATAACTTTGCCATAGGGATTGTTGCTGCTTGGAAAGCACTAAACTCACACTCCCCGTGGCTTGACGAACTGCGCATTAATTGCCGTATGCTTAGCTGAGGAATTCCCCATATTAGCTGATATAATGCTCATAATGACCTTCTTGAGGCGGGGGATTATATGTAATTTCCCTTGTTTTTGTTGTGTCTCAGAATGCGTCTACTGGAGACATTCGTAAATCAACCCCGCGGACGCTGTGCATGATGTTTCCGCTCGGTCATGAGCCGGAGCTATGGCTGGGTCTTGGCCCGGAGCTATGGCTGGATCATGAGCAGGAGCTATGACTGGGTCATGAGCCGGAGCTATGGCTGGGTCATGACCCGGAGCTATGGCTGGGTCATAACCCGGAGCTATGGCTGGGTCATGAGCCGGAGCTATGGCTGGGTCATGAGCAGGAACTATGGCTGGGTCATACCTGGAGTATACCTGGAGAGGGTTCCGGGGGTCAATGCCCCCGCGGCCCGGTCTGTGACCAGGCCTCATGGTGGATCAGGGCCTGATCAACAAGGCTGTTACTGTTGGCCGAACGCAAACCGACTTATGAACCACAGCCCGGTTGGTCAGGTACTGACTTTAGGTGCTTGTCCTGTGCCTGCTTGAAGACAGCCAGGGGTCTATTGGTAATCCCCCTTATGTATGCTGGGAGGCAGTTGAAAAGTCGTGGGTCCCTGACACTAATTAGATCTTGGGATATGAAATAGACAGGCTGCTCCACTCAACATCTCATGTAAATAAAAAGATCAACATAGCAAAAGCCGGTCTTAACAGTCTCTTTAGACTTAATCAAGCCCCTCAACATGTCAAAAAACATCTGTATAAAATGATAATAAGACCTATACTCGAATATCCATGTGTCCCAATGTCATTAACAACACAGACCAACATGCTACGGTTACAACGGGTCCAGAATAGAGCTCTTCGCTTCATTACGGGTACCAGGAGGAGAGACAGAGTTAAAATGGCAGATTTACACGTACAACAGGATATTACTGTCTTAAGTGTACGCCTTGACACCCTGAAGAAGAAACAACTCTATGCAATGCAAGAACTCTACTTACCAGATAGAGAACATCCTCTCCAAGTTGAAAATACCACTGACTATATCATTAATACTCTTCCTCATAGTACCCAAAGAATGGCTCTCCCACAGAGGGTCCGTCGTTTTATCCATAAAGACGATTACCATCGACCAATGATCTTGAGCAACCTCCCTGCAGACGAAGATGATTGGGTAACACCAGAACCCTTCTATGTTTACTAAGAAAATCATAGCCCCCAATTAGGGAGATATCTTGTATAACATTCTACTGTTAAAATTATGCTACATTTACTATGGAGGACCATTCAATATTCGCTGTGCAATCGAAAAAAAAAACAATTGCAACTTGTATAATTACTACCAATTCAGAGTCATGTACTTATATATCTGTTATATCTATGTGACTCTGATGGGTTAGTATTATACCCCTTCAAGAATATTTTATTATTCCACATACACTTTTTAAATTGCACCAAAGTGGTTGGGCCACTTACCTTTTATATCCTACCTCTCTCCCCCCTCCCACCCTTTTCCAATATTTCTATCCTTACCCATCCTTCTTCCTTACCCATCTTACCAAAGACTCTGGTCATAAGAAGAAGAAGAAGAATACACTAATTGTGATGTCTCTTATCGTGCTAGTGACACCCCTGCTTTTCATTGGGGGGATGTTGCATCGTCTGCCGAGTCTATTGCTTTCATAGGGAGTGATTTTCGTGTGCAAGTTTGGTACTAGTCCCTCTAGGTCCCTAGGATTTTCCGAGTGTATGTGATCTAGTATCTCGCCTGCGTTCTAGGGAGTACAGGTTTAGGAACTTCAAGCGTTCCCAGTGATGAGCAGGAGCTATGGCTAGGTTATGAGCATAACCTATGACTGGGTCATGAGCAGGAGCTATGACCGGGTCATGAGCCGGAGCTATGACCGGGTCATGAGCCGGAGCTATGGCTGAGTCGTGAGCCGGAACTATGGCTGGGTCAGGACTGTCTGTTTCTCGTCCAGATTGGCAAGTCCGTACTTTCAGCCTCTCAAAACATTTCACTGGGTCGTGACTCGTGACGTGTTAATCGGCGCCTTCTCTGTTCTTCCCCTTCCTCTGTTCTCTTCTCTCTTCTGTTCCTTTTTCTTTACTCTTTCTTTCTGCCTTCAGAATTTTTATTTTTTTGCAATGTGGATCCTGTTTTTTTTCCTCCTAAGAAGTCTTCCTAGGAAGGAATGTGAGATAATGGTCAAGGTAACTTAACCCAGGATGAAGAAGTTTGGGAAGCAAACTTTGTTATTAGGCTTGGGTTTAATAAGTACACCTGGCTAGTATGGGCCAGTAGGCCTGCTGTAGTGCTCCTCCTTTCTTATGTTCTTCTTAAGTCAGACATATTTCCAGTTGTCGTAAATACTTAGCCATCAACACCGCATCTAATGGAGGTCTCGACCAAATATTCACAGATGGATCAGTAGATCTTGGATGTGATGTTGCTGGATCAGCTGTTACTTACGGCAGAAAACAAAAATTGGTCAGACATTGTTTTTAAAAGTTTGTAAGCGTCCAGGACTGTATGTCGTCAACCGGAACTCAATTAACTGCTAAATTGAACGCTGAAGTTGTTAGAAAAAAAAAGAATCGACTGTGTCGTATTTTCAGATGCAGTGTCAACCTTGTTCAGTTTTAACTAACGAAATGTCACCAACACTATTTCGAAGGCAGAAATGCTAAAATATTACACAATATTAATATGGTTTGAGTGGGAAACATATGTTAACATCGCAGGGAATGAGAAAGCTGAACAATTAGCAGAAATACGTGTTCAAGACAAATATACTTACAAATCTAGAAGATTCCTATGGGAAAGTGGGTTAGAATCCTTCCTCCGTAAGCCATGCATATCGTAAGAAGCGACTAAAGTGCCGGGAGCAAGAGGTTAGTGAACCCTTCTGTATAAATTACTAAATATAAGAAGAAAGGATTTCGTTTTTCTCTTTAGGTCACCCTGCCTCGGTGGGAGACGGCCGGTGCGTTAAAAAAATTTAGATTACAGTAGACTACAGGAAAAATAAAATCCAGAGGGTGAGTTCAAGGAGAGAAGTGTGTTAGTCAACAGAGAATCTATACAGCATTACAATGCAGTTATATATTTAAAACATTAGTTTATGGTAAGAAAAAACAACAGAAGCCTAGAGACAGTGGTGGCCAGGATTCATTTAGATGACATATATATATATGGCTGGTTGGTGTAGCAACTCCAAGAGAGGGACTACAGTGTGTGGTGAGTGCAGAGGATAAACACACACTCCTACAATATACTTGGGAATGCAGGAAAAAACAGGAGTATAGAGTTTATGCAGTGTACAGAGTTTATACAGTTTAAACACGTTGTAACCAAGGTTAGCAGCGTTAAAAATCACGTGTAGGATTTTCTGCAGTTAAATTATGGTTATTTGTAAAGGCAGTGATACCTGGTGATACCTCGACTCTTGAAGTTTAAAGGCACTGATACCTGGTGATACATCGACTCTTAAAGTTTAAAGGCAGTGATACCTGGTGATACCTCGACTCTTGAAGTTTAAAGGCAGTGACACCTATCTATTGAAACAGCCAAGGATGGAGTCGGGATTGTCAACGGCGATTCAGCTATCTAAGCTGCAATGTGTTTCTTTTATAAAGGTGTGTACGCTCAGAGGATGAGTGACGCTGCCCAATAAACTCGCCCCTCGGGGCAAAATCTAATTCCCCCCGTAAGTCATACTTTGTAACGTTATTGCCAATAAAACATAGTCGCTTTTTCGAAATGTGTGTGTGTGTGTGTGTGTGTGTGTGTGTGTGTGTGTGTGTGTGTGTGAGTGTGTGTGTGTGTGTGTGTGTGTGTGTGTGTGTGTGTGTGTGTGAGTGTGTGTGTGTGTGTGTGTGTGTGTGTGTGTGTGTGTGTAGGTAGGTAGGTAGGTAATCGAGCAAGGTTCCTGGTGTCCAGTCATCATAATTTATTTTTAATTAGAACTCTTTCCTCAGGATGCGACTCACTGAAGTCGATTAACACCCCGGTACCTAATTACTGTTAGGCGAATACAGTCTCGGCCTTTACCCGGTATCGAACCTGCGCCATTTCGGTTTTTCGCCGATTGCTGTACTCACCTACCCACTGGTAACCTACGTGAAGGGGCGGGGGGGGGGGGGGGGGGAAAGATGAAGATCAAGGTGCGAGTTACTTTAAAAATATTTAGAAAAAGTCATTCACGTGTTGATTTTATGGCATTAAATGAAAAATGGGAAAGAGAGAGGTGAATAAGAGTCAGTGACAACTTGCCAACAGGATAGAAACTGTCAGACAATTCTAATGTCACATATTGACCAGGAGAGATAATTTGATATTAATTATCTTCATATGTCGTTTAAAACTGGTGAGTTAGTTATGATGACGTAGTTGATGTCCTCCATGCAGCGAACCCGGTAAATGAAATGTTAAGAGTTAAAGTCTTTGATGGTGATGGCCCAGAGTTTTTAAAATTACTTGTGACATCTAATTCTCGTTGACCAATTCCAATAATTGTGTGGACGTCAAGGCTCGTTCATTACTGTTATTGATGACTGTTTCACACTTGAGGTGTCAATGCTTCTTAGCCTTCGGCATGCTCTTAACTCTATCAGCTTAATGCACCCGCAAGTGATGGCATTATTCAAATCAATCGTGCGGTCGCGTCTGGAATATTGTTGTGCGCACAGCGTCTCTCACAGCAGGACGGATACCAGAGCAGGAAGACGTAAAGGGACTATTTTCGGCCGCAGGGAATCGGCAAAACATCTGAGCTACTGGAAATTTTCCCTGGGAGACTTTGCTCTCTGGAACGGAGGAGAGGTACCTGATACACAAACATAAATACTTGAGACTCACGTCACCAATCTCAGATAGACATGGTAATAGGTGAGTATAGTAGGTGAGTACAGTAGGTGAGTATTTGCCGGAGTGTGAGATGTGGGGGGAAGGGGTGGAAGGAGAAGAATGGCCCTAGTGTAGAGCTGGGGTGCCATAGGCATTATGAAAGAACAATGTGTCGGCATCTGTAGTCCACGACGATTCACCTAGTACCCAAGAGATATCAGAAATAGTGTTGAAACATAGGTATGTGTGGGGACGGGGTACAGTAGTAGCATCATCACATAAAGTTAGAGATTATTTGTAGTGTTGCAGTTACCTTCCCCAACCTCCCAGCCTCCCCTTGCCTGCCAGGCGACCTAGGCTCCTCTACTGTGATCATCTCTCCTTCCTCTTCGTCCCCTTCTTACCTTTCATTCTCATATTTTGTGTACATGTAAAATACTGACAGGTTCTGCAGGTTTGGAAAAGATCTCGAAATTTCCTGGATAATAATAATAATAATAATAATAATAATAATAATAATAATAATAATAATAATAATAATATATTAATAATAATAATAATAATAATAATAATAATAATAATATTTTTTTATTTTTTATTAACACACTAGCCGATTCCCACCAAGGCAGGGTGGCCCGAAAAAGAAAAACTTTCACCATCATTCACTCCATCACTGTCTTGCCAGAAGGGTGCTTTACACTACAGTTTTTAAACTGCAACATTAACACCCCTCCTTCAGAGTGCAGGCACTGTACTTCCCATCTCCAGGACTCAAGTCCGGCCTGCCGGTTTCCCTGAATCCCTTCATAAATGTTACTTTGCTCACACTCCAACAGCACGTCAAGTATTAAAAACCATTTGTCTTCATTCACTCCTATCAAACACGCTCACGCATGCCTGCTGGAAGTCCAAGCCCCTCGCACACAAAACCTCCTTTACCCCCTCCCTCCAACCTTACCTAGGCCGACCCCTACCCTGCCTTCCTTCCACTACAGACTGATACACTCTTGAAGTCATTCTGTTTCGCTCCATTCTCTCTACATGTCCAAACCACCTCAACAACCCTTCCTCAGCCCTCTGGACAATAGTTTTGGCAATCCCGCACCTCCTCCTAACTTCCAAACTACGAATTCTCTGCATTATATTCACACCACACATTGCCCTCAGACATGACATCTCCACTGCCTCCAGCCTACTCGCTGCAGCATTCATCACCCATGCTTCACATCCATACAGGAGCGTCGGTAAAACTATACTCTCATACATTACCCTCTTTGCTTCCAAGGACAAAGTTCTTTGTCTTCACAGACTCCTAAGTGCACCGCTCACCCTTTTCCCCTCATCAATTCTATGATTCACCTCATCTTTCATAGACCCATGGTAGTCAACACTATCATGGTGGTCATCACTACCATGGTGGTCAACACTACCATGATGGTCAACACTACCATGGTGGTCAACACTACCATGGTAGTCAACACTATCATGGTGGTCAACACTACCATGGTGGTCAACACTACCATGGTGGTCAACACTACCATGGTAGTCATCACTACCATGGTAGTCAACACTATCATGGTGGTCATCACTACCATGATGGTCAACACTACCATGATGGTCAACACTACCATGGTGGTCAACACTACCATGGTAGTCAACACTGTCATGATGGTCAACACTGTCATGATGGTCAACACTGTCATGATGGTCAACATTACCATGGTGGTCAACTCGACTGTGTGTACCGCTAATGGTCATTAATATTCATGCATCGACCGACGACAGCGTCTTGTTACCAAAAACAGGAAAAAAAAATGGCCCTGACACGATCGCATCGCAATTATTTATTTTGACTGAAAGGCCTCGGAATTGTGTTCTTAACAAAGTCTTCGGTAACAGAATGAAAGGTAATTATGATGATAGTGAGGATGATAATGAGATGAGGATGACAATGAGATAATGGCGATGGTATGATGATAATGGTATGAGAATGATAGCTATACGATGGTATGAGGATGATATGATTTGTATGATAATGCTGTGATATGGATGATATTATTAGAATGATTATGACACGAGGATGATACTATTGGGATGATCATGATATAATTAGAAAGATACGGTACTGGTGGATGAATAGAGTAGTGTTGATGGTTTTAAGTATTTGTTGTTGTTGTTATTATTATTATTATTATTATTATTATTATTATTATTATTATTATTTATTATTATTATTATTATTATTATTATGGCTATGATAATTTGCATTTGCATTTTAAATATTTTCAATACTGCATTATGTTTAAGAGGTCTGGAGATGATATGAGTCGAGACGTAGTTCTGTTAATGATTAAAATCACATATTTCGTGTTTTAATTAATATATAGACTGCTAGTGAAGGCTGGTATACCAAACAGGATAAGGTTGAAATTAGCCTCTGAGGCTCCACGACCACGGATGTCCTTGCACCAGGAAAAACACTCTCAGTACTGCTGAGCACCATGTGTTTAAGGATTGATGGTCCAGTGGATAGAGGGATGCGTACTTCGTTCAGTTCTCACAGGGCTTGGCATGGAAACACAGGGTCGAGTCCTGGCCAGCCCCAGTTCTGTTAATGATTCAAAATGACTGGTTTCGTGATTTCATTAATATATATACCACTTACCAAACTGGAGTCAGTTGGGATTAGATCCTGCGACACATTCTCTCGCCTCAAAAGGCAGAAAAACGTTCACATTGCCTTAACCACTCAACCAGCTATCCTACAAAGATCATGCACCCAGCAGAGTTAGGTGTTGTTAATGATCCGAGGGCATTCGTGGTAGTGGAGGCGATAAGAACGTTGTTCTATCTCTTGAGGTGGGATAATGTGTCGCAGAATCTAATCCTGGCTGGCTGCAGTTTGGTAAATGATTCAATATTACTTGTCTCGTCGTTTCACTAAAGTATAAACTGCTTGTGGAGTCTGGTAGTCCAACGGGTGGTAGTTGAAATTAGCCTTCAGCTTGCCACTACCACGAGTGTTCTTGGATCATGAACAACACCTAGCTGTGCTGGGTGCATGATCTTTGTAGGATAACTGGATGAGTAGTTAAGGCGATGTGAACGTTTTTCTGTCTCTTGAGGCGGGAGAATGTGTCGCAGGATCTAATCCCGGCTGGCTGCAGTTTGGTAAATGATTCAATATCACTTGTCTCGTGGTTTCATTAATATATTTATATATATATATATATATATATATATTTATATATATATATATATATTATATATATATATATATATATATATATATATTATATATATCGCAAACGACCCACATTCAAAAAATGAATGGGAAGATAAGAGTACTATATATTTTGGTGGAGCGAGTCAGCGGTAGCGGGCAAGGTGGTGTTTGCGGAAATACACAGTACTCTTATCCTCTTATTTATTCTCCCCTTGCAAGTTAGTTCGTGCTCACAGGTTTTCCTGCTAAGGGTTACCTGTGTGTTACTTGTAGTCGTTTCTGGAGGTCAAATCTCCAGGGGCCCCTACCAGACCAGGCCTCCTGGTTGCTAGCCTGATCGATCATGCTGTTGGTTTCTACCGCCCGCAGTACAGCCTATGATTGACAGCCCAGCTGATCAGGAACTAATTTGAAGAATTTAAAAGTTTCCACTTGAAAACAGCGGTTTGTTGGCAATTCCCATTGTATATTAAGGGAGGGTGTTGAGTTGTGGTCCCTTTACACTTAGTTATTATTTTCACTGTAGTCATCGCTTCTCTGCTTTTCACTGTAGGTATCCAGCACCGTCTGCCAAGCGTCATGTTACTGTAGGTTGTGATTAGGCGGGTACCAGCCTTACCACTCCTTCTTTTTCTTCCTCTCTTGGTCCCGTCCCTGTCACCCTCACCTATATACACTGTCTCCCTCACTCTTTTGTGTTAGTGTGACTTTGTAAATGGTCCCAGTCAGATCGAAACATGTTCGTAAGCTTCATTCTCTCTCCTATGTACGGGTTATTTGTGCAAAATTATCACTAATATATATTAATAACAGCTAATAAACACCTTGTGGTGGGCAAAAACTAGATTTACACATTTTCGGATCCCATCGTCAGGGCTGAAACATTTTTCAGAATTCACATTTATTTTTATGTTCAAGACTTTAATACCGGGAGCTAAAACGTCAGTCTAGGGAGCGTTTGAAATGCAGATGTCAATCTGTTGCCTGCTTTTTTCTCACTTAAAAGTTTTTGGCATTTGTCTAAAGTTTTGAGAGGGGTATTTTGGCCTTGCCCGTCTTCAGTTATATATTCTGTTTGCCTTCCAGTGACTTCGAACTTCTTTCTCTCGCAGTTCACGAATTTTTCGGCACTGTTGCTTAATGTATATAACGAATATTGCGATCTATTTCTGAAACATCACCTGCACCACCGTGTCCTTCCATCACCTTCCCTGTCACCTTCCTCCATCATCTTCCCTGTCACCTTCCTCCATCATCTTCCCTGTCACCATCCTCCATCATCTTCCCTGTCGCCTACCTCCACCACTTCCTTGTTACCTTCCTCCAGCACCTTCCCTGTCACCTTCCTCCATCATCTTCCCTGTCATCTTCCTCCATCACCTTCCCTATCACCTTTCTCCATCACCTTCCCTGTCACCTTCCTCCACCACCTTTCCTTTCACCTTCCTCCATCACTTACCAACACAACCACTGTTACCTCTACCACCCCCACAGCCTCACCACCATCTACACAAGCACACCTCTACCACCAACACAGCTCCACCGGCATCCACTGAAAAGCTACCGAATCTACCACCACCACCACCACAACCACTACCACCACCCAACAGCACCAGATCAAAGCGCAACCCGGGATTATTTAGTGAAGGATTTTGCAGCGTGCAGTAACTTGGTGGTTGCAACCTGCCATCATATGAGAGCAAAGATTTGAGGAACTCAATAAAAAGGAGAGAGTAATTACGCCGTGTGTTTATCCACAGGAGGCGCTGATGGTGGAGTCAATATTGTTTTTAACCTAGAGACCAGCTAGTCCACTCAGCCTGTGTGTAAACCTAGGAGACCAGCCCGTCCTCTCAGCCTGTGAGTAAACCTAGAGACCAGCCCGTCCTCTCAGCCTGTGTGTAAACCTAGGAGACCAGCCCGTCCTCTCAGCCTGTGTGTAAACCTGGAGACCAGCCCGTCCTCTCAGCCTGTGTGTAAACCTAAGAGACCAGCCAGTCCTCTCAGCCTGTGTGTAAACCTAGGAGACCAGCCCGTCCTCTCAGCCTGTGTGTAAACCAAGGAGACCAGCCCGTCCTCTCAGCCTGTGTGTAAACCTAGAGACCAGCCCGTCCTCTCAGCCTGTGTGTAAACCTAGGAGACCAGCCCGTCCTCTCAGCCTGTGTGTAAACCTAGGAGACCAGCTAGTCCTCTCAGCCTGTGTGTAAACCTAGGAAACCAGCCAGTCCTCTCAGCCTGTGTGTAAACCTAGGAGACCAGCTAGTCCTCTCAGCCTGTGTGTAAACCTAGAGACCAGCCAGTCCTCTCAGCCTGTGTGTAAACCTAGGAGACCACCTAGTCCTCTCAGCCTGTGTGTAAACCTAGAGACCAGCCCGTCCTCTCAGCCTGTGTGTAAACCTAGAGACCAGCCCGTCCTCTCAGCCTGTGTGTAAACCTAGGAGACCAGCCCGTCCTCTCAGCCTCTGTGTAAACCAAGGAGACCAGCCCGTCCTCTCAGCCTGTGTGTAAACCAAGGAAACCAGCCCGTCCTCTCAGCCTGTGTGTAAACCTAGGAGACCAGCCAGTCCTCTCAGCCTGTGTGTAAACCTAGGAGACCAGCCAGTCCTCTCAGCCTGTGTGTAAACCTAGGAGACCAGCCCGTCCTCTCAGCCTGTGTGTAAACCTAGGAGACCAGCCAGTCCTCTCAGCCTAGTGATGAGGTGTTAAGTCCCTCAGCGTTGATGAAAATACTATAATCAAGGCTAAGGGTTTACACCCAACAGTGTACACGATGCACCCCCAACAGTGTACACAGTGTACAACTAACAGTGTTCCCTCGTCCTGAGATATTTTCATGCACCTCTCCTGCATTAATCTGTACCTTCAAGTACCCCCTTCTTTCTCATATATTCTCTAATGACATGATCAAGCCTATTGTATGAGCGAAACGTTGTCGTTAAGAAAAATGTCCACTGCGACTAATTCTTATTCACTTACATATATGTATATATATTATATATTTATATATATATATATTATATATATTATATATATATATATATATATATATATATATATATATATTATTATATATATATATAATGCAAATATGGCAAACCACGCGATACAGGATGAAAAATAACTACGGGGGATTGAATGATACGCTTTGCCATGAAACTCGGGTACCCTGTTTCTACATTCTAGGTCCTTATCCAACATTACAGGAAGCCCTAGGTTTCCAAGTTTACGTTCCAGGACCACCCAGGTTTCTCTTTACCACCGAGGTGAGTGGTGGGGTGATGGGGTGTCTGAAGTGTGGTTTTGAAGGAGATGGACTGAGTACTTTATAACCAAAAATATATATGATGAGACTCCTGGGTTTGCCCGGAGGCTGGAACGGGAAAAAAACTACGGTGTTCCTGGAACGTTAAACGGAAAACCTGGGCTTCCTAGAATGTTGATAAGAAGCCTCCAGATTCGTTGAACGGGTATCAGAGCTTCTTGGACCCATTGATCGGGAACCGGGATTGTATGAGCTGCTGCTTGAAGATGTAATGCTTTTCATTTAAACTTGCCCGCTAATCAAACTTGCTGGTCGTTATGTGAACGTCATGCATTCCTGACATCAGAGCCATGCTGATGGGGGTAGGGTCTTGAGCATGATACGTGGAAATGTTGTGACGCATGTGTGCGAGATAAAGTTCAAAAATGCAACGCTGTATGCAGGTCATTTACATTCATTATTCTTTCTTTGTATAAACGGATGGGGTTTGTATTCAGATATTGATAGTCCGAGGACCTGAGAGGTGAGTCAAGGAAGATGTGTGTACAGCCGGGACATCTACATTTCACCTGCTGTGTTGGTGGTGATGAGGGGTTGTAGGTAGTGGTGGTGGGTGGTTGATGAGGGGTGTGGTAGATGGTGAGTGGGTGGTGTGAGGGGTGGTAGTGGTGTGGGTGGCGATGAGGGGTGTGGTAGTGGTGGTGGGTGGTGATGAGGGGTGTGGTAGTGGTGGGTGGGTGGTGATGAGGGGTGTGGTAGTGGTGGTGGGTGGGATGAGGGGTGTGGTAGTGGTGGTGGGTGGGTGATGAGGGGTGTGGTAGTGGTGGTGGGTGGTGATGAGGGGTGTGGTAGTGGTGGGGGTGGTGATGAGGGGTGTGGTAGTGGTGGTGGGTGGTGGTGAGGGGTGTGGTAGTGGTGGTGGGTGGTGATGAGGGGTGTGGTAGTGGTGGCGGGTGGTGATGAGGGGTTGTGGTAGTGGTGGTGGGTGGGGGTAAATGGGTGTGGTAGTGGTGGTGGGTGGTGATGAGGGGTGTGGTAGGTGGTGGGTGGTGATGGGTTGGTAGAGGTGGTGGGTGGTGATAGAGGGTGTGGTAGTGGTGGTGGGTGGGAATGAGGGGTGTGGTAGGTGGTGGGGTGGGTGGTGATGAGGGGTGTGGTAGTGGTGGTGGGTGGTGATGAGGGGTTTGGTAGTGGTGGTGGGTGGTGATGAGGGGTGTGGTAGTGGTGGTGGGTGGGTGATGTGGGGGTGTGTGAGGGGTGTGGTTGGTGGGTGGTGGTGTGGGGGTGGGGAGGGGTGTGGTTAGTGGTGGTGGGTGGTGTGAGGGGTGTGGTAGTGGTGGTGGGTGGTGATGAGGGGTGTGGTAGTAGTGGTGGGTGGTGATGAGGGGTGTGGTAGTGGTGGTGGGTGGTGATGAGGGGTGTGGTAGTGGTAGTGGGTGGTGATGAAGGGTTTGGTAGTGGTGGTGGGTGGTGATGAAGGGTGTGGTAGTGGTGGTGGGTGATGAGTGGTGTGGTAGTGGTGGTGGGTGGTGATGGCGTGGTAGAGGTGGTGGGTGGTGACGAGTGGTGTGGTAGTGATGGTGGGTGGTGATGAGGGGTGTGGTAGTGGTGGTGGGTGGTGATGAAGGGTGGTAATGGTACATGGTGCTGGTAGGTGGTACTGAGGTGGTAGGTGGTACTGAGGTGGTAGGTGATACTGAGGTAGTAGGTGGTACTGAGGTGGTAGGTGGTACTGAGGTGGTAGGTGGTACTGAGGTGGTAGGTGGTACTGAGGTGGTAGGTGGTACTGAGGTGGTAGGTGGTACTGAGGTGGTAGGTGGTACTGAGGTGGTAGTGCTGCTCAGTTCAATAAGGTTTTGAATCCTTATATTAATTTATTATCTAACATATACAGCAAAAAAAGATACAATACCGTCAATTTGTAAATGGTCCAAGTCGGACCGAAACGTCGTCGTAAGCTCCTCTCTGCTATGTGCGGGTTATTTGTGTATTGTATAAGTTATCTCGTTGAATTGTTCGATTTTTTTTACATTACTGAACTACAGTGTAAACAGCCTGTTAGTGTTTACCTGGAGTTTACCTGGAGAGAGTTCCGGGGGTCAACTCCCCCGCGGCCCGGTCTGTGACCAGGCCTCCTTAGGTCAGTGTCCCAGGATGCGACCCACACCAGTCGACTAACACCCAGGTACCCATTTTACTGATGGGGAACATAGTGTGCTAGCAAATCCTGTACAATGTTGAAGCGATGCAACCTAGTGTTGTTTAGTCATAGAGTGAGACCTGGTCATGGACCGGGTCGCAGGGGCGGTGACCCCCGGAACACCTTGCAGGAACACCCTCCAGATAAATGTATGTGTGGTATACAATACCGATAAGATAAAGAATTAAATATACACGCAATATCTGGTTGTCTTTATATGTAATCAGTCCTTCAGCTGAGGGGAGTGATTACCTCATCTGCTGTGTTTAATTCTACATTCTTCAAATAAATTTCCATTTATAAAACTGATAAAGCCGCTGGTTGGCGAAACATCTAGAGGATAACCAGATGTTGCAACAGAGTGATGGATGCAGAGTGGGTGAGGACGAGGTTTATTTATGTGGAGTGAGGAGCCAGGAGGCGGAGGGCCGTTACTTCTGTCACTGTCAGGTGTTGCTGTGTGGTGTTGCTGTGTGTTGTGTTTGTGTCAGGCGAGAGAACTAGGTCAGTACCTCGAGTAATTACCTGGATCAGCCAGGTTGCGATTGACATGCTTCCCTGTGAGTCGCTACCAGCAACAACCTTAGTGACAGGGTAGTCTAACAGGAATTTATATGTTTGTCTGTGGTGCAGCCTGGGCACACGGCCCACCGTCGTGAAGGTGGATGAAGTATTCGGAATGTAGGCTCTTGTGATGTCATGCGTGTTCTCCTTACCAATGTTTTTGGTTTTAAATAAACTTAAAAAAAAAAAAACATGGCATAAAGGGGATGACGGGATGAGGAGAAAAGAAAATACTCAGTCAGCCCTAGAAATAAATTTCCAGCTTTTTTCCAGAAGTACAAGGCTGTGGGCGCATATACATTCATACCACTATATATGCAATAAGATCACAGTAAACAGGTGATTTCAGAATATGCAAAACAACCACTGTGAAAGAATACAGAAATTCCAAGTGCTTTCGTGACTACTCACATTATGTTCTGATAATGTGAGTAGTCACGAAAGCGCTTGGAATTTCTCTGTTCTTTCAAAGTGGTTGTTTTGCACCACTATATATATATATATATATATATATATATATATACATATATATATATATATATATATATATAATATTATATATATATAATATATATATATATTATATATATATATATATATATATATATATATATATAATATGTGTGTGTGGTGTGTGTGTGTGTGTGTGTGTGACCTGCATAAGTATCGCCCAGGGTGACCTTGGTAATTACTGTATATCGCCGAGGGTGACCTCTGTTATTACTGTATATCGATCAGGGTGACCTCGATTATTACTGTATATCGCCGAGGGTGACCTCGGTTATTACTGTATATCGCCGAGGGTGACCTCGGTTATTACTGTATATCGACCAGGGTGACCTCGGTTAATACTGTATATCGCCGAGGGTGACCTCGGTTATTACTGTATATCGACCAGGGTGACCTTGGTTATTACTGTATATCGCCGAGGGTGACCTCGGTTATTACTGTATATCGATCAGGGTGACCTCGGTTATTACTGTATATCGACCAGGGTGACCTCGGTTATTACTGTATATCGACCAGGGTGACCTCGGTTATTACTGTATATCGCCCAGGGTGACCTTGGTAATTACTGTATATCGCCGAGGGTGACCTCGGTTATTACTGTATCTCTCCCAGGGTGATCTTGGTTATTACTGTATATCGCCGAGGGTAACCTCGGTTATTACTGTATATCGACCAGGGTGACCTCGGTTATTACTGTATATCGACCAGGGTGACCTTGGTAATTACTGTATATCGCCCAGGGTGGCCTCGGTTATTACTGTATCTCTCCCAGGGTGACCTCGCTTATTACTGTATCTCGCCCAGGGTGACCTCGGTTATTACTGTATATCGACCAGGGTGACCTCGCTTATTACTGTATCTCGCCCAGGGTGACCTCGCTTATTACTGTATATCGCCCAGGGTGACCTCGGTTATTACTGTATATCGACCAGGGTGACCTCGGTTATTACTGTATATCGCCCAGTGTGACCTCGCTTATTACTGTATATCGCCGAGGGTGACCTCGCTTATTACTGTATATCGCCCAGGGTGACCTCGGTTATTACTGTATATCGACCAGGGTGACCTCGGTTATTACTGTATATCGCCCAGTGTGACCTCGCTTATTACTGTATCTCGCCCAGGGTGACCTCGGTTATTACTGTATATCGACCAGGGTGACCTCGGTTATTACTGTATATCGACCAGGGTGACCTCGGTTATTACTGTATATCGCCCAGTGTGACCTCGCTTATTACTGTATATCGCCGAGGGTGACCTCGCTTATTACTGTATATCGAGCAGGGTGACCTCGGTTATTACTGTATATCGACCAGGGTGACCTCGGTTATTACTGTATATCGCCCAGTGTGACCTCGCTTATTACTGTATCTCGCCCAGGGTGACCTCGGTTATTACTGTATATCGACCAGGGTGACCTCGGTTATTACTGTATATCGCCCAGTGTGACCTCGCTTATTACTGTATCTCGCCCAGGGTGACCTCGGTTTTTACTGTATATCGACCAGGGTGACCTCAGTTATTACTGTATATCGCCCAATGTGACCTCGGTTATTACTGTATCTCGCCCAGAGTGACCTCGGTTATTACTGTATATCGACCAGGGTGACCTCGGCTATTACTGTATATCGCCCAGTGTGACCTCGCTTATTACTGTATCTCGCCCAGGGTGACCTCGGTTATTACTGTATATCGACCAGGGTGACCTCGGTTATTACTGTATATCGCCCAGTGTGACCTCGCTTATTACTGTATCTCGCCCAGGGTGACGTCGGTTATTACTGTATCTCGCCCAGGGTGACCTCGGTTATTACTGTATCTCGCACAGGGTGACCTCGGTTATTACTGTATCTCGCGCAGGGTGACCTCGGTTATTACTGTATCTCGCTCAGGGTGACCTCGGTTATTACTGTATCTCTCACAGGGTGACCTCGGTTATTACTGTATCTCTCACAGGGTGACCTCGGTTATTACTGTATCTCGCGCAGGGTGACCTCGGTTATTACTGTATCTCTCACAGGGTGACCTCGGTTATTTCTGTATCTCGCGCAGGGTGACCTCGGTTATTACTGTATCTCTCACAGGGTGACCTCGGTTATTACTGTATCTCTCACAGGGTGACCTCGGTTATTACTGTATCTCGCGCAGGGTGACCTCGGTTATTACTGTATCTCTCACAGGGTGACCTCGGTTATTACTGTATCTCTCACAGGGTGACCTCGGTTATTACTGTATCTCGCGCAGGGTGACCTCGGTTATTACTGTATCTCGCTCAGGGTGACCTCGGTTATTACTGTATCTCTCACAGGGTGACCTCGGTTATTACTGTATCTCTCACAGGGTGACCTCGGTTATTACTGTATCTCGCTCAGGGTGACCTCGGTTATTACTGTATCTCGCTCAGGGTGACCTCGGTTATTACTGTATCTCGCTCAGGGTGACCTCGGTTATTACTGTATCTTTCACAGGGTGACCTCGGTTATTACTGTATCTCGCACAGGGTGACCTCGGTTATTACTGAATCTCGCACAGGGTGACCTCGGTTATTGCTGTATCTCGCACAGGGTGACCTCGGTTATTACTGTATCTCTCACAGGGTGACCTCGGTTATTACTGTACCTCTCACAGGGTGACCTCGGTTATTACTGTATCTCGCGCAAGGTGACCTCGGTTATTACTGTATCTCGCGCAGGGTGACCTCGGTTATTACTGTATCTCGCTCAGCGTGACCTCGGTTATTACTGTATCTCTCACAGAGTGACCTCGGTTATTACTGTATCTCGCTCAGGGTGACCTCGGTTATTACTGTATCTCGCGCAGGGTGACCTCGGTTATTACTGTATCTCGCACAGGGTGACCTCGGTTATTACAGTATCTCCACAGGGTGACCTCGGTTATTACTGTATCTCGCGCAGGGTGACCTCGGTTATTACTGTATCTCGCTCAGGGTGACCTCGTTCAATATGACCTGAACAAACTCTTGTTATTCTGGTATTTTGTATTTAAGTTTTGTAGAAGTGTTTGTTACCTTTTAATTAACAATTAGTTAGAGACTCCCACAAGAACTTTGCTCCTCATTTGTTCAGAATTACCTATCACTTGACACCTGTGTCTCGGACGTGTCCTAGGTAACCTGAGTTCTAAATTTATTTCTCCTGCTGCTGCTGCTGCTGCTGCTGCTGTTCTGCTGCTGCTGCTGCTGCTGCTGCTGCTGCTGCTGCTGCTGCTGCTGCTGCTGCTGTTCTGCTGCTGCTGTTGCTGCTGCTGCTGCTGTTCTGCTGCTGCTGCTGCTGCTGCTGCTGCTGCTGTTCTGCTGCTGCTGCTGCTGCTGTTCTGCTGCTGCTGCTGCTGCTGCTGCTGCTGCTGTTCTGCTGCTGCTGCTGCTGCTGCTGCTGCTGCTGCTGCTGCTGCTGCTGCTGCTGCTGCTGCTGCTGCTGCTGCTGCCTGCTGCTTCTGCTGTTGCTGCTGCTGCTGCTGCTGCTGCTGCTGCTGCTGTTCTGCTGCTGCTGCTGCTGCTGCTGCTGCTGCTGCTGCTGCTGCTGCTGCTGCTGCTGCTGCTGCTGCTGCTGCTGCTGCTGCTGCTGCTGCTGCTGCTGCTGTTTCTGCTGCTGCTGCTGTCTGCTGCTGCTGCTGCTGTTCTGCTGCTGTTTGCTGCTGTTGCTGCTGTTCTGCTGCTGCTGCTGCTGGAGCTAATGCTGCTGTTCTGCTGCTGCTTGAATTAGGTGGACATATTTTTAGTAATGTGAACGAGATACAACGAGAAATTTTCGTTATCTTGACACTGAACCTCTCACAGTGGATAAATGACTATCGTCACGCAACATTTGTTCAAAAGAGTCTACGTTTAACATATACATTAAAGTCTGCAGCAAGATGGTAATGGAAGGAAAGAAGGAAGGCCTGGTCTCAGACCGGGCCGCGGGGGCGTTGACCTCCGAAACCCTCTCCAGGTAAGGCATGCAGCCTCAAGGGCCAGGCACTAGAGTTGCTTCAGCCCTTCCCACCGTGTAATAGGAACAACTGTTTATACTCCTTCAGCAAAAAAAAAAAATATTTCGCTCTTGAAAGATGAACTTAAGACGTTTGATAATGAACGTGAGGTGGGAAGGTGTGTCCGGCAGGTAAGTTTACATTAGTCACTGTTGCTGCCTTTACTGTGTCAGGCTCCTGATGGATGTGCTCGCCCAGCTGACCGTTGTCTAGGTCTTATTATTCACGTAAGAGTTGATAAGATTCGAAATACAACTTGTATATTTTATGCCATAAACCTTAAATGATATTTTCTATTTTTAAATGTAAAATAAATATGAAAGTTGTTACTCGGTGACGTATTATAATATATTCAGGAGTGGAGGAGCAGGTAGTAGAGGAATAAGTTGCAGATATGTTGGTCAGAGAACCTGTTGTGAGAGTTGCCGTTGTTGTAGGCGGGGTTAGGGATCATCAGGGGGTGAGGTAGAGGGCATCTCACAGGGAAGGGCGGGACCATCTTGTCACTAAAGCAGGTCACCTGCAGCTTAGAATTCACTGTCGGCGAACAGGAACGCAGTTGGGTTGAGGGCGGGGCGATGCGTCGGGTTAAAAGGCAAGAGCGGAGGGTTGGAATGAGAATAGGAGCCGAAGCGATCGGCTGGGATCGGGAGAGGTGAGAGTGGATGCACGGACGGGCAGGTCAGCCACGGGTGATTTACTGTATAATGAGCAACATGTGGACCCGTCAAAGCTCTGGACACACACTGCATCAATCACTGAGATGGGCTGACAAGGTCAAGGTTTTAAGAGGATTCACTGCATCAATCACCATGCTGTGTTGACAAGGTCAGGGCGAATGCCCCAAAAGTTAATGCATTGTCTGAAGGTGCTGCTTACACGGATTATCTTTAGTATTGTGCAGTTTTGATAGCTCAATACCATGCCAAGAACAAGTCACAACTAGCCCTCAACTGAAGAGAAAACTTTAAACGATGATCAGTCATCCCTGAACCACTCTCAACTCAAAACAAAATTAATAATGGTTACAGTCTTGATTTGATAATGGCTTAAAACGGACTGAAACGTAGTCCAAAATTTCAACTTTAGAATGTTGGTTGTTAACTACTGGCACTGTCAGCGGATTACACAATCTCTGGTCAGACTGTCAGCGCATGGTAGGGCTGAGGCTGGTGCCACCAGGGGGACATAAATGACACTGCCCAACGCTAAGTACCGTCCAGTTTTGAGTCTTCCGTCTCTCCAGGGTTCATACAAAACAGGTCCTGAGTTATCCTGATGTAGAGTCCGCTCTGTATCGTGTTGCTTCAGGGGAATCTGTGCTGCTGGGCTCCTGGACCAGGACGGACCAAGTCTGACAGGAGAATAAAGCTGAATTTAGTATAATAAATACGTTAAGTCAACAAGGAGGCAAAATGAAGGGTTAGAACAATGGGTGCCTAACAGGGAGAGGGTAATGACGAACAGCAGGACGTAGGTAATGACTATCATCAGAAGAATGTTCCGTCGGTGAGGGAAGCAAGAATCAGAAATACTTCCAAAAGTCCCTTTTGTAAGAGCTATTGTTCATTAAACATCATTATACATGACAAGCACACAAGTGCAAAGAAAATGATAGGATGGATAATGAGAACGTTCAAAACGAGAGATGCCAAGTGTTGCAACCCCTGAATGGGTTACAATGATTATTATGTATATATAATGTATATTACCTTTTCATTTAATTTTATATTGCTTATATTTGCGATAATAGCTAAATCGTAAATGTATGACTTTATATTATTATTTGACTGTTATATTCATATTTGACTTATGTTGTTAGGATGTACATAATATGTGCTCAGTTCAAGTCTTGATTGTCAAACTACTGTAATTATCGCTTGTCGCTCGTTATACTGCCGGCTTCTGAGCTGTGCTGTCCACGGAGCTATCACATGATCGAGGGGGGGGGTGTCCTCACCTCTCGTGAAGTATTCAGTCTGCTCTAGACTCGCTTGGTGGTTGGACAGATTGTCTGTCTCATTATTCTTGTTAGTTCTGTAGAACTCTGTTCACAGAACATTGTATAGACTTAGTGATTTTCGATGTTGTACTGAGGTTGTGTGTCACATAGACACTCTGAGCATCTCAGGTCCCGAGCTGTAGCTTATGACCTAATTTGTACTGGTTTCTGTGTATTGTCACAGTCAGGGTTTTTCCTATGCTGAACTTAGATTCAGAAGTATGGAAGTTTTGTAACTTTTGTGGAGGATCTGCTGATGGTCCCTATTTAGTGTCGTTATGTTATCTCCCCGTTCCTGATTCTGTGTCGCAGTCGCATATTGCATTGCTATTGGGCTTAGCATTCTTTGTTGTTCAAGCAGACTGTTCGGGTTTCCAGTTGGTCAAGAAGTTAGTTTATTTGAGGACATTGTCAGTCACTTGTTTAAGTCTAGTCGAATAGTGAGACATAGCGAACTACTTAGAGCACTTACACGCATACACACTTGTACATATTTGTAATATCTTATTAAATGTTAATGTACCTGACGGTACTTAAGAATTATAAATGTGATATGTGCTTTCAGCACAATAATATTGAACTCGAGAGATTGATTTTATTTTGATTGCTGTAATTTAATTTAATTTGATAATATACCTCTAGACTTAATAAATTTATTAAATTTTAATTTCTCTAGTTAGTAGCCTACCAGTTGTAATCCTAAAGCACTATTGAACCATACTGAATTTTAATGGATAATTGGACAAGGATACTGACTACTTGTTACGAAAACCCAGTAACAGGCTGGATGCTAGAAGGGCAGTCCTTTCTAGTATTCACTGGAGATCTCTAAGCTTTTAGAATCGCGTTTTTTGTAACACCAAGCCAATGATACCACACCCATGATACCACACTCATGATACCACACCCATGATACCACACCCATGATACCACACCCATGATTCCACACCAATAATACCACACACATGATAACACACCCATGATACCACACCCATAATTCCACACCCATGATAACACATCCATGATACCACATCCATACCACACAAATGATAACACACCCATGATACCACACCCATGATACCACACCCATGATACCACACCCATGATACCACACCCATGATACCACACCCATACCACACCCATGATACCACACCCATGATACCACGCCCATGATACAACACCCATGATACCACACCCATGATACTACGCCCATGATACCACACCCATGATACCACACACATGATACCACACCCATGATACCACACCCATGATACCACACCCATGATACCACACCCATGATACCACACCCATGATACTACATCCATAATACCACACATATGATACCTTACCCATGATACCACACCCATGATACCACACCCATGATACCACACCCATGATACCATACCCATGATACCACATCCATGATGCCACACCCATGATACCACACCCATGATACTACATCCATAATACCACACCTATGATACCTTACCCATGATACCACACCCATGATACCACACCCATGATACCACACCCATGATACCACACCCATGATACTACATCCATTATACCACTCCCTTGATACCATACCCATGATACCACACCCATGATACCACACCCATGATACCACACCCATGATACCACACTCATGATACCACACCCATGATACCACACCCATGATACCACACCCATGATTCCACACCAATAATACCACACACATGATAACACACCCATGATACCACGCCCATAATTCCACACCCATGATAACACATCCATGATACCACATCCATGATACCACACAAATGATAACACACCCATGATACCACAACCATAATACCACACCCATGATACCACAACCATGATACCACACCCATGATACCACACTCATGATACCACAGCCATGATACTACACCCATGATACTACACCCATGATAACACACCCATGATACCACACCCATGATACCACACCCATGATACCACATCCATGATAACACATCCATGATACCACACCCATGATACCACACCCATGATACCACACCCATGGTACCACACCCATGATAAACCCCTGCCCCATGATACCACACCCATGATACAACACCCATGATACCACACCCATGATACCACACATGATACACCCATGATACCACACCAATACCACACCCATGATACTACATCCATGATACCACACCATGATACCACACCATGATACCACACCCATGATACCACAACCCATGATACCACACCCATGATACCACACCCATGATACACACCATTATACCACTCCTGATACCATACCCATGAACCACACCCATAATACCACACCCATGATACCACACCCATGATACCACACCCATGATACCACACCCATGATACCACACCCATGATACCACACCCATGATACCACACCCATGATACCACACCATAATACCACACCCATGATACCACACCATGATACCACACCCATAATCCACACCCATGATAAACACCCATGATACCACATCCATGATACCACACCAATGATAACACACCCATGATACCACAACCATGATACCACACCCATGATACCACAACCATGATACCACACCCATGATACCACACTCATGATACCACACCATGATACTACACCCATGATACACACCCATGATAACCACACCCATGAAACCCACCCATGATACCACACCCATGATACCACACCCATGATACCACACCATGATCCACACCATGATACCACACCATGATAACACACCCATGATACCACACCCATGATACCACACCCATGATACCACACCCATGATACCACACCCATGATACCACACCCATGATACCACACCCATGATACCACAACCATGATACCACACCCATGATACCTACCCTGATACCACCATGATACCACACCCATGATACCACAACCATGATACCACACCCATGATACCACATATTCTGAATCATTAACCTTCTCCAGTAAACATGGAATGATTCACCCGAACATAGCAGCTGACATACTTTTTGACAGATAAATCATTCAACTACTGTGAGGAAGTTTAGTTCACGAAGATCATCCCTTCCCTGTGAACCAGTGTTGCCAACCACAGCTGAGAATTTCCAGCGGAATTAGTGCCAAAAAGTAGCCCTAGACCGCGGAAGGATTGTTTTGATTGCAAAAATGTGTATTTTTGTCTTTTTTTTGTGATTTTACAATTTGTATGTGTGTGTGTTTTTGCATAATTATTTTTTTTTTATTTTTTTTATTTTTTAATAATTTATATTTATTTGTCGACATTGATCACCACAGATTACTTCTTCAAGGTCGAGGGACTGATCACATCTTTACCTCTCCACAGCTTCTGTCTCCAGATTTAGTCGCCTCTGCATTCGACTGAAGAACTCTACTGAGGAGAAACTTTTCAGCAATGAAGATTCCCGACTGGTGCACATGTGTCTACATGTGCACTTACATGTTGGTATAGTGCACCATTTTCAGAAAATTAATTGTTGTTAGGTGGTGACCCTCCTCTCCCTCACAGGTGGTGATTCTCAACACAGGTGGTGAGAACTGTGGGTACATTCGTGTTACATGAGAAACGAGGCGCTGAGGGAAGGAATTTAGACGTGTTATGTATAATGTTGGCAGCCGCTTACAGTGCCACCCAGCCAGCTTAGTGGTGCTCCTGCAGTGCAGGTAATACCTTGCTTTCTTTCTCTCTCTCTCTCTCTCTCTCTCTCTCTCTCTCTCTCTCTCTCTCTCTCTCTCTCTCTCTCTCTCTCTCTCTCTCCTGGTTGTGTTTTCGGTCAGGTGGCTGAGTGTTTAACCAGCTGAGTTTACCAGTTAAGCGAGTGTTCAGCCAGTTACCTGTATGTGCAGCCATCTGACTGCATCCAGCCGGCTGCCTGCGTGTTCAGTCATCTGACTCCCTAACCAATTAGTGCTTAAACAGCTGGCTTTTAACCAGCTAGCTGACCTCATACTGAGGTGGCTGCTTATTCATCCTGAGTTCTGTGCGTTGAATCAGGTTACAACACGCTAAATCGAGTTACAACACACTGAATCGGGTTACAGCACGTTAAATCAAGTTACAGCAGGTTGAATCGGGTTACAACTCGCTGAATCAAGTTGCAGCACGTTAAATCATGTTACAATACGTTGAATCAAGTTACAACACGTTCAATTAGTGTTGTGCAACAAGGCGCAAGGAAGACCGCAGTGCCATCTTGCGTGCATTGCGAGAATCACTGAACACGTATTTCACCTACCGCCCCTAAATTTAGCCAGCATTAAAAGACGTACTTAGCTACGTCAATCACAGCGCCGCTGCCAGATCTCCACCACCAAAGTTCCATAATTAACCTCAGCTGACGGGTGTGTTTTTGGCGTCGAGGCGAGAATCAAGGCGGCATAAATTGTGGCATAAATAAGGAATGAGAAGCGTGCCCAAATTAATAGTATTAATAATCAAGGGAGTCGGGCATTAATGACAGAGGAAGCAGAGGTTAATAGGGAGGTATTACGCGGGTTTTAGCCATTTTTGTAATGCGTAATGGGGGAGGAGCCGGGAGGGTGCGGGGTGTTTCAAGGCTTGGGGGAAGGGAAAGAGGGAGGGAGGGTAGCAATACACTAGAGGGGAGGGATAGACTATACCCTTGAAGGGAGGAGGGTATGCCTTAGGAGGGGGGCTTATTCTCTAGATGAGAGGGGAAGGGATCCCAAACCTGCGGCCCGTGGGCAGCATGTGGGTGGCCCTTCTAGGAAATGGATGCGGCCCTCCCTTGAAATTATCAATTAACTTTTATGTAGGTTCTACATTGTACCGTGTTAACAGAACCGTGAGGCCTTCAACACACATTTGACTATCATCTATTGCCCACTTGTGTAGGAAGGTTGATCACCATTATCAACTATGGCCCACTTGTGTAGGAAGGTTGATCACCACTATCAACTATGGCCCACTTGTGTAGGAAGGATGAGCACCACTATCAACTATGGCCCACTTTTGTAGGAAGGTTGAGCACCACTATCATCTATTGCCCACTTGTGTAGGAAGGTTGAGCACCACTATCAACTATGGCCCACTTTTGTAGGAAGGTTGAGCACCACTATCAACTATGGCCCACTTGTGTAGGAAGGTTGAGCACCACTACCAACTATGACTCACTTGTGTAGGAAGGTTGAGCACAACTATCAACTATGGCCCACTTGTGTAGGAAGGTTGAGCACCACTATCAACCATGGCCCACTTGTGTAGGAAGGTTGATCACCACTATCAACTATGGCCCACTAGTATAATAAGGTTGATTACCACCATCAACTATGGCCCACTTGTGTAGGAAGATTGATCACCACTATCAACTATGGCTAACTAATGTAGGAAGATTGATCACCACTATCAACGATGGCCCACTTGTGTAAAGAAGGTTCATCACCACTATCAACTATGGCCCACTTGTGTAAAAAATGTTGGTCACCACTAACAACTATGGCCCACTTGTGTAAAGGTTGATCACCACTAACAACTATGGCCCACTTGCGTAGGAAGGTTGAGCACCACTATCAACTATGGCCCACTTGTGTAGGAAGGTTGAGCACCACTATCAACTATGGCCCACTTGTGTAAAGAAGGTTGATCACCACTATCAACTATGGCCCACTTGTGTAGGAAGATTGATCACCACTATCAACTATGGCTAACTAATGTAGGAAGATTGATCACCACTATCAACGATGGCCCACTTGTGTAAAGGTTCATCACCACTATCAACTATGGCCCACTTGTGTAAAAAATGTTGGTCACCACTAACAACTATGGCCCACTTGTGTAAAGGTTGATCACCACTAACAACTATGGCCCACTTGCGTAGGAAGGTTGAGCACCACTATCAACTATGGCCCACTTGTGTAGGAAGGTTGAGCACCACTATCAACTATGGCCCACTTGTGTAAAGAAGGTTGATCACCACTATCAACTATGGCCCACTTGTGTAAAGAAGGTTGATCACCACTATCAACTATGGCCCACTTGTGTAGGAAGATTGATCACCACTATCAACTATGGCTCACTAGTGTAGGAAGATTGATCACCACTATCAACTATGGCCCAATTGTGTAGGAGGTTGAGCGCCACTATCAACTATGGCCCACTTATGTAGGAAGGTTGAGCATCACTATCAACTATGGCCCACTTGTGTAAAGAAGGTTTGTTCACCACTATCAACTATGGCCCACTTGTGTATGAAGGTTGATCACCACTATCAACTATGGCCCACTTGTGTAGGAAGGTTGAGCACCACTATCAACTATGGCCCACTTGTGTATGAAGGTTGATCACCACTATCAATTATGGCCCACTTGTGTAGGAAGGTCTAGCACCACTATCAACTATGGCCCACTTGTGTAAAGAAGGTTGATCACCACTATCAACTATGGCCCACTTGTGTAAAGAAGGTTGATCACCACTATCAACTATGGCCCATTAGTATAATAAGGTTGATCACAACTATCAACTATGGCCCACTTGTGTAGGAAGATTGATCACCACTATCAACTATGACTCACTAGTGTAGGAAGATTGATCACCACTATCAACTATGGCCCACTTGTGTATGAAGGTTGATCACCACTATCAACTATGGCCCACTTGTGTAGGAAGGTTGAGCACCACTATCAACTATGGCCCACTTGTGTAAGAAGGTTGATCACCACCATTAACTAGGGCCCACTTGTGTAGGAAGGTTGAGCACCACTATCAAGAATGGCCCACTTCTGTAAGAAGGTTCAGCACCTCTATCAACTATGGCCCACTTGTGTAGGAAGGTTGAGCACCACTATCAACTATGGCCCACCTGTGTATGAAGGTTGATCACCACTATCAACTATGGCCCACTTGTGTTGGAAGGTTGAGCACCACTATCAACTATGGCCCACTTGTGTAAGAAGGTTGATCACCACTATTAACTAGGGCCCACTTGTGTAGGAAGGTTGAGCACCACTATCAAGAATGGCCCACTTGTGTAAGAAGGTTGAGCACCACTATCAACTATGGCCCACTTGTGTAGGAAGGTTGAGCACCACTATCAACTATGGCCCACTTGTGTATGAAGGTTGATCACCACTACCAACTATGGCCCACTTGTGTAGGAAGGTTGAGCACCACTATCAACTATGGCCCACTTGTGTAAGAAGGTTGAGCACCACTATCAACTATGGCCCACTTGTGTAGGATGATTGATCACCACTATCAACTATGGCGCACTTGTGTAGGAAGGTTGATCACCACTATCAACTATGGCCCACTTGTGTAGGAAGGTTGAGCACCACTATCAACTATGTCCCACTCGTGTAGAAAGATTGATCACCACTATCAACTATGGCCCATATGTGTAGGAAGGTTGAGCACCACTGTCAACTATGGCCCACTTGTGTAGGAACGTTGAGCACCACTTCAACTATGGCCCACTTGTGTATGAAGGTTGATCACCATTATCAACTATTGCCTACTTGTGTAGGAAGATTGATCACCGCTCTCAACTATGGCTCACTAGTGTAGGAAGATTGATCACCACTATCAACTATGGCCCACTTGTGTAGGAAGGTTGAGCGCCACTATCATCTATGCCCCACTTGTGTAGGAAGGTTGAGCACCACTATCAACTATGGCCCACTTGTGTAAAGAAGGTTCATCATCACTATCAACTATGGCCCACTAGTATAATAAGGTTGATCACAACTATCAACTATGGCCCATTTGTGTACGAAGATTGATCACCACTATCAACTATGACTCACTAGTGTAAGAAGATTGATCACCACTATTAACTATGGCCCACTTGTGTAGGAAGGTTTAGCACCACTATCAACTATGGCCCACTTGTGTAGGAAGGTTGAGCACCACTATCAACTATGTCCCACTTGTGTAGAAAGATTGATCACCACTATCAATTATGGCCCACTTGTGTACTAAGGTCTAGCACCACTATCAACTATGGCCCACTTGTGTAAAGAAGGTTGATCACCACTATCAACTATGGCCCACTTGTGTAAAGAAGGTTGATCACCGCTATCAACTATGGCCCATTAGTATAATAAGGTTGATCACAACTATCAACTATGGCCCACTTGTGTAGGAAGATTGATCACCACTATCAACTATGACTCACTAGTGTAGGAAGATTGATTACCACTATTAACTATGGCCCACTTGTGTATGAAGGTTGATCACCACTATCAACTATGGCCCACTTGTGTAGGAAGGTTGAGCACCACTATCAACTATGGCCCACTTGTGTAAGAAGGTTGATCACCACCATTAACTAGGGCCCACTTGTGTAGGAAGGTTGAGCACCACTATCAAGAATGGCCCACTTCTGTAAGAAGGTTGAGCACCTCTATCAACTATGGCCCACTTGTGTAGGAAGGTTGATCACCACTATCAACTATGGCCCACCTGTGTATGAAGGTTGATCACCACTATCAACTATGGCCCACTTGTGTTGGAAGGTTGAGCACCATCAACTATGGCCGACTTGTGTAGGATGATTGATCACCACTATCAACTATGGCCCACTTGTGTAGGAAGGTTGATCACCACTATCAACTATGGCCCACTTGTGTAGGAACGTTGAGCACCACTATCAACTATATCCCACTTGTGTAGAAAGATTGATCACCACTATCAACTATGGCCCACTTGTGTAGGAAGGTTGAGCACCACTATCAACTATGGCCCACTTGTGTAGGAACGTTGAGCACCACTATCAACTATGGCCCACTTGTGTATGAAGGTTGATCACCACTATCAACTATTGCCCACTTTTGTAGGAAGATTGATCACCACTCTCAACTATGGCTCATTAGTGTAGGAAGATTGATCACCACTATCAACTATGGCCCACTTGTGTAAGAAGGTTGAGCACCACTATCAACTATGGCCCACTTTTGTAGGAAGTTTGAGCACCACTTTCAACTATGGTCCACTTGTGTATGAAGGTTGATCACCACTATCAACTATGGCCCACTTGTGTAGGAAGGTTGAGCACCACTATCAACTATGACCCACTTGTGTAAGAAGGTTGAGCACCACTATCAACTATGGCCCACATGTGTAGGAAGATTGATCACCACTATTAACTATGGGCCACTTGTGTAGGAAGGTTGATCACCACTATCAACTATGGCCCACTAGTGTAGGAAGGTTAAGCACCACTATCAACTATGGCCCACTTGTGTAGGAAGGTTGAGCACCTCTATCACCTATGTCCCACTTGTGTAGAAAGATTGATCACCACTATCAACTATGGCCCACTTGTGTAGGAAGGTTGAGCACCACTATCAACTATGGCCCACTTGTGTAGGAACGTTGAGCACCACTATCAACTATGGCCCACTTGTGTATGAAGGTTGATCACCACTATCAACTATTGCCCACTTGTGTATGAAGGTTGAGCACCACTATCAACTATGGCCCACTCATGTAGGAAGGTTGAGCACCACTATCAACTATGGCCCACTTGTGTAGGAAAGCTGTGCACCACTATCAACTGTGGCAAAATGTTGTAGGAAGGTTGAGCACCACTATCAACTATGGCCCACTTGTGTAGGAAGGTCCAGCACCGCTATCAACTATGGCCCACTTGTGTAGGAAGGTCGAGCACCGCTATCAACTATGGCCCACTTGTGTAGGAAGGTCGAGCACCACTATCAATTATGGCCCCCTTGTGCAGGAAGGTCGAGCACCACTATCAACTATGGCCCACTTGTGTAGGAAGGTTGACCACCACTATCAACTATGGCCCACTTGTGTAGGAAGGTCGAGCACCACTATCAACTATGGCCCACTTGTGTAGGAAGGTCGAGCACCATTATCAACTATGGCCCACTTGTGTAGGAAGGTCGAGCACCACTATCAACTATGGCCCACTTGTGTAGAAGGTTGAACATCACTATCAACTATGGCCCACTTGTGTAGGAAGGTTGAACACCACTATCAACTATGGCCCAGTTGTGTAGGAAGATTGAGCACCACTATCAACTATGGCCGACTTGTGTAGGAAGATTGAACACCACTATCAACTATGGCCGACTTGTGTAGGAAGTTTGAACACCACTATCAACTATGGCCCACTTGTGTAGGGAGATTGAACACCACTATCAACTATGGCCCACTTGTGTAGGAAGATTGAACACCACTACCTAAGTCTAAAGGAGAGATAGTTACTGACTATTTTTTATTTTTTATTTTAAACAACTCGAAACATCAGCAGTGTGCTTCCACTCTGTTCTGAATGACAGTTACAACGTGGGAATGAAGTGGCTTTGTTTTCCTTGTCACGTTCCGTCACACAGGATGGATTTTGTACATATTGTTGAAATCTGTCAACCTGAGCTGAAGCTATCGTCCAGTGTTCCATTAGGCAGCTTCATAGGTATCGTTCCGGCAGAGCCGGAGTTACTATCACTTGGGATTTGCCATCTCTCGGGAGTAAGGATAGTTAGGTGGGGGTGCCTGGGGAAGGGGGGGTTGTGGTGATGGAGGTACGACTGGGCTGTACCTACCACCACAGCCATTTACTTGGCGCTGTTTAATTATGTGGTATCCCAGGAAGTATACGGGGTTAAAGGTATCGGAACATTGTAATAAGGAATATATATATCACAGGCATATTTTCTGTCTTGTGTTTGTGTTGGTGTAAATGAGAGAGTTGGATGTGATAGAGAGCTTCAGATAAGGGGAAATTAGGTGAATCTTACGCAGTTTCCGTGATGTGGAACGCACGGCAGTGTATTTTAGCTGTGTTGCGGGATTCTTTTCTGGGAAATTTCTTAAATTTGTATTCTTTCATCTTCTGGTTTGACAGTCTTACTGTAGAGAAAGGTGGGGTAGGAACAGGTACTTGTAGGGGATAGGCAAATAAGGGAAAGGGGTGCTGGTGTTGGCTGGCTGAGATGGTGATGGTGACGTTTATGATCGTATTTCGTGTTTATGATGGTGATGATGTTTATGATAGTGATGATCATCGTCACTGAATCTCAGAAACATATCACAGATCGATGAATTAATTATTAATGGGAAGTAATCCTAGCCTCTGTGTTTTTATTCTGGGAGCGCTGAGAGGTAATCCCAGCCACAGATCCTGTACCACATTACTGTGTGGCTGATCCTCCCAGCTACTAGCCCCTGTGACCTTTCCACTCGAAGAACTGAGACACTTATGCAACACATGGGAATCTTACACAAATAACCCGCAGCATAGGGCCAGAGAGGTGGCTTATATACTGCAGTCAGATGAGGTGAAGCAGGAGGAGGCGGGATCTGGTGGGACCTGCCATTAGTGTAAGTAGGTCGTCGTCCAAAGGTTGGGCAAGCGTTGAAATCTTTGTACCAAGATATAAGCCACCTCTCTGACCCTATGCTGCACTTCCTACAAGAGTGATGGACTGAACACATCGTTTCCAGGTTGAGGGACTGATTACCTCAAACTTCTCCTCTCCTTACCCATTTCTACTTTGTATTGGACTGATGAAGCCACTGTGTGGCGAAACGTTTCTTCAATAAAGATTCCCATGTGTTGCATAAGTGTCTCACTTCTTCAACTTGTCGGTTTTCTAAACCATTCATCAGACCTTTCCACTCACTCATTGGGTGTACCTTAAGCAGCTGTGTTACGCCTTTGCAGTATTCCCAGCCCACATACCTTGCCTAACATCCGCGAAGTAATACTTGCAATACAATATTGCAGCACATGACTCGTTGCATTCAGATTATTGGTACAAGATGCAAAGAGAAGGTCAGTGGATTTTACAAAGAGAGCGAAGGACCTTAGGCTGAACCTTCCAGCTCAAGTCATTGACTTCGTATTGAAATGAACTTTGTTTTTCAGGTTTCGACTGCCAGCTATTGAGACACAGGAAGAGCGAGCGAGCGAGCGAGCGAGAGAGAGAGAGAGAGAGAGAGAGAGAGAGAGAGAGAGAGAGAGAGAGAGAGAGAGAGGGTAGAGATACCTAGCGCTATCTGATACATTAACTCCGTGTGAGGACCAAACAGGTTATGCATCTTAGGCACTTGCTTCACCTGTAGGGGTGATGTTATCAGCGGGTCTGGCTGACTGACGCAGGTGTTTCATTAATGGTGGATTTGCTTATCTTAGGTTACTCTACATGGGTGAAAAAAATGATCGTTAGTTTGTAGGACAGAAGAGGTATCTTTCGCCCTTCTTTTCTCTCTCTCTCTTCCTGTAACCTCCTCTCTTCTCTGTCTTCTGTATCCTATTTTCTTTCTGTCTTTTCTTCTCTCCCTACACTAACGTTGTTAGCGAGGCTCTGTAAGTGTAGAACGACTACTAGACCCCCAGTACAAGTATGAGCTCCACGACTTACGTCTTACGTTACGTCTCTGGTGGTATACACATTACATTTTTTTAACAAAACGTTCAATTAGATGTTAAGGTTAGAAGTGATTCTAACATCGCGATCATGACATAACAACTAGATATCAAGGCTGAGTATAACGACAAGTCAGGTCAAACGGTGGGAGGCAAGTCCGAGCAAAACAACAGGAGATATTAATTGGTATTCAGTGTCCAGTTGTGTTGCAACCATCTAGCAGGCATACCTCGCTGCCCGTCTCTCCTGATGATATAAATGTAGGCGCGATCATTATTACTTGGCGAGGAATTGTGTGCTCGAGGTCTTAAGGCATTCTAGGAAATGCCCTGGGCTTGAGTTTGGCAGGGATTGGACTACAATTTATGTGGTCCAGGCCATGGGCCAGGTGGGGAGCTGTTGAGCCTCGCTGACCGATAACAAGAAATATGTAAGAGAGAATTTGGTGAGCCGTCCAGTAGAGGTAAGGAAGTAAGTAGCCCTTGAATATCTACGGCTAAGAGAGAGAAAAAAATATAGAGCCAGTAGTGATGACAATGGTAGCGCCAGTAGTGGTTGTGGAGGATTTTGTATGGGTATATTCGACTGGTTCTGTTACTTAGAGCCAGCTTAATACACTTTAGAGTCTACCAGCATTCCCACAGACTACATCATAGAAGGGTGAGCACTTCTTCCACTGGTGTGCTGTCAAAACAAGTACACTGGACACTGACTACTTACAAATATGATATTCTCGACAAGATCTGGTACCTGGTTCATTACCAGGCAGAATGATTTAGCATACTAAGTCACTGAATGAGGCATAGACTGGCACAATGGTACTTTCACCGTGTGTAGCAAATGACACTTCCGTAAGTCCTGGAACTGATTCTCAATAAGCTCTACCAACACCACTCTACCCCAGTTAAAGCCCTTACCTACCTTGTACAATATTGTAGATTGCAGTCTATGTAATGAACAAGGTGGAAAAAATGGCGTTACTCTCCCCCAGTTCTTTCTCTACCTGGAGGCTTGATGTCTCAGGATTGTGACGCCAGTACAGGACGCCCATTAACTTGTGTCCATCTCAGTGATGAGCAGTCGTAATATCTGAATGTCATCAAATCCTTATAGTATATGGAGGTACTACCACGCTGTCAAATGACTGTTAAATGGAAACCTGCTAAATGTTTTGCATTCTGGCATGATTGCTGATGTTTTCTGTCTCATGAACACGTAAGATAAAAGGCTAATCTTACAAACTTTTATTTACGTCCAGTATACAAATTGTTTTCTTGTGCGCTTCTCATTACTTCTTAATCTTATAAAATATCCTTTCCAACATAGGAAGCCAGGTCTGAGACCGGGGCGTGGGGAAGATGATTCCCAGCGCTTCTAACAGATACCAAATAACCCTAGCCTTCTCCTTAACCTTTCCAGATGTGTTAGGCAAATTTGAACCTCAGAGAGAATTTACTCTGTGCCATGAGTCGATTGCCCTTCACAAACCCTTTCTTCTCGACCGCCACTAGTTATTTTGCTTTCTTATTCTTCCATCAATGAAAGTATATTTTGATTAGACTAGTCCAGAAATGAACTGTGATCGACCCATCCTTAATAAATCTAGATATGAACCTGGACCATCCTTGTCTCAACAAAGAAAATGTTGTAGGTGTTCAGTCAGTTCTGAAAGTTCAAATCTTTCTCGCATTCCAGGCACGAGCGTTTCAATATCTTCCTCATCAACCCAAGTACATGTTTTAAATCCTCACATTTCTCTTACGTACAGCACAAGCTCCATTTGTCTAGCTTCCACTTTTCTAACAAGGTCCAGCCACTACGACATATTTCTTTACGTTTACCACATGTGAATTTTATCAAGCACCCTAATTCATGTCCAGTAATGTTATTATTGCAATGTAATATCAGAGGATAATGGGTGGCTAAGGGAGTCAGAGCTCAAACAGAACTGCATCCTCAGTCTTTTAAAATAAATGTTATATGGTCTGCTTATTTGCTTCTCTCCTTTCGCGCACCTTACATTTAAATGACACGTTAACACTGATTTCATTCTTAAATGATCCGCAGTTAGTTTTTCCTCAACTCTCTACCACTCCACGTCTACCTGCAGTCTTCAATACTGGTTTACCTATCCTCCACACCATGTCTACCAGGAGTCTTCAATACTGGGGATTCCTCTCTCCCACTTCACATCTAACAGGAATCTTGAATACTGGTGTTCCTTTCTACCTTGTCATGTCTACATGACGTCCTCAATACTGAAGTTCAAACCTGTATTGATTAATCCCTGATATCGTTCTCTCTTATGTATATATAATACTTCAGTTGGCTCCTCGATCTCACAGCAGTTCGATCACACATCTCAATGATATCGATCATGTCAATAGCCTCATCTTTCTTTCTTATTCCCCAACTTTGTTTACTGATCATAGTGTTAGTTTGAATATGGAGGTAGACACTTTGTGTACGTTACACTTCCTTTTCTCCTAATTCTCTTGACTCTATCTCTTCACATACGAGTTGTTGTCACACTTGGTTAACGTTACAGAATGGTTAGTAATAAGGAAGAACGAGCCGTTAAAGGCTTTGAATAATAGTTATGGTAAGAGGCTTCAACGGTTTGGCCTTCCTTGATGACACGGTGTTGCTGGTGGAGACTGATGACAGCCTTCAGGTTAGGTTGAAAGCCTTCCTTAGGAATCTATCTACTGCTGGACTAGAACCTGATACCGCAGAAATATGCAACTTTTAAACTAGAAAAATACGCCAAAGAAAATGCAGTGGTACGCGGTTGAGATTACTTTGACATGTATTGGCGAGAGCCTCATTAAACCGTTGAAAGCCACCGGTATTTATAAATATTTGGTTAAGCATTTTTCCTCATCAGGCAGAGGGAAAACTTTCCTTTCAGAAATTGGTAGAGAGGTTTAATAATCTAGATCAAGCTCTGCTTAAACCTCGACAAAAATGCATATATAAAATTTTTATTTGATCCCTGGGTAACTTTGGGGAAACGCTGGATAAATAGGTAAGTGAGAATGGTTGGTTTTGAGAAGGACCTGCCTTGCATGGGCCAGTAGGCCAGCCATTTTATGATGTTGGGTTGTGTCTAGCAGGACAGCCTTAGAGCAGCAGACAGAATATTTCGTTAAAACGTCTGCCAGAAGACACACCGTTAGTAATATTTTATGTTCCTATGGCACAAGAAGGTTTAGGTAGCACTAGCCTGAATTCACTACTTAGTGAGGATGTGCCCTTGATACTCACCCAGATACTCACATATATTAATATCGACTGGAAAGAGTAGAGTTGAAGGCACTGTCGCCCATACTAGGAGGATAAAGCTTAGCAACGATATTTGGCGTCTTCACTGGATGGTGCGAGTCTGTAAGGAACATTCAGTAGTGCCACAAGCCCGTGCCTGGATGAGAAGTGGTACAACATTAATGGAAGTTTCATAGATGTTCTTAAAACAAAGTACAGTATCATTCCAGCTAAAACTTGGAAGTCACGTAGCAGTAGATTACCGCACAATACCAGCTGTGCGGGGTGGTCTCCAAGGACACAACCAAATTGTCAAGACATGATCGTATCGTGGACTCTGTTAAGACTTTGACGTCGTAACTTAAATAAAATGGTCCTGGCTGCTAAAGGCTGCTTACATTGCTGTCTAGGGGTTATAAAATTACACTGAAATACAGAGCAAACCTTGGGCCAGCATGTACTCATATGTTAATATTAATTATTACTATTATAAGGAAGGAAGGACAAAAACTCACCTATATAAAATATATCTGTATAATAATGAGTAACTTATATACAATATATAACTACTACAAAAAATCATCAAACTCCAGTTCACATTAGCACACTGCTACTAGCGAGTTAAAGAAAATAAATCATCAGGGACGCACCATGATATACACACCTCCGTCTTCACTTCTGTCTGGTAGACTAATTACCAGCAGGCAAAACACCATACAGTACTCTCGCATAAACAGGCCTCTGCATACTAGGGCCTTACAAATAAACATGAGAGCACTTAAACACAAACACCTATGATATACAGTAAAAAACTTACCAAAATTACCTACTCAAACTACCGCCCAAACATGATGACTTTACCCACATCACCACCCGTCTGGTACTGAACTAAAAACACCTCTCCTCTGCTCCTGTCCTGGTCACTGCCTGACTGACAGGAATAAAACGCGTTCGCTTTCAATTCAATTCCGGAAAATGACATTTGGAGCGTTATTTCTTATATAAATTTTACCGTAGCACACTGCGTCTCGATCGCTAAACATTGCCTGCGTAAGAAGTGGGCAGTAACAAAGGAACCAGGGATACGTACTTCTGACGGACTTCGTAAGCCGGGATTTTGTTATATATGAACCGGTATCCAATCAAGCCCGCAACCAAGGAGGGGAGGGTAGCTGCGGGGGGCTTAGCTCCCCCTGGAAACGCTTTGGCCCCCCCACCTGGGAATTCTCAGAAATAACAAGAACATACAGTGAGGCTAAACATGTACGTGGATGTCTACATAAGAGACTTCGTCGCCAGAATATAAAACTAGACAACACCATTGTTATCTACGGTACTGGTGACACACACCATGTGATGATCAACAATTAACTAAGCTTTACACGTCACTTTTTAAGAGAATTAATATTTTCATTCGTGAAATGCGGTGCAGGTTCATTGACATTAAAACATTAATTTATATAAAAGGGTGTTAATGCTATAAACCTTGAGTTAAACAACTTTTATCTAGAAGCCTTCCCCCCCCCTCAAGAGACAGGTGCTCAACACCTGCTCCTTCTCAAAGAAACAGGTGATCAAAAACCTTCTAGGATGAGGGACTGATTACCTTACTTTTTTCGTCTCCTGTATATAATTCTTCAAGTTTGAGAAGCTGATTACCTCCTCTTCTATAGTCTTCTATTTATATTCTTGTATTGTGATGATAAAGCCACTGGCGAAACGTCTACAAAATAAAGATACCCAGATGTTGCACATGTGTCTAATTCATCATTATGTCGGTATAGTATACCAGGTATGTTGGTGTTGTGGTCTGAGAAGTGGCAGATGCTATTCACTGCGAACCAACGTATGGGTCCAGTTCGAAGAAAAGAAAAAAATAATGGAAATCATAATCAGACTGAATGCGAGAAAAGTTTAGGAATTCTGGTTAGCAGAAATATAAGCCAGTTCAACAATGTATAAATGTTCGCAATAAGGCTTATGTAATTCTTGGTTTCATGTCCCGATGTATAAGTAATAGAAGTCCTCAGGTTATACTTCAGTTTTATATATCCTTGGAAAGGCCTCATTTAGATTAGAGTGGTACGAACACCCAGAAACACGAACAATTTAAGTGTATTTATGTAAGCACTTTCGTAAGTGTATTTTTGGGGGTCTGAAACAGATTAATCTAATTTATATTATTCCTTATGGGGACAAATTCGTTCGGTATCGGCACTCGAACAGCCTTCTGGAACGAAATAAATTCGTATCAGGAGGTATAACTATATACAGTTCTCTGTTCTGGTCTTCATATTACAGAATTGACTTTAATACACCGGAATTTATAAAGGATGACGACGTTGATCCCATCAATCAGAAACCTTTCCTACGATGACGGGTTGAAGGAACTGACTCACGAAATCGTAATGACTCTCTGATCGCGGGTTCTATCCCCACCCGTGGTATGGTTTGAAGGAACTGAATTGGCACTCTGGAAAGACGTAGAAATAGGGGAGATATGATTGATGTATACAGATGGAAAACATTAATAAATTTAAGGATATAAAGGGTGTGCTGAAAATATCTAACCAAGATAGGATAGGAAGCAATGGATTCAGATAGGATAAATTTAGAATTGAAAAGGACATAGGGAAATACGGGGCTGACAGTGGAGTTGTAGATGATACATAAATAACCCGTAGGTTATTTGTGTATTGTTCCAGTCACGGTATTGTGCCTTTTTTGTACATTGTAGATGAGTGGAACAAGTTCCCAAATAATGTCATTGAAGCGAGGACTCTGGGTAGTTTTAATTGTAGATTGGACGGGTATAGGAGTTGATGAGGTCGAATGTGAATTTGACCTACCTAGCATGAGCCAGTAGGCCTAGGGCAGTGCTGCACTATTCTCATGTTTCTATCTCAAGTCTTGAGGAGCTTAAAACACCAATATCTCTCATAATTCGTGCCAAAGAAAATTACATAACAAGGAGACAATGTGGGGCCCTTCAGAGTTTTCTGCCAAGGTATATTGTCTGATCGGAAAGCAGAATTTGCTTTTCTTACCTTTGACTCTCGGGGCACGAATAATTAATTTTTTTTTACATTTCTAATCAAAAAAAAAAAAAAAAAAAAAAAAAAAAAAAAAAAAAAAAGGCGCTGATTACAGTTACATTGTCATATCAGATAACATTAATGTATGATGTAATGATACCAACATGTAACCTAAATGAAATATATTTTTGTTATATATTATACTTCTTTTTTATACGAATCAGTTTATTTAAATATATAATTATGTCTTCCCGAATAATAATTTACAATATTGATAAAAACTAGGCTGTGTTAAATTCTGAAATACTCATTATTACTTTAAGAGATGCTTTGCAAATGTTAATTATCCTTTGTTAGACGTAAGTTTCACTTGCATTTATTTACTTCCTAAGTAACGAACAATAAACTAATGCCACATAATAAAATTTAAGTCGACTTTATGTGCCAAAGTGATGGTTCCCCTAGCCTCATCTTTGAAATTCCTGTCTCGAATCCTGGTTGCGACCCTGGCAACCTGTAAAGTGTATCAGGGCCGCTGGTCTGAAGTTACCTCAAGGCTGACAAGTTATGTCCAGATGGATGACGTAGTGTAATGACTAAGTCACAGGTCTCCTTTCAAATAAGATTGGTCGAAATATGCAGAATACTGTTCAAATTCTTTCGTGAAGGAATGAATCGAGGTGTTCGGTTCTCAGATGAGATTTTAAAGCTTCGATATAAAGATCATTAACCATGGACTTCTTCCTCCCTCTTCTTTAAAGAAGAAATTTACAACTTTGTCATCATATATCACGTGACCGTATATACATCTCTGTGTTTTATCTTCTGTAAGAAATTTACAACTGTCATGAAGCTTTCAGGTCTGTCGTGGAATATACAGCCGTCGTGAAATTTACAATTGTCGGAATTGTTGTGGCTCCTACACGTGCCGAGACCAGTTACTCATTTTATTTTCCTTCAGACGTTTAGGCAGTAAAAACCTATTTTTATTTAAACGCATCAGTTAGTGTTGTACAACAGACAGTGAGTGTTCTTCCCACCCTGTTTGGTCCTCCCGAGCAATCCTGGGTTTTCAGTTTCTTAATTATAAGTACTAGTTGTTTAAAATAAGAGTCGCAGTTCGCAACTATTCTGCAAATTGTAAATAAACCTTTGATGATATTTCGGCCCATCCAGGACCATTATTAAATCGCGAGTGGAGAGAAAATACGAGAAATCCAGTACTAGCTCAGGTAAAGAGGTTGGGAAGTAGCCAAGATCAGGCCAGGAAAAGTGAGGAGACAGCCATTATCAGGTCAGGTAATGAGTACTTTAAATATTAGATTCTCTGATAATGTGCTGGGAAAGGCAAACATCAGACTAAAATTCATGGTAGAACTGTTGTGAATAAGAGCCGATTCAACCAGATGGCGGCTGTGTAGGCTAGTAGAAGGCTAGAACGTTTTTGCAGGGAACCTGGACTTACAGTGGCTACGATCTTAACATAATGGAAAAAGAGTTATTTTTGAGCAGTATGAGATCCATGTCTGTCACAAAGAAAACGGCCGGTAAGAGGAACAGGAAATAGAGTAATCATGGAACGTATGAGCCGAATTAGTGCGAAGTGATTTAGTTAAGCGAAATGCGAGTTTAATATCCATAAGATGGAAGATGCTATTAGGTTTTATGAATTAGAAACATGGGGAAGGGGAGATACAGCTGCCTTAACTTGGGAAGTAAGATTTAGAATTGAACAAAGCTTTATCAGCATGAGAGACAGGCAGTTTATAGATTTAGGAGGAGAGCCTAGAAGAAAGAATAAACTGGGAAGAACAGAAATTTCAGTCAGGAAATTGAAGATCGCAGATGCGGAAGAGAGAAACACAAAACACTTCTCATAAGAGATTTTGCATGAACGAAGGGGAGTGAAAGCTACATGTCACTCTGTGCAGACTTGGGCAAGACGGGGAAAAAATTCCATTCACTAACAACATTGTTTAGAGCAACAGGAAAGTGTTAGAAGGGATGAGAGTCATGTGAACAGACAGCCAAGACATCAACCACAGAGCGAAGCCACAGAGAATGTTGTATATGAAGAGTGAGGAATAAAACAGATTCGAAATATTCTATGTGAACCTTAAAAATTGCAAGGGATAGACAACAATAGACATTATCCTGGAAGAAAAAACACTGAATCCACACGAAGACTAATAAAATCAAGAAGGACAACAAAAGCCCCTCACTGGTCTTTTATTTATGAACCAGAAGTTACTTTTGGTTGGTCGCGCTGTCCAATGTGTGAATATGTGTTTAATTTCTTGTTTACTTATCTGGCCCAGACTTAATGTGCGTCTCATGTGTACCCACTGTGTGTGTGTGTGTGTGTGTGTGTGTGTGTGTGTGTGTGTGTGTGTGTGTGTGATGTGTGTGTGTGTGTGTGTGTGTGTATGTGTGTGTGTGTGTGTGTGTGTGTGTGTGTGTGTGTGTGTGTGTGTGTGTGTGTGTGTGTGTTGTGTGTGTGTGTGTGTGTGTGTATGTGTTTGTGTGTGTGGTGTGTGTTGTGTGTGTGTGGTGTGTGTGTGTGTGATGTGTGTGTGTGTGTGTGTGTGTGTGTGTGTGTGTATGTACTCACCTAGTTGTACTCACCTAGTTTGAGGTTGCGGGGGTCGAGTCCGAGCTCCTGGCCCCGCTCTTCACTGATCGCTACTAGGTCACTCTCCCTGAGCCGTGAGCTTTATCATACCTCTGCTTAAAGCTATGTATGGATCCTGCCTCCACTACATCGCTTCCCAAACTATTCACTTACTGACTACTCTGTGGCCGAAGAAATACTTCCTAACATCCCTGTGATTCATCTGTGTCTTTAGCTTCCAACTGTGTCCCCTTGTTACTGTGTCCAATCTCTGGAACATCTGTCTTTGTCCACCTTGTCAATTCCTCTCAGTATTTTGTATGTTGTTATCATGTCCCCCCTATCTCTCCTGTCCTCCAGTGTCGTCAGGTTGATTTCCCTTAACTCTCCTCGTAGGACATACCTCTTAGCTCTGGGACTAGTCTTGTTGCAAACCTTTGCACTTTCTCTAGTTTCTTTACGTGCTTGGCTAGGTGTGGGTTCCAAACTGGTGCCGCATACTCCAATATGGGCCTAACGTATACGGTGTACAGGGTCCTGAACGATTCCTTATTAAGATGTCGGAATGCTGTTCTGAGGTTTGCTAGGCGCCCATATGCTGCAGCAGTTATTTGGTTGATGTGCGCTTCAGGAGATGTGCCTGGTGTTATACTCACCTCAAGATCTTTTTTTCTTGAGTGAGGTTTGTAGTCTCTGACCCCCTAGACTGTACTCCGTCTGCGGCCTTCTTTGCCCTTCCCCAATCTTCATGACTTTGCACTTGGTGGGATTGAACTCCAGGAGCCAATTGCTGGACCAGTTCTGCAGCCTGTCCAGATCCCTTTGTAGTTCTGCCTGGTCTTCGATCGAGTGTATTCTTCTCATCAACTTCACGTCATCTGCAAACAGGGACACCTCAGAGTCTATTCCTTCCGTCATGTCGTTCACAAATACCAGAAACAGCACTGGTCCTAGGACTGACCCCTGCGGGACCCCGCTGGTCACAGGTGCCCACTCTGACACCTCGCCACGTACCATGACTCGCTGCTGTCTTCCTGACAAGTATTCCCTGATCCATTGTAGTGCCTTCCCTGTTTATCCCTGCTTGGTCCTCCAGTTTTTGCACCAATCTCTTGTGTGGAACTGTGTCAAACGCCTTCTTGCAGTCCAAGAAAATGCAATCCACCCACCCCTCTCTCTCTTGTCTTACTGCTGTCACCATGTCATAGAACTCCAGTAGGTTTGTGACACAGGATTTCCCGTCCCTGAAACCATGCTGGCTGCTGTTGATGAGATTTATTCCTTTTTTTAGGGGTTCCACCACTCTCTCCTGATAATCTTCTCCATGATTTTGCATACTATACATGTCAGTGACACTGGGCTGTAGTTTAATGCTTTATGTCTGTCTCCTTTTTTAAAGATTGGGACTACATTTGCTGTCTTCCAGCCTCAGGGAACTCCCTGTTTCGATAGATGTATTGAATATTGTTGTTAGGGGTACACATAGCGCCTCTGCTCCCTTTTCCCCAATACCATGGGGAGATGTTATCTGGCCCCATTGCCTTTGAGGTATCTAGCTCACTCAGAAGCCTCTTCACTTCTTCCCCGGTTGTGTGCACTGTGTCCAGCACTTGTGGTGTGCCCCACCTCTCCGTCTTTCTGGAGTCCCTTCTGTCTCCTGTGAACACTTCTTTGAATCTCTTGTTGAGTTCTTCACAACTTCCCGTCATTTCCTGTGTCCTCTCCTCCTCCTTCCTTACCCTGATTACCTGGTCCTGACTGTTTGTTTTTCCTCCTGATGTGGCTGTAAAACCCATTTTCGGGTCAGATTGGCTTTCGCTGCTATGTCTTTTTTCATTGTTTTTGGGCCTCCTTCTTATCGTGCATATTAAAATTTCTGGCTCTACGACGTTCTCCTATTCTCCTGGGTCCTTTTCCCTTTCTATATTTTCCTTTCCATTCCCTAGCACATTTGTTTTTGCCTCCCTGCACCGTTTGGGTAAACCAGGGGGCCTCCTGCTTTTCATTACTCCTGTTACCTTGGGGTACAAACCTTCCTCAGCCTTTGATTTTATTGTACATATTCCATCATCTCATTAAGGGTTTCCTGCCAGTTCTTGCCCACTGAACCCGTTCGGTAGGTTGTGTGTGTGTGTGTGTGTGTGTGTGTGTGGTGTGTGTGTGATGTGTGTGTGGTGGTTGTGTGTGTATGGTGTGTTTGTGTGTGTGTGTGTGTGTGTGTGTGGTGTGTGTGATGTGTTGTGTGTGTGTGTGTGTGTGTATGGTTTGTGTGTGTGTGGTGTGTGTGTGTGTGTGTGTGTGTGTGTGTGTGGTGTGTGTGTGTGTGAAATGTTTTGGGGTGTGTGTGTGTGTGTGTGTGTGTGTGTGGTGTGTGTATGTGTGTGTGTGTGAGAGTGTGTGTGTGCCTGTGAGTGTGTGTTGTGTGTGTGTTGTGCGTGGTGATGTATGTGTATCGTGTGAGTGTTTGAACGTGTGTGAGGGGAAAAGTGTTTTGAGGGGGTACTGGAAGGAGGGGTGGAGAAAAACTGTGGCTGGGATGCTGGAGAAGATGTGGCTGGGGTGCTCGGGAAGATTGTGGCTGGGGTGTTTGGGGAAAGACTGTGGCTGGGGGCTGGGGAAGACTTGGCTGGGATGCGGGGGAAAGACTCTGGGCTGGGGTGTTTGGGAAGACTGTGGCTGGGTTTGCGGGGGAAGCCCTGGGGGTGAGGTGCGGGGGGGAAGACTGTGGCTGGGGTGAGGGGAAGATTGGTGCTGAGGATGCTGGGGAAGACAGTGGCTGGGGGTGCTGGGGAAGACTGTGGCTGGGATGCTGGGGAAGACTGTGGCTGGGGATGCGGGGGAAAGACTGTGCAGGGTGCTGGGGAAGACTGTGACTAGGGTGCTGGGGAAGACTGTGGCTGGGGGGTGCTGGGGAAGACTGTGGCTGGCACGTCTCCTGAGGCGTAAAATAAACCCACATATGGGCGCTTGACAATCCTAAGAATATCTTTGTTCCTCAATAAGGAATCGTTACGTGTATGTCGGCCCATACTAGAGTAGCAGCACAGCTTGGAACCCAACCTGGGCAAGCCATAAGAAATTAAGAACGTGCATAGGTTTGCAACAAATAGTCCCGGACTAAAGGGAAAGTCCCCACGAAGAAAAAGGTTAATCGAATGAATTAGAGAAGAGGAAAGAGAGGGGTGGGGAATCATACGACTTTAAAAAAAAAACTACAAGAAACTGCAAAGGTTACGAAAACAGGATGTTCCTTTTGGGGATACAGCAACAAGGGGTAAGGGAGTTTAAAGCCAGATGGTCAGTTTTCCAGCCTTTGGGGGAAAGTGGATGTTGGTTTTTGGCGTCGGAAAAGGGGTTTTAATTTAAATGGGTGGGGGTTTGATTTTGAATTGGGCGGGGGGGGGAAGGGGTTAGGGTTGTGGGGGGATGGTGGTGGGGCGGTAAAAAGGATTTTAAAATTGGGGGGGTTAAATATGGATTGGTTGTTGAGGGATAATGTAATAATATTATGAAGATATAATATTATGAAAGATAAAAATATTATATGGGTGATAATAATATTAAAGAAGAACGTAATATTTAGAATGATAATAATATTTATGAATGATAATAATATTATATGAATGATAAAATTTGTATGAAAGAAAAAATTTTTAAAATTAATTAAAAAATAATATTTATTTATGAAGATAATAAAATTATTTGAATTGATATAATATTTATGAAGGGGTAATATATTATGAATGATAATAATATTATATGGATGATAATAAATTTTGGAAAAAAAATTTAAAAATATTAAATTTATGAATGATAATAATATTATATGAAGATATAATTTATATGAAGGGTAATAAAATTATATGAATGATAATAATATTTTTATGATGATAAATTTAAAGAATGATATAATATTTATGAAGATAAAATATTAATGAAAAGATAATAAAATTTTATGTGAAAATAAATTTTAAAAATATGAAATTTTTATAAATAAAATATTATATGAATGTAATAATATTTTATGAATGATAATAATGTTATAGGGGTGATAGTAATTTATATGAATGAAATAATGTTTATGGATGATAATAATATTAATGAATGATAATAATATTAATGAATGATAGTAATATTGATGAATGATAATAATATTAATGAATGATAATAATATTTATGATGATAGTAATATTATATGGAGATAGTAAATTTTTATGAATGATAAAAAATTTTATTGAATGATAGTAATTTAGAGGATGAAAAAATAATTTTTGAAAATAAATTTATATGGAGATAATAATATGATATGTATGATAATAATATTATATGAATGATAAAATGTTTTTTATGGAGATAATAATATTATATGAATGATAATAATATTATATGAAAAGATGAATATTGTATAATGATAATAATATTATATGAATGATAATAATATTTATGGATGATAATAATATTATATGAATGATAATATTATATGAAATGATAATAATATTTTTTATGAATGATAATAATATTATATGAATGTAATAATATTATATGAATGATAATAATATTATATGAATGATAATAATATTATATGAATGATAATAATGTTATTAGAAGGATAGTAATATTAGATGGTTGATAATAATATATTTTTATGAATATATAATATTTATATGGATGATAATTTAAATATTATATGAATGATAGTAATATTGATGGATGGTAATAATATTATATGGATGATAATAATATTAGATGGATGATGTAATATATATGGGAAAGATAATAATATGATATGAATGATAATATTATTTTTATGAATGATGATAATAATATTATATGAAGATAATATTATTTTATGAATGGATATAGTATTATATGAATGATGATAATAATATATATGAATGATAATAATATTGTATGAATGATAATAATATTATATGAATGATAAATAATATGATATGAATTTATAATATTATTATATGAATGATGATAAAAATATTTATATGAATGCTAATAATATTATATGAATTAATAATACTATTTATGAATGATAATAATGTGATATGATGATAATAATATTATATGAATGATAAAAATAGTATATGAATGAAATAATTTTTATATGAATGATAATAATATTATATGAATGATAATATTTATAGGATGATAGTAAAGTTATATGATTGAAATAATTATTGATGGATGATAATAATATTATATGTAAGATAATAATGTTATAGAATGATAGTAATATTGGATGAATGATAATAATATTATATGAATGATAGTAATATGAGATGGATGATAGTAATTTAGATGGATGATAAAAAATATTATTGGGAAAGATAATAATATTTTTATGGATGATAATAATATTATATGGATGATAATAATATTATATGAATGATAATATTATATGAATGATAATAATATTTTTATGAATGATAAAAATATTATATGAATTTATAAAAATGTTTTTAGAATGATAGTAATTTATATGGTTGATAATAATATTATATGAATGAAATGATTTATATGGATGATAATAATATTTTTATGAAAAGATAGTAATATTAGATGGATGGTAATAATATTATATGGATGATAATAAATTAGATGGATGAAGTAATATTATATGGATGATAATAATATTAGATGGATGATAGTAATTTATATGAATGATAATAATATTATATGAATGTAATAATATGATATGAATGATAAAATATTTTTATGAATGATAATAGTATTATTTTGAATGATGATAATAATATTATATGAATTTAAAAATATTAATATTGATAATATATTCGTATGAAAGATAATAATATTATATGAATGATAATAATATTATATGGATGATAATAATATTATATGAGTGATAAAATTTTATGAATGATAATAATATTTATGAATGATAATAAATATTATATGAATGATAATAATGTGATATGAATGATAATGATATTATATGAATGATAATAATAGTATATGAATGATAATAATATTTTATGATATAATTTAAAATTATTGAATGAATAATATTATATGGCATGATAATAATATTATATGAATGATAATAATATTTATATGAATGATAATAAATTTTATATGAATGATAATATTATATGGATGATAATAATATTATATGGATGATAATAATATTATATGAATGATAATATTATATGAATGATAATAATATTTATAAAGAATATAATCTATTATTGAATGATAAATAATATTTTATGAATGATAATAATATTATATGAATGATAAAATGTGATATGAATGATAATGATATTATATGAATGATAATATAGTATATGAATGATAATAATATTATATGAATGATAATAATATTATATGAATGATAATATTATTGGATGATAATAATATTGGATGAATGATAATAATATTATATGAATGATAGTAATATGAGATGGATGATAGTAATATTGATGGATGATAATATATTATATGAATGATAATAATATTATATGGATGATAATAATATTATATGGATTTATAATAATATTATATGAATGATAATATTATATGAATGATAAAATATTATTGAATGAAATAATATTCATTGATGATAGTAATATGGATGGATGATAATTAGATTATATGGATGGGTAATAATATTAGATGGATGATAATAATATTATATGAATGATAATATTATATGAATGATAAAAAATATTAATGGGAAAGATAATAATATTATATGAATGTAGTAATATGAGATGGAAATAATTAGAAAAATATGGATGAAATAAAAATTATACCCATATAATAATTGATATGAAGATAATATTTTTGAATGATAATAATATTTATGGGAAGATAAATTAAATGGATGATAATAAAATATACTTGGTGATAAAAATATTTATGAAAGAAATTCTATCTGAATGCAATAATATTATTGAAAGATAATAATATTATAGAAATATAGTAATATGGATGGATATAAGCCACTTTATCTAATAATATAGATATTGATCCTATCATAATGATATCAAACTTATAGTCATGATACCACATATTCTAAATGATCATTTAATGAATGATATACTAATATTATAAACAAAACTATATAATATATCAATATATCAATCATCACCACCACAACAAATCCCTCACTACACAAGACATCATTCACACACAAACATTCTTCACACCACAACACATCCATACCACCATAAATTCTCAAATCACCACATACAATTCATACAACATACAATTCATCATCCACCACAACAATCATCACCACACAACACATTTATCACCACAAAACATCCATCACCAAACAAATCCCTCCTTCAACACCACAACAACATCTTCACACACAACAATCCATCACCACCAAACATTTAAGCACACAATATTTATACCACAACTCATCAATCCCACCACTACAATCCGCACCCCCACAACAAATCCATACACCACATCCATTACACCAACAACAATCTCACCACCACAACACATCCATCATACTAATCCATTATACACTAATTCATCACATCACCACACACAATCCATCACCACCACAATAATCCATCATACATCTTCTATTCTTTACCTACGCAACATCATCACCACACAAACACATTTTCACTACCACATCTATTCATCACACAACAAATCATCCCCACTCACACAACTACATTCCATCACCACCACAACACATCTCATCCTATAACCACATTCATAAACCCCTCACCAACCAATAATTATCCCACACAACCAATCATCAACACAACTATTCATCATACACAACAATCCATACACACAACAATTACACCACCACAACTCATTATCACCACCACAACAATCATCACCACCACAAAATACCATAAAACACCACAACACATCAAACACCACCACAACACGTCATCACCACCACAACACATCATCACACCACAACAATCAATCACCACAAACACATCCCTCACCCAAATCATCATCACTCACAAAAAATACACAATTTATTCATCCACCACAACACATTCATCACCACCAAACAAATCATACACCACAAAAACCACAATCATCACCCACAACACATCCATCACCACCACAAACATCCCTCACACCAAACACTTATCAACACAAAAATCCCAAACACATCCCTCAACACCACAACACATTCATCAACCACAACACATTATCACCACCAAAACCCTTCTATCACACCACAACACATCCATCACCACCAAAACAAATCCATACCAACCACAACACATCTATCACACCACAACACATCATCACCACCACAACACATCATCACACCACAACACATCATCACCACCACAACAATTCATCACCACCACAACACATCTATCACACCACAAACACATCCAACACCACCACAAACAATCAACACCACCACAAACACATCTATCACCACCACAACAATCAAACACCACACAACAACATCCACCCACCCCCCCATCCATCACCACCACAACACATCCATCACCACCACAACACATCCAAACACCACCCCAACACATCCATCACCACCACAACACATCAGCACCACCACAACACAGTACACCACCACAACACATCCATCACCACCACAACCACATCCACACCACCACAACACATCAGCACCACCACAAACATCTATCACCACCACAACGCATCCATCACCCCCCACAACACATCCAGCACCACCACAACCATCCACACACCACAAAATCCAGCACCACCAAAAAGCACCCTCACACCACAAACTTCTACACAACCTCCCGCGGTAACTTAAACACATAAGACCAATAAACATACATCAACCAAAAAATCCAGCACCAAAACATAATCTACCAACGTATAACCGCAATTAAATCAGAACACAAATTCAGCAAATTTCTGATAAAATCGTATAAGGTGGAGCCTAATGTTCTTTTATCTTTGATATTGAAAAAAAAGTTGTTTTGGCGAAAGCCTTTGCTGGAATTGTAATTACTAAAGGGTTTAAATGACCTAATTAGATTGTCGATTTTTGAGATTTATATCAGGGTTTGATTAATGTCTGTTTGTTCGTGAATTTATTTAAATATCCATTTTACTCGTGTTCCTTTTATTTGAATTCTAAATTTTCCTGTGCTCTTATGTTTTTTTTACTCTCTCTCGTCTGTTTTAAATTTAATTATATGGTTAAGTGTTCCTTGTTGCCGGGGGGGACGTGCTCTGGTTTGGTCTTCCTCTTGTGGATTGAGCAGAGGATGATACCTGGGTCCCGTATTGGTTGGTTTTGATGATTCCTGTGACTTTGTGTTGGCACTAGAGGTGGGAGAGCTATGTTCGGTGTGTCTGTTTTAAATGTTAATTTATTCAGATAACCCCCCCCCCCCTCTCCTCTCTCTCCCCCCCACCCCTCTCTCCCCCCCGGGGAAATCTCCCTAAAGGTAATTACCCCGTAGTTTTCCCTTGGTTTCTGTAAAAGGGGGGTTTTTGGCATGTTTTCGGTGGACTGCGTGCGGCCAGCACCAGAAGCCTGACTGGTCAGACCAGCAACCTGGAGGCCTGGTCTAGGACCGGACCTCGGGGGCGGTGATCTTTGAATCGTTCCCAGTTAATCTGCAGATAACCCCCCCCCCCCACCACCACTACCATCATACATCCCCACCACCACCACCACCATCATACATCCCCCACCACCAGTACACATCCACCACCCTACACATCCACAACGACAAACATTACCCATGTCATTATCTCAAAATCTTGGCTACCATTCTGATAAATATGAGAGAGGTGTTTGCGTCCATGTTTACTGGTGGAGCTGACGGGAGAGAGAGATTCGAGCTTAATTGGCCTACACTGTGATTTTTTTTGGAGTGGGTGAGGGCGCAGAATGTACTCTCAGCATTTTAACATATTGTTTATACAAACATTCATATTTTACTACGATGTTTTGTTTTCTCTAACTGTGGCTGATCCTATTTGTAATTGACTCTCTCTCTCTCTCTCTCTCTCTCTCTCTCTCTCTCTCTCTCTCTCTCTCTCTCTCTCTCTCTCTCTCTCTCTCTCTCTCTCTCAACTCTACTAATATTCCCCAAATTTTGGGAAATACCCACGAGTTTCAAGGATGAAATTTGTAGAGATGAGAGCTTCATTCATCATCTTAATGTAATAATTGGTCATGTTGTTGGGAGATGATGAACTGACCTTCCCTAATTACAAGGGACCCGACAAATGTCAGAAAATAGCTCGCCTTGACGACCCTATGAAAGACCTTTACGTTTTTTTGTGGAGAAGAGTAGATAGGAGTAAGTAATGAGAGGTAAGGGGTATAGAACTGAGGGAGGAGACAGGGATTTCCTCTGGCTTTGTTTCTCGTCATCTGTACCCCACACCTCGAGGGTAGACAATGTCAGAGGTGTAATCATAGACTGTCAGATGGACATTGGAGGGAGGAGGAGGCCCCGTGTTTCTTCATACAGCCAATAACGGGTTTTGGTTAGATAAGTTAACTAACTCGGGAGTCCTGTTTTAATATCTGGTGCATGATAGGTCGGTACACACGCTGGTTGAGCCGGCCCTGTTTTGCTTGAAACACGATAGAAAGTACTTGGACTGACATGCGTGGAAAACCGGAGAAAAAGCACGTCACTTACCCCAACTGCGATCAGATCTGACAGTCCAGACCTGCCTAACAGGACCACACCTGCCAGTCCCTATCGGACCTCCTTCGTCTAACTTACCATCAACCTTCACTCATAGGAGAGACGTCTCGAGGGTTCCAATTATTTGAAGAAAACCCATCCATACAATCTAACACTAAGACTAATGGGCACCATTAAGGAGCTATAAACTTTTCGAATCTGATTAGACGAGGCTTCGAGAGCTGTCCGGCCGTCTGAGTCTGATGCCAGAGCGAGGGAGAAACACCCTTAAGCTCTAGTATTATAGAGATTCTGAAGTAGTGTGGTGCGTCTTTTACAAAGCACATGGAAATTAAATCGTGCCTCGTCGGGAAGTTTGTGCGAGTATAAAAGATAATGTATAAAATGTATGCCGAAATTTAACGTTGAAATGTGTGAATCTTAAAATGCATGATGTGTAAATATTTAAACGCATCTTGTTTACACTTGCATTTTGTGTTTACACTTGGTTTTTTTATACGTGAATTTGTGTAAAATTACTTAACTGAACTTACATTAGTACTTATTCTGGCGGTGTCGCGTCTTAAGTGCATGCTTAGCTAAGTTATATTACGGAATTACAAAAGTGTTTGCGTTATGTGCAGATATATATATATATATATATATATATATATATATATATATATATATAATATATAAATATATTTATATAATATATATATATATATATATATATATATATATATATATATACATATATACATATATATAATATATATATATATATATATATATATATATAATATATATATATATATATATATATAATATATATATATATAACGTTTATGGATGTTTCCTACTCACATTATTGATCATTGAGAGTGGACGCTGACGGGAAACACTGGGCAACACACCTCAATACCTGAATAACGCTGAGTCGTGAGTTAAAAAAGTTAGTTTTCCGGCAGACTTTAGAGCTTCTAAAACGGTCGTAACGCCAGCCGCTGCAACCAACGTCAATATGAAGCAGGCAAAAACACACGCTGGAGCATCTAACTTGCAGCAACCATAAAACAAAACGAGCAAGAATCTATTTCTGAGAGACGCCATGACTCCCCGAAGGAAGGAAAGTAAGAGTTAGACTGGAGCCTGGGAGAGCTGCCCGAACAAGAAGCCTCTGATTATGTTTGCGACCTGTATCCTTTTCCCGCAGATGGGCTAGTTAGTCTGGCTACAGCTACTCTCCACCGACTCGTTCTGTGGAGTTTTGCTTGGATCACATACCTGTCTTGTGCAGTTTACATCTCACCACAATTGTAATACTACTACTGCTACTACTACCACTACTACTACTACTACTACTACTACTACTACTACTACTACTACTACTACTACTACTACTACTACTACTACTACTACTACTACTACTACTATTACTGCTACTACTACTACTACTACTACTACTACGCTTGCTTCTTTCTACCTGACTCCTACCAATGTATACACTCGCTTCTTAGTTATCTCTGTATTAGGCCTGAAGAAGTCACTCGTGGCGAAACGTTTCCTTCAATAAATGCCCTGAGCTGTACATAAATGTCTTCTTCCACATCTTGCCGGTATCACCAGACCGTTTCTCAGTTTGCATCTTCACTACAACCGAGATGCAAACAATCCGCTGCCAACAACAGAAAACATTTACCCAGTGAAAGCTTGTTTATGGAGCGTCTGTCTTTTCTTACTACTGTATGACCCTTATGGGTTTAGATCTTGGTTATGATTATAACACTACTACTGCAAAGGTTCTTACATTTTTTTTTTTTTTTTGAAAATAGCGCTGATTTGAAAATTTTGATTTGGGTATTATGGTTTTTATATTTGCCTCATTTTTATAGCTGTATTTTACCCTGTAAATGACAGACTAGAAGAAAAAATCACAAATAATCAATACTTTCGAGAGGAAACTAGACGATGTTTCGGTCCGTCTGTCCTGATGGACCTAAACATCTCGATTTTCATTCTTGAATTCAGATGAAAATGTTAGGTAAATGGACACAGATACAAATAATGTTACATTTTACTGTGGCAACGTTTCGCTCTCCAGGAGCTTTGTCAAGCTTGGCAAAGCTTCTAGAAAGTGAAAAGCTGCCACATTAAATATCACATTAGTTAAATCTGTGTTGATAATTCTACCATTATTACCAGATACAAAAAAAATTACTTGTGGCATATGTAGCAGTTCATTAATCACATTATCTGTAAGGTATAAGGAGGCAGTTAGTGGTGCCACGTTAATATATCCCATGAGATACATTCCCTCCTGCTATTACAGCCTACTCTGTGGCAGGGTCAGGTGTCTCAGGGTAAAGAAAGAGATGTGGATAATTGGCTCAGAGAACCGACAGGATGATGAATTAGGACACTTGAGTGTTCACAGTGTTTGGGTTTAACATGATCAGAGTGTTTGGGTGCAACATGATCACAGTGTTTGGGTCTAACATGATCAGAGTGTTTGGGTGCAATATGACACAGTGTTTGGGTCTAACATGATCAGAGTGTTTGGGTGCAACATGATCACAGTGTTTGGGTCTAACATGATCAGAGTGTTTGGGTGCAATATGATCACAGTGTTTGGGTCTAACATGATCAGAGTGTTTGGGTGCAATATGATCACAGTGTTTGGGTCTAACATGATCAGAGTGTTTGGGTGCAATATGATCACAGTGTTTGGGTCTAACATGATCAGAGTGTTTGGGTGCAACATGATCACAGTGTTTGGGTCTAACATGATCAGAGTCTTCGGGTCCAACATGATCACTCATGTACTGAGTTCAGTACAGTGACTAATCACCCAATCACTTCTTATCTATTTTCTCAGATAATATTTAAAAATGAATCAGGGTCAGAAAATAGAGAGTATTGTTGTTATATATACAAGAAGGTGCTAAATCCGGAAAGGTCACACAACGCAAAAGAGAAAGAAAAACAACGAGATTTGTAAATAATCCGAAAGGATAAATAATGTCTGAAAGGTGAGAAGCTGACATTTTGATTATTGAAGATTTGAGAAAAATCTTTAAACAAGGAGATCATAATTACGAGAAGTAACATTGTCATCTCAGTCTGTGATGTGTTTGAGTCAGTCGTCAGGTTGCATGTATTGTCTGAGTCATTGTTGTCGCATTCTATGTATTTCATTCTCCAATTTATTTTCCTTTAATAATGACGCTCTCGGTCATCGTGTGAACTGATTTATTTCAAAAAAATTTTTTTTTTTGAGACTTTTCCGTTTTGATCAATTAGGAAAATGGCTTTGTCATACTTTTACAGCGCTTTGCAACACAAATATTTTGAGTATTGTCTAGCAAGTGACAAATAATTCTGTTTTATATACTCGAATATTTGCGTTTTTTCTGTGTTTCCAGTAAACTTTACGTGTTCGGGGTTTTATTGCTTTTATATCCAAACTATTTTTTTCCCAGTTTGTACAGTTAATCGTTTCAGCAGTTTGTCCAGAAAATATATCTTATACCTTCCTGAACAAGATCAGTTTAATGAAAATAAAGGTGTCCCTCAGGTTATTGATCTCCTGTCAAATCAATGTTTCCGCAGATGGCTAGACAATATTGTACTGGAAGGTTATGTAGTTGGGATTGACTGTGGACTACACGCCGGGGAGAAGCTGCGTGAGTTATGACCGAGGGTGCAGCTGCTGTGAACTTTGTATAGGAGTCTCCCTGCGACCCAGGGGATCCAGTCTACTCCTATTGTAATGCTGAGTTTATTGAGCACCACTAGGCAGGTCTGACACTGAGCACCACTAGGCAGGTCTGACACTGAGAACCACTAGGCAAGTCTGACACTGAGAGCCACTAGGCAGGTCTGACACTGAGCACCACTAGGCAGGTCTGACACTGAGAACCACTAGGCAAGTCTGACACTGAGAGCCACTAGGCAGGTCTGACATTGAGCACCACTAGGCAGGTCTGACACTGAGCACCACTAGGCAGGTCTGACACTGAGAACCACTAGGCAAGTCTGACACTGAGAGCCACTAGGCAGGTCTGACACTGAGCACCACTAGGCAGGTCTGACACTGAGCACCACTAGGCAAGTCTGACACTGAGAACCACTAGGCAGGTCTGACACTGAGAACCACTAGGCAAGTCTGACACTGAGAACCACTAGGCAGAACTGACACTGAGCACCACTAGGCAGATCTGACACTGAGCACCACTAGGCAAGTCTGACACTGAGCACCACTAGGCAGGTCTGACACTGAGAACCACTAGGCAAGTCTGACACTGAGAGCCACTAGGCAGGTCTGACACTGAGCATTACTAGGCAGGTCTGACATTGCGCACCACTAAGCAAGTCTGACACTGAGCACCACTAGGCAGGTCTGACACTGAGCACCACTAGGCAGGTCTGACATTGAGCACCACTAGGCAAGTCTGACACTGAGCACCACTAGGCAGGTCTGACACTGAGCACCACTAGGCAGGTCTGACACTGAGCATTACTAGGCAGGTCTGACATTGCGCACCACTAGGCAAGTCTGACACTGAGCACCACTAGGCAGGTCTAACACTGAGCACCACTAGGCAGGTCTAACACTGAGCACCACTAGGCAAGTCTGACACTGAGCACTACTAGGCAGGTCTGACACTGAGCACCACTAGTCAGGTCTGACACTGAGCACCACTAGGCAGGTCTGACACTGAGCACCACTAGGCAGGTCTGACACTGAGCACCACTAGGCAGGTCTGACACTGAGGGTGGCATGGACCAGTGTAAGTCACCAATGGGGATTCCCTCTCCTCTCACATAACATTTGATTCCTCACCTTAAACACGTTCTCATGTTCCTACTTTACCTTCGATGAGTTCAGAGAGTTTTTCTACTCCCAGAGCTTTGGGTCAGGCTCATCTGGTGCTTGCTTGGTCAACCAGGCTGTTACTGCTGGTGGCCCGCTGGCCCACATAACCATCGCAGCCTGGTTGATATGGTACCTGGTGAAGATACTTGTCCAGTTTTCTTTTGAAGACGTCTACGTTTGTTCCAGCCGTGTTTGTGATATCTTCTGGCAATATATTGAATAGTCTGGGGCCACGGACTTTGATAGTGTTGCCTTATTGTGCCCACGGTGCCCATGCTTTTCACTGGGTTTATTTTGCACAGTCTCCCATATCACTCAGTCAAGAGACGAGCCCTCTAATTTCCAAGTATATATTTTGATGTATCACTCTTCCGCTCCAGTGAGCATATATTTAGGACCTTAAGGCGTTCCCAGTAATTTAAATGCTTCATTGGCTCTATGCTGGCCGTATCTGTTCCAGCCCTGATATCTCTTCTACCCTGGACGGGGCCGTCAACAATGAGAAAATACTAGCGTTTTGAAAAGTGTCACTACTGGCACTATTTCCCATGATTTAGACGTTCTCAGTAACCACCCTATCGTCTTTAAGGACAATGCCAAGTATTATTTTTGATACATATTGAATTTTGTCACCTCGTATACTAAAGGCTAAAATTTCTAAGCATATTTGTTATGTTGAAAAATGGTATAAAATATTGACAAGTTGATGATTTAAGAAAATGTGCAGCAGTTGGGTATCTTTGTTGCTGAGATGTTTCGCCTACACGGTAATCTTCTTCAGTCAAAGAGGAGAATGCGTTGTAAACAGCAGTAGTAGTGTCGAAGTATAGAAAATGTAATCAGTCCAACAACCTTGTAGAAAGAGTTTGAGGTGTTCAGTCCCTCAGCCTGGCGAAGGAGGAGGCCTACCAAACAAGGTAATTACGAGTGTCAATGACGATACCCGGCAATTTCTACAACTCTCTTGACAGACCAGTTAAAAGAAATGAATTTATTCAGTTTTAGCAATTAAAAACCTCTAACTTGCTCTTTCTTGGTCAAGAATCTTTTTCAAGCGCACTCCCGCTCTACCAGATGACCGCACAGCAACACCACTGAACAATGCTGTGGTAATACCTTACAAGAGGCGGAAAAGGGGCATTTATTAATGGTGAAAGGTTTCCTTTAACAAATGTCTTGACATGTTCATAAATGTTTTTTCCACGACACTACTGGACCACCGAACTAGTCCACCACGACACTACTGGACCACCGAACTAGTCCACCACGACACTACTGGACCACCGAACTAGTCCACCACGACACTACTGGACCACCGAACTAGTCCACCACGACACTACTGGACCACCGAACTAGTCCACCACGACACTACTGGACCACCGAACTAGTCCACCACGACACTACTGGACCACCGAACTAGTCCACCACGACACTACTGGACCACCGAACTAGTCCACCACTACACTACCAGACCACAGAACTAGCCCACCACTACACTACCAGACCACCGAACTAGTCCATCACTACACTACCAGACCACCGAACTAGTCCATCACTACACTACCAGACCACCGAACTAGTCCATCACTACACTACCAGACCACCGAACTAGTCCATCACTACACTACCAGACCACAGAACTAGTCCATCACTACACTACCAGACCACAGAATTAGTCCATCACTACACTACCAGACCACAGAACTAGCCCACCACTACACTACCAGACCACCGAACTAGTCCACCACTACACTACCAGACCACCGAACTAGTCCATCACTACACTACCAGACCACAGAACTAGTCCACCACTACACTACCAGACCACAGAACTAGTCCATCACTACACTACCAGACCACAGAATTAGTCCATCACTACACTACCAGACCACAGAACTAGCCCACCACTACACTACCAGACCACCGAACTAGTCCACCACTACACTACCAGACCACCGAACTAGTCCATCACTACACTACCAGACCACAGAACTAGTCCATCACTACACTACCAGACCACCGAACTAGTCCATCACTACACTACCAGACCACCGAACTAGTCCATCACTACACTACCAGACCACAGAACTAGTCCATCACTACACTACCAGACCACAGAATTAGTCCATCACTACACTACCAGACCACAGAACTAGCCCACCACTACACTACCAGACCACCGAACTAGTCCACCACTACACTACCAGACCACCGAACTAGTCCATCACTACACTACCAGACCACAGAACTAGTCCACCACTACACTACCAGACCACAGAACTAGTCCATCACTACACTACCAGACCACAGAATTAGTCCATCACTACACTACCAGACCACAGAACTAGCCCACCACTACACTACCAGACCACCGAACTAGTCCACCACTACACTACCAGACCACCGAACTAGTCCATCACTACACTACCAGACCACAGAACTAGTCCATCACTACACTACCAGACCACCGAACTAGTCCATCACTACACTACCAGACCACCGAACTAGTCCATCACTACACTACCAGACCACAGAACTAGTCCATCACTACACTACCAGACCACAGAACTAGTCCACCACTACACTACCAGACCACAGAACTAGTCCATCACTACACTACCAGACCACCGAACTAGTCCATCACTACACTACCAGACCACAGAACTAGTCCACCACTACACTACCAGACCACCGAACTAGTCCATCACTACACTACCAGACCACCGAACTAGTCCATCACTACACTACCAGACCACAGAACTAGTCCACCACTACACTACCAGACCACCGAACTAGTCCATCACTACACTACCAGACCACAGAACTAGTCTACCACTACACTACCAGACCACCGAACTAGTCCACCACTACACTACCAGACCATAGAACTAGTCCACCACTACATTACCAGACCACAGAACTAGTCCACCACTACACTACCAGACCACCGAATTAGTCCACCACTACACCACCAGACCACCGAACTACCCCACCATGACACTACTGGACCACCGAACTAGCCCACCACTACACTACCAGACCACCGAACTAGCCCACCACTACACTACCAGACCACCGAATTAGTCCATCACTACACTACCAGACCACCGAACTAGTCCACCACTACACTACCAGACCACCGAACTAGTCCACCACCACACTACCAGACCACCGAATTAGTCCACCACTACACTAACAGACCACCGAACTAGTCCACCACTACACTACAAGACCACCGAACTAGTCCACCACTACACTACCAGACCACCGAATTAGTCCTCCACTACACTAACAGACCACCGAACTAGTCCACCACTACACTACCAGACCACAGAACTAGTCCACCACTACACTACCAGACCATAGAACTAGTCCACCACTACATTACCAGACCACAGAACTAGTCCACCACTACACGACCAGACCACCGAACTAGCCCACCGCTACACTACCAGACCACCGAACTAGCCCACCGCTACACTACCAGACCACCGCACTAGCCCACCACGACACTACTGGACCACCGAACTAGTCCACCACTACACAACCAGACCACCGAACTAGCCCACCACTACACTACCAGACCACCGAACTAGTCCACCACTACACTACCAGCCCACCTAACTAGCCCACCACTACACTACCAGACCACCGAACTAGCCCACCACTATACTACTAGACCACCGAACTAGCCCACCACTACCAGAACACGGCACTACCCCACAACTACACTATCAGACAACCACACTAGCCCACCACCACTACACTACCAGACCACCACTCCACCAGACCACCACACTAGCCCCCACTACATTACCAGACCACCATATTAGATCACCATTACATTACCAGACCATTACACTAGCCCGTCACCACACTAGCCCATCCCCACACCACCACTACACTACCAGACCACCAAACTAGCCCACCACCACCACACTACCAGGCCATCGCAATACCATACCACTGCCACTAGAAGACCACCTCAACACTAACAGAACACTACACTACCAGACCACCACACTACCAGACCAAACTAGCCCACCACCACCACACTACCAGACCACCAAACTAGCCCATCACCACCACACTACCAGACCACCACACTAGCCCACCACCACACTAGCCTATCACCACACCAACATACTCCCAGACCAACACACTACCAGACCACCTCAACACTTCCAGACCACTACATTAGCCCACCACCACACTAGCTCACCACCACACCAATACACTACCAGACCAACATACTACCAGACCAACACACTACCAGACCACCTCAACACTACCAGACCACCACACTAGCTCATCACCACACCAATACACTACCAGACCAACACACTTCCAAACCACCTCAACACTACCAGACCACCACACTAGCTCATCACCACACCAATACACTACCAGACCAACACACTTCCAAACCACCTCAACACTACCAGACCACCACACCACACTACCATCCACCCCGCTAACTGCTGAGATGCAGATGCGGGTCATTACGAGTTTCTCTACTGAGAAGACGTTTAAATTAAATTACTCTTGAGCAGTATTTACGGCGTCGTGGAGTCGTGGGGTGTTGGTGACACCTTCACACACACACACACACACACACACACACACACACACACACACACACACACACACACACACACACACACACACACACACACACACACACACACACACATTACACACATACACATTACACACACACATACACATTACACCAGCTTCAAGACGAGGTATGACAAAGCTCAGGGAGCAGAGAGAAGACCTAGTAGCGATCAGTGAAGAGGCGGGACCAGGAGCTGAGTCTAGATCCCTGCAACTACAACTAGGTGAGGACAGTTAGGTGAGTACACA
>NC_069407.1:7061842-7064342 GCF_026875155.1 Cherax quadricarinatus | reverse complement strand
GTTCCCCGGGAGTGCCAGCGACCACAGCAGCAGTAGCGGCTGAGTGCTCAAACTGAAGCAGGCTAAGCAGCAGCAACAGCAGGAGTAGCAGCAACGACAGCAGTAGCAGCAACAGGTGCAGCAGCAGGGTGTTCAAACTGAGGCAGCAGCAGCAGCAGCAGCAGTGGCAACAAGATTTTAAAACCATATCAACTGTCGGTCTGTTGTCTCTTGACATACGAGGTTAAGCTGTAGTTAAATATTACAAATACTTCTACTCTACTCCTGGAAATTAACATATAACATCAAACGTTGTTTCATCTCCTCCGAAATGTATTTTCTGTGACATCTTATCTTTAGAATAATTTAATTTTAAGAAATCAGGATCACTCTAGTTGAACTAACTTTTAGATTGTTGCATGCAAATCTCGCCATTTTGATAATTATGATTGGTAATATTAAAATAAGAATTTATTCATGATAAAATCTGAAAATTGTTATATAGAGCAGTTAAATCAATTCTAGTAGTTATTTTAATAGTCTTATTCCCTGTCTTGCAAGTAGGATTGCTAAACAGTTCAAGAGTCAAACTCTCATAATTTCATTCTCCACTTTCCTTTTGGCTAATTCTACGTAGAATTGGGATAGTAATTTAATCTTACACTAGTAAATCGCATATAGTTCTCTATCTCAGCAGCAAGAACCTAGCAATAAGAAGGAGATCAAGAGGAGGGAAAAGGGGATTTCTTCTTGGGAATAGGATCAAAGGATCTACTAATAACAGCAGGAGGTAGAAGACACGTAAAAACAATACCTCGCGGTCTTACAACAGAAATCCTTGGGACGTGTTGTTGTACGTAGGGTGAGGGTAATAGCTTAGCGCTGTGGTGGGTTACTCTCTGTTATAACCCAGCAGATGTCGCATATTGAAGGAAGGGAGGAGGGGGTTAAAGTGCCTTGATGATACGAGCAAATGTGATAGGCAGCTGAGGCGTATCTCCAGGAATCCAAAGTACGAACCACAGCCCGGTCAAGAGTCTCTTGGTAATTCCCTTTACGTATGACGGGAGGCTGTTGAACAGTCTTGAGCTCCGGACACTTAGTGTACTTATGGCAGATGTGATATTGACACTGTTGTGATCCTTGAAGGTGAGATCCTCTGACATTAACACTCCCGAGTTGGATGAATCTCATTGAAGCTAGCTGGCCCAGTGGCTAACGCGACGGTCTGGAGTTTTGAGACTCTGATCGCGGGTTCAAACCCGCGATCAGAGAAGAATTCAGAGAAGAATTCGGAACAGATATATCTGTTCCAGGGACATCTTTAATGATGTCTAAATTAATGTCTCATATATGCATTGTATACAGAATTGTTACAGAATTACTAAAATCTTTGACTGAGAAATAAATTCTCATCCGGATACATAGAAAATAAGAATGAATTAAATTTAGCAACATCACAAATTTCCACCCTCATAATTTGTCTTGCTGTCTGTTGCTCGTTTGATGCTAACACTGATGCTGCTTATTCTATACTGATTTATAGTCCACATATATATAATTAAAATGAAAATAAGGTTCAGCGGATAATTTAACGACCAATATCAGGCGTAGTCGTACAGATGCACTCTGAACTCTAGTGACTATGATCCTCAACGACCCACACATCAGAACATAATCAGGTTACATGCAGGTGCTATAGTCATCTCTTATTTTCTTGCAGCTGCTCATGTTCAACTGTTTTGTACGCCGTCAGCTGACAATGACTGCTACAGGTTATGCATGGCACAGCTACAAACGATAAATAAATGTATCTAAGAGTGTTGATCTATGGATTCTATACAAAGATACGTAAGTGAACGAGTTGTTCAGTCTGATATTGTCCATTTCTTACTGAATGCTGGATATATTAACTGATATAAGAAGAAAGTCAGTAAACACCATGAATGGAAGACAACCATCTGTCTATATCATAAAGCAGAAGACTCAGAGGTGAGGGGGTAAAGGAGGAGGGGTAATAGCATCTTCTTCATCGCTGGAACCGACAACATAACACAAGGGCACATGACCCCTTCCATAGAGCAGAATTATCCCTATCTTAGCCTCCGAACGATGAAGTCAGTGGAATAGGGTGTAAGCATCACATGCGACCGCAAGGAAGTTGGTGCCAAGAAGACGCAGGTAACCTACCAGTTGCACACACACACACGTCTCGTGTCTCTTTGTGGACGAGCTTCAGTTATGCCACTCACTGAAGATCCATAGAAATAAAACTGCCAGCTCATCCTGCAGTCGGTGCAGATGAAATGGAAGTAGATTCCATATACATTGGTTTGTTATCTTGTTGCGTGAGACTTCCAGGAGCAAGGAAGACAATATTCACAAGGATTTCTTTACTGGAAGAGTAGTCCCTGGGATGGATGGATTTCCAACTGCTGGCAACTGCTGAGCCCAGAGGTCTGAGTAGCAAATGGTGGTGGGTGGTGGGGCTAGGCGGCGATGGTGGTAGTGGCAGGAATAA
>NC_069407.1:6996842-7059342 GCF_026875155.1 Cherax quadricarinatus | reverse complement strand
GAACTGGCAGGGAAGCCAGATAATGAGATGATGGAATATGTTGCAACAATGTGCAAGGAGGCTGAGGAGAGGTTTGTACCCAAGGGTAACAGGACTAATGAAAAAGTCAGGATGAGCCCATGGTTCACTCAAAGGTGCAGGGAGGCAAAAACCAAGTGTGCTAGGGTATGGAAGAAATATAGAAGGCAAAGGACCCAGGAGAGTAAGGAGAGCAGTCTTAGAGCCAGAAATGAATATGCACAGATAAGAAGGGAGGCCCAACGACAATATGAAAACGACATAGCAGCGAAGGCCAAATCTGACCCGAAGCTGTTATACAGCCACATCAGGAGGAAAACAACAGTCAAGGACCAGATAATCAGGCTAAGGAAGGAAGGAGGAGAGATGACAAGAAATGACCGTGAAGTATGTGAGGAACTCAACAAGAGATTTAAAGAAGTGTTCACAGAGGAGACAGAAGGGGCTTCAGAAAGACGGAGAGGTGGGGCACACCACCAAGTGCTGGACACAGTACACACAACCAAAGAAGAAGTGAAGAGACTTCTGAGTGAGCTAGAGACCTCAAAGGCAATGGGGCCGGATAACATCTCTCCATGGGTCCTGAGAGAGGGAGCAGAGGCGCTATGTGTACCCCTAACAACAATATTCAATACATCTATCGAAACAGGGAGATTGCCTGAGGCATGGAAGACAGCAAATGTAGTCCCAATCTTTAAAAAGGAGACAAACATGAAGCACTAAACTACAGACCAGTGTCACTGACATGTATAGTATGCAAAGTCATGGAGAAGATTATCAGGAGAATAATGGTGGAACACCTAGAAAGGAATGATCTCTTCAACAGCAGCCAACATGGCTTCAGGGATGGGAAATCCTGTGTCAAAAACCTACTGGAGTTCTATGACATGGTGACAGCAGTAAGACAAGAGAGAGAGGGGTGGGTGGATTGCATTTTCTTGGACTGCAAGAAGGCGTTTGACACAGTTCCACACAAGAGATTAGTGCAAAAACTGGAGGACCAAGCAGGGATAACAGGGAAGGCACTACAATGGATCAGGGAATACTTGTCAGGAAGACAGCAGCTAGTCATGGTACGTGGCGAGGTGTCAGAGTGGGCACCTGTGACCAGCGGAGTCCCACAGGGGTCAGTCCTAGGACCAGTGCTGTTTCTGGTATTTGCGAACGACATGACGGAAGGAATAGACTCCGAAGTGTCCCTGTTTGCAGATGATGTGAAGTTGATGAGAAGAATTCATTCGATCGAAGACCAGGCAGAACTACAAAGGGATCTGGACAGGCTACAGACCTGGTCCAGCAATTGGCTCCTGGAGTTCAACCCCACCAAGTGCAAAGTCATGAAGATTGGGGAAAGGCAAAGAAGACCGCAGACGGAGTACAGTCAAAGGGGCCAGAGGCTACAAACCTCACTCAAGGAAAAAGATCTTGGGGTGAGTATAACACCAGGCACATCTCCTGAAGCGCACATCAACCAAATAACTGCTGCAGCATATGGGCGCCTAGCAAACCTCAGAACAGCATTCCGACATCTTAATAAGGAGTCGTTCAGGACCCTGTACACCGTGTACGTTAGGCCCATATTGGAGTATGCGGCACCAGTTTGGAACCCACACCTAGCCAAGCACGTAAAGAAACTAGAGAAAGTGCAAAGGTTTGCAACAAGACTAGTCCCAGAGCTAAGAGGTATGTCCTACGAGGAGAGGTTAAGGGAAATCAACCTGACGACACTGGAGGGCAGGAGAGATAGGGGGGACATGATAACGACATACAAAATACTGAGAGGAATTGACAAGGTGGACAAAGACAGGATGTTCCAGAGACTTGACACAGCAACAAGGTGACACAGTTGGAAGTTGAAGACACAGATGAATCAGAGGGATGTTAGGAAGTATTTCTTCATCCACAGAGTAGTCAGGAAGTAGAATAGTTTGGGAAGCGACGTAGTGGAGGCAGGATCCATACATAGCTTTAAGCAGAGGTATGATAAAGCTCACGGTTTAGGGGGAGGGACCTAGTAGCTTGGACTCGACCCCTGCAACCTCAACTAGGTGAGTACAACTAGGTGAGTATACACACACACACACACACACACACACACACACACTGCAATGGATAAGAGAATACCTGACAGGGAGGCAGCAACGAGTCATGGTACGTGAAGAGGTATCACAGTGGGCGCCTGTTACGAGCGGGGTCCCACAGGGGTCAGTTCTAGGACCAGTGCTATTTTTGATATATGTGAACGACATGATGGAAAGGAATAGACTCTGAAGTGTCCCTTTTCCCAGATGACGTGAAATTGATGAGAAGAATTAAATCGGACGAGGGTGAGGCAGGACGCAAAGGACCTGGACAGGCTGGACATGTGGTCCAGCAATGGCTTCTCGAATTCAATCCAGCCAAATGCAAAGTCATGAAGATTGGGGAGGGCAAAGAAGACCGCAGGGCGGGGTATAGGCTAGGTGGACCAAAGACTACAGACCTCACTCAGGGAAAAAAGACCTTGGGGTGACCTTTAAAACCGAGCACATCACCCGGGGGCACACATCAACCAAATAACCGCTGCAGCATAGGGCGCCTGGGAAACCTGAGAATAGCGTTCCGAAACCCTTTAAAAAGGAATCGTTCAAGGGCCTGTACACTGTGTAGTTAGGCCCCCTATGGAGTATGCAGCACCAGTCTGGAACCCACACCTGGTCAAGCACGTCAGAAAATTAGAGAAAGTACAAAAGGTTGTAACAAGGCTAGTTCCAGAGCTCAAGGGAATGTCGTACGAGGAAAGGTTAAGGGAAATCGGACTGACGACACTGGAGGACAGAAGGTCAGGGGAGACATGATAACGACATACAAGATACTGCGGGGAATTGACAAGGTGGACAGAGATAGGATGTTCAGAGAGGGACACAGGGACAAGGGGTCACAACTGGAAGCTGAAGACTCAGACGAGTGACAGGGACGTTAGGAAGTATTTCTTCAGTCATAGAAGTTGTCAGCAAGTGGAATAGCTAGCAAGTGAAGTAGTGGAGGCAGGAAACATACATAGTTTTAAGAAGAGGTATGACAACGCTCAGGAAGCAAAGAGAGAGAGGATCCAGTAGCGGTCAGTGAAGAGGCGGGGCCAGGAGCTGAGTCTCGACCCCTGCAACCACAATTAGGTGAGTACAATTAGGTGAGTACACACACACACACACTCACACTGCACACTGTGTACATTAGGCCCATACTGGTGTATGCAGCACCACTTTGAAGCATGTGAGGAAACTAGAGAAAGTGCAAAGGTTTGCAACAAGACTAGTCCCGTAGCTAAGGGGTATGTCCTACGAGGAGAGGTTAAGGAAAATCGACTTGACGACACTGAAAGACAGGAGAGATAGGGAGGATATAATAACGACATATAAATTACTGAGAGGAATCGTCAAGGTGGCCAGAGACAGGATGTTCCAGAGATGGGACACAACAACAAGGGGACACAGTTAGAAGTTGAAGACTCAGGTGAATCACAGGGATGTTAGGAAGTATTTCTTTAGCCACAGAATAGTCAGGAAGTGGAATAGTCTGGGAAGTGATGTATTGGAAGGAGGATCCATGCATAGCTTTAAGGAGAGGTATGATAAAGCTCTTGGAGCAGGAAGAGTGACCCAGTAGCGACCAGTGAAGAGGCGGGGCCAGGAGCTATGACTCGACCCCTGCAACCACAACTAGGTGAGTACTCTCTCTCTCTCTCTCTCTCTCTCTCTTTCTCTCTCTCTCTCTCTCTTCTCTCTCTCTTCTCTCTCTCTCTCTCTCTCTCTACTCCCCTCTTCTTTTTCTTCTCTCTCTCTCTCTCTCTCTCCCCTTCTCTCTCTCTCTCTGTATATATATTATATATATATTTTTTTTTATCACACTGGCCATTCCCACCAAGGCAGGGTGGCCCGAAAAAGAAAAACTTTCACCATCATTCACTCCATCACTGTCTTGCCAGAAGGGTGCTTTACACTTCAGTTTTTAAACTGCAACATTAACACCCCTCCTTCAGAGTGCAGGCAATGTACTTCCCATCTCCAGGACTCAAGTCCGGCCTGCCGGTTTCCCTGAACCCCTTCATAAATGTTACTTTGCTCACACTCCAACAGCACGTCAAGTATTAAAAACCATTTGTCTCCATTCACTCCTATCAAACACGTTCACGCATGCCTGCTGGAAGTCCAAGCCCCTCGCACACAAAACCTCCTTTACCCCCTCCGTCCAACCTTTCCTAGGCCGCCCCCTACCCTGCCTTCCTTCCACTGCAGACTGATACACTCTTGAAGTATTCTGTTTCGCTCCATTCTCTCCACATGTCCGAACCACCTCAACAACCCTTCCTCAGCCCTCTGGACAACAGTTTTGGTAATCCCGCACTCATCCTAACTTCCAAACTACGAATTCTCTGCATTATATTCACACCACACATGCTCTCAGACATGACATCTCCACTGCCTCCAGCCTTCTTCTCGCTGCAACATTCATCACCCATGCTTCACACCCATATAAGAGCGTTGGTAAAACTATACTCTCATACATTCCTCTCTTTGCCTCCAAGGACAAAGTTCTTTGTCTCCACAGACTCCTAAGTGCACCACTCACCTTTTCCCCTCATCAATTCTATGATTCACCTCATCTTTCATAGACCCATCCGCTGACACGTCACTCCCAGATATCTGAATACATTCACCTCCTCCGTACTCTCTCCCTCCAATCTGATATCCATCTTTCATCACCTAATCTTTTTGTTATCTCATAACCTTACTCTTTCTGTATTCACTTTCAATTTCTTCTTTTGCACACCCTCCCAAATTCATCCACCAATCTCTGCAACTTCTCTTCAGAATCTCCCAAGAGCACAGTGTCATCAGCAAAGAGCAACTGTTACAACTCCCACTTTATGTGTGATTCTTTATCTTTTAACTCCACGCCTCTTGCCAAGACCCTCGCATTTACTTCTCTTACAACCCCATCTATAAATATATATATATATATATATATATATATATATATATATTATATATATATATATATATATATATATATATATATATATATATATATATATATATATATATATATATATATATATATATATATATATATAAAATATATATATAATATATATATATATAATATATGCAATAAGATCACAGTAAACAGGTGATTTCAGAATATGCAAAACAACCACTCTGAAAGAATAGAGAAATTCCAAGCGCTTTCGTGACTACTCACATTATCAAGGAACTATGAAAGTAAAGCATCAAGGAAGGTATATAAGGTGTCTGGCCAGCACCTCACTATCAGATCCCACAACGGTTAAACACCTGACGCGCGCCGACCCAACTTGGATAGGTCCTTTGCACAACTCACCCACAAACTATTCTACCCAAGAAAATTTAAAAATTATTATTTGTCCAGTGTAATATTAAATTCTTCCCAAATTCTATTAATTACAAATGGATCTAAATATATATATATATATATATATATATATATATATATATATATATATATATTATATATATATATATTATATATATATATATATATATATATATATATATATATATATATATATATATATATATATATATATATATATATATATATATGCATCTACCTTGGCTGATACCTATCTCCAATACACAGGGAGGAAGGAGGGGCAGCTGCCAGCTTCAGGGAGTCCCAAAAGTCTAGAAAATATGGAGAACTTGCCCATCATTATATGTTTGTTCCCATAGGTCAGAGACCCTTGGCTCATGGGAAAGAGTGCATCTAAATTCCTTAAGGAGCTGGGAAAAAGATCATCAGGGTAACTAGGGATCCCAGGGCAGCTAGTTTTCTGTTCCAGCGGCTCAGTGCGGCTGTTCAAAGGGGTAATGCATGCTGTATTTTGGACACGCCCAGCTCTGAGGAGCTGGATGAGATTTCACCTTATAATCGGTGATACACACGTAACAACATGTACCGTATATGCCACCTTTATATCAATAATGTATCTCTTAAATCTTCTGTACATATTATGTAATAAAATATTCCTATTAGTAAAAAAAAAATAAATATGAAAAGATGGGGTGGTAGGGAAGTGAATATTCAAACGGCTTCAGGAAGAAATCCAAATATTTTTCCTTGAAGCCTTTTTATCCACTTCTCCGAGGCTATGGGTCCCACAATTTACACCAGAGGTGGACCCCTTATTATATATATATATAATATATATATATATATATTATATATATTATATTATAATATATATTATATAATATATTATATATACATATATATATAATATATATGTATAAATAATATATATATATATATATATATATATATATATATATATATATATATATATATATATATATATATATATATATATATATATATATATATATATATATATATATATATATATATATATATTTATATACCATCTGTCGACAAGTGCCTTTGACAGCCAGTAACTAACACAGCCCAGAAAAATTAAGTGACTAAATCTATACTTATCTAATTTGAATCCATTATTGCGGGTTCTTCCTTGGAGAGACATCCTTGACTATCCAACTCTGCAAACTAATTTCTAGCTTCTTCTGTGACGCTTCTTATAGTTTTCAAAAAGGGTTCTCTTATGTCTGTAATTTCATCACTCTTTGAGACACTTGCAATTTAACATCGCGTCTCATGATTCAGTTTATTTAAAACTAGGTTAGCCAATATATCGCCTTTTTATCAATCTTACTTCAGTTATGTCAATTTGTTCGAGTCTGACTTCAAAAACTGACATGTTGCATTCTAATCTTACTCAAGTAATGAGGAGATGGAGTCGAAGATGATTGATGCTGTGTTTGTAGACGGCTATGTTGCCTCATTCCACCACCAGTCCCAGCGACTCACTCTCACCCTTGTCGTTCTTCATACCTTGGATCTAAAGTCCTTTAAGAAGCCTGTGTTAATTTATATTTTCCTTTATACCTGATTTCTTTTCTTCATTCGCTAACCATAATTAAGTGAGCGGTTTTGCATTTGCTGTGACTTAGTCTTCAAAAATATATATACATAAGCTATGTTGGCATGTGTTTGTCGTCCTTCGCTTACTCTCCATTTGTTCCTGAACGCAATATTGCAGCTACCTCCAGCAGCCTCGCCACACCGCCCATGATTTATTAATAAACACTATACACGGAGAGGGATAAAACACCCGGTTCGTTTTACCGCAGCGTGGCATTGTTCCCAGACTGTGTATGCAAGGACATCAAAACTTGGCTTTGTAAACATCATCCGTCATTATCATTCGTGCATTAAAAAGTTTTCATAGATATATTGAGAAATATCTCATCAGGATGCAGATACGTTCGACGGGTTTTGACAATACATCAAATCTTCTCTAACTGCAAGAGCTTCTCTCCTCCTTCCTTCCTTGGATACTATTAAAACAAACAGGAAATAAAGGAATTCATTTCGATAAATATCAGATCGTCGGCGACGGCGTCTTGTTAAGACTGCTGCAATCTGTGTGAAGTGCGAAAGACCAATGATAGAACATCCCAAAGTATCGGCTATTATATGTCTTATGCAGCTTCGTCTTTTGTACATGGTGGGTGGTTGAGGCGGGTGCTGGAATAACGACCGTATCATAGCCCCATTGATCACTCGGGCGCTCCACAAAGGTCTTTGTTGTGGCTTCGGAGAGAGGGAAGGAAGGAGTGAACATCAAGTAGGTACGATTCTCCTACTCTGAAGTACCCACACACTGTAGTGACGACTGGGAGAAGGAAAATCAAGCAGGTACGATTCTCCTACTTAGGAGAATCGTATCCGGAAGGAGGGAAGATCAGATATTACGACTCACCTGCTCTGCAAGACGACAATATTTACCCTCACACCCGGCAGAGAAACTGATAAATGACTTCATTAACACATCCTTCACCATCAAGATATTGTTTTATTGGTTCTGCATTTTTATTGTGAGACGAGTGGATTACAGGCACACTGACTGATGGTAACATATGTGCCTGACATACACACGGATGTTAACGTAAGTAAATTGCCTGTACATGTATACTTATGCTACCGTTTGTGGCTTTTCTGTACAGTGAAGTTGATGGTAACAAAGGAGGCTCCTTGATACCCGTCAAGAGCTTTTGGAACAAGTAAGTTTGCCGACGACATTGAAATAAGGTGTAAGATAATTTCTGATGGGGATATTCGATAGCTACAGGATAACCTGGATAGGTTAATGTTATGGTCGGAGAAGTGATTGATGCAGTTCAGTGAGAACGAATGTAAAGTTCTGCTTCTAGGAAAAGAAAATAACTATGGTTCTTATAAGCTAAATCATGTAGATCTTAAAATGAATGCGGAAAAGATTTAGAAGTTCAGGTTGACAAAAATTTAAAGCGAAGGCATTAAAGCTAATATAACTCTTGGCTTAATATGTAGAAGTATAAATGATAGGTCTCCATATTACAGAATGGACATAAATGCTCTGAAGGAAAAACACGTAGAATTAGGAGAGATATGACTGTAGCGTGCAAATGGAAAATAGAATAAAGGGGATATAAATAACGTGCTGAAAATATCTAGGCTCCAGCCTTAGTGCTAGATACCTACGTTGTCTCATTCCATCGCCAGTCCAAGCTAGATATTTTTCAGTCCCGGCTAGATATTTTCAGTCTCTGCTAGATATTTTCAGTCCAGGCTAGATATTTTCAGTCTATGCTAGATATTTTGAGTCCCCGCTAGATATTTTCAGGCCCCGCTAGATATTTTCAGTCCTCGCTAGATATTTTCAGTCTCCGCTAGATATTTTCGGTCCCGGCTAGATATTTTCAGTCCAGGCTAGATATTGTCAGTCCCGACTAGATATTTTCAGTCACCGCTAGATATTTTCAGTCACCACTAGATATTTTCAGTCCCCGCTAGATATTTTCAGTCTTCGCTAGACATTTTCAGTCCTGGCTAGATATTTTCAGTCCCCGATAGATATTTTCAGTCCCCGCTAGATATTTTCAGTCCCCGATAGATATTTTCAGTCCCCGCTAGATATTTTCAGTCTCCGCTAGATATTTTCAGTCCCCGATAGATATTTTCAGTCCCCGCTAGATATTTTCAGTCACCGCTAGATATTTTCGGTCCCGGCTAGATATTTTCAGTCTCTGCTAGATATTTTCAGTCCAGGCTGGATATTTTCAGTCTCTGCTAGATATTTTGAGTCCCCGCTAGATATTTTCAGGCCCCGCTAGATATTTTCAGTCCTCGCTAGATATTTTCAGTCTCCGCTAGATATTTTCGGTCCCGGCTAGATATTTTCAGTCCAGGCTAGATATTGTTAGTCCCGACTAGATATTTTCAGTCACCGCTAGATATTTTCAGTCCCCGCTAGATATTTTCAGTCCCCGCTAGATATTTTCAGTCTCCGCTAGACATTTTCAGTCCTGGCTAGATATTTTCAGTCCCCGATAGATATTTTCAGTCCCCGCTAGATATTTTCAGTCCCCGATAGATATTTTCAGTCCCCGCTAGATATTTTCAGTCCCCGCTTGATATTTTCAGTCCCCGATAGATATTTTCAGTCCCCGCTAGACATTTTCAGTCCCGGCTAGATGTTTTCAGTCCCTGCTAGATATTTTCAGCCCCGCTAGATATTTTCAGTCCCCGCTAGATATTTTAAGTCCTGGCTAGATATTTTTAGTCCTGACTAAATATTTCCAGTCCCAGCTAGATATTTTCAGTCCGGACTAGATATTTTCAGTCCCCGTTAGATATTTTCAGTCCCCGCTAGATATTTTCAGTTCACGCTAGATATTTTCATTCCCCGCTAGATATTTTCAGTCCCCGCTAGATATTTTCAGCCCCCGCTAGATATTTTCAGTTCACGCTAGATATTTTCAGTCCTCGCTAGATATTTTCAGTCCCCGCTAGATATTTTCAGCCCCCGCTTGATATTTTCAGTCCCCGATAGATATTTTCAGTCTCTGTTAGATATTTTGAGTCCCAGCTAGATATTTTCAATCCCCGCTAAACATTTTCAGTTTCCACTAGATATTTTCATTCCCCACTAGATATTTTTAGTCCCCGCTAGATATTTTCAGTCCCCGCTAGATATTTTCAGTCACCACTAGATATTTTCAGTCCCCACTAGATATTTTCAGTCCCCACTAGATATTTTCAGTCTCCACTAAATATTTTCAGTCCCCACTAGATATTTTCAGTCCCCACTAGATATTTTCAGTCTCCACTAAATATTTTCAGTCCCGGCTAGATATTTTCAGTCCCCACTAAATATTTTCAGTCCGGCTAGATATTTTCAGCCTCCGCTAGATATTTTCAGTCCCAGGTAGATATTTTCAGTCCCGACTAGATATTTTCAGTCCCGGCTAGATATTTTCAGTCCCCGCTAAATATTTTCAGTCCCGGCTAGATATTTTCAGCCTCCGCTAGATATTTTCAGGTCCCAGTAGATATTTTCAGTCCCGACTAGATATTTTCAGTCCCGGCTAGATATTTTCAGTCCCCGCTAAATATTTTCAGTCCCGGCTAGATATTTTCAGCCTCCGCTAGATATTTTCAGTCCCAGGTAGATATTTTCAGTCCCGACTAGATATTTTCAGTCCCGACTAGATATTTTCAGTCCCGGCTAGATATTTTCAGCCTCCGCTAGATATTTTCAGTCCCAGGTAGATATTTTCAGTCCCGACTAGATATTTTCAGTCCCGACTAGATATTTTCAGTCCCGCGCTAGATATTTTCAGTCCCCGCTAAATATTTTCAGTCCCGGCTAGATATTTTCAGCCTCCGCTAGATATTTTCAGTCCCAGGTAGATATTTTCAGTCCCGGCTAGATATTTTCAGTCCCCGCTAAATATTTTCAGTCCCGGCTAGATATTTTCAGCCTCCGCTAGATATTTTCAGTCCCAGGTAGATATTTTCAGTCCCGACTGATATTTCAGTCCCGGCTAGATATTTTTCAGTCCCCGCTAAATATTTTCAGTCCCGGCTAGATATTTTCAGCCTCCGCTAGATATTTTCAGTCCCCGACTAGATATTTTCAGTCCCTGCTAAATATTTCAGTCCCGGCTAGATATTTTCAGCCTCCGCTAGATATTTTCAGTCCCGGCTAGATATTTTCAGCCTCCGCTAGATATTTTCAGTCCCGGCTAGATATTTTCAACCAAAACAGGACTCGCAACAGTGGACATATTTAGATTTCGAAACCACAGAGAAGAATACTCATTTTGAACAGATTTGTAGATGAGTGGAACATACGCCCAGGTAGCATCATTGTAGATGAGTGGAACAAACGCTCAGGTAGCATCATTGTAGATGAGTGGAACAAACGCTCAGGTAGCATCATTGTAGATGAGTGGAACAAACGCTCAGGTAGCATCATTGTAGATGAGTGGAACAAACGCCCAGGTAGCATCATTGTAGATGAGTGGAACAAACGCCCAGGTAGCATCATTGTAGATGAGTGGAACAAACGCTCAGGTAGCATCATTGTAGATGAGTGGAACAAACGCTCAGGTAGCATCATTGTAGATGAGTGGAACAAACGCTCAGGTAGCATCATTGTAGATGAGTGGAACAAACGCTCAGGTAGCATCATTGTAGATGAGTGGAACAAACGCTCAGGTAGCATCATTGTAGATGAGTGGAACAAACGCCCAGGTAGCATCATTGTAGATGAGTGGAACAAACGCCCAGGTAGCATCATTGTAGATGAGTGGAACAAACGCTCAGGTAGCATCATTGTAGATGAGTGGAACAAACGCCCAGGTAGCATCATTGTAGATGAGTGGAACAAACGCCCAGGTAGCATCATTGTAGATGAGTGGAACAAACGCTCAGGTAGCATCATTGTAGATGAGTGGAACAAACGCCCAGGTAGCATCATTGTAGATGAGTGGAACAAACGCCCAGGTAGCATCATTGTAGATGAGTGGAACAAACGCCCAGGTAGCATCATTGTAGATGAGTGGAACAAACGCCCAGGTAGCATCATTGTAGATGAGTGGAACAAACGCCCAGGTAGCATCATTGTAGATGAGTGGAACATGGGGAAGCAAAGTTACTAGTTATGGGTGATTTCAATCACAAGGAGATTGACTGGGAAAACCTGGAGCCCCATGGGGGTCCCGAAACATGGAGAGCCAAGATGATGGATGTGGTACTAGAGAACCTCATGCATCAACATGTTAGAGACACTACCAGAGAGAGGAGAGGATGAACCAGCAAGGTTGGACCTTGTATTCACCTTGAGTAGTTCTGACATCAAGAATATCATGTATGAAAGGCCCCTGGGAGCTAGTGATCATGTGGTTCTGTGCTTCGACTACATAGTTGAGCTCCAAGTGGAGAGAGCAGCAGGAATAGGCTGGGAAAAACCAAACTACAAAAGGGGGAGCTACTTAGGCTTGAGGAACTTCCTTCAAAACATTCAGTGGGAGAGGGAACTGACAGGAAAACCAGTACAAGAAATGATGGACTATATGGCAACAAAATGCAAGGAGGCAGAGGAGAGGTTTGTTCCCAAGGGAAACAGAAATAATGGGAAGAACAGAATGAGTCCTTGGTTCACCCAAAGGTGTAGGGAGACAAAAACTAGGTGTACTAGAGGATGGAAAAGGTACAGAAGACAGAGAACTCAGGAAAATAAAGAGATTAGCCGAAGAGCCAGAAACGAATATGCACAGATAAGAAGGGAGGCTCAGCGGCAATACGAAAATGACATAGCATCGAAAGTCAAGACTGACCCGAAGCCGTTGTACAGCCACATCAGGAGGAAAACAACAGTCAAGGACCAGGTAATCAGACTGAGAAGAAGGGTGATGGGGAATTCACAAGAAACGACCAGGAGGTATGTCAGAGCTCAACACAAGATTTAAAGAAGTATTTACAGTGGAAACCAGTAGGACTCCAGGAAATCAGAGCAGGGGGGTGCACCAGCAAGTGCTGGATGAGGTACATATAACCAAGGAGGAAGTGAAGAAGCTGCTATGCGAACTTGACACCTCAAAGGCGGTGGGACCAGACAACATCTCTCCGTGGGTCCTTAAAGAGGGAGCAGAGACATTGTGTGTACCATTAACGAAGATCTTCAACACATCATTTGAAACTGGGCAACTCCCTGAGGTATGGAAGATGGCAAATGTAGTCCCAATTTTTAAAAAGGGAGATAGACATGAGGCACTAAACTACAGACCTGTATCATTAACGTGTATAGTATGCAAGGTCATGGAGAAGATCATCAGGAGGAGAGTGGTGGAGCATCTGGAAAGAAACAAGCGTATAATTGACAACCAGCATGGTTTCAGGGAGAGAAAATCCTGTGTCACAAACCTATTAGAGTTTTATGACAAGGTGACAGAAGTAAGACAAGAGAGAGAGGGGTGGATCGACTGCATTTTTTTGGACTGCAAAAAGGCCTTTGACACAGTTCCTCACAAGAGGTTACTGCAAAAGCTAGAGGATCAGGCACACATAACAGGAAAGGCACTGCAATGGATAAGAGAATACCTTACACTGAGGCAACAACTAGTCATGGTACTTTGATGAGGTGTCAAAGTGGGCGCCTGTGACAAGCGGGTTCCACAGGGGTCATTCTAGGACCTGTGCTGTTCTTGGTATATGTGAATGACATAACGGAAGGGATAGACTCAGAAGTGTCCTTGTTTGCGGACGATGTGAAGTTAATGAGAAGAATCAAATCGGATGAGGATCAGGCAGGACTACAAAGAGACCTGGACAGCTACAAGCCTGGTCCAGCAACTCGCTCCTTGAGTTTAACCCCGCCAAATGCAAAGTCATGAAGATTGGGGAAGGGCAAAGAAGACCGCAGACACAATAAAAGTTAGATGGCCAAAGTCTGCAAACCTCACTCAAGGAAAAAGATCTGGGGGAGTATAAAAACTGAGCATATCTCCTGAGGCTCACATCAATCAGATAACTGCTGCAGCATACGGGCGCCTGGCAAACCTACGGATAGCGTTCCGATACCTCAGTAAGGAGTCGTTCAAGACTCTGCATACCATTTACGTGAGGCCCTTACTGGAGTATGCAGCACCAGTTTGGAATCCACACCTAGTCAAGCACGTCAAGAAATTAGAGAAAGTGCAAAGGTTTGCAACAAGACTAGTCCCAGAGCTACGGGGATTGTCCTACGAAGAAAGGTTGAGAGAAATCGGCCTGACGACACTGGAGGACAGGAGGGTCAGGGGAGACATGATAACGACATATAAAATGCTGCGCGGAATAGACAAGGTGGACAAAGACGGGATGTTCCAGAGAAGGGACACAGACACAAGAGGTCACAATTGGAAGTTGAAGACTCAGATGAATCAAAGGGATGTTAGGAAGTATTTCTTCAGTCATAGAGTAGTCAGGCAGTGGAATAGCCTAGAAAGTGACGTAGTGGAGGCGGGAACCATACATAGTTTTAAGGTGAGGTATGATAGAGCTCATGGGGCAGGGAGAGAGAGGACCTAGTAGCAATCAGCGAAGAGGCGGGGCCAGGAGCTGTGACTCGACCCCTGCAACCACAAATAGGTGAGTAACAAATAGTGAGTACACACACACACACACACACACAGACAACACACACACCACACACACACACACACACACACACACACACACACACACACACACACACACACACACACACACACACACACACACACACACACACACACACACACATATATATATATAATATATATATATATATATATATATAATATATATAATTTTAGATTTATTCCCTGTCAACAAAGTGTCCTAAACATTACTAGGCCAGAGGGAGGGTGAGCATATTATAAAGAGAACACGAACAATAGTCCTGACGTAGCAATAATCTTCACTAAAGTCTTTGTGAATGTGTGCTGGGTAATTCCCTTATGTGCTTATCTTAATTGCAGGTCGGTGTTGGTCTCTACGGCTTGTTCCGGATTATTCGTAAGTTATCTTCCTGTTTTGCATTTTCCAGGCGTCGTATACACTCGGGAAATGACTACCTTGTTTCACAACCAAGCTAGAGTGAAAGATCTTTGTGTAGTTCTTCTTTCATGTATATTTACAGCCTGGTATAATAGGAACACACAACTCGATTTGAAAATATTAATAATAATATTAATATGTGCGGGTTATTTGTGTATTGTGTGTATGTACATCTTAGCTGTCGTCCGCTTGACCTGCTTTGTGCAACTATTTTCATCGTGGAAACGAGCGAATTGTCGTAAATATAACGAAGAAAATTCTTTTTCCAAAATCGAAGAAATATTTCAGTTCCTGCCGTGACTTACTTTCCTCGGCAGCAGCTACGTCACTGCGAAACATCTGCGATCAAAGACCCTGTTTAGAGATGCCGAATGTGACAATGCGTGTTTCTATGTATTAATTACTTCATGTCTATCGGATATATGTCATGGCTAGTGTAGATTACATTGTATGTCCAATCTGAGGGTATGTCTGCATATATATGTTACTCTCTATAACTCGAGGAGAATTATAGAAAACAATGATGGTGTGTGGAGTTTAGCTGGACCGTGGTCAAGACAGTGATCTTCATCAGCCTCGGGACGGTGAGAGACAGTGCTCTATGTGCTTGGCTAGTAAGTTCATTTAGGTACAGGTACACATAAATACAGTCACACAAATTATCATACATACTAACATATGTGTAAATTGCTTAAGGATAACCCCCTCTCCCATAAAAAAGTCAAGACACAGTGGCTTCCATCTGGTCTCCTTCACTGTTTAATGTTTATTAAAACTCGGAAAAAAGGGGGCAGTTGTAGTAAGTTTAGATATCCACATTAATTGTTACTCTTTTAATGAACCTACGTTCAAAATATTTTGTTCAGTATAGACAGCAGCTTGCTAACAAGGCGCGGTTTTTAAACTCCGACAATGTTACCAAACATACGGAGCTTAGCTGATGTTTATTTACTATATAACTCATCGAAAATTAGTGTAAACATTATGAAATTACAGTATTTCTTTTATATATAATACCAGCTAAAATTATGCTAATCTTTGCTACGTTAAGACGGATTTAACTATATTACAAAAATATTTAAAAGCTTATATTTCTAAATTCGCTTTGGTGAAAATTAAAAACATGGATACCGTTCTTTATTCATGTAAATATACCTATAGTTCCATTGATTAAAACAATAATTGTTTATGGAACAGTCACATTTTCCTGTTCTGTCTGAAGAAGCAAAAAAATATTTGTAAAATGGCAGAATTAATCTGATCGACATCTTATAGGCACAGATCTTATGATAATAACAGTGCAAACTGTAATTAGTGCATTAAAAATTATTAAAATATTCCAAGTTAGATCATCATCATGAACACAACACAGTGGATGATGCATACATCCCGGTATGGGAAGTCGTATCTCAGTTAACCATCGCGTCAGTGTATTTACTTTTCCCGAGGTCAATCTTTGAAGTGTATACTGTGTCACCAGAAGTTGAGACTAACCTTCCAAGTGTCACCAGAAGTTCCAAGTGTTACTTGGTGTTGAGATCAACATTCCAAGTATCACTAAATGTTGAGATTAGCCTTCCAAGTGTCACTTCATGTTGAGATCAACTTTCAAAGTGTCACCTGATGTTGAGATTAACCTTCCGAGAGTTACTTGATATTGAGATTAACCTTCCAAGTGTCACTTGATGTTGAGATCAGCCTTCCAAGTATCACTAAATGTTGAGATCAACCTTCCAAGTGTCACTTGATGTTGAGATCAACCATCCATGTGTCACTACTTCTCTAAATTGTTACGGGATGTTGAGATCAACCTTCCACTTCTCTAAGTTGCTATTTCTTGAAAATACTGAATGAGATTCATTTAGAGATTACCACAACATACGCCTGGTCTTGGACGCATGACCAGCACCACCTCTATAGAATGACAACATTATGAGTATAGGAAGAGACATTCAGGTGTGCTCCCAACATTTCATCCTTCGTGTTTAGATCTTACAGGCAAATCAGTCAAGACTTGTGTGCAACACATCCGACAGTGTATTAAGACACGTCTTCCGATATAACATCTTAAGTGTTGCATTCTTGTCGTTATTCCCTCAGTTTCTACTTATCAATATTAGCTTAGGTAAGATTTATCAGGAAACAGGACAAGTGTTTCCTGACGCGGGTCTTAGTCATATGATGACCCGCCGCTGGAGCTTTTGGTCATCTGACCGAGGCCTTCCACTGGCTTACCCGTCCACTCCTCTAAAATTAAGATTTTAATTATAACCAATTCGTTATTATTATGCATCAATATATCTCATACTTGCACTAAGACACGTATTACTGAAGAGCTATGCTTTAGCTGGTATCATTATGGTTGAATTCCTCCACAATTACATAAGTTATCGCTCTTACGTATTTAGAAAAAAAAATTAGAATTTTTTTTATTGAAGATAATGTAGGCTAAAATATTTTGTGTATCTGATCCGATCGAAAGAAATATAGTCGATCAAAAGTGAACTTGGATTCAATCCCTCACTCGCGCGTGTGTTGCCAACACTGCAGCCAACCCCACATGTGTTGCCAGCACTGCAGCCAACCCCACATGTGTTGCCAGCACTGCAGCCAACCCCACATGTGTTGCCAGCACTGCAGCCAACCCCACATGTGTTGCCAACACTGCAGCCAACCCCACATGTGTTGCCAACACTGCAGCCAACCCCACATGTGTTGCCAACACTGCAGCCAACTCACGTGTGTTGTCAACACTCAGCCAACCCCACATGTGTTGCCAACACTGCAGCCAACCCCACATGTGTTGCCAACACTGCAGCCAACCCCACATGTGTTGCCAACACTGCAGCCAACCCCACATGTGTTGCCAACACTGCAGCCAACCCCACATGTGTTGTCAACACTGCAGCCAACCCCACATGTGTTGCCAGCACTGCAACCAACCCAACATGTGTTGCCAACCCTGCAGCCAACCCTACATGTGATACCAACACTGCAGCCAACCCCACATGTGTTGCCAACACTGCAGCCAACCCCACATGTGATACCAACACTGCAGCCAACCCCACATGTGATACCAACACTGCAGCCAACCCCACATGTGTTAGCAACACTGCAGCCAACCCACGTGTGTTGCCAACACTGCAGCCAACCCCACATGTGTTGCCAACACTGCAGCCAACCCCACATGTGTTGCCAACACTGCAACCAACCCCACATGTGTTGCCAACACTACAGCCAAGCCACGTGTGTTGTCAACACTACAGCCAACCCCACATGTGTTACCAACACTGCAACCAACCCCACATGTGTTGCCAACACCGCTGCTAACCCCTCCCCCCCCCCCGCTCCCAGAAATCCTCTCAAGAAGTGTATTAACAACAATAAAGATCTTAAAACTTTCCCATCTTACACGCAAGTAGTAAAATAGCTGATATCTAAATTCACATTACGTCATTTTACACCAGCCTACATCAGCCTATCTGAGATGATGCACGGTGAAGACGCGGCCATCAACCACCACCGACGGAACCCGACAGATTACCAATTCTCTGGAACACTTTTAGTGTTCAAAACTTATAAGAGGTTTTCGAGGCATTAAAAAAAAAAAAACACATTGAAAACATTGATCGCATCCTCTGCGAGGTATATTACGGAATAGTTTTTACCCCCCCACCCCCACCCCCCCCACCTGGCCCCGGTCATAAAAGATGGTGAGGGTGGTAGACGGAATTTGTTTCTGAAAAGGGAATTGAAAATGGGGGAAGTTTGAAGTTTGATCTGAAGATAATTGTGTTGTGAGCAAGTGTTGCATAGTTGTGATGGTAGGATGGCAGGCCGCTGCTGACATGTTTGGTACGAGGACACATGAAGAACTGACCGTTTTTTTGAAGATCTTCAGCATTAATTGATAAAACTCTACTAAACCAAACATGCACACACACACACACACACACACACACACACACACACACACACACACACACACACATACACACAGGACAAAAGAGATAGGGGGACATGATAATGACATATAAAATACTGAGACGAACTGACTATGTGGACAAAGACAGAATGTTCCATAGATGGGACACAGCAACAAGGGGACACAGTTGGAAGTTGAAGACTCACTGGGATGTTAGGAAGTATTTCTTCAGTCACAGAGTATTCAAGAATTGGAATAATAATCTGGGAAACGATACAGTGGAGGCAGGTTCCATTCATAGCTTTAAGAAGAGGTATGATAAAGCTTATGGAGTGGGAAGAGTGACCCAGTAGCGGCCACTGAAGGGGTGGGGCCAGGAGCTGTGACTCGACCCCTGCAACCACAACTAGGTGAGAACTAGGTGAGTACACACACGGACACATACACACACACACATACACACACACACACACACACACACACACACACACACACCACACACACACACACACACACACACACACATTCACACACACATTCACACACACATTCACACACACACACAGCGATGGTTGACATACTGGCTGAAGTGGCCAGAAGGACTCATGCAAGCCGGACAAAGCTGATGATTGTGGGTAACTTCAACCACGAGGAAATCGACTGGGAGAACCTGGAACCACATGGAGGCACAGAAACGTGGGGAGCTAAGATGATGGAGGTGGTACTGGAAAACCTCATTTACAAACACATAATGGACACTACCAGAGAGCGGAGAAGATGAACCAGCAAGACTGGACCTAGTATTCACCATGAGTAGTGCAGATATTGAGGACATCACATATGAAAAACCCCTTGGGGCCAGCGATCATGTGGTTCTGAACCTCGAATACATAGAGCTACAAGTGGAGAGGAAAGCAGGAAGGGCAGAACGAACGAAGCCAAACTTCAAGAAGGGACTACACAGGCATGAAGAATTTTGTGCACGGGGATCAGTGCGACAGGGAACTGGCAGGGAAGCCAGTAAACGAGATGATGGGATATGTGATAACAATATGCAGGGAAGCTGAAGAGAGGTGTATACCTATGGGTAACAGAAATAACGAGAAAGCCAGGATTAGCCCTTGGTTCACCCATAGGTGTAGAGAGGCCAAAACCAAGTGTGCTAGAGAATGGAAGAATTATAGAAGGCAGAGAACCCAGGAGAATAAGGAGAGCAGTCGCAGAGCCAGAAATGAATATGCACAGGTAAGAAGGGAGGCCCAACGACAATACGGAAATGACATCACAGCGAAAGACAAATCTAACCCAAAACTATTGTACAGCCACATCAGGAGGAAAACAACAGTCAAGGACCAGGTAATCAGGCTGAGAAAGGAAGGAGTGGAGATCGCAAGGAAAGACCGCGAAGTATGTAAGGAGCTCAACATGAGATTCAAAGAAGTGTTCACAGAGGAGACAGAAGAGCCTCCAGAAAGACGGAGAGGTGGGGTACACCATCCACTGTTGGACACAATACATACAACCGAGGAAGAAGTGAAGAGGCTGTTAAGCGAGCTAGACACATCAAAGGCGGGGGGGTCGGATAGCATCTCTTCATGGGTCATGAGAGAGGAAGCAGAGGCGCTATATGTACCACTAACAACAATCTCCATCACATCTATCGAAACAGGGCGACTACCTGAGGTATGGAAGACAGCGAACGTAGTCCCAGTTTTTTAAAAAAAAGGAGACAGACACGAAACATTAAACTACAGACCAGCGTCACTGACATGTATAGTACGCAGCGTCATGGAGAATGTTATCAGGAGAAGAGTGGTGGATCACCTAGAAAGGAATGAGCTTATCAGCGACAGCCGGCATGGTTTCAGGGATGGGAAATCTTGTGTCACAAACCTACTGGAGTTCTATGACAGGGTGACAGCAGTAAGACAAGAGAGAGAGGGGTGGGTAGATTGCGTTTTCTTGAACTGTAAAAAGTCGTTTGACACAGTTTCACACGAGAGATTAGTGCAAAAACTGGAGGACGATGCAGGGATAACAGAGAAGGCACTACAATGGATCAGGGAATACCTGTCAGGAAGACAAAAGCGAATCATGGTACGTGGCGAGTTGTCGGAGTGGGCGCCTGTGACCTGCGGGGTTCCACAGGGGTCAGTCCTAGGACTGATCATATATCTTGCAGCTTAACTGCTGCAACATATGGGCGCCTGTCAAACCTATAAGTCATTTAAAATATTGTACAATGTGTATGTCAGGCCCATATTCAAATTCAAAGTTTATTCTCTATAAGGATTACAATGCTGAGTTTACAGAAATTTGGTTATTGTGTGGTTTGCATGTAGTAAAATTGTGATTACAGAGTGTACCACTAGAACGCTTAGCATGGCTAGGCATTTCGGGCAGACTTAGTTTTATTCTTAATTGTAAAATATTACAAATTATGAGGTAAGTTGGTATTATGGCTAAGTGACTAAATACTAGTTTGTGGGGTTTAGCAATGTGAATGCTTTTGTTTTGGCTCAGTACATAGTTTCAGTATTGGAGTATCACAGGATTCATTATTTTAAGATTGAGATTAATATTTCTGTTTATGGTCAAATGAGTGAGTGAGTGTAAGTGTGAACCACCAGGTGGTATTCGTGCAGTTAGTTGACGGGGTGTAATCAGGGAGATAAGATGTTTTTCTAATGGTAGTTTTGAAGGTGATGATGTGTCTGCAGTTCTAGAGTTCTCAGGTAGGGTATTCCAGATTTTAGGGGCTTTGACATACATTGAATTTTTGTAAAGGTTTAGTCGGACACGGGGAATGTCGTAGAGATGTTTGTGTCTGGTGTTATGCCTGTGGGTTCTGTCACAACTATCAGAAAGCGTTTTAGGTCAAGGTTGATATTAGAGTTTAAGGCCCTGTAGATGTAGATTGCACAGTAGTAAGTGTGGATGTACTGAACTGGGAGTAAGTTTAGGTCTATGAAGAGTGGGGGGGGGGTGTTGCCAGGGATGGGATTTAATGATTATTCTTACTGCAGCTTTTTGTTGGGTTATTATTGGCTTTAGGTGTGTTGCTGCAGTTGATCCCCAAGCACAAATAGCATAGGTGAGGTATGGATAAAATAAGTGAGTGGTATAGTGTGAGAAGGGCATTTTGCGGCACGTTTGTATCGTATCTTGGAGAGGATCCCAACCGTTTTGGATACTTTTTTGGTTATATGCTGGATATGGGTGCTGAAATTCAGGTTGTTGTCAAAGTATAAGCCTAGGAATTTGCCCCCATTATTTCTGGTAATTAGAGTGTTGTCAATCTTAATGTTAATTTGTGCATCTCCTGCTCTGCTACCAAACATAATATAGTAGGTTTTGTCAGTGTTTTAAACGTAAGTTTATTGGCTGTCATCTAAGTCGATATTTTTTAAACAGCTCCTCATTCACAATGGTGTTGAGGGTGGCAAGATTAGGGTGAGAGATGACATAAGTCGTGTCATCAGCAAAGAGAATGGGTTTCAGGTGTTGGGATACGTTTGGAAGGTCATTGATGTATATGAGGAAGAGCAGGGACCAAGGACACTTCCCTGCGGAACTCCAGTATCAAGTGGCCGTGTTGCTGATGCTGTGTCTTTAATGGTGACATACTGATACCTATTAGTAATGTAAGATTTGAAATAAGCAAGCGCATGGCCTCTTATACCGTAAAAAATCAAGTTTGTGGAGTAGGATGTCGTGGTCTACCGTGTCAAAAGCTTTTCTTAGGGCAATAAAAATTCCTAGTGGATATTCCTTATTTTCCAATGCTGTGTAAAGCAGATCTAGCATTTTTATGATTGCATCATTAGTGCTTTTATTTTTCCTGAATCCAAATTGGCAGGGTTTTTGAGTATGTTTTGAGCCGTTATAAATGAATACAGTCTCTGTGCACGAGTTTCTCAAAGATTTTGGATAGAAATGGTAAGTTAGATATTGGCCTATAGTTGTTTAAGTCTGTAGGGTCACCACCTTTATGTATTGGTGTAACCCTTGCCATCTTGAGTGTTTCGGGAAGGTGCTAGTCTCTAGTGACTTGTTAAAAAGTAATGAAATAGCATGCGAAAAGGACATGGGCCGCTCGCTTGTACAGTAACGGTGGAACATGGGGACAGATTCCCGAGTTATTTTTAAGTGCTTTATAATCTCAGTGACTTCGTGGGCTCAGTTGGTGCAAGATAAAAGGGAAATTTAGGGAAATTCCCATCTAGGTAGCCCCCAGCATGGGCATTGGTATGTGGGATTTTACTGGCGGATTAGATCTATGGTTGAGAAGAAGTCGTTTATCTTGTTAGCTGTGTCAGTGGGATGTAGTGGTGTTTCATTGGGTTTAGTTAGGACAATATTCTTGGTTTTTCTCAGTTTGTGGGTCCTTAGAATCTGAGAGAGTGTTTTCCAGGTCTTTTTTATTTATCCTCTGTGTCTGTGAATCTATGGAGTGTATAGTTGTTTGGCTTTCTTTATTACTTTGGTGAGAGCTGATGAATAGTGTTTAAGAACTCTTTGTGTATTAAGCCTTGTCTATATTGCTTTTCTTATTGGTGTTTCTTGTCAATGGATTTCAGAATGGTGCTGGTTAACCAGGGGGCAACCAAACCGTTTGTTTGTGATCTGTTTTGTTTTTATGGACAATGTTTGTTGTATATTAAGTAATTTGTTAAGAAAAATGTCTGTCCAGTCATCAATACCATTGGCCTTGGAGAATTCTGAAAGGCCCAAATTCAACAGTCTCTAGGTCAGCTGTGAACTTCCTTACTGAGGCCTCGTCATGGAGTTAAATGAGACTTTGTTGTATTTAAGTGGTGGTTTACTAATGTTTGTCAGGAGGAAGGTAGGGTAGTGTCTGTAGTGCTATCTGTGATTATCCCTGATTTAAGAGGGGCTAGTATATTGGTCCATATGTGGTCTATTATGGTTGCACTTGTCTCGTGAGCCGGGTTGGTTTAGTTATTTTTGGGTATGAGAAGTGTGTTGTTCATATTGTTAATGAAATCATTTTACAGGCTGATCATCTAGTAAGCCAAGGTTGATGTTGAAGTCTCCAGCTAAGAGAAGGTGGTGCTTTTTCCCATTGTCTGTTTGTTATTAGTGACTTTAATTTCTCACTGAAATTTGGGATGTTTGTGTGAGGTATCCGGTAAATGGCACCGATTGTTATAGGCGTCTTAAGGTTTTTTTACAGTAAAATTAGCAAAAATGTATTCCCCATATTCATCACAAAAGGGCAAGTGGTGCAAAGACAAGATAATTGGTTAGAGTAATAGATTGCAATACCACCCCCAACTTGGTTTGGTCTGCAGTTGTGAATTGCTGTGTATCCTGGTAGAGGGTAGATATCTATTGTTTTCCGGGCTTTAAGCCAGGTCTCAGTAAGAATAATGCAGGAGAAGGGTTGTCTTTAGTGATTCAAGGAGTGCCAGGAGGTATCATAGTGTTTGTTTTAAGGACCTGATGTTGTATTTTAAGTATGATAGACTTTTAGCATTGTTTGGATAGTGGTGGCTTGTGTTGCTGTGTAATAAAGGCAGTTACTTTCCAATAGGTTTTGATTGGGTGTCAGATTATGGAGGTTTAGATCAGGGTCAACGTGATCAATCTCTTCTAGGTTTAAATTATGGTTATTTATATCCTGAGTTGTGTGTTGAGTTCTAGTTTCTGATATCTGTAGTGGTAGGAAGTTTGGACAAGTATATAGCTAGAGTATTTTGGTTATGTAGGAGATAGTCACTACTACACATAATGAAGTTGATGTTGTCTATGTGTTGTGCTGGAATGAACTAAAGTACAACTAGGTTATAAACTAGTAATATAAAAATACAAATTAAAAATAGAACAAGACTCTCACTTGTAATTGCACTAAGGTCTAATAATGACTTTTGTGGAGTCTATGTTTTGAGCTAGAATGAGCTATAGTACAATAGGTTTAATCTAATAATATAAAAATACAAATTAAAAATAGCACTAGTCTCTCACTAGTAATTGCACTATGGTCTAATATAGTGAATTTGGTATTGACTATATATTGAGTTTGAATGAGCTATGGTACAACTGAATTTAATCTAATAATATAAAAATACAAATTAAAAATAGCACCAGTCTCTCACTAGTAATTGCACTATGGTCTTAGTATAGTGAATTTGGTATTGACTATGTATTGAGCTAGAATGAGCTAGAGTAAACTGTGATTAATTAATAATAATAAAGGAACAAGACTCTCAATTGTAATTGCACTAAGGTTTTATATAAGTTGTTTACAAGAATTAGAGTATAATTAGATTTAAATTGACAGGATAAAAAAAACACAAATTAAAGGGAGCAAAAGAATAATAAAAAAAATGATAAAAATAAAAATGGCAATAACTTGGTTATAATTTTGCTAGTAAGATGGTAGACAGGATAATGTAAAAGTTGTAGTTGAAAATACTAGGTTAAAAAAAGTATGGAATAAAAATGGTCAATAAAAGAAGTTTACAATAAGTTTGATCAATATAGCTTAAAGTAAAATTGGGCAATAATAGGGATTTAGAATTTAAAATTGGGCAATTGAGTATTTTTTAAAGTGAGGTTTGAATTATTGAAGACAAGTTAAAGGTTAGTTTATAATAAAATAAGATGGAACAAAATGATGTGGTAAGTTGTAAAAAAGGAGATAGATTCTGTAGATATTAAACACCCAAATTAAGACTATGGGTAGAATGGTCGTTGATACACAATGACAATCAAAATTATTGGGGGGTATTAGAATTTTAGGGGGGCACAAATTTTGACAAAATATAACACTAACGGTGGACTATGGGTATTATCTGCACTTTACTCTGATTCTGTTAGTCCAGCCTCACTTAGGAATGTTTTAAAGGTCATGTTCTGTAGAGATGAAGTATTCTTCCCAGTGGGTGTTTCCTAACTGCGATTTTTTCCCTCCCTCACAAAGCACTGGGGGATTTTTTGGGCATTAGTGCAATTTTCTTAGCCGATAAAGAAGGTTTTGTCTTGTTGGTAAGGTAATCATTGACGTAAACATCAGTTTTCATAGAAAAAGATGTTTTTGTAGGTTGTTTCTTTGTAGGCTAGTTTGGAATTTTAAAAGCACTGTTTTTTTACCTGCTTGGTAGCCCATCAGTTTGCAAAACCTTTAGGTCGTCACTACGTATGTTAAGGCGAAGGTGGTCCTTGATTAAGCTGTAGGGTGGTCTCCATGCAGGTCTCTTGGGTGACTGTGGGTGGGAGATGTTTGCTGTTAACTACAACAGCGTCAGATAGTGCTGTTGGTTTTTATGGTCTTAGAAGTTGGTTATGACATTGGCAAGTTGTTGGTCCACTCTTGATCTTTCCTCTGTAATGTTGGTAGTAAGTAGGGTGACTTGGTTTTTAGAGTGTTGATGGTGTCTAGGGACTGGGTGTGGGTGATGCTTTGTTGTTCTAGAGTGTCTAGTTTATGTTCTAGAGCAGTGATCTTGTTGAGGTAATCTGCATTGCTAGCCTTTAGTTCCTGCATTTCTTGAGTTAGTTTGGTGATCGTTTGGTTCTGAATAAAAAGGAGTTTAGCTATTTTTTGGGTCGGTGATCTTCTTGACATCAAATATGGGAAGGAGTTATCTTGGACTGTAGCGGTGGCCATGTTTGTTGTTGTCTGTCGTGTGTTTGTGGTGGTTTCCGGTGGGTGATGAGGGTTGTGTCCTGGCTGGGAGTTCCACAAATTTTCCTGTGTTATTATGCTCTCACCTTTGATGTTAGGAGTCCTTAGCTGGTTCTTGGATTTCTTTTATTGTTCTGACCCTTGTCATTGGCTGTGGCTTCGGGTGAATGTAGGCGATGGGTGATGGGTGAATGTTGTGGAGTATCACTTCAGTGGCAGCGGGGTAGGGGTTGCTAGTACGAGTCCCATTAGTTGGTAATTTGTGAACTTTTGGGTGATTTTTTGCAGTTGCTTTATGTCATTCTGGGTATCCACACATGTTAGTGTTATGCGGGTCTTGATTAGGTCATCACTGGGCTGCTGGGAACCTCAGGTAGAAGTAAAAATAGAGGACAAGGTTCTGTTGCCGCTGCCGCTGCCCCCAGTATGCAGCACCAGTATGGAACCCACATCTAATCAAAAAATGTCAAGAAATTAAAGAAAGTGCAAGGTTTGCAACAAGACTAGTCCCCGGAGCAAGGGATATATCCCACGAGAAGAGGGTTAAGGGAAATCAAAATGACGACACTGGAAGACAGGGGGATAGGGAAGACATGATAATGACATATAAAATACTGAGAGGAATTGACACGGTAGATAGGGACGGAATGTTTCAGAGATGGGACACAGCAACAAGGGGTCACAGTTGGAAGCTGAAAACTCAGAGGGATGTTAGGATTTTAGTAAGTATTTCTTCAGTCATAGAGTTATCAGAAAGTGGAACAATCTGGAGAGTGATGTAGTGGAGGCAAGAACCATATATAGCTTTAAGATGCTTGATAAAGCTCGAAGAGAAGGGAAAGAGTGTACCAAGTAGCGATCAACGAAGAGGCAGGGCCAGGAGCTATGACTCGATCCCTTCAACCACAAATAGGTGAGTACGTACACACACACACACACACACACACAAACACACACACACACACACACACACACACACACACACACACACACACACATATAATTGGCAGAGATCTGGGAGACAACGAATATATTCCACTTATTTATAAAAGGACACAGACACTACGGATCACTATCACAGACATGCATACTATGCATGGTGATGGAGAAGATAATCTGTAGGTCTGTTGAGCACTTGGATAGAAGTAACTTTACAAACAGTAGTCCGCACGAGCTTAGAGATGACATATGTTGCCTCCCAAATCTAGTGAACTCATGACAAAGTAAAGGAAGTGAGACAGACAAGGGAGGGAGAGGGAGAGAAGGGTGGATTGTATATTCTCTGACTACCACAAAATATTTAATACTGTACCTCACAAGTGACAGACAAAAATTTCAGAACCCTAATGGAAATAAGTCACTTTGTCGGACTTTTTTTGGAGGGGGGTTATCCCAGGTTCTCTACACATATGCTGCTATGTATGATAACCTATGTAACTGTATTTGTGTATACATGAATATTATTAATTAGGGGCAGCAGGAGTAACAGGGAATGATCTACAGTACCTTATGAGAAGAGAAAGAGTGGCTGAGATGTGTCAGAATGAGAATGTGCTATAGGCAGAGATGCGCATTGGTATCAAGACCAGTACTGTTTCTGGTATATGTGAATTACATAACAGATGGGACAGAACCCTATATCTTCCTGTTTGTTGATGTAAAATTAACGAGGAGAACTTGAACCACAAGACTGATCAGAGCAATGCAAATGCAAGGTTGCGAAAATTTAGTAAGAAGCAAGATGACTAGAAACTGAGCATTGACTCAGAGGAGAAAAACCTAAGCACAGTGCCGAGCATGTCACCAGACGCACACTTCAACAAAATCACCTTTGCAGTGAATGCTATTTTGGCAGATCTAAGAATGGTTTTCAGGAATTTCAACCAGTCCACTCAGGGTCCTATGTACGACGTGTGTTAGGTTTAAGTTGGAGTATACAGCCCCAGCATGGAACCCACCTAATAAATTATTTTAAGATATTGAAAAAAGAGAAGTGGTATGTAACGAGGGGCATAAACTATAAGAAAAAGCTAAAGGAACTGAAAATAACAAAAAAATAGAATTTGGGAAGATATGATAACGCTATATAAAATACTTAGAAGACTTCAAAAGGAGGACAAAGATATTGTTCGAGAGGAGGGGAACAGGTACAGGAGGGCAGTTTGAAACTAAGACAGATGTCAGGAATAGTTTTTTCAGCCTCACGGTAGTCAGGAATTGGGATGATCCGGAGAAATATGCAGTGGAGACAGGCCTATGTGTCTTCACATGTTTCTGCAGTTGTGCATACTTGAGTGTAGATGTGCCTACCTGTGTGTACACGTGTGGTTGGTGTGTGGTGCTGGTACGCTGACCACCCTTGGTTCCACCAGCGTTTTCCACAGCTACTTATGGATCCCACACACTCACTTGCTGCCTTAATTACCCCCGCGACCTAGACAGTAATAGTCAACAAGTTAAGGCCAGCGGTTGTTAGCTCCCTGTTGTTGTCTCGTAAAGGGCATGATCATTTTTATGTTCTGTGCTGAATCAAACATTTATGTCTGAGGTATGTAAGCAAAAGCATCTCCGGTAAATATGTTTACGGTGGTCAATAAAGGACACCCACTTCATGATACCCTTAGAAAGGATTACAGTCGCTAGTGATTTGACTACTTGTGTGTATATTGCTCATTATATACATTACAGCTGCTGTTTGTTTAACGTTGACAGCCTGGCCCTCAGAGCCTGACTCTCAAACTGGATAAAGAGCGAAAATATAATGAGGTAAAAAAAAAAGAGTCGGCTTGCTACTCCTGGAAGGCTTCCAAGATCAAAATTTTTGGCTGTCTTCAAAGAAACCTCAGCATCAGTAGCATTCTCAGTACAGGAATTGATAGACTCTTCATAAAATAATAAACTTACTCAGAACAAATGACTGGTGTAGATACACTGACACAGGGAGCAGTCATAGGTATTCTGACACAGGGATCAGTCACAGGTATTCCGACACATGGATCAGTCACAGGTATTCTGACACAGGGATCAGTCACAGGTATTCCGACACAGGGATCAGTCATAGGTATTCTGACACAGGGATCAGTCACAGGTATCCTGACAGAGGGAGCAGTCATAGGTATTCTGACACAGGGATCAGTCACAGGTATGCTGACACAGGATCAGTCACAGGTATTCTGGCACAGGGATCAGTCACAGGTAGTCTGACACAGGGATCAGTCACAGGTAGTCTGACACAGGGATCAGTCACAGGTATTCTGACACAGGGATCAGTCACAGGTATTCTGACACAGGGATCAACCACAGGTATTCTGACACAGGGATCAGTCACAGGTATTCTGACACAGGGATCAGTCACAGGTATTCTGACACAGGGATCAGTCACAGGTATTCCGACACAGGGATCAGTCACAGGTATTCTGGCACAGGGATCAGTCACAGGTATTTGACACATTGGATCAGTCACATGGTAGTATGACACAGGGATCAGTAAACGGGTATTCTGACACAGGGATCAGTCACAGGTATTCCGACACAGGGATCAGTCACAGGTAGTCTGACACAGGGATCAGTCACAGGTATTTCGACACAGGGGTCAGTCACAGATAGTCTGACACAGGGATCAGTCACAGGTATTCTGGCACAGGGATCAGTCACAGGTATTCTGACACAGGGATCAGTCACAGGTATTTCGACACAGGGGTCAGTCACAGGTAGTCTGACACAGGGATCAATCACAGGTATTCTGACACAGGGATCAGTCACAGGTATTCTGACACAGGGATCAGCCACAGGTATTCTGACACAGGGATCAGTCACAGGTATTCTGACACAGGGATCAGTCACAGGTAGTCTGACACAGGGATCAATCACAGGTATTCTGACACAGGGATCAGTCACAGGTAGTCTGACACAGGGATCAGTCACAGGTATTCTGACACAGGGATCAGTCACAGGTATTCCGACACATGGATCAGTCACAGGTATTCTGACACAGGGATCAGTCACAGGTATTTCGACACAGGGGTCAGTCACAGGTAGTCTGACACAGGGATCAGTCACAGGTATTCCGACACATGGATCAGTCACAGGTATTCTGACACAGGGATCAGTCACAGGTATTCCGACACAGGGACCAGTCACAGGGATTCTGACACAGGGATCAGACACAGGTATTCCGACACATGGATCAGTCACAGGTATTCTGACACAGGGATCAGTCACAGGTATTCCGACACAGGGATCAGTCACAGGTATTTCGACACAGGGGTCAGTCACAGGTAGTCTGACACAGGGATCAGTCACAGGTATTCTGCCACAGGGATCAGTCACAGGTATTCCGACACATGGATCCGTCACAGGTATTCTGACACAGGGATCAGTTACAGGTATTCCGACACAGGGATCAGTCGCAGGTATTCCGACACAGGGATCAGTCACAGGTATTTCGACACAGGGGTCAGTCACAGGTAGTCTGACACAGGGATCAGTCACAGGTATTCTGACACAGGGATCAGTCACAGGTATTCCGACACATGGATCAGTCACAGGTATTCTGACACAGGGTTTCAGTCACAGGTATTCCGACACAGGGATCAGTCACAGTATTCCGACACAGGGATCAGTCACAGGTATTCTGACACAGGGATCAGTCACAGGTATTCTGACACAGGGATCAGTCACAGGTATTCTGACACAGGGATCAGTCACAGGTATTCTGACACAGGGATCAGTCACACGTATTTCGACACAGGGGTCAGTCACAGGTAGTCTGACACAGGGATCAGTCACAGGTATTCTGACACAGGGATCAGTCATAGGTATTCTGACACAGGGATCAGTCACAGGCATTCTGACACAGGGATCAGTCACAGGTATTCTGACACAGGGATCAGTAACAGGTATTCCGAAACAGGGATCAGTCACAGGTATTCCGACACAGGGATCAGTCACAGGTATTCTGCCACAGGGATCAGTCACAGGTATTCTGACACAGGGATCAGTCACACGTATTCTGACACAGGTATCAGTCACAGGTATTCCGACACAGGGATCAGTCACATGCATTCTGACACAGGGATCAAGCAAGGTATTCCGACACCAGGGATCAGTCACAGGTTATTTCGACACAGGGATCAGTCACAGGTAGTCTAACACAGGGATCAGTCACAGGTATTCTGACACAGGGATCAGTCACAGGTATTCTGACACAGGGATCGGTCACAGGCATTCTGACACAGGGATCAGTCACGGGTATTCTGACACAGGGATCAGTCACAGGTAGTCTGACACAGGGATCAGTCACAGGTATTCCGACACAGGGATCAGTCACAGGTATTCCGACACAGGGATCAGTCACAGGTATTCTGACACAGGGATCAGTCACAGGTAGTCTGACACAGGGATCAGTCACAGGTATTCTGGCACAGGGATCAGTCACAGGTATTCTGACACATGGATCAGTCACAGGTAGTCTGACGTGGCGAGGTGTCAGAGGGGGGCACCTGTGACCAGCGGGGTCCGCAGGGGTCAGTCCTAGGACCAGTGCTGTTTCTGGTATTTGTGAACGACATGACGGAAGGAATAGACTCTGAGGTGTCCCTGTTTGCAGATGACGTGAAGTTGATGAGAAGAATTCACTCGATCGAAGACCAGGCAGAACTACAAAGGGATCTGGACAGGCTGCAGACCTGGTCCAGCAATTGGCTCCTGGAGTTCAATCCCACAAGTGCAAAGTCATGAAGATTGGGGAAGGGCAAAGAAGGCCGCAGACGGAGTACAGTCTAGGGGGTCAGAGACTACAAACCTCACTCAAGGAAAAAGATCTTGGGTGAGTATAACACCAGGCACATCTCCTGAAGCGCACATCAACCAAATAACTGCTGCAGCATATGGGCGCCTAGCAAAACCCCAGAACAGAATTCCGACATCGTAATAAGGAATCATTCAGGACCTGTACACCGTGTACGTTAGGCCCATATTGGAGTATGCGGCACCAGTTTGGAACCCACAACCTAGCCAAGCACGTGAAGAAACTAGAGAAAGTGCAAAGGTTTGCAACAAGACTAGTCCCAGAGCTAAGAGGGATGTCCTACGAGGAGAGGTTAAGGGAAATCAACCTGACCGACACTGGAGGACAGGAGAGATAGGGGGGGACATGATAACGACATACAAAATACTGAGAGGAATTGACAAAGGTGGACAAAGACAGGATGTTCCAGAGATTGGACACAGTAACAAGGGGACACAGTTGGAAGCTGAAGACACAGATGAATCACAGGGATGTTAGGAAGTATTTCTTCAGCCACAGAGTAGTCAGTAAGTGGAATAGTTTGGGAAGCGATGTAGTGGAGGCAGGATCCATACATAGCTTTAAGGAGAGGTACGATAAAGCTCACGGCTCAGGGAGAGTGACCTAGTAGCGATCAGTGAAGAGGCGGGGCCAGGAGCTCGGACTCGACCCCCGCAACCTCAACTAGGTGAGTACAACTAGGTGAGTACAGGGATCAGTCACAGGTATTCTGACACAGGGATCAGTCACAGGTATTCTGACACAGGGATCAGTCACAGGTATTCCGACACAGAGATCAGTCACAGGTATTCTGACACAGATCAGTCACAGGTATTCTGACACAGGGATCAGTCACAGGTATTCCGACACAGGGATCAGTCACAGGTATTTCGACACAGGGGTCAGTCACAGGTAGTCTAACACAGGATCAGTCACAGGTATTCTGACACAGGGAACAGTCACAGGTATTCCATGACGAGTCACCACACGAAGTGAAAGAGTTTAGAGTCAGCGGCATAAAAAACACATGGATACGCAACGGCCTTGTATATCTTGGCTGAGGTGTCACACATCTCCAAGGAGGGTCCTCCACCCCAGTGAGAGAGGCTCTTGATCCAAGAAACTTAACCTGACTTTCCTTGGATCGAACCTGGATGCCATTCTCCCAGGCACTGTATGACCCCCTTAGAGTTTAGCGCTTCCCCTCATGACTGTAATAATGATAATAAAGTGTAACGAATATAGGTCATCTCTACTTTCTGTGGCCACTTCACGAAGGACAGATAAATGTATTTGCTGAATTATTTCTAAACATATGTTGACATTTGCATTTTTCTTGACGATAATTGCATTATACACATAATTATTATAAGGATACGATAGCAGGAAATTATTATTATTTAACCTCAATGATTACCTAATGAAACCAACATGGCGCAGTGGTCTCCTACTACGCCTATATCCGCGAGCAGCCCGGGTCGAATCCTGGGCGAGGCGAGACGTCTGGGTGTCTCCCAAAAACCCGGTGCCCCTGGCGTCTTCCAGATGTCTAGGAAGCAAAGGGACTCTAATGCATTCACTTAGGACCCTCTTTAATAAAGAAGGTTCCTTCCTGAGACTTCGATCACTGTAATTGAAGCGGTCGAGGTCCCAGGACCGATTTGGCCTCAATAAACGCTTCTTAAATGAATACATTCGTGTTCATTTCCCACATGTTGTCGACAGTCATTTACCTTCTTGCTACAGGTACCCAGGAGTTAAGTACAAATCATTTTAATAACGTGCAAGCTAGTGTTGCTACTCTGGCTCTCTAAATGACTCTACAACTACCCTAAACACAAATAATAAAGAGCTTGATCGCAAAAGTTTATTTTACCTAGAGTTTTTGTCGCCCTTCTCATTATCAGTCTAACTCACAATAGACTGGAGCTGATTAATTTGTTTTCCACAAATTGTTTCAATTTACCTTTTGTGCAAAAAAAGTCTGCCTTTATTCTCTTATAGTAATCATTTAAGGCCTTTTATTCTAGCCAGTAATAAATCTGTCAAACTTGTGATCATTATAATTCGGCTTCGTATCAGTAATTATTTGTTCTGAAAATTGGAAATAAATGATTGTAATAATTCCAATGGAATGATGAGGTTCGAACCGGCGGTCTACCGATCCTTGAATAATTACCCTTAGTGAACCATACCCCCGGCCGGGATTGAACCCGCGGTTTATTTGCAATCGTGTCATTACGATACCCTTAGTGGTTTAAAGCACTAGTACAGTGATGGTAGCCTCACTACCTCGTGACTCCTTTTAAAACTGGATGTAGATGTAGGCGCTGAATTGTCTGCTTTTAGAGCACATATGTCGTCTGGTACCCATACGAACCGCACTTGTACTTCCAAGCATTTCGTGAGTCATGATGTCGGCTTTGAGGAGACTTGAGCTAGAGTTCGTCACGGCCACGCTGGCAGGAGATTTATCTGTAAAAAAAACTTGCATGTGTGGTCACAGTGCTTTGTAGATGAATGGTTCAGAGAACCGACATGTTGATAAATTAGACACATGTGCAACTCTTGGGTATCTTTATTGAGGAAACGTTTCGCCACACAGTGGCTTCATCAGTCCATACAAAGGAGAATCTTGAAGAATAGGAGGAGAATGAGGTAATCAGTCCCTCAACCTTGAGTCGATGTGGTCAGTCCATCAATCTTGACCACATCGACTCAAGGTTGAGGGACTGATTACCTCATTCTCCTCCTATTCGGTCACAGTGGTACATTTACACACCTCCCTATGGGATATAAATATACGTTGTTGAATGAATATTACTGTAGCCAACTGGCCCAGTGGCTGAGGCACTCGTCTGGAGTTTTACAACTCACTTGTCATGGACTCTAACCCCACATGTTCCATGGTTTAGAATCATTTCCTTTTCGTGTCGGATGTTTACCCATACGAGCCACACCTGATACTGTCACCCGGCCTCTCTACTCGTCCTAGGGTGCAACACGTTGCACACAATCAGCAACCATGCACTTCAACACAAGAAATAGTGAGTGATGCCGACAGTATACACAACCCAAGCACTCGGGATGAAATTTAAGATCCCAGTATACAACTCTGGCGACCTGAACTCAAGTTGAGCCCGAAGGGTGTAAATTATGTAAACATTCACAGTTAATTGGTCTTCCCAGAAACTTGATTATATCAGGAGGTTTCTAGGTCGAATGATTTGCACCCTAATTTTGCCTCCGCTGGGGTGCTGGAGGACACCTAGGGTGCTGGAGGACACCTGGGGTGCTGGAGGACACCTGGGGTGCTGGAGGACGCCTGGGGTGCTGGAGGACGCCTGGGGTGCTGGAGGACGCCTGGGGTGCTGGAGGACACCTGGGGTGTTGGAGGACACCTGGGGTGCTGGAGGACGCCTGGGGTGTTGGAGGACACCTGGGGTGCTGGAGGACGCCTGGGGTGCTGGAGGACACCTGGGGTGCTGGAGGACACCTGGGGTGCTGGAGGACACCTGGGGTGCTGGAGGACGCCTGGGGTGCTGGAGGACGCCTGGGGTGCTGGAGGACGCCTGGGGTGCTGGAGGACACCTGGGGTGTTGGAGGACACCTGGGGTGCTGGAGGACGCCTGGGGTGTTGGAGGACACCTGGGGTGCTGGAGGACGCCTGGGGTGCTGGAGGACACCTGGGGTGCTGGAGGACGCCTGGGGTGCTGGAGGACGCCTGGGGTGCTGGAGGACGCCTGGGGTGCTGGAGGACACCTGGGGTGCTGGAGGACACCTGGGGTGCTGGAGGACGCCTGGGGTGCTGGAGGACGCCTGGGGTGCTGGAGGACGCCTGGGGTGCTGGAGGACACCTGGGGTGTTGGAGGACACCTGGGGTGCTGGAGGACGCCTGGGGTGCTGGAGGACGCCTGGGGTGCTGGAGGACGCCTGGGGTGCTGGAGGACACCTGGGGTGCTGGAGGACGCCTGGGGTGCTGGAGGACGCCTGGGGTGCTGGAGGACGCCTGGGGTGCTGGAGAACACCTGGGGTGCTGGAGGACACCTGGGGTGCTGGGGCACCTGTGTACTGGGGACCCCTGGGATGCTGGGGGACGCCTGGGGCGCTGGGGACACCTGAGGTGCTGGGGGACGCCTGGGGTGCTGGAAACACCTGAGATGCTGGGGACCCCTGGGGTGCTGGGGGCTGTCCAGATCAATACTTCGTTGCACAAACTTAATATGATGTCTGGAAGTTAAATTTTGAAAATCAGAATATAGAGGCATATACCAGGATATATCATATTATACCAGGATATAACAGACAATATATATCGTATACAAGGACATAACAGAGTAGTACACCAGGATATATCGGGATGTCTCAGACACCATAATATATCAGATTATATGAGAATGTAACAGAATCAGATTATATCAGAATATATCTGGATATACCAAGGTATATGAGGATGTAGCAGGATCAGATTAAATCAGAATATATATCTGGTTATATCAACAGCAGTTGTACGCATACCGACCAGCGTGTATTATCACCTATGGAATGATGGATTTGGAGTGACCAGGGTCCAGAACTAAATTATTGTTAGTAGTATTAGTAGTATTATCATAACTAGGCACAAAAGCCATCCAAGAAGAAAACTTCTCAAGGGAAACGTTGTAATCTTTGCCTTTGGTGCCCTTTGTCAACGGTCATCATCAACTGCGTCACAGTACAGTTGTTGGCACACTGGCTTGTACCATCTCGCTACGTCACTGCTGCTGCCAACCATCGTTAGGATTATCGAACCAGTGTTCCGAAATTCACCGTTGGAAACCGCACACGTCAAACTCGTGTCGAGTCATGAAAGGTTAAATTAAAACACGTAATAAATCAGCATTTTGGTAAGTTTTATCTTTACAGGCGAATTCTTTATTTACCCACGAATCTGGTCGGTTTATTACGTGGTTTATGATTTCATGTTTTGAAGGTTGAAAAAAAAAAAATGGAAATACCGTTGCTGGAGCAGTACGCAAATAACCCGCACTAAGGAGAGGGAATAAGAAATGACGACATTTCGGACCGACTTAAACCACTGACTTACCAGTTGTCCAAGTCGGTTTGAAATGCCATTATATTGACCCGCCTAAATGTGGGAAATATGTGTGTACTTCGCATTATTTTTTTACGATGCGAACGCAAACTGGTACGTCAGCGGAAAGCCGTTCGGTACCCTGACCAAATGCTCCACTAAGTGGCTCTTCATATGACCAAAGCCTGTGCTGGGAGGAGGTTTTTCTTGACTAATAAAACTCCTATATGATTGAATGTGTCAAGAAAACAGCTATAAGTTGTTTAAGCAATGCGATAATCATCGTGTAAAAGGAACTATCATTTTCTATGCTGTTGTATCTCATTTTGGATCTAAAAGGCGAAGTGTCAACAATAAGGAAAAACACGACATGTTGCAGAAAGAGCTTTTATTGGCAGAGGGTTCCCTTTGTGTGGAGCATTATCAGGTCATTACTTGAGAAAGCTCTACTCAAAGAGAAACGTTTTCCAAATAAAAATTTGTTCTTGCAGAACAAGCTTTAGAAAATAAGACACATGTGCAACATCTGGGTAACTTTATTGTAGACGTTTCGCCATCCAGTGGCTTTATCAATACAAATTCCAGGACATAATTTGAAGACAGTAGAACTATATACAGAAGATGAGGTAATCAGTCCCTCAACCTAGGAGTAGGTGCGAAGAGCACAGTAGTCATCGACGTTCTGGAGCAGAGGCAAAGAGCCTGGCGCTTATATACTAACGTCAGGTGGAAACTGAACGGGTAGCAGACGAGGGCATAGTCACTGGTAGGCGGGATTTCCCAGTGGAAGTAGGTCCTACCCAAAGAGATGGGTTAGTTGTAGTAGTAGTTGTCGTAGCCGTGAAGAAGGTTCCGTACATGTCCTCAGAATCAAGATTCCATGGTGTTGCAGCGGAGGAGAGAGAGGTACATGATAATATATACCTGGAAGGTACTCGAGGGCCTGGTCCCAAATCTACACACTGCCATAACAACATACTGGAGTGAGAGATATGGGAGGAAGTGTAAAATAAACCCAGTGAGGAGCAGGAGTGCGGTGGGCACAATAAGGGAACACTGTATCAATATCCGGGGTCCCAGACTTCTCAACATCTTATCAGAAGATATCAGAAACACTGCTGGAACAAGTGTAGAAGCATTCAAGTGGAAACTAGACAAGTACCTTCACCAGGTGCCAGATCAACAAGGCTGTGATGGATATGTGGGGCAGCGGGCCTCCAGCAGCAACAGCCTGGTTGACCAGGCAAGCACTAGACAAGCCTGGCCCATGGCCGGGCTCAGAGAGTAGATATACTCTCGAAATTCTTCAAAGGTATATCAAAGGTATCAAAAGTGTCTGACAAATTGTACAAGAATGGTATACAATACCGACAAGATGGCGAAACGTCTACAATATTGTGGAAGTGAGTGAACTCCCTCTTACCTGAGGATCCCCTCGTAAAACTGTGTACAAGTACTTCACGTTTATCGTGGTTTGAGAACCAGGCTATAATATGTTATTTGTCACAATGACTACGTGTGTCAGGAGCTGCAGCAAAACGAACGTGCCACCAGCGATACGATAATACGTTTCCGGAAGCCGTAAAGTTAGAATCAGTTCTCAGTTACGACAGAGTTGCGCACTTGGCAAGGTTTGCAGGCCGGATATAGCCACTTCCTATGGGGACATGACGGATATAAGAGAAAATCTGAGCTGTCGCGATCACTTATCGCAGAACACGAAGGTTGTTGCAAACGACGACAAAATTGCATAGCATTTCGTAAACTGCATCGTAACCTGCCACTATAAATCCTGAAGTTCTTTTCGTTGATTTTATAATTAGACCGTGGATACTGCTGTTAGGAAACACTGTGGAGAACTCGAAAGATTGGCTAAATCTAGTCGAAGTAGTGACCCTCAGGACCTATTCTCGTTAATCTTTTAGCAGGTAAAAGTTACAAGGTGCAGAACTGTAGCAGCAATGCTGACTAGAATGAAGCGATGCATCTGCTGGGCTTGTGCAAGAGTAGTGGATGGAATGACATCTCACTTCACAGTAGGGAGTGGAATGGCAATTTACACCAGATTTGATTAGTGGGTGGAATGAGAGTTTATGCAAAAGGGAATGATAAATTGCCCAAGATGTGTGAGTAGAAGAGGAACATACCAAGGTTATTTTGTACCAAAATAACCTTAGTATTTATAATAATAATAATAATAATAATAACAACAATTATCTTTATCTCTACAAGTACAAGGTATACAGGCCTAGCTGACATCAATGGTATACTACTATACATAGTTATGAATGCAGTACGACGGACGGAGGGATGTATCTACCTGTTACTGGATGTGACAGGAATATATTGTTAAGCCTCGCATAAAGTGCATTCGTAAAGTCTAAGAATTTAAAGTATTTATGCCAAACTATGAGAACAAAATGGCCATCAGTCTCGAGCCAGGAGCGGAATCCTTCTTTGCTGTTTACCTGGAGTTTACCTTGAGAGAGTTCCGGGGGTCAACGCCCCCGCGGCCCGGTCTGTGACCAGGCTGTGTTGCCGTTTAATTTTTCTTTTTATCTCTTCTAGGTATTTTTTTTTATCCCTTATTTGATCAGGAATTTAAATGAATTTAGCAATAATTTATATTAAAGGACAAAAAGGCACAATATCCTTACTGGGATATTACATAAATAACCCGCACATAGAAAAAATACATTTCGGTCTAAATCGAACCGAAACGTGGTCATGAGCTTCTTTCTCCTATGTGCGGGTTATTTGTGTATTCATATTAAAATTATCCAGATGTTTTGACAAAAAAAATGGCCAGACTTATAAAAACTTGATAATTATATACGTAGACATATAATACACCGTGACCTTACAGATAAATGGCTCAGAGAACTGACACGTTGATAAATTAGACACATGTGCAACACTTCGGTATCATTATTGAAAAAACGTTTCGCCACACAGTGGCTTCATCAGTCCATGCAAAGGAGAATGGTGAAGAATAGGAGGAGTTTGAGGTAATCAGTCCCTCAGCCTTGAGTCGATGCAATCAGTCCATCAATCTTGAAAAGAATACAGCATATGTGCGAAGAAGTGCCTTATATACTGTAGGCAGGAGAGGTGTAGCAGTCGTAGTGGTAACACATTTGTCGATTGTGGAAGTAGGTCGTGCTCAACGACTGCTACACCTCTCCTGCCTGCAGTATATAAGCCACTTCTTCGCACATACGCTGTATTCTTTCAAGATTGATGGACTGACCACATCGAGTCAAGGCTGAGGGACAGATTACCTGAAAATCCTCCTGTTCTTCACCATTCTCCTTTGTATGGACTGATGAAGCCACTGTGTGGCGAAACGTTTCCTCATTAAAGACACCCAAGTGTTGCACATGTGTCTAATTTATAACCGTGACCTTGTAACGCGATTACGTTATAACGCATTCTGAAAACGTTCAGCCAAAATATTAAATAAGGCTGGAAAATCTAGTATTACAATCGAAAATTGAGCAAATGTCATAACCTCAACAAATAAACACAATTTTATTCTTGCTACAGAAAAAAAGGCAGAGAGTTTGATCATGTTTGCGATTTCAAAAGCCTTTGTATGTCTCTAATTTGTTTCCTCATGGCCATTATTTAGTCTTCGTTCACTATCTGGAATATTGTGATCGCCGCTGCCTCTCAATCCGTCCCTACATCAATAATCTCTTTCACCGATGAGTGAAATTTCACTCGTGGTGGTGGAGTGTGATAGTATAATTGTTTTGACTGAGCTCTTTATATTAAATAAACCATTTTTTTAGGAGGAGGGGAAATATGCCACTGTGAACCATATTAACTCGACAACTTTTTTAATATTTGCGTAAGAAATAGCCTATGCTGTAATCTGTTGATATCATATTAATATATTATAGAATTGGAACACATCAGGATGTTTGTTTTACACTCTGGTCACTCACTAAATTATATATTGAAGGGGGGGGAAGCAATTTCAGTTTCTAAATTTTATACAGAAGTCACAGTATTCATGTATCAAACAGGAATCCAGTTCTGTGAGAAACATTTTTGTTGATGTAGTGAATCCTGGCAGCTCAACCCCGTAGACTTATGTCACTCTTGCTTCGCTTTATTACCACCTAGAAGTAAATCACGTGAAATAGATTTAAAAGACCTGGAACGAAAACCTTGAAATAGATGACTTAACATATATTTATAACGGTGTAAGAATTTTAATTATAAAAAATCCGTAATGTTAAAATGAAACTTAAAACAGTTTAAGTCTAATAAAGTGAAAAATCTATTTTACTCGAGCAGTAAAGACAGTAAATTGCAATAAGTAATATAAGTAATAATATCACACATGAAAACTTAGGAAGAGGTTAGGTAAAACTTTTTCTTAGAATCCACGACTTAAATTTTTCGCAACACTTTAAGAAATTTTTCAAAATAAGCGTCTTAATTCGGACCCAGTGTTTATGTTCACCTCCATAATACATAAGATAAGCCTTTATCGCCCTCCGAATTTTATCAGCTCATTGATAGTTCCAGGGATCATTGTTTCCTTGGCCTTTGTTAACAGCCCAGTCAAGACGTTGATGCTTGCTGCATGCAGTCGAATACAGGCGTCACAGTCGGGCTGAACAAGAATTTCTTTCTTTGTCTTATACAAGCTCATCTTAAAGATAGGGGTGTATGATTGATTTTCCCTCACATTTGAATGACATTGGAAGGTGTTGAATCCACTATGCTTATTATCTCATCATCGGTTTTCACTGGGATATATTGCATTATCTACTATGCGTCCCAAATTCATGAAAGCAATTGCATTTTGGTAGAGTTGGAACCGGTATCTTCATCCTCTATGTGTAAATTTTGATGTAACTTTCTCACCTGCGCTCCTTGGTACAAGTTGAGGGACTCTGGCCGTTCCTAAAGTTTTAAAATATTTGGTTAAATTGATATCGGCCGTGAAATTTTTATGTGCATTCTCCAGATCTTCAATTTCGCCAGCCTCGAATGGGACTACTATTGAGCCACAATATTCCAATTTAGAAATCACAAGTGCCTTAAAGATCATCACTAGCTTGGCATCTCATGCGTTCAAATTTCTTGTCATCCATCTTTGTGCTACTCATTTGGCGTACAATATAACCCTCATACCCCTGCAACCTTACGATACAGGCAGGTCCCGCTTTACAGCACTTCGCTTTACGGTACTTCGCTTTACGGTACTTCGCTTTACGGCACTTCACTTTATGGTACTTCGCTTTACGGTACTTCGCTTTACAGCACTTCGCTTTACGGTACTTCGCTTTACAGCACTTCGCTTTACGGCACTTCACTTTATGGTACTTCGCTTTACGGTACTTCGCTTTACAGCACTTCGCTTTACGGTACTTCGCTTTACGGTACTTCGCTTTACGGCACTTCGCTTTACGGTACTTCGCTTTACGGTACTTCGCTTTACGGTACTTCGCTTTACGGCACTTCGCTTTACGGTACTTCGCTTTACGGCACTTCGCTTTACGGCACTTCGCTTTACGGCACTTCGCTAATGCAGTGGTTTTCATTTATATCCCTCCTTCATTTATTCATAATTTCTACATTAAATATATTCACCACTCGCTATAAACTAAGGACGAAAATATTAAGTAATATGAGTACTATATATCCTTTTTTTTAGGCCTATCTTTATTTCTCCCTTAATATAAGATAGTGTAAACATATTATCAATATATATTATTGCAACCAGGAACGAATGGTATTTAATCAATAACAACACTGCGACTAGCCGAGGACCGGGAGAAGTATTCTCACGAGTTTCATAGAGATTTGTGTACTTACCTGGAGTTTACCTGGAATTCCGGGGGTCAACGCCCCCGCGGCCCGGTCTGCGACCAGGCATCATACTGGTTTGCTCTCCACGACTGTAAGACTAACATCCAATGAACATTAATTCTTAATGTTCCTTTGGCAGCATCTGGTAATCGAAACTGGTGCCTGGTCAGGTTACTTGACTATCCAGTGACGAGAAGTTTTTATAGCTAAATATATATCTCCAGAGTGCCTAGTCCAACTGATATTAAGTTTCAGCGATGTTTGACACAGGTTCCTGCTTATTTACCTTTTGAATGGGTTAAGCTACAGCTTTGGGCCCCATTAATGACGTGCTTGAGTGTGTTTGAGGAGGTTCAGGAAAATGGCTCAGCCTGTCAACCGAGACACGAGTCATGGTCTCCTTGTTACACAAATAATTAAAGCCGGAAGTAATAGCCAAATTTTAGAGGCAAATAACAGACTTGAGTTGCAACTCTGTGAACCGTTAGGAGTGTTGAGGTACATCTCTTGGGTCTTTTAAAGACATCTTCATGCTTCGTACAAAAGATGTAAAATTTTAGCAGTGTTGACAAGGTTAAGTTCAAGCTTCTGGGCCTCTGGAGGATTGTTGAATTGCAGCTCCTGTGTCTATATTTTCACAATGCCTCGCGAGATTGATTGACAGGGTTAGGTTTTAGCTCCTGGGCCTTATATTAGGGTAAAATGCTGACTGATGAATAAAGTTAGGACTCCTTTGAAGACTTCTCAGTCTTAAAACCTCGATCACTGTTGAATTATAGCTCTGGGACCTGCTAATTATGTGCCTATCTACTTATAAGGAATTTGATCTCCAGCTTCAAGGCCTGACACATTGCTCTCACACTTCAGATGTGTTTTAGATAGTTATTCTCAAGATCCTGGACCGTCTGAGGGAGTTGAATTATAGCTCCTTGGACTCTTGATACTCTTAAGGGTTTGTTAAGAGTATTGAGCTATTACTCAATGAAAGTTAAGGACATGAGTCATCAAGAGACGGGTCGTACCTCTCTCAGCCGCACAGTTCCCAAAATACATCTTATGACATAATTCTAGACGTAATAAAAACGAGAGTGGAGGCACTTTAAATAATTCCATTTTGGATGGTAACAGCGGTTGAGATATCGCAAGGGAGGGAGGGACATTTGAGAGGCAAGGTCATGACAGTCGCAAGGGAGGGAAGGACATTTGAGAGGCAAGGTCATGACAGCAGCATCTGCTGATACGACAGGATTACAGTATATATTTAGCACGTTTATATGGGTACAATGGGGGGTATTATTTCCTAAGATAATTAAGAGAGGATTAAATTCTCATCTGTAGATTAGGAGTCGTGATACTGATGGTGTTTGTGTGTGTCAAATGTAACAGGCTGGAGTTCGGAGAAGAATCGGGTGGTGATGATAGGGATGGGCAGGGTGGGGATGGGTATGTACTTGCAGGGTATGGGCCGGGGTAGAGCTGGCTGGGATGGGTAGTAGAGTAAGGATGGTCGGCGGCCAACACAGGGCAGTCACTGAGTCAGTTGGTGTGTGGTGGTGGTGGAGTGCGGGTGTGTTACTGTTGGCTCTCTCGCTGGCCCTGTCAGGTGCGCTCTCTCTCTATCTCTCCTTCATGGTGTCTCGCAGTCAAACTCATGCCTAAGTTTTGTTGAAGGTGCATACAAGTGGTGTTTTGTATTAAATGCGGCGGTGAGTTAGATGATTACGAAGCAGCAGCGTTGTATCTCATTCTTGTGGATTTCTTTTAACTCTGGAGCATCGCGACCCGGTGTCATCGTCCTAGACGCGACCTTCACCACAGCTTAACAGGTTCGTTGCCCCTTCTTTTTTCTTGCCCCGAATGACAGACGAATTTAGCGTTTCCTGAACTCCAGATCTGGTAATAACTCTGTTATCTCCTTATCATAAGTTTTGAGAGAATTATTAGTCATTAACATAAAGTTTTCATACTTTGGCTACTGTGGCTGGAACATTTCACATGGAACCGATAATTTTAGGAGACATTACTTAATGGTTCCATCACATGTGCTGAACAGTTGTGGTTCCATCACATGTGCTGAACAGTTGTGGTTCCATCACATGTGCTGAACAGTTGTGGTTCCATCACATGTGCTGAACAGTTGTGTTTCCATCACATGTGCTGAGCAGTTGTGGTTCTATCGCATGTGCTGAGCAGTTGTGGTTCCATCACATGTGCTAAACAGTTGTGGTTCCATCACATGTGCTGAGCAGTTGTGGTTCCATCACATGTGCCGAGCAGTTGTGGTTCCATCACATGTGCTGAGCAATTGGGGATGGGTTGTATAGTGATTATAGAGGTTCCTGAGGTTCCCGTGGTCAGAATTAAACTGTCGAGTCTCACTCTAGTGTACTTTCACGATTTATTCACTGCAAGTGCGACAAATGTTTTTAATCAGGTGAGTTTTTATCGATAGTGAGGACTTGGTGAAAGTTAAGATGTATTGTGGGCAGTGACCTCGGTCTGGTGGAGTGGCTGCCTCACCGCCAGGATTTACCTCCAAGACTAGAATCATGCATAGAAAAAAGCGTACACGAACAAACACACACAAGACAGGGAGAGAATGTTTCAGAGGTGGGACACAGGAACAAGGAGACACAACTGGAAGTTAAAAACTCAGATGAGCCAGTTTTTAGTTTTAAGACAAGTTACAATAAGGCTCTTGACAGTGGCCCTTGTAGCGACTAGCGAAGAGGTGGGGGGCCAGGAGCTAAGACTCGACCCATGCAACCACAAGTAGGTAAGTACAAATGAGTGCACGAATACACACGTGACCAAACACTATGCTCGTGATGCCGAGGCATCACGAGCATAGTTCAGTTCCTGTGAATAAAATAAAATATACATACATTGTGTTTAAAATCAACCTGTCAGTACATATTCCAATGTGTTTGTTTTAATGGTCCAAGTCGGACCGAAATGGCGTCATAAGTTTGAGTTTCCAGTGTGTGGGTTGCTTGTGTTTTGTTCTAGTCAAGGTATTGTGCGTTCTTATTCTTTATGTTAAACATAAATGGATGGTGTTCGTAGATGACACTGGCCTCAGCATCACGAAAGGTGACACTGACACCAGCATCACCACCAGAGATGACACTGACCTCAGCATCACTAGAGGTGAAACTGACACCACCATCATCACTAGAGATGACACTGACCTCAGCATCACTAGAGGTGAAACTGACACCACCATCATCACTAGAGATGACACTGACCTCAGCATCACTAGAGGTGAAACTGACACCACCATCATCACTAGAGATGACACTGACCTCAGCATCACTAGAGGTGACACTGACACCAGCATCATCACCAGAGATGACACTGACCTCAGCATCACTAGAGGTGAAACTGACACTACCATCATCACTAGAGATGACACTGACCTCAGCATCACTAGAGGTGACACTGACACCAGCATCATCACTAGAGATGACACTGACCTCAGCATCACTAGAGGTGACACTGACACCAGCATCATCACCAGAGATGACACTGACCTCAGCATCACTAGAGGTGACACCGACACCTGCATCATCACTAGAGATGACGCTGATCTCAGCATCACTAGAGGTAACACTGACGCCAGCATCATCACCAGATATGACACTGACCTCAGCATCACTAGAGGTGACACTGACACCAGCATCATCACTAGAGATGACCCAGACCTCAGCATCACTAGAGGTGACACACACCAGCATCATCACTAGAGATGACACTGACTTCAGCATCACTAGAGGTGACACTGACACCAGCATCATCACCAGAGATGACACTGACCTCAGCATCACTAGAGGTGACACTGACACCAGCATCATCACCAGAGATGACACTGACCTCAGCATCACTAGAGGTGACACTGACACCAGCATCATCACCAGAGATGACACTGACCTCAGCATCACTAGAGGTGACACTGACACCAGCATCATCACCAGAGACGACACTGACCTCAGCATCACTAGAGGTGACACCGATACCTGCATCATCACTAGAGATGACACTGATCTCAGCATCACTAGAGGTGACACCGACACCTGCATCATCACTAGAGATGACACTGATCTCAGCATCACTAGAGGTGACACCGACACCTGCATCATCACTAGAGATGACACTGATCTCAGCATCACTAGAGGTGACACTGACACCAGCATCATCACTAGAGATGACCCAGACCTCAGCATCACTAGAGGTGACACTGACACCAGCATCATCACCAGAGATGACACTGACCTCAGCATCACTAGAGGTGACACTGACACCAGCATCATCACTAGAGATGACACTGACCTCAGCATCACGTGTATCATATACTAGAGATAATAGTGACCTCAGTATCACCACGCCCCGTACACTATAGATGACAGTCGCTTCAGCATCGCGTCTCACACACTAGAGATAAGTGCACTCAGCATCACAAGAGGACTCGTGACACAGTCTCCTGACTTCTCATTTGCATTCGGTTGGTACCTCCGCGTTTTCCTATTTCTTATCTAAAACGATACACAAGAAATAGGAAAATATTTATATTTTAAAAAACTTGGGAAAAAGTAAGTATAAGTAAAGTAATTCTTTTTGTAGTAATGAACTTAGTAAAAAAGTGTTAAGTGGGATAGGGTTGGGGGTCATTGCTTCATTGTTGTATACGATAGTTACAATGCTGGAACAAAAGCTCCAGAAGTGCTAGCTGCTAGCTATATTGCGTCATATAGCTAGCTATGTTTACCTTTTATATTGCATTATATAGCTAGCATTTTTTATATTATTAGAGACAGATACAAAAATTTCACACACACACACACACACACACGACATGCATAATATATATATATATATATATATATATATATATATACATTTTGAACAGTAAATAATGAGTAATTGATATCTGGATACTAGCTATTAATAATACGTGAATACAGACAATGAAGAGTACAGAAGTGGAGCTGAGGGTGTGAGAGGAGTGGTGGGAGGGTCACAGCAACAGGTGTGATGTCTCCACTCCCACACTTTTCCCCCTCCCCAACACCCCCCCCCCCACACACACACACGAACAGTAACAGTGGATAAAACAACGCCAGTGGAATTAATATGAACAAAATGACTTGACTGGGATATCCTGCGCTACTAACCTTCTGGGTTATATAATGCTAATAAAGTTTTCCTTTTCTGGGCTCACTCATTGCTGTATAGTCCTTGTGGCTTAGCGCTTCTTTTTGATTATAATAATAATAATGGGCTCACTCATGACGCGGAAGTGAAGGAACGTCAACCAGCATCACAATCTGAAAAAAAAAATGACGTCTGTTAGTGACTGGGGTAGTGCGAAATATATGAGTGATGTCCCAAACTATGGAAGGTAACAGATTCACGAAATCGTAATGACACGAAACGAAATGAGGGTGTGAAAATCACAGATTTTAAAACCAGGAGAGAAATAAGGAGGAAAATATTATTTTTTTTTTTACGCGGTAACAACGCCATAGCCAACTATCAAATGGATTCTCAATGAAAGAGAAAAAAAAAGCGCTGGGTTGTTAGTAATGTCCTCCCCCATTCGTACACATAAAAACAACACCACACTAGGCCAAGTGTCTATCGACACGTGCCTTTGACAAGTAGTAAATATCACAATCTGTCTGTCTGTCTGTCTGTCTGTCTGTCTGTCTCTCTCTCTCTCTCTCTATCTCTCTCTCTCTCTCTCTCTCTTCTCTCTCTCTCTCTCTCTCTCTCTCTCTCTCTCTCTCTCTCTCTCTATATATATATATATATATATATATATATATATATATATATATATATATATATATATATATATATATATATATGTCTGTCTGTCTGTCTGTCTGTCTCTCTCTCTCTCTCTCTCTCTCTCTCTCTTTCTCTCTCTCTCTACTATATCTATCTATCTACCTCTCTATCTATCTGTCTGTCTGTCTATCTCTCTCTCTCTCTCTCTCTCTCTCTCTCTCTCTCTCTCTCTCTCTCTCTCTCTCTCTCTCTCTCTCTCTCTCTGTGTGTGGTCTTGCCCACAGTATCACACATTGATTATCGACACCCATCCTGGGTGTGGTGAGCTCTCAACCCTACAGTCATATATCATTCTTAAACTACACTTCTCCCGTGACGTATGTGAACCAGTAAACAACTGGAAGCCCATTCACAGTGATGGATGTTATTATATCACAGATAAATACTTTCCAATCGAAATCGAAGGTAAATCTGGCCACAACAGGTTGCGTTGGGGTATTGGGGAGAGGGGGAGGAAGAAAGTGTAGATGGGGAGAGCTGGGAAAGAACGTACTTAACGGGAAGAACGTCATGGAGAAAGGCTCAGTGGTGATAAATCTGTGTTGCCAATCGAGATTAGTTTGAAAGTACGCCGTAAAGTTAATTACATGTTGTTTTTAGATTTGGTCAGCAGAGAGAGAGAGAGGAGAGATGTGGGTGGCCTTACTGTTATGTACAAGGCCAATATTGTCAAAGTACCACACTTCGATCCGCTTCGAGGACAGCGTGAAACAAGCTTTTATGCCACAAGACGGGCAGAAAGCAGCAACTTCACTCTGGCTGTACCCTTCTCCAGAACATCACTCCATCTGAGATCATATATACCCAGGATGACTCGTGTATGGAACACATTCGTACAGCATAATGATGTCAACGAGATAAAGTCAGTTGATCACATGAAAATGCTGGCCCACAGATGGCTCCAACTTCATCCTGTTCCCTACTTGTATGTCTCATAACAATAAAAATGCTTTCAAATGAGCTGATGTAGGTAACAGCTCTTAGGTTGCCAATAAAGTTAGGAATCCTTAACCTGTAAATAGCTTGTCAATAAAGCTAGGGATCCTTAACCTTGTCAAACCCTGTGTAAGAGAGAGAGAGAGAGAGAGAGAGAGAGAGAGAGAGAGAGAGAGAGGAGAGAGAGAGAGAGAGAGAGAGAGAGAGAGAGAGAGAGATACTGAGTTGACTAAGCAGCATCGGTCATCCTGTTCCCTTGGCGCTAGTAAAGGTCTCTTGATTAGCAAAAACAACCTGCAGCTTCCTTCCTCTTCAGATCAAATCTGATTAGCTGCCAATTCCCAGGCTCCGTATGAACCCACCTCTGCCCATTTCCCTACGGGCCTAGCGCTTCTCTCGGAGCACGAATAATTTTTTGTGAGGATACCTTTGCTTTAGGTTTAATAATAAATTCTTCAGGTAATAGATTTCAGAGAAATGCAACTGGTTTTAAAGCAAGTTTTAAGAATTAGACGATACATGACAGTACTTTACAGTAGCCATGTACATATCAATATAAATAACAATGATTTTATATACGATGAGAAAGGTAGAGCAGTGTATCGTCACGCACTGATGTACACTGCTCCATCTAGGAGAGGTGCAGCAGTGTGTGACGATACACTGCCCCACTGGGAGAGGTGCAACAATGTGTAACGATACACTGCCCCACTGTGGGCGGTGCAGCAATGTGTGACGATACACTGCCCCACTGGGAGAGGTGCAGCAATGTGTGACGATACACTGCCCCACTGTGAGAGGTGCAACTATGTGTAACGATACACTGCCCCACTGTGGGCGGTGCAGCAATGTGTGACGATACACTGCCCCACTGGGAGAGGCACAGCAGTTTATGAGAGTGCCGTCCCGCTATAAACGCCCGACCATTCAGGTTTCCAAATATGGGAGCACTGAACTAGAGACCAGTTTTGTTGACGAGAATTGTGGCTAAAGTAACAGAACACGAAAGAGAAAACAGTAGAGCACCAAAAATTAAATGAACACAGACAACCAGCACCTGTTCAGAGGTGGCAAATCTGGTCAACAAATATGTATTTATATTACAGAATACTATAGAAGGGAGGGGGAAAAAAGGCATATTTTTATAAACAGCAGCCGGCTCATTTATATACTGGAGTTTGATATACAAACTATAAGAGCCGGTGAAAATAAGAGAGAAGGAGCTGAAGTAAATACAAGAAAACTTGTATAATAAGAGCCAGTGTTAGTAAAATGAAGAGAGGGTGAGGAGAGGAGTGCCTCAAGCATCAGTGCTTGGACCTCTGCTGTTCCTGGCCAGGGTGAGGAGTGGAGTGCCTCAAGCATCAGTGCTTGGACTCCTGCTGTGCCTGGCCAGGCAGTGGAGTGGGCCTTCCCAAGCATCAGTTCTTGAGCCCCTGCTATTTTTGGCCAGGGAGATAAGTGGGTCTTCCAAGCATCAGTTCTTAGTCCCCTGCTGGTCGTGGCTAAGGAGAGGAGTGGGCCTCTCCAAGCATTAGTGCTGCTTGGACCCCTGCCTCTTCTGGCCAGGGAGAGGAGTGGGCATCCGCCCCCCGCATCAGTACTAATGTCATTGCCTTGTGATTGTAAATAACAAAACGCATAATACCGTTAATTGAACAATACACAAATAACCTGCACATAGGAGAGAGGAGCCTACGACGACGTTTTGGTCCGACTTGGACCATTTACAAAGTCACACTAACAGAAAGGAGACAAGGGGGCAGTATATAAAAGCCAACAGACAGGGACAGGACAAGATAGGTAATTTTGTGATAAGCATGATCTTCTCAGGAAATAAGAAAAGATCGGCCGATAGATACTAAGAGGCTGGTGCCGAAAATATGACTCGACTCCTACAGGCATAACAAGGTGAGTACACACACACACACACACACACACACACACACACACACACACACACACACACACCAATAAAGCGCAACTGTCATTTATACTATCTAACCGTTGTATTTTGTTGTACTATTAAATTCCGCTTAAGTATAGAAGTATGACATCCCTAATTGACTGACTGAAGGTCACCCTATAATATAAAGTAACTGTAGCTCAAACCATACCACGGGTGGGGATAGAACCCGCGATCAGAGAGTCTCAAAACTCAAGACCGTCGCATTAGCCACTGGACCGCTAGCCACAATAAGATTCGTCTAACTAGGTGTCATTACGATTTCGTGAGTCAGGGTAACGGTTTTGAGGGGACTTGAGCTAGAGTTCGTCACGGCCACTCTAGCTGGAGATTCGTCTGTAAAAACTTGCATTTGTGGTCACAGTGGTGCCTATGCTAACCTTCCTATGGTGTAGAAATATACCTAGTTGGACGAATCTTATTGTGGCTAGCTGGTCTAGTGGCTAACGTGACGGTCTGGAGTTTTGAGACTCTCTGATCGCGGGTTCTATCCTCGCCCGTGGTATGGTTTGTTTGCAATCGTGTCATAACGATTTCGTGAGTAACTGTAGCTGAGTTGAAAGGAATCCCTTTAAAACCTCTGTTAGCTATTGAACCCTACAGTGAGATAATTAACAATATACTCATGGCTCAACTGAAGTCTCCCGCGTCGGGCTGTCGGATTTCAACACCTCATTAGAAAATCCATCCTGTGCGACTGTACGATGGAATATCACATGAAAACTATTCTGCGTGGCGAGTATGCTGCGAAAATATTTTCTTAATTCCGCCCTTGAAGTTATCACATAACCAGTGTAGCAACACAATGCAGGATATGCAATTTTAATAGAGTGCATGTTGCAAGTGCAGTCACGCAAGCACGTTACTGACCATTCCTTCCTTCATGCTGGTGAAGAGCTCTCCGTCCCAGAAATTGCAGGTATCCTCCCCTTCCCTGGCTCAGATCTGGTTACCTCTCAGTCCCATAGTATCGCACCCGCGGGCACAGCTCTGGTGCTAGTTACTAGTTGTCAAAAGCACTTGTCGAAAGACACTTGGCCTGTTTTGTTTTGTATGTGTGGGGGGGAGGAAGGAGTGTGTGGGGGTAGGAGTGTGTGGGAGTCGGTAGGAGTGTGTGGGGGTAGGAGTGTGTGGGGGTAGGAGTGTGTGGGAGTGGGTGGGAGAGTGTTGGGGGAGGAGGGTGTGGGAGGTAGGAGTGTGTTGGGGGCAGGAGGGTGTGGGGGGTAGGAGTGTGTGCGGAGTGGGGGGGCAAAAGGTGCGCTGGCGGAAGTATTGGCAAAATTACATGAATGGAATTCAGTGATACAGTGATGGATTGTGTTTTCTCTTATGTATGTGTAACATTTTTTTATGTGCGTGCGTAGTAGTAGTGGTAGTTAGTAGTGGCAGGCATTTGTCGATAGATACTTGGTCTGTTGTATGTGGGGTGGAGTGTGTGTGTACGGACCTATTTGCACTCACCTGTTTATGGTTGCAGGGGCCGATTCACAGCTCCTGCCCCGCCTCTTCGCTGGTCGCTACTAGGTCCGGTCTCTCTCTCCCTGCTTCATGAACTTTGTTGTATCTCTTCTTAAAGCTATGTATGGAACCTGCCTCCACTACATCACTATCCAGATTGTTCAATTCCTGGCAACTCTATGGCTGAAGAAATATTTCCTAACATCCCTGCGACTCATCTGAGTTTTCAACTTCCATTTGTGACCCCTTGTTGCTGTGTCCCATCTCTAAATCATCGTGTCCCTATCCACTCTGTCAGTTCATCTCAGTATTTTATATGTTGTTATCATATCCCCCCTATCTCTCCTGTCCTCCAGTGTCGTCAGGTTGATTTCCCTTAACCTCTCCTTGTAGGACATACCCCTCAGCTCCGAGACTAGTCTTGCTACAAACCTATGCACTATCTCAAATTTCTTGACGTACTTGACCAAGTGTAGGTTCCAAACTGGTGCTGCATACTTTAATATGGGACAGACACACACACACGGTGTACAGTCTTGAATGACTCCTTACCCAGGTATCGACACGCTATTCTTAGGATTTCCAGGCGCCCATATGCTGCAGCAGTTATTTAGTTATTTGTATGTATATATATATATACATATATATATATACATATATATGTATATATATATACATATATATATATATATATATATATATATATGACTCTCTCCTGAAGGCCATGCTAGAGAGTGTATTGAATCTTTCCCTTGACGATGGACAGTGGTTGCAAGCCTCACTTCCGGTCAGGCTTGGAGGGCTAGGAGTACGCAGATCCTCCCAGATTGCTCTACCAGCTTTCCTATCCTCTTCCATTGCATCAAACGAGTTGATAAGACAAATTCTTCCTGACACCCTCAGTGACTCAGCAGGAATAGAAGACCCTAACTATGTCAGTGCCATCACCGAATGGGAGACTCTTGCTGCTCCAGCACCAAACCCTAGTGCAGCACTGGCTCACAAACAGTCAAGCTGGGATAGCCCAATTGCTGAAAAGGTGCTTGCCAACATGCTCAGGGCTGCAACATCAGATAGGGAGATTGCCCGTCTCCAGGCTGTGAGTGCACCTCACTCCGGGGACTTCCTCCAAACAGTTCCCATATCGGCAATGGGAACGCGACTCGACCCTAAGACCCTCCGTATTGCAGTGGCTCTGCGCCTTGCTGCCCCAATTCACACAGAATATATGTGTATTTGCGGCGAAGTGCAAGCAGACCAATACGGTCTACATGGTCTTAACTGTTCCAAAACCAAGGGCTGGCATGCAAGACACAATGAGGTCAACGACATCATTAAGAGAACCCTTGCTACAGCTGGATGCCCTGCCGAGAGGGAGCCACGATCACTTGCAGCAAACAATACCCACAACCCAGCAAACCGCCCCGACGGGATCACCATCTATCCTTGGAAGAATGGCAAGCTCTTAGCATGGGACTATACCTGTGTGTCCACACTGGCTGACACCTATATCCATCACAGTGTGGGGCGACAGGGAGGAGCTGCTGACCACAGGGAGGAGTACAAGATCAGCAAGTACAGGGACATTAGCCAACAGTATCAATTTGTCCCAGTGGGATCAGAGACCTTGGGATCATGGGGAAAAAATGCCACACGTTTCCTTAAAGAATTGGGTTCCAGACTCATCGACACCACCAGGGACCCAAGGGCAGCCACTTTCATGTTCCAGCGCCTCAGCGTCGCCATCCCCGAGGGGAAATGCTTGCTGCATACTTGGTTCACGTCCAGCCTCGGAGGAGCTGGAGGAAATTCATCATCTTTGATACATTGTGCCATTGTATTCATGTTTATGTTTTTTTCTGTAAATGTATTTTGTTTATTAATAAATGTTCACATAGAATATAAATATAGGGGGGTGGTAGGAGAAGAAAATATTCAAACAGCTCCGGGGAGAACCTTGAGTTTTCCCTGAGGTACGTTTATTGTCTTCTCTGAGGATGAGGGTCCCCATTCCAGCTATAGAGGTGGTACTTCCCTATATATATTATACATATATATATATATATATATATATATATATATATATATATATATATATATATATATATATATATATATATATATATATATATATATATATGTGTGTGTGTGTGTGTGTGTGTGTGTGTGTGTGTGTGTGTGTGTGTGTGTGTGTGTGTGTGTGTGTGTGTATGTATGTATGTATGTATGTATGTATATATATATACACACACACACACACACAACGAGAGAGAAAGTGATATACAAGTGAGGACAAACCCGTATGTGGCCACACAGTGTGTGCTGCACCCTGGTGGCCACGTCTACACCACCACCACCACCACTACAGCTTCAACTGCACGCCCACTACCACCCACATCACCTCTACGCCCACTTCCACCCGTATCACCTGTACGCCCACTACCACTCACATCACCTGCACCACCACTACCACCCACATCACCTGTACGCCCACTACCACCCACATCACTTGCGCCACTACTACTACACCTACACCTACACCACCACCATCACCCACACATGCACCATCACCCACATCCGCATCACCACCACCATCATCCACACATACACCATCACCCACACCTGCATCACCACCACCATCACCAAGACCTGCACTACCATTCATCACCCACACGTGCACCAACAACACCATCGCCCACACCTCCAACACCATCACCCATACCTGCACCACCATCACTCACACCTGCACCTCCACATTACCCATACCTGCCCCACCACCATCACTCACATCCTTTACCACCGCCATCACCCACACCTACACCACCATCATTCACATCTGCACCACCACCATCACAAACACCTGCACCACCAATACCATCACCCACACCTGTACCACCACCACCATGCACACCTGCACCACCAACACCTTCACTCACATCTGCACCACCCCTAATATCGCCCTACACCTGCACCACCACACACAAACACTGCACCACAATACCATCACACACCTGTACACCACACCATGCACACCTGCACCACAACACCATCACTCATATCTGCACCACTACTACCATCACTCACACCTGCACCAACACCACTATTGCCCACACCTGCACCACCAACACCATCACCCACACCTGCACCACCACTACCACCCTCAGACACATTAATTTAGTGCCTGAGATGAAAAGTTTGATCCAAGGAATATGAAAATAGGATCACACACCACACATACACACACACACACACACACACACACACACACACACACACACACACACACACACACACACACACACACACACACACACACACACACACAGAAGGGGCTCCAGAAAGACGGAGAGGTGGGGCACACCACCAAGTGCTGGACACAGTGCACACAACCGAGGAAGAAGTGAAGAGGCTTCTGGGTGAGCTAGATACCTCAAAGGCAATGGGGCCAGATAACATCTCCCCATGGGTATTGAGAGAGGGAGCAGAGGCGCTATGTGTACCCCTAACAACAATATTCAATACATCTATCGAAACAGGGAGATTGCCTGAGGCATGGAAGACAGCAAATGTAGTCCCAATCTTTAAAAAAGGAGACAGACATGAAGCATTAAACTACAGACCAGTGTCACTGACATGTATAGTATGCAAAATCATGGAGAAGATTATCAGGAGAAGAGTGGTGGAACACCTAGAAAGGAATGATCTCATCAACAGCAGCCAACATGGTTTCAGGGACGGGAAATCCTGTGTCACAAACCTACTGGAGTTCTATGACATGGTGACAGCAGTAAGACAAGAGAGAGAGGGATGGGTGGATTGCATATTCTTGGACTGCAAGAAGGCGTTTGACACAGTTCCACACAAGAGATTGGTGCAAAAACTGGAGGACCAAGCAGGGATAACAGGGAAGGCACTACAATGGATCAGGGAATACTTGTCAGGAAGACAGCAGCGAGTCATGGTACGTGGCGAGGTGTCAGAGTGGGCACCTGTGACCAGCGGGGTCCCACAGGGGTCTGTCCTAGGACCAGTGCTGTTTCTGGTATTTGTGAACGACATGACGGAAGGAATAGACTCTGAGGTGTCCCTGTTTGCAGATGACGTGAAGTTGATGAGAAGAATTCATTCTATCGAAGACCAGGCAGAACTACAAAGGGATCTGGACAGGCTGCAGACCTGGTCCAGCAATTGGCTCCTGGAGTTCAATCCCACCAAGTGCAAAGTCATGAAGACTGGGGAAGGGCAAAGAAGATCGCAGACGGAGTACAGTCTAGGGGGCCAGAGACTACAAACCTCACTCAAGGAAAAAGATCTTGGGGTGAGTATAACACCAGGCACATCTCCTGAAGCGCACATCAACCAAATAACTGCTGCAGCATATGGGCGCCTAGTAAACCTCAGAACAGCATTCCGACATCTTAATAAGGAATCGTTCAGGACCCTGTACACCGTGTACGTTAGGCCCATATTGGAGTATGCGGCACCAGTCTGGAACCCACACCTAGCCAAGCACGTAAAGAAACTAGAGAAAGTGTAAAGGTTTGCAACAAGACTAGTCCCAGAGCTAAGAGGTATGTCCTACGAGGAGAGGTTAAGGGAAATCAACCGGACGACACTGGAGGACAGGAGAGATAGGGGGGACATGATAACGACATACAAAATACTGAGAGGAATTGACAAGGTGGACAAAGACAGGATGTTCCAGAGATTGGACACAGTAACAAGGGGACACAGTTGGAAGGTGAAAACACGGATGAATCACAGGGATGTTAGGAAGTATTTCTTCAGCCACAGAGTAGTCAGTAAGTGGAATAGTTTGGGAAGTGATGTAGTGGAGGCAGGATCCATACATAGCTTTAAGCAGAGGTATGATAAAGCTCACGGCTCAGGGAGAGTGACCTAGTAGCGATCAGTGAAGAGGCGGGGCCAGGAGCTCGGACTCGACCCCCGCAACCTCAACTAGGTGAGTACACACACACACACACACTCACACACACACACACACACAACACCACACACACACACCACACAACACACACAACCACACACACACACACACACACACACCACACAACATACACACATACACACACCACCACACACACACACACACACACACACACACATACACACACACACACACACACACACACACACACACACACACACACACACACACACACACACACACACACACACACACACACACACACACACACACACACACACACACACACACACGACCTTCCTGCTCCACACTTCGTCACATTCTTAAGCAGCTTCGCAAACAACCCCAGCGACCATAACTTACCGCTGGGCCACAAGTGCCAAGTGCCAACGATCTGGTCTACTTTGGCACTCAAGCACATGACCCGCCACTGCCTGAGTCTGGTCGCTGGGCTCCACCTTCACTCTAATACTGATTCCGCTTTTGTTTGTTAACTGTAATTTCGTTCTCTTGTATTTTTTTTTTAATGTCAATATATTTTGTTGACTAATGTCATCTGTGCATTGTATAAAACAGTATTATCCTCAGGTGGGTTGGTCAGGTGGGTTGGTCAGGTGGGTTGGTCAGGTGGGTTGGTCAGGTGGGTTGCTCAGGTGGGTTGGTCAGGTGGGTTGCTCAGGTGGGTTGGTCAGGTGGGTTGCTCAGGTGGGTTGCATAATGGCCAACCTATTGTAAGTTTACGATTTTTTACCTTTTTTGCTCCAATTTTTTCGTTTTCACCTTCGTAATGTCTATCTGATGGGATGCAAATTTCCAGCGTTGGTGAACTGTAACTTGGGAAAGACTCAGGGTCTTTCCCAAGGCCTTTTGTCAGTTTAATGGAGCTTTTTCTGGTCTTGGTTTCCGTGTGATAACTTGAGGAAGCCTCTGCTAGTGGACTACATCTCACCTTCTGATAGTATAAAAGGCTCCATACAACTTCACATTATTTCAAATTGTGAAACAAATACTCTTCTCCAGGCTGAGGGACTGACCACCTCAAAACTACGTCTTCAAGGGTGATGCACTGATTACATCGTCTTCACATCTCTACTGCTTCTACCAACTTTTTCTGTACTCGACTGAAGAAGCCTACTGTGCAGGCGAAACGTTTTGGAATAAAGATACCTAACTGTTGCATATGTGTCTTACTTACCAACCTCTTCTGATCGGCTGTTGTAATTCTTTAGACGATTTAGATTGGTGTTGGAATACGTGGTAAAAAAAAAACTTTGCTATTTTTCTCTGTATGTATCATCTAAACCGCTTGAATCTTCAAGGGACGATGCTTTGTTTATAAAGGATATCAGTTTTCCTTAGGCTGAACGGGTGCAAATTGACCAGCTTAATTCTATAGTTTATATCCCGTACGCTGTACAGGATATACTAATTTAATATGTACTGTTAGGAGAGGAAGAGGTCAAGTGTATGAAATCAACAGTGTGATGCTGAGTCTCAGAATACTACTATACGAGGTACACTGGAGTACTGTTTGCTCTTTTAACAGTATATTTATCCCGTTCCTGTACAACCTCAGTGTCAGAAAAACGTCCTGTGATATGATGTGTGTCAGTAACTTGACGTGTAAGTAGTTTAATTATGAAAGATTTTAAGATGTAGAGGGTCTGGTTTTTTCCGAGTGATATGTAAGTTGATTTGATCAGCTCGTTTCTCTGAGTTCCTTTTGACTCGTGAAACATTCTCGTGTGCTCCAGCGGGCATTTATTATACCTTGGAGACGATGTCCTGTTTTCGTAGCCATAATCAAATGCTACCTTGACGTTGAAGAATTGAGACACTTATGCAACACATGGGAATCTTTATTGAAGAAACGTTTCGCCACACAGTGGCTTCATCAGTCCAATACAAAGTAGAAATGGGTAAGGAGTATATAAGCCACCTCTCTGGCCCTATGCTGCACTTACTACAAGAGTGATGGACTGAACACATCGAATCCAGGTTGAGGGACTGATTACCTCATACTTCTACTCTCCTTACCCATTTCTACTTTGTATTGGACTGATGAAGCCACTGTGTGGCGAAACGTTTCTTCAATAAAGATTCCCATGTGTTGCATAAGTGTCTCAATTCTTCAACTTGTCGGTTTTCAAAACCATTCATCACATACCTTGACGTTGTCTGAAAGTGTGGTGACACTCTTTTAGGTCTCACTTGCCATGGGTTCATACCCCACCCGTTCTGTATTCAGATTTTGTAAGTTGACCAGAAGTAGATACCATTTCTTCACTGCATTTTTGATAGCAAATTCAATGCTCCTTCTTGACATTGTGTATTCAGAGGCTAAAATAAAGTATACAACGGGGCAGCAGGACTTCTTTGCACCGTTGAGGTTATAGGCTAAGAACTGTTGTTTTCCCATGTCTGGTTATATCAAAGAGCAGCGCTCTTTAGGTATATTACCTCCGCTCTTAAGCTCTTGCCCCAAGACACGACCAACAGTGACATAATAGTCAGCATCACTAGAAACAACAAGGAAGAATAACAAGAGAAACAAGCAAAACCAACAACAACAGGAGAAACAGCAAGCAAGAACAACAGTAACAAGGGGGAAACAAACAAGAACAATATCAAGAGAACGATCAAGCAAAAACATCATGAGGAGAAACATCAAGCAAGATTAACAACAGGAGAAGTAGGGAGGTGGGGAGCTGCTGCTGCTGCTGCTGCTGCTTCTCTCTTACATCCACCCTCATGCAGGACTTCATCACTCATAGGGTGGACATCCACTCTTAGGTGGTACATCATTATCACTCCCAGGTGAACATCCACCCTCGTATGAGACATCATTATCACTCTCAGGGTGAACATCCACCCTCGTATGAGACGTCATTATCACTCTCAGGGTGAACATCCACCCTCGTATGAGACATCATTATCACTCTCAGGGTGAAAATCCACCCTCGTATGAGACGTCATTATCACTCCCAGGGTGAATATCCACCCTCGTATGAGACGTCATTATCACTCCCAGGGAGGACATTAACTTTCATGTGAGACATCATTATCATTCCCAGTATGGGCATCCATTCTTCATATGGGACCTCATTATCACACCCAGAGATGATAATAATCAGAAGATATTGGCATCTCACCAGCGTGATGAAGTCTCAGTTTAATTTCCTGAGCCAGCGAAGCCTACAACAGTGTCCTACTTTCCTGATTTTCTGGAATACCTTTCTTTTTTCACCCCTTTCTTTCAGAGGAGTTTCTTGATTCACGAAATCGTTATAACAGGATTGTAAACAAATAGCAGAATTGGTGGGTTTCGAACCCATGGCAGGCGAGTCCTGAAACTTGTTGCTCTCTGAGATTCAACACTCATCTGCCACATTTTCTGACGACTTGGGCGCCTTGATGTTGAAGAGAAATCCTTGATTAAAATAATGAATGGGTCTTACCGTCCCTTTACTCTGACCAGACCTGATTATCTTCCATTCCCCCGAGTGCTGATTACATCGACTCCAGGCTGAGGGGACTGATTACTTCAAACTCTTTCTGATCTTCGCCATTCTTTTTGTACTGGACTGATGAAGACAATGTGTGGCGAATCGTTTCCACAATAAAGTTAACTAAATGTTGCACAAGTGAATAATTTATCAAACACACTCACACACACACACACACACACACACATACACACACACACACACACACACACACACACACACACACACACACACACACACACACACACACACACACACACACACACACACAGGTGTGTGGAGAATAAGGAGACCAGTCGTAGAGCCAGAAACGAATATGCACAGATAAGAAGGGAGGCCCAAAGACAATAAAGAAAATGACATAGCAGCGAAAGCAAAACTGACCCAAAACTGTTGTACAGCAACATTTAGGAGGAAAACAACAGTCAAGGACCAGGTATCAGGCTAAGGAAGGAAGGAGGAAAGTCAACAAGAATGACCGTGAAGTATGTGAAGAACTCAAAAAGAGATTCAAAGAAAAATGTTCACAAAGGAGAAGAAGGGACCCC
>NC_069407.1:6934950-6989950 GCF_026875155.1 Cherax quadricarinatus | reverse complement strand
CACACACACACACACACACACACACACACAAAAAAAAAAAAAAAAAAAAAAAAAAAAAAAAAAAAAAAAAAAAAAAGCCAGGATGAGCCCATGGTTTACCCAAAGGTGCAGGGAGGCAAAAACCAAGTGTGCTAGGGAATGGAAGAAATATAGAAGGCAAAGGACCCAGGAGAATAAGGAGAACAGTCGTAGAGCCAGAAACGATATGCACAGATAAGAAGGGAGGCCCAAAGACAATATGAAAATGACATAGCAGCGAAAGCCAAATCTGACCCGAAACTGTTGTACAGCCACATCAGGAGGAAAACAACAGTCAAGGACCAGGTAATCAGGCTAAGGAAGGAAGGAGGAGAGACAACAAGAAATGACCGTGAAGTATGTGAAGAACTCAACAAGAGATTCAAAGAAGTGTTCACAGAGGAGACAGAAGGGACTCCTGAAAGATGGAGAGGTGGGGCACACCACCAAGTGCTGGACACAGTGCACACAACTGAGGAAGAAGTGAAGAGGCTTCTGAGTGAGCCTAGATACCTCAAAGGCAATGGGGCCAGATAACATCTCCCCATGGGTATTGAGAGAGGGAGCAGAGGCGCTATGTGTACCCCTAACAACAATATTCAATACATCTATCGAAACAGGGAGATTGCCTGAGGCATGGAAGACAGCAAATGTAGTCCCAATCTTTAAAAAAGGAGACAGACATGAAGCATTAAACTACAGACCAGTGTCACTGACATGTATAGTATGCAAAATCATGGAGAAGATTATCAGGAGAAGAGTGGTGGAACACCTAGAAAGGAATGATCTCATCAACAGCAGCAACATGGTTTCAGGGACGGGAAATCCTGTGTCACAAACCTACTGGAGTTCTATGACATGGTGACAGCAGTAAGACAAGAGAGAGGGGTGGGTGGATTGCATGTTCTGGACTGCAAGAAGGCGTTTTGACACCAGTTCCACACAAGAGATTGGTGCAAAAACTGGAGGACCAAGCAGGGATAACAGGGAAGGCACTGCAATGGATCAGGGAATACTTGTCAGGAAGACAGCAGCGAGTCATGGTACGTGGCGAGGTGTCAGAGTGGGCACCTGTGACCAGCGGGGTCCCGCAGGGGTCAGTCCTAGGACCAGTGCTGTTTTCTGGTATTTGTGAACGACATGACGGAAGGAATAGACTCTGAGGTGTCCCTGTTTGCAGATGACGTGAAGTTGATGAGAAGAATTCATTCGATCGAAGACCAGGCAGAACTACAAAGGGATCTGGACAGGCTGCAGACCTGGTCCAGCAATTGGCTCCTGGAGTTCAATCCCACCAAGTGCAAAGTCATGAAGATTGGGGAAGGGCAAAGAAGATCGCAGACGGAGTACAGTCTAGGGGTCAGAGACTACAAACATCACTCAAGAAAAAGATCTTGGGGTGAGTATAACACCAGGCACATCTCCTGAAGCGCACATCAACCAAATAACTGCTGCAGCATATGGGCGCCTAGCAAACCTCAGAACAGCATTCCGACATCTTAATAAGGAATCATTCAGGACCCTGTACACCGTGTATGTTAGGCCCATATTGGAGTAGGGCGGCACCAGTTTGGAACCCACACCTACCCAAGCACGTGAAGAAACTAGAGAAAGTGCAAAGGTTTGCAACAAGACTAGTCCCAGAGTTAAGAGGTATGTCCTATGTAGGAGAGGTTAAGGGAAATCAACCTGACGATACTGGAGGACAGGGAGATAGGGGGGACATGATAACGACTTACAAAATACTGAGAGGAATTGACAAGGTGGACAAAGACAGGATGTTCCAGGGACTGGACACAGCAACACGGGGACACAGTTGGAAGTTGAAGACACAGATGAATCACAGGGATGTTAGGAAGTATTTCTTCAGCCACAGAGTAGTCAGGAAGTGGAATAGTTTGGGAAGCGATGTAGTGGAGGCAGGATCCATACATAGCTTTAAGCAGAGGTACGATAAAGTTCATGGTTCAGGGAGAGTGACCTAGTAGCGACCAGTGAAGAGGCGGGGCCAGGAGCTTGGACTCGACCCCTGCAACCTCAACTAGGTGAGAACTAGGTGAGTACACACACGCACAAAGACAGGATGTTCCAGAGATGGGACACGGAAACAAGAGGTCAATCGCAAATTGAAGAGGTAGATGAGTCAAAGAGATGTTAGGAAGTATTTCTTTAGTCATAAATTTGTCAGGAGGTAGAATAGTCTGGCAGTTATATAGTGGAGGCAGGAACCATACATTGTTTTAAGACGAGGTATGATAAAAGCTCATGGAACTGTGAGAGAAGACCTAGTAACGATCAGTGAAGAGGCGGGCCCAGGAGCTATGTATCGACCCCTGCAACTACAAAAAGGTGAGTATAAATAGGTGAATACACACACACGTGTGGTAGGCACGGACTCCCCTTCCCTGAGCCAACAATGTGTTATCAATCCTGTGTGTGAGATATGGCCAGGTTTAGATTTAACGTGATGATTGATGGGCAGGCGAGGGTGTAGGTGTGGTGGACCACCTTATTGTTTCTCCAGTAATGTATTGGTGGGTCCTGACTGTGCCTCCTCCCCACACTAGCATACTATCGTTACCACTACCAGCAGTGTCGACAGAGTGTTCGGCTCACAACCAAGTGGTCTCTGGATCGATTCCCGGTCCGAACGAAGCTTAGGAGAGATTTTTCTGATTTTCCTGTCGAGCCTCTTCGCTTAGTAATAAACCTAGGTACAAGGTGTTAGTCAATTATTGTGGAGTTGTTTCCTGAGAAATTAAGTGTTTCGGCACACTACAGTGTATCTAGTGGTAATGTGACAGGAGTTACCACTGAAATATACTGTTCCCACGTCACCCTGTGTCTCTACATGTGAGTTTACGTATTATATTGGCCTTTGTTCATTACAATACTGATAGCGTAAAGGTCTGTGTGGATGGAATAATTTTCTGCCCGAAATTCTCAGGCATGTTAGTGGCTTTCTTTGTGCTTAACAATATCTTATAACATGTAAATCTCACATTGTATACTATGCAAAGGATTAAATCGACAACGAGCCCTCTTCTCTTTCCCCATCCGCTAACAAATCAGCAAGTCAGTTGGAGAAGACCCGGGCCGGAATTACCGGCAAATCTCTAAAGAAGAAGCAAGTCAGCACATCTAACAGTCACCAGACGATCTAGATAGCACTGGTTACTGTAAGTATTGCTAACAAAAGTTACAACAGGACTGTGATTAATTTTATAAGTGCTTAATATATACATTGTGCACACAAGTCTATAAATGCAACCTCCAAGCATCATCTCTGTCTCGTTTATTTTTAACGAGCAACAAGTTGAGCATGTGTCCAATCCGTGAGGTGTGTATTAGAGTGCTTTTCTCTGGGTATAACCCCACCCGTTCCGTGGTTTGTTTTTAGTCGTGTTATTGCGATTTCACAAGTCACGATGTGGCTTACAAAATGAAAAACATTCACACCTCATAGATTGCGTTCATGCTTGGTTTATTACTGGCGCAGCTGCTATTGGTAACAGCACAAAACTGAGAGACATCGCAAGGATTTAATGGGTTAATTTTATTTGTCTCTGCCCCCTCACCTTTCTTCACTCCCTTCTGATTAAATTTGCAGGGTTAGGTGCTGCTAGTAATGCTGCTTCAGCTGCTGGTGTGTCTTGTGCTGCTGCTAGTGTTTGTGCTGCTGGTGTTGGTGGTGGCTCTAGTGTTGTGGGTGCTATTTCGCTCTAGTGTTGTGGGTGCTATTTTGTTTTCCCTACCTGGAGTCTACCTGGAGGGAATTCCGGGGATCAACGTCCCCGCGGCCCGGTCCACGACCAGGCCTCCCGGTGGATCAGGGCCTGATCAACGAGGCTGTTACTGCTGGCCGCATGTAATCCAACGTACGAACCACAGCCCGGCTGATCCGGCACCGTCTTTAGGTATCTGTCCAGCTCCCTCTTGAAGACAACCAGGGGTCTTCCCGTAATGCCCCTTATTGCTGGTGGGAGGCTGTTGAACAGTCTTGGGCCCCGGACACTTATTGTGTTTTCTCTTAGTGTACCAGTGACGCCCCTACTTTTCATTGGGGGTATGTTGCATCGCCTGCCAAGTCTTTTGCTTTCGTATGGAGTGATTTTTGTGTAGATTATGATACATCTCTCTCGCCTGCGCTCTAGTGAGTACAAGTCAAGTGCTTCCAGTAGTTAAGGTGTTTGATGGAACTTATACGTGCAGTAAAGGTTCTCTGTACATTCTCTAGCTCTGCAATTTCACCTGCCTTGAATGCGGATGTTAATGTACAGCAGTATTCCAGCCTAGAAAGAATAAGTGATTTAAAAAGGATCATCATTGGCTTAGCATCTCTTGTCTTGAATGTTCTCATTATCCATCCTATCAGTTTCCTAGCAGATGTGATAGTGGCATTGTTGTGATCCTTGAAAGTGAGATCTTCTGATGTTACCGCTCCCAGGTCTCTCACATTACTTTTCCTCTCTATTGTGTGATTGGAGTTTGTAGTATACTCAGTTCTAGTTATTATTTCCTCCAGTTTTCCATAACGGAGTAGTTGGAATTTGTCTTCATTGAACATCATATTGTTCTCTGTTGCACATTGGAAAACTTGGTTTATATCTTCTTGGAGCTTTGCCGTGTCCTCAATGGATGACACTCTCATGCAGATCCTAGTATCGTCTGCAAAAGATGATACAGCGCTGTGGTTTACATCTCTGTCTATGTCTGATATGAGAATAAGGAACAGGATAGGTGCGAGTACTGTGCCTTGTGGGACAGAGCTCTTCACTATGGCAGCATCTGATTTAACTCTGTTTACCACTACTCTTTGTGTGCGACTGGTTAGAAAGTTGAAGATTCATCTGCCTACTTTGCCGGTTATCCCTTTAGCACGCATTTTGTGTGCTATTACACCATGGTCGCACTTGTCAAAGGCTTTTGCAAAGTCTGTGTATACTGCATCTGCATTTTGCTTGTTTTCCAGTGCATCTAGGACCATATCATAGTGGTCTAGCAGTTGCGAAAGGCAGGAACGACCTGCTCTGAAACCATGTTGCCCTGGGTTGTGCATTTTTTGGGAGTCCAGGTGGTTTGCTATCTTGCTTCTTAGAACTCTTTCAAAGATTTTTATGATGTGAGACGTTAAAGCTATTGGTCTATAGTTCTTAGCTACTGCTTTGCTGCCACCTTTATGGAGTGGGGCTATATCTGTTGGTTTTAGTGCCTGGAATCTCACCTGTGTCAAAGCTCCTTCTCCATAGCATACTTAGGGCCCGTGAGAGGGGTTTCTTGCAGTTTTTAATGAACACCGAGTTCCACGAGTCTGGGCCTGGGGCTGAGTGCATGGGCATGTCGTCGATGGCTTTCTCAAAGTCTAGTGGAGTTTGAGTTATGTCATAAATCTGGCCTACATTGCCAGGGTTTGGAGGCTCATTCATGAAAAAATTGTTTGGATCATCTATCTTTCAACTGGTTAGTGGCTCGCTGAACACTGAGTCATACTGCAATTTCAGTATCTCGCTCATTTCTTTGTTGTCGTCAGTGTAGGATCCGTCTTGTCTGAGCAGGGGCCCTATACTTGAAGTGGTTTTTGGCTTGTTTTTGGCGTATGAAAAGAAATATTTCGAATTTCTTTCAATTTCATTAATCACTTTTAGCTTCTCTTGTCTCTCCTGGATCCTGTATGAGTCCTTTAACTTCAGCTCAATATTTTCCACTTCCCTGGTTAGCACTACCTTCCGTGTAACATAATCTGGCATTCTTGAGGCTCAGTGATTCTTCGTCTTCTCCTGTAGAGGGAGCGTCTCTCTCTCTCCAGTTTACTTCTTCTTTTCTTTTGTCTTATAGGAATATACCTTGAACATACTTCAGCTACCAGGAGGGTGATCTTTTCGAGGCATTGGTTCGGGTCCATGTAATTTAAGATATCCTCCCAGCATGTTTCATTTAGGGCATAATTTGCCTTATCCCAGATGATGTTCTTGTTGTTGAAGTTGAATTTGGTAAAGGTACCCTCATAACTGAATGCATCATGCCGATCAGGACTCCTGTGCATGCAAGTCTGGACTTCGATTAGATTGTGATCAGATTTTGTTGTTTTTGATATTGTTATATTCCTTACCAAGTCCTCATTATTTGTGAAAATAAGGTCCAGTGTGTTCTCCAGTCTTGTTGGCTCCACTATCTGCTGACTTAGGGTGTGTTTGTTGCAGAAATTCAGCAGCTCCTGTGTGTGTGACCTTTCATCTGAGCTACCTCCAGGGATTATTTCTGCTACGACATTATTTGCTATATTCTTCCATTTTGTGTGTCTTAGATTGAAGTCACCAAGCAGCAAGATGTTTGGGGATGGGGCTGGAAAGTTATCCAGACAGGAGTCGATTTTTGACAGTTGTTCTTTGAACTGTTGGGAAGTTGCATCCGGTGGCTTATATACATGTACAATGACTAAGTTTTGGTTCTCGATTTTTATTGTCAGAACTTCAGCTACATCATTTGTGGTGTTCAGTATCTCTGTGCAAATGAGCGACTCTTTGACGTACAGGCCAACCCCCCCCCCCTTGTTGCCTGTTCTTTCTGTCGCATCCGAAAAGGCTGTATTCAGGTATCCATATTTCACTGTCAAAGTAATCTTTTGCATGGGTCTCTGTGAAAGCTGCAAACAGTGCATTTGACTTCCCTAGAAGTCCACTAATGAAAGGTATTTTGTTGGTGGTGGATGGCCTAAGGCCCTGTATATTAGCAAATATAAATGAGGTTGTGTTGCATGTTTGTTGGGGGGATTTTGTTGAACATTAAAATGGTATAAAATACCGACAGGTTGTTAGGTAAGACACATATGCAACAGTTAGGTATCTTCATTTCGAAACGTTTTGCCTACACAGTAGGCTTCTTCAGTCGAGTACAGAAAAGTTGATAGAAGCAGAAGAGACTTGAAGACTATGTAATCAGTCCATCACCCTTAAAGTTTTGAGGTGGTCAGTCCCTCAGTCTGGAGAAGAGCATTGTTCCATAGTCAGACTATGGAACAATGCTCTTCTCCAGACTGAGGGACTGACCACCTCAAAACTTTAAGGGTGATGGACTGATTACATCGTCTTCAAGTCTCTTCTGCTTCTATCAACTTTTCTGTACTCGACTGAAGAAGCCTACTGTGTAGGCGAAACGTTTCGAAATAAAGATACCTAACTGTTGCATATGGGGATTTTGTTGTTGGCATCAGTAGCTGTGAGCCCGGAGGCGCCACTGGCTGTGCCTCCAGTCCAACAAGGCTCCAAGGTGGTGGACTATTTTGGTTATCTCTTTCCCTGTTTTTATCCGTTTTTCAATTTCTTTTTCTCAACCCTCTTTCCATTTCTGGTGGGTGCTAAGGCATTTATATTTCATGATACTGGTGATTATAATGTCATATTCACACACACGAATATATGTATGAGTTAATATGAATATAAACATATATATATATATTATATATATATATATATATTATATATATATATAATAAAATTATATATATATATATATATATATATATGTGTGTGTGTGTGTGTGTGTGTGCATTCACACAGTGGCCATTTTATTAGGTACAACCTTCTAGTACTGGGTAGGCGCTGTGTCCCCAGAACAGCCTGAATTCTTTGTGGCATGGATTCAACAACGTGTTGGAAACATTTCTTATAGATCCTGGTTCACGATGACATGATACCATCATGCTGTGAATGCCCCGTTCCACGACATTCCAAAGGTTTATGCCAAATTCTGGCCCTATCATCTGCATGTCGCAGCATAAATCACGATTCTTCAGACCAAGCAACGTTTTCCCAATCTTCAACTGTCCAGTTTTGGTGAGCCTATGCCCACTGTACCCTCAGTTTGTTTTTAGCTGACAGGAGTAGATCCCAGTATAGTCTTCTGCTACTGTATTCCTTCCACTTGAAAATTTTACGTGCTGTGCATTCAGAGATGCTCTTCTGTATACCACTGTTACAACACATGGTTATTTAAGTTACTGTCGCCTTCCTGGCAGCTTGAGCCAATTTGGTTATTCTCCTCTGACCTCTTATTATTAAGGTGTTTTCGCCCACAGAACTACCGCTAGAGAATTGTGTACAAAAATCTCACATCAGCAGTTTCTGAGATGAACCACTCCTGACACCAACAATCATTCCACAGTCCAAGTCACTTAGATCGCATTTCTTCCCTATTCTTATGCTCGGTCTAAACAAAACCTCTTGACCATGTTTGCTTGTTTTTAGACATTGAGTTGCTGTCATTTGATTCGTTGATTAGATAATTGCATTAACGAGCAGGTGTACCAAATAAAGTGGCCACTGAGTGTACATATGTACACTAGTGCAAAAATTCTTTAAAGATAAGACTTACATTATTATTTGGTATATATTTGGTGGCCATTCTATTTGTGTTCTTAATATTTGGTTGCGTCTTCGATTTCATTAATTCACAATTTTTGTTTGACATTCCATCTGCTTTTATGCACTGTTGTTTGAGCCGTTTATCTCTTACTACGATCTACGATTTGGTTTTCGATCTCGCTTCCTGTTCTTTGCTCTTGGGTTGGGAGGGAAAAGCTGGGATTGTTATGGGTGAGGTTATTTAGGATGCTGTGGAGAGTTAGGGAGGATTCGTGTATTGGATAGTGTTTGGGAAAGTGGGCGATGGGCACTGGTTGCATTTATAGGGCACTGGAAAAGAAAGGTGTGGTTGGGTCTAAGTTATTGTTCTGGCATGGAAGACGTGGGTATGATTATTAAGGGCTGTCCAGGGGCTTATCACAGGAGACGATTTTGTATGGCTGGTTCTCCTTTTGTTATATCTCAGTACTCCCGCTTCCATGTTTCTGTTATTTTAAGTTGTCTTATTCCTTACTTCTGCGTGTAACTTGCCACACCTTGTTCTCTCTTACTATCCTATTCCTATCATGGTGTTTAGGATACAAAGATGAGTTTTGTGTGTGTGTGTGTGTGTGTGTGTGTGTGTGTGAACGTTGTTTATGCATGTACATGCATGTTGTCGTACTGTAGAGCGGGGTCAGTGTCTGCACTGTCCCCGCTCTCGCTTTACACACTGAAGTCCCGGGTTCGATTCCTGGCGGGGTAGAAACATTTCAACGCGTTTCCTTACACCTGTTGTCCTGTTCACCTAGCAGCAAGTAGGTACCTGGGTGTTAGTCGACTGGTGTGGGTCGCATCATGGAGGACAAGATTGAGGACCACAATGGAAATAAGTTAGACAGTCCTCGATGACGCACTGCCTCTCTTGGGTTATCCTGTGTAGCTAACCCTGCGGGGTTAAAAATCCGAACGAAATCTTATCTTACTGGCAAATATTTTGTAATAGGGGGAAAATACAATAAGTTTTCATGACGTAAACGGAAATTAGTTTTAAGCATTTCAGTTAAGCTTCACTAGGCATTTTATTGTTATTGATAAGAGTATCAGTTTTCTCCAGGGACGGTATTGCCTTATCGGTTTCCAGTTTTGTAATGGTGTATTGGTGAGATGTGTTGATGGGAAGCGTGTGGTTGATGATCATAAAGTGTCGTCACACCTCATTCAGCATCACTTTAGTCTCCTCCTGTCTGCTTCATTAAGTTGGTGATTATTCTGGGTTATGTCGTTGCCTCCAGATAAGTCGCTGCTAAACGAGCTTCCACGAATTAATGAAGGCTTCCAGAGTAACAAGCCTTCGCAAATGACCAAGGATTTGCAAATTAATGAGGCTTTGCAGTGCAAGTTGACCTAGCACATTAAAGTAATCTGTTAGTTTTGGTTGTTCCAGAGGTGTAAGACCAAACTCATTGAAGATTCTGTGTAAATTTATCTCTCTTGGAATAGGCAGGTTAATGACCTGTTTTGTCCCAATGTTACCTTTATGGAGTATTATGTTTGGGACTGAGAAAACACTGTATTATTTCGTCGTGCCTATGTATCTATTAAGTTATGGTCTTAAGCACATTATTTTGTGTCTATATTGTTTGTTGTTCTTGTTCTCTGTCTTTGCTCTTCAGTTCCCTCACAACCTTCTCCCCGTAGCTCTCTCACTTGTCCCCATCCTCCTCCTCTATCCCCTATTCCCCCATTCCCATCTCCCTCACTCCCTACTCCCTTTCCCCCACTTTCTAACTTCCAAAGCTCCTTCACGCTTCTTCCTGTCCCTTCTCCCTTCTCTACACTTGCCATCATCCCCTTCGCCAACTTCCTCACGTCCCACCTCATGGTCGTAACTGCATGCCATTAGTCGTGATATACACATTGTGTCTTAAGAATCAGTAACCTCGTGAAAGTAAGACGACCAACGATAACAGAGATCCTTATATTAATACAACGTTTGGTCCACTAGGAACTTCATGAGACACAAGGAGCACAAAATCAGCAACATTTACAGCAGAGGGTCAGTTGCAGGTCAGGTGACTCAGGGTGAAGGTGAGGTGCTCACCTGGAGATCCAGTAACGCTCGATGAAGTTTGTTAAATTAGACACATGTGCAACACTTGGGTATCTTTAATGAGGAAACGTTTCGCCACACAGTGGCTTTATCAGTCCATACAAAGGAGAATGGTGAAGAAGAAGAGTCTGAGGTAATCAGTCCCTCAGCTGAGGGGCAAAACGTTTCCTCATTAAGGATACTCAAGCGTTGCAAATGTGTCAAATTTATCAACTTGTCGGTTCTCTAAAAATTTTTTCTACATTCCATGAACTTTGTAACCTAAATTTACTTCTGACGGTTAAGGCAACGGTAGACACAAATCCAGATGTAGTCCTGTTAATCCTTTTGGGAGTCTAGTTCCTAGGTCTTTTGTGTATCTGTTAATCCTTTTGGGGGCCTAATTTCAAGGTCTTTTGTGTATCTGTTAACGGTTTGGGGGCCTAGTTCCTAGATCTTTTGTGTATCCGTTAACTTAAAAATTTAGGAGGCCTAGTTCTTAGGTCTTTTGTGTATCCATGTGCCCTTGCACCACCGTCCACAGGATGGACATGGAGTGCCGCTTCGTTAGTGCCAAAATCTAATATAAATATGGGTTCAGGTCGCGGTAATTTGTGTTTTCTAGTTAGTATAATGTCTTGTAGTCGAGTCCGGGCTGTCATGACTCCCCAAGGCCCAGTCGTTGACCAAACCTACTGGTTGATGGCCTGATCAGGCAGGCTGTTGAAGGTAACAGCACGCAGTCCGACTTAGGCACCACGGCTCGACTGGTAGCCAACTAATTTGAGGAACTTTATCACCTTCCCTCTGGAAAACAGCCGGAGGATGTGTTGGTAGTTCCCCTTATGTATGAAGGTATAACATTACTCTACAGTACAATAAAATCCACCCCAGCCCTGTGTTCACCATACAGACACTAATGAGTGTAAGCTGTACACTGGTTGTAAGGGGTTTAGCCACGACCTGGCTGGCTCATTAGTGGTACTGGTAAGATAAGATTTGTTTGGATTTACAACCCGGAGGGTTAGCCACCCAAGATAATCCAAGAAAGTCAGTGCGTCATCGGGGACTGTCTGTCTTATTGCCAGTGAGGTCCTTCGATCTTGTAACCCAGGATGCAACCCACACTTGTCGACTAACACCCTAGGTATCTATGTACTACTAGATAAAGAATGACAGCTGGTGTAAGGAAACATGCCCAACGTTTTCACCCATGTCGGGGATTGAACCACGGACACTCAGTGTGTAAGGCGAGAGCGTTGCCAACCGAGCCATGGGACACCTTAACTGTTGTTGTGGGTGAGTAGTACTGGTGGTGAGCACTCTTCAAAGTTTATTCTCTCTATAAGGATTACAATGCTGAGTTTACAGAAATTTGGTTATTGTTTGGTTTACATGTAGTAAAATTGAGATTACAGAGTGTACCACTAGAACGCTTAGCATGGCTAGGCATTTCGGGCAGACTTAGTTTTATTCTTAAATGTAAAATATTACAAATTACGAGGTAAGTTGGTATTATGGCTAAGTGACTAAATACTATTTTGTGAGTTTAGCAATGTGAATGCTTTTGTTTTGGCACAGTATATAGTTTCAGTATTGGAGTATCACAGGATTCATTATTTTAAGACTGAGATTAATATTTCTGTTTATGGTCAAATGAGTGAGCGAGTGTAAGTGTGAACCACCAGGTGGTATTCGTGAAGTTAGTTGACGGGGGTGTATCAGGGAGATAAGATGTTTTCTAATGGTAGTTTTGAAGGTGATGAATGTGTCTGCAGTTCTAGAGTTCTCAGGTAGGGTATTCCAGATTTTAGGGCCTTTGACATACATTGAATTTTTGTAAAGGTTTAGTCGGACACGGGGAATGTCGTAGAGATGTTTATTTCTGGTGTTATGCCTGTGGGTTCTGTCACAACTATCAAGAAAGCGTTTTAGGTCAAGGTTGATATTAGAGTTTAAGGCCCTGTAGATATAGATTGCACAGTAGTAAGTGTGGATGTACTGAACTGGGAGTAAGTTTAGATCTTTGAAGAGTGGGGGGGGGGGTGTGCTGCCAGGGATGGGATTTAGTGATTATTCTTACTGCAGCTTTTTGTTGGGTTATTATTGGCTTTAGGTGTGTTGCTGCAGTTGATCCCAAGCACAAATAGCATAGGTGAGGTATGGATAAATAAGTGAGTGGTATAGTGTGAGAAGGGCATTTTGCGGCACGTAGTATCGTATCTTGGAGAGGATCCCAACCGTTTTGGATACTTTTTTGGCTATATGCTGGATATGGGTGCTGAAATTCAGGTTATTGTCAAGGTATAAGCCTAAGAATTTTCCCCCATTATTTCTGGTAATTAGAGTGTTGTCAATCTTAATGTTAATTTGTGCATCTCCTGCTCTGCTACCAAACATAATATAGTAAGTTTTGTCAGTGTTAAGCGTAAGTTTATTGGCTGTCATCCAAGTCGATATTTTAATCAGCTCCTCATTCACAATGGTGTTAAGGGTGGCAAGATTAGGGTGAGAGATGACATAAGTCGTGTCATCAGCAAAGAGAATGGGTTTCAGGTGTTGGGATACGTTTGGAAGGTCATTGATGTATATGAGGAAGAGCAGGGGACCAAGGACACTTCCCTGCGGAACTCCAGTATCAAGTGGCCGTGTTGCTGATGCTGTGTCTTTAATGGTGACGTACTGATACCTATTAGTAATGTAAGATTTGAAATAAGCAAGCGCATGGCCTCTTATACCGTAGTGGTCAAGTTTGTGGAGTAGGATTTCGTGGTTTACTGTGTCAAAAGCTTTTCTTAGGTCAATAAAAATTCCTAGCGGATATTCCTTATTTTCCAATGCTGTGTAAAGCAGATCTAGCATTTTTATGATTGCATCATTAGTGCTTTTATTTTTCCTGAATCCAAACTGGCAGGGGTTGAGTATGTTTTGAGCCGTTATAAATGAATACAGTCTCCTGTGCACGAGTTTCTCAAAGGTTTTGGATAGCAATGGTAAGTTAGATATTGGCCTATATTGGTGAATAAAGGTAGTGGAAACTCGTGGTAGTTACTGGCCTCAACGAAGCTAACAGAGTAAAAAGCTGTTAATTACCACAGCTTCTCGGGCCATTGATCTACCCTGATTTAACTCCGCTCAGACGTGCTCACGATAAACCACTTCAAGCGTTCCTCGAAAAGGCTCGCGCGAGTTCTTTAAGTGATTGTCAGAGATAGAGAAGTGTGCTTGTAGACCAAGTGTGAAGATGTGGTGTGCTAAGTGGTGGTGGTGTTGCTGCTGCTTGTGCTCACCTACTTCCCTTGTTAGTGTACAGATGTCTAGCTACTGGGCTCCTCTGCTTGACCAGTAATAGACTGGTGAAATACCCCAGCAACGTCAAGAGTTTCATCAGATACTCAAATTAATATATCAAGATTGTCGATACCACTTCGTTCACCAGCCCATCATTCTTACGCTGAAGACGTTTGTCTCCACTACCTCCTCCACCTCGAAAGAGTTTTTTCCACTGTCTCTCTAGGTAATTGTAGATGAATGGTTCAGAGAACCGACACGTTGATAAATTAGACACATGTGCAACTCTTGGCTATCTTTATTGAGGAAACGTTTCGCCACACAGTGGCTTCATCAGTCCATACAAAGGAGAATCTTGAAGATCAGGAGGAGAATGAGGTAATCAGTCCCTCAGCCTTGAGTCGATGTGTTCAGTCCATCAATCTTGAATAGAATACGGCATAAGTGCGGAGAAGGAGTTTATAAACCGTAGGCAGTAGAGGTGCAGCAGTCGTAGGTGGTGTCACATTTGTTCAATGTGGAAGTAGGTCGTGCCCATGGGTTAGGCAAGTGAAGAATTCCCAAGTATTAAGATCCCAAGAAGTTGCAGTGTCAGACAGGGTTGTAGATGAATGATGAATGGTTCTCTGAACCATTCATCATTCTCCTCCTGATCTTCAAGATTCCCCTTTGTATGGACTGATGAAGCCACTGTGTGGCGAAACGTTTCCTTAATAAAGATAGCCAAGAGTTGCACATGTGTCTAATTTATCGATCTCTCTAGGTAATTTTGATATTTCTTATCCATTTGTGTCACTTTGTTCAGTTTGTTTTTGTTAATCCACTTCGTGGATTGTTGTCAAAATTTTATTTATTGTGACTGCGTCCCCTCTGACGGGTCTTCGTTCTCCAGTGTTGTAAGAACTGGTTAGGTAAAGGGACACAAGTGCAACTAATGTGACATATTATTGTGGCAACGTTTCGCTCTCCAGGAGCTTTATCAAGCCGGTTTGTTATGGATACTTGTCAGCTCGAGGAAGTGTCTGGCGACGCACCTCAACTGCGGAGTTTACGTTGATGATGCTGCTGCACACTCCATTATTGACCTCACACTGGTGCTGCACACTCCGATGTTGACCCGACACTGGTGCTACACTCCATTATTGACCCGACATTGGTGCTACACTCCATTATTGACGCCACACTGGTGCTACACTCCATTATTCACCCGACACTGGTGCTACACTCCATTATTGACCCCACACTGGTGCTACACTCCATTATTGACCCCACACTGGTGCTACACTCCATTATTGACCCGACACTGGTGCTACACTCCATTATTGACCCCACACTGGTGCTACACCTCCATTATTGACCCCACACTGGTGCTACACACTCCATTATTGACCCGACACTGGTGCTACACTCCATTATTGACCCCACACTGGTGCTACACTCCATTATTCCCACTGAACATCTGTGGTGCTACACACTCATTATTGACCCCACACTGGTGCTACACACTCCATTATTGACCTCACACTGGTGCTACACTCCATTAATTGACCCCACACTGGTGATACACTCCATTATTGACCCCACACTGGTGCTACACTCCATTATTGACCCCACACTGGTGCTACACTCCATTATTGACCCGACACTGGTGCTACACTCCATTATTGACCCCACACTGGTGCTACACTCCATTATTGACCCGACACTGGTGCTACACACTCCATTATTGACCCCACACTGGTGCTACACACTCCATTATTGACCCCACACTGGTGCTACACTCCATTATTGACCCGACACTGGTGTGCTACACTCCATTATTGACCCCACACTGGTGCTACACTCCATTATTGACCCCACACTGGTGCTACACTCCATTATTGACCCCACACTGGTGCTACACACTATTATTGACCCCAAACTGGTGCTACACACTCCATTATTGACCTCACACTGGTGCTACACTCCATTATTGACCCCACACTGGTGCTACAACTCCATTATTGACCCCACACTGGTGCTACACACTCCATTATTGACCCCACACTGGTGCTGACACTCCATTATTGACCCCACACTGGTGCTACTACATCTCCATTATTGACCCCACACTGGTGCTACACTCCATTATTGACCCGACACTGGTGCTACACACTCCATTATTGACCCCACACTGGTGCTACACTCCATTATTGACCCCACACTGGTGCTACACACTCCATTATTGACCCCACACTGGTGCTACACACTCCATTATTGACCCCACACTGGTGCTGCACACTCCATTATTGACCCCACACTGGTGCTGCACACTCCATTATTGACCCCACACTGGTGCTGCACACTCCATTATTGACCCACCACTGGTGCTGCACACTCCATTATTGACCCCACACTGGTGCTGCACACTCCATTATTGACCCCGCACTGGTGCTGCACACTCCATTATTGACCCCGCACTGGTGCTGCACTCTCCATTATTGACCCCACACTGGTGCTGCACACTCCATTATTGACCCCACACTGGTGCTGCACACTCCATTATTGACCCCACACTGGTGCTGCACACTCCATTATTGACCCCACACTGGTGCTGCACTCTCCATTATTGACCCCGCACTGGTGCTGCACTCTCCATTATTGACCCCACACTGGTGCTACACTCCATTATTGACCCCACACTGGTGCTACACTCCATTATTGACCCCGCACTGGTGCTGCACTCTCCATTATTGACCCCGCACTGGTGCTGCACTCTCCATTATTGACCCCACACTGGTGCTGCACTCTCATTATTGACCCCGCACTGGTGCTACACTCCATTATTGACCCCACACTGGTCTGCACTTCATTATTGCACCACGGTGTCTCATTATTGACCCCGCACTGGTTCTTCACACTCCATTATTGACCCCACACTGGTACTGCACTTCATTATTGACTCCATACTGGTGTTACATACTCCATTACTGACCCCACACTGGTTCTTCACACTCCATTATTGACCCCACACTGGTGCTACACACTCCTTTACTGATCCCACACTGTTGCTACATACTCCATTACTGACCCCACACTGGTGCTACACACTCCATTACTGACCCCACACTGGTGCTACACACTCCATTACTGACCCCACACTGGTGCTACACATTCCATTACTGACCCCACACTGGTGCTACACACTCCATTGTCAGTACTGTGTACTACTGTACTCATAGTAACCGTTACTGATTTACCGCCTCCCTATGTGAATCACTGACCGTTATGTGACTCACTGCTGACCCAGCATGACGTCACGAGATACTCTTTGAATGCCGTGCGTGCCCTCGGGCACTGCCCTCAGTTCAAGACGAGACATAGGAAGGAGACAGGTCAGGCTCTGAGCGTTCTCCCTTATACCATTAACGTAAGTTACCAAGCCATCCATCGTGTGTGTTTATTCCCATATCTATCGATCGAACCCCCATGACACCATTGCTGACCTCCACACTGGTGCTGCCCACACCACTGCTGACCCCCACACTGGTGCTGTACACACCATTGCTGAACCCACACTGGTGCTGCACACACCATTACTGACCGCACACTGGTGCTGCACACACCATTGCTGAACCCCACACTGGTGCTGCCACCATGCTAACCCACACTGGTCTGCACACACCATACGACCGCACACTGGTGCTGCACACACCATTGCTGACCCCCACACTGGTGCTGCACACACCATTGCTGAACCCACACTGGTGCTGCACACACCATTACTGACCGCACACTGGTGCTGCACACACCATTGCTGACCCCCACACTGGTGCTGCACATACCATTGCTGACACCCACACTGGTGCTGCACACACCATTGCTGACCTCCACACTGGTGCTGCACACACCACTGCTGACCCCCCACACTGGTGCTGCACACACCATTGCTGACACCCACACTGGTGCTGCACATACCATTGCTGACCCTCACACTGGTGCTGCACACACCATTTCTGACCCCCACACTGGTGCTGCACACACCATTGCTGACACCCACACTGGTGCTGCACACACCATTGCTGAACCCACACTGGTGCTGCACACACCATTGCTGACACCCACACTGGTGCTGCACACACCATTTCTGACCCCCACACTGGTGCTGCACACACCATTTCTGACCCCCACACTGGTGCTGCACACACCATTGCTGACACCCACACTGGTGCTGCACACACCATTGCTGACACCCACACTGGTGCTGCACACACCATTGCTGACCCCCACACTGGTGCTGCACACATACCATTTCTGACCCCCACACTGGTGCTGCACACACCATTGCTGACACCCACACTGGTGCTGCACACACCATTGCTGACACCCACACTGGTGCTGCACACACCATTGCTGACCCCCACACTGGTGCTGCACACACCATTTCTGACACCCCACACTGGTGCTGCACACCCATATTTTGACCCCCACACTGGTGCTGGCACAACCATTGCTGACCCTCACATTTTCTGCAGTGCTTGCACACACATTGCTGTACCCCACACTGGTGCTGCACACTACCAATTCTGACCCCCACACTGGTGCTGCACACAAACCCTTGCTGACACCCACACTGGTGCTGCACACACCATTGCTGACTCCCACACTTGGTGCTGCACACACCATTGCTGAACCCACACTGTGCTGCACACAACCATTGCTGACACCCACACTGGTGCTGCACACCCATTGCTGACACCACACACTGGTGCTGCAACACTACCATTGCTGACCCTCACACTGGTGCTGCACACACCATTGTCGAACACCCCACGGTGTGCACACCCATTGCTGAACCCACACTGGTGCTGCCACGACCATTGCTGACACCACACTGGTGCTGCACACTACATTGTGACCCCCACTGGTGCTGCACACACCATTGCGACTAACCCGACATTGGTGCTGAACAGACACCATTGCTGAACCCACACTGGTGCTGCACGCCCATTGCTGACACCACACTGGTGCTGCACACACATTTGCTGACCCCCACACTGGTGCTGCACACACCATGTGCTGACACCCACACTGGTGCTGCACACACCATTCTGACACCCACACTGGTGCTGCACACCATTGCTGAACCCACACTGGTGCTGCACACACCATTGCTGACACCCACACTGGTGCTGCACACACCATTTCTGACCCCCACACTGGTGCTGTATCTACAGCAACTTGCTGACACCCACACTGGTGCTGCACACACCATTGCTGAACCCACACTGGTGCTGCACACACCATTGCTGACACCCACACTGGTGCTGCACACACCATTGCTGAACCCACACTGGTGCTGCACACACCATTGCTGACACCACATGGTCTGTCACACCATATGCTGACTACCCACTGGTGCTGCCACACACCATTGCTGAACCCACAAACATGTGTCTCACTACACCATTATTACCCCTACACGTGGTGACGGCACACACCATTGCTGACCCCCACACTGGTGCTGATCACGCCAGTTCTAATCCCACACTAGCATTGTATTACTGAATTCATATAGGTGATGTGTATTATAGTCATAGATTCCGTGTGGAAGAATCTGACGCTGTTACATTTTTTCTTGCAAGTGTTGCTGTCCCTGCTGAAGTTGCTTTGTTTACTGTAGGGATACAAGCTCGGCAATCTGTCCACCCTAAGGTCATGTTCCCTTAACACAAACATCTGTCTTCATCTCAAGAGTTGTTGTTCTACAAGTGTTTTTTTCTTTTTCACTTTGAAGTTAAGTAGCTATCTATAGGACAGTTATTGTAACATACCCGTGTCTTATGGCAAGTTTGTAGAATATGTTAGGAAGTGATCCTTGGAGATCTTGACTAGTTATATCTTCCCAGCACATCTAACACTACGTCCGCAGCCTTCCGACGGCCATTGAATGTAAGAGAGAGATTTCGTTCGGATTTTTAACCCCGGAGGGTTAGCCACCCGGGATAACCCAAGAAAGTCAGTGCGTCATCGAGGACTGTCTAACTTATTTCCATTGGGGTCCTTAATCTTGTCCCCCAGGATGCGACCCACACCAGTCGACTAACACCCAGGTACCTATTTGCTGCTAGGTGAACAGGACAACAGGTGTAAGGAAACGTGTCGAAATGTTTCCACCCGCCGGGAATCGAACCCGGGCCCTCCGTGTGTGAAGCGGGAGCTTTAGCCACCAGGCCACCGGGCCACCGGCCTGTCTACCCTTTCTCTTCTAACTCTTGTCATCCTGTCATTGAACTTTTATTAGATTACTGAGGCATAATTTTTTTTCTTGTAATCTCCGGTGTAACGAAAATCTAGCAAATAATACCGACGCAGGAGCCAGATACTATTTAGGACATGTTATTATGGTACTGTATCTATCAGTCCCAGGACTTTGTTTACAGTTTATACATGTAAGAAATTGTGGTCTGAACTATTGTCTTCCCACATTCAGCTCCGAGAGGTACGACCAGGCCACGGTGCTTCCCGGGGCCTGGTGGCTAAAACTCTCGCTTCACGCGGCGAGGGTCTGGGTTCGATTCCCAGCGCCGGTAGAAACATTGTTTATGTTCATTTATCAGTAGAATGGGTACCTAGGAATTAGTCGGCTGGTGTGGGTCGCATCCTGGACAAGAATCTAATTTGCCCGAAATGCTCAGCATAACAAGGGGCTTTCTATATAGTAGTATGTCATTGATGTCAGCTAGGCCTGTATACTATGTACATGTAAACCATACCACGGGTGGGATTTGAACCCGCGGTCAGAGAGTCTCAAAACTGCAGACCGTCGCGTTAGCCACTGGACCAGCTAGCCACAATAAGATTGTGGTCCAGTGGCTAACGCGACGGTCTGGAGTTTTGAGAGACTCTCACCGCGGGTTCAAATCCCGCCCGTGGTATGGTTTGTTTGCAATCGTGTCATTACGATTTCGTGATTTATGTAAATGTACTTGTAGTAAATGAAGAACTGCCCGTGTTTCACAAGCCGCTGGGACGTACAACGTTCTCGTAGCTAAGGTATCTATACATGTGTCTGAATTTCGTTTCGTTGAAGAGAAACAATTTCTCTTACTTAACCCAAACTACCATAAAATGTACATAGAGAAATCAAATTTCACCCATACAGTAAACTACAACATTATCTCTCAGAACAGGTTTTATAAAACCTTCAGTATTAAAGTGGACCGGTAAACTAGTGGTTGGCCTTGGCCAGATAACTTCAACAACTTCAGTGGCCGGTTATATGACTAAGACTCGCGTCAGGAAATACTTGTTCTGTTTCCTTCCGAAGTTTACCTAACCTAACCTTACCATAGGTTGAAAGTTCATGAAGTTTCTGCATAAGCCAATGTTTGAAGTCGCCAACAGTTGTATTGACAGATTGTAAAATAAGCGAGTGTGTGTTTGTCTTATCCACCTGGAAGCTAATTAGATCTGCCTCCTATCACTAGCAAGACAGAACTATAATTTATTCATAGCTTAAAGAATATAATTTCAGAGTGATCTGGATCCATATATTTAGGAGTCTGTGCATTTATACAGATAGTAATGTATGTCGAACCCACGAGGTAAAAGCCTCCTGGCAGTCGCCAGAATTTTCAATGTGATTACCATGTAAGAGTGATGATTGGTGAGACAAGTGTGTACTAAGTCACAACCGGTGGTGAGGATGATGAGTGGTGACACAAGTGTGTACTAAGTCACCACCGGTGGTGAGGATGATGAGTGGTGACACAAGTGTGTGCTAAGTCAACACCAGTGGTGAGGATGATGAGTGGTGACACAAGTGTGTGTTAAGTCAACACCAGTGGTGAGGATGATGAGTGGTGACACAAGTGTGTGCTAAGTCACCAGCGGTGGTGAGGATGATGAGTGGTGACACAAGTGTGTGCTAACTCACCACCAGTGGTGAGGATGATGAGTGGTGATACAAGTGTGTGCTAACTCACCACCAGTGGTGAGGATGATGAGTGGTGACACAAGTGTGTACAAACTCACCACCAGTGGGGGAGATTATGTTAGCAGAGAGTATGTTAATGTAATGGTTCTTTACGTAGGCACTCCGTCTGGCCTATATCCATATATACAGTATATGGATATAGGGATGGGACGATACCAGATTCTTGACCGATACCAATGCTCAATTTTAGGCTGATACTGATACTTCGACCCCTCACCCCCTCTCTTTCTCTCTCTCTCTCTTCTCTCTTCATCTCTCTCTCTCTCTCTCTCTCTCACTCTCTCTCTCTCTCTCTCTCTCTCTCCTCTCACTCCTCATCTCTCTCTCTCTCTCTCCTCTCTCCTCTCTCTCCTCTCTCTCTCTCTTTCTCTCTCTCTCTCACCCCGCCCCACATAGCCATACATAGCATTAAGAAGCTCTAGGTACGATAAGGCTCTTGGAACCGGGAGTGGACCTAGTAGTGATCAGTGAAGAGGCGGGGCCAGGAGCTGTTAATCGGCCAATGCAACCACATATAGGTGAATGTACACACGCACACTCTTACCCAAGGGTAACAAGAATAATGAAAAAGCCAGGATGAGCCCATGGTTCACCCAAAAGTGCAGGGAGGCAAAAACCAAGTGTGCTACTGAATGGAAGAAATATAGAAGGCAAAGGACCCAGGAGAATAAGGAGAGCAGTCGTAGAGACAGAAACGAATATGCACAGATAAGAAGGGAGGCCCAAAGACAATATGAAAATGACATAGCAGCGAAAGCCAAATCTGACCCGAAACTGTTATACAGCCACATCAGGAGGAAAACAACAGTCAAGGACCAGGTAATCAGGCTAAGGAAAGAAGGGAGAGACAACAAGAAATGACGTGAAGTATGTGAGGGACTCAACATGAGATTCAAAGAAGTGTTCACAGAGGAGACAGAAGGGGCTTCAGAAAGACGGAGAGGTGGGGCACACCACCATGTGCTGGACACAGTACACACAACCGAGGAAGAAGTGAAGAGGCTTCTGAGTGAGCTAGATACCTCAAAGGCAATGGGGCCGGATAACATCTCTCCATGGGTCCTGAGAGAGGGAGCAGAGGCGCTATGTGTACCCCTAACAACAATATTCAATACATCTGTAGAAACAGGGAGATTGCCTGAGGCATGGAAGACAGCAAATGTAGTCCCAATTTTTAAAAAGGAGACAGACATGAAACACTAAACTACAGACCAGTGTCACTGACATGTATAGTATGCAAAGTCATGGAGAAGATTATCAGAAGAGTGGTGGAACACCTAGAAAGGAATGAGCTCATCAACAGCAGCCACCATTGTTTCAGGGACGGGAAATCCTGTGTCACAAACCTACTGGAGTTCTATGACATGGTGACAGCAGTAAGACAAGAGAGAGAGGGATGGGTGGATTGCATTTTCTTGGACTGCAAGAAGGTGTTTGACACAGTTCCACACAAGAGATTGGTGCAAAAACTGGAGGACCAAGCAGGAATAAGAGGGAATGCACTACAATGGATCAGGGAATACTTGTCAGGAAGACAGCAGCGAGTCATGGTACGTGGCGAGGTGTCAGAGTGGGCACCTGTGATCAGCGGGGTCCCACAGGGGTCAGTCCTAGGACCAGTGCTGTTTCTGGTATTTGTGAACGACATGACGGAAGGAATAGACTCTGAAGTGTCCCTGTTTGCAGATGACGTGAAGTTGATGAGAAGAATTCATTCGATCGAAGACCAGGCAGAACTACAAAGGGATCTGGACAGGCTACAGACTTGGTCCAGCAATTGGCTCCTGGAGTTCAACCCCACCAAGTGCAAAGTCATGAAGATTGGTGAAGGGTAAAGAAGACCGCAGACGTAGTACAGTCTAGGGGGCCAGAGACGACAAACCTCACTCAAGGAAAAAGATCTTGGGGTAAGTATAACACCAGGCACATCTCCTAAAGCGCACATCAACCAAATAACTGCTGCAGCATATGGGCGCCTAGCAAACCTCAGAACAGCATTCCGACATCTTAATAAGGAATCGTTCAGGACCCTGTACACCGTGTACGTTAGGCCCATATTGGAGTATACGGCACCAGTCTGGAACCCACACCTAGCCAAGCAAGTAAAGAAACTAGAGAAAGTGCAAAGGTTTGCAACAAGACTAGTCCCAGAGCTAAGAGGTATGTCCTACGAGAAGAGGTTAAGGGAAATCGACCTGACGACACTGGAGGACAGGAGAGATAGGGGATACATGATAACGGCATACAAAATACTGAGAGGAATTGACAAGGTGGACAAAGACAGGATGTTCCAGAGATGGGACACAGCAACAAGGGGACACAGTTGGAAGTTGAAGACACAGATGAATCACAGTGATGTTAGGAAGGATTTCTTCAGCCACAGAGTAGTCAGGAAGTGGAATAGTTTTTGAAGCGATGTAGTGGAGGCAGGATCCATACAGAGCTTTAAGCAGAGGTATGATAAAGCTCACGGTTCAGGGAGAATGACCTAGTAGCGACCAGTGAAGAGGCGGGGCCAGGAGCTATGAATCGACCCCTGCAACCACAACTAGGTGAGTACAACTAGGTGAGTACACACACACACACACACACACACACACACACACACACACACACACACACACACACACACACACACACACACACACACACACACACACACACACACGCACGCACGCGCGCGCCCGGGTTTACCACTTCAAAGGCAAATCCTTGTCAGAGATAATGTCAGTCGGCCGAAAGTTATAAGGCGGCGGCCCCAGTAGCTGGAGCTCAACACCCCTAACCTCGGTTGGGTGAATATGCAAACGAGTGCAGCGAAGCAGGAGAGACTCACTACACAAAGTATTGTTCACCGAGGAGTCAGAGACACAGTAGACAGAGCACAGTAGACAGAGCACAGTAGTCAGAAACACAGTAGACAGAGCACAGTAGACAGAGCACAGTAGTAGAAGGTAGACAATGAGGAGATATGTGGTGAGTCAGACACGTAGACGAGCATCAAATACACATAGAATAAATGTAAACACGTAGACAGAACACCAAAAGACAGGTTAGACAGAATGAACATAGACTTGAAGAAAGCTCAGCGGGAGCTTTCTCCGGCTACCAGATACATGAGTGAACTTAGAAAGCTAGGACACTCAACACGTTTCGGTCAACACACACACACACACACACACGCACACACACACAACACACACACACACACACACACACACACCACACACACCACACACACACACACACACACACACAACACACACACACACACACACACACACACACACGCACACACACACATAGCGTTCCGATACCTTATAAGGAATCGTTCAAGACACTGTACACTGTGTATGTTAGGCCCATACTGGAGTATGCAGCACCAGTCTGGAACCCACACCTGGTCAAGCACGTCAAAAAGTTAGAGAAAGTACAAAGGTTTGCAACAAGGGAATGTCCTACGAGGAAAGGTTAAGGGAAATCGGACTGACGACACTGGAGGACAGAAGGGTCAGGGGAGACATGATAACGACATACAAGATACTGCGGGGAATAGACAAGGTGGACAGAGATAGGATGTTCCAGAGAGGGGACACAGGGACAAGGGGTCACAACTGGAAGCTGAAGACTCAGACGAGTCACAGGGACGTTAGGAAGTATTTCTTCAGTCATAGAGTTGTCAGCAAGTGGAATAGCCTAGCAAGTGAAGTAGTGGAGGCAGGAACCATACATAGTTTTAAGAAGATGTATGACAAAGCTCAGGAAGCAGAGAGAGAGAGGATCCAGTAGCGATCAGTGAAGAGGCGGGGCCAGGAGCTGAGTCTCGACCCCTGCAACCACAATTAGGTGAGTACAATTAGGTGAGTAACACACAGACAAAGACACACACACTACACACACAACACACACACACACACACACACACACACACACACACACACACACACACACACACACACACACACACACACACACACACACACACACACACAACCACACACACACACACACACACACACATATATATATATATATATATATAATATATATATATATATATATATATATATATATATATATATATATATATATATATATATATATATATATTATATATATATATAAATATAATTATACGTAAATACACAGTGAATCTGTGTAATATATTTTAAGGTTGACTGTGCAAGTCCTGACTTCCTCCTACGTGTGGTTCCCCATTAATTTCCACCAGGCTAAGCTCCTCTCTCTACTCCACTGGGAAGATGTCATTGCCACACATATGCTGGACCATTAGTTGTGGCTCAGGGGACGAGTGGCACCTTGTGGCACCCACAGTCAGGGGACGAGTGGCACCTTGTGGTGCTCACACTCTGACGAGTGGAACCTTGTGGCACTCAGGGGACGAGTGGCACCTTGTAGTGCTCACACTCTTACGAGTGGAACCTTGTGGAACTCAGGGGACGAGTGGCACCTTGTGGCACTCAGGGGTAGAGTGGCACCTTGTAACACACACACTTAGGGGACGAGTTTTCGTAGTTTTAATACATTCCGGCCATATGTACATCAAACATGTTATTGCCTGTGTATTTTGTATCGATATACACACACATGTGTATGAGTGGTCATATATGCTTGTACACACGTCAGTGACAGAATGCTTAATAACCTCGAATGTTGTATAAGCATACACATGTGTGTATTTTCACGTGTGTGTGTGTGTGTGTACTTACCTATTTGTGATTGCAGGGGTCGATTCATAGCTCCTCTGTGTGTTAATTACCATTTTGTCCTAGGCACATGTCGATTAGACACTAGGCCTGTGTGTGTGTGTGTGTGTGTGTGTGTGTGTGTGTGTGTGTGTGTGTGTGTGTGTATTCACCTAATTATACTCACCTAATTGTGGTTGCAGGGGATCGAGACTCAGCTCCTGGCCCCGCCTCTTCACCGACCGCTACTAGGTCCTCTCTCGTGTGTGTGTGTGTGTGTGTGTGTGTGTGTGTGTGTGTGTGTGTGTGTCTGTGTGTACTCACCTAATTGTACTCACCTAATTGTGGTTGCAGGGGTCGAGACTCAGCTCCTGACCCCGCCTCTTCACTGAGTGCTACTAGGTCCTCTCCCTGCTCCATGAGCTTTATCATACTTAATCTTAAAGCTATGTATGATTCCTGTGTGTGTGTGTGTGTGTGTGTGCATTGGTGTTATCACCGTGTATGTTTTACAGGTATATACGTGTGTATGAGCAGACTTATGTATGGGTAATACACAACAGTGGCAAATGCGTCAGTGTAAATACCGTGATTTATGAACTGGCTCGTATTGTTCTCACCACAGGTTTGAATGGTATCATAAAAGAGCTAAACCCGTATGGGTTATTCAGCTCGAGGAATAGGGCACGCAGGCTCGATCCTCCGTCTGCTAATCGAAGCCCTTTTTCTAAGCAGCCAGACCGTAGTTCTTCCAGACATGTCGTCAGACACAAGTATGCAAAAACGCGTCTTCGTCTTGCACGTTTTTCCCTTCAATTCGAGGAAACGTTGTTGAAATCAGAGAGAATCTCTTCGTTAGCATTATGTAAATAGCGTTCCGCTGGTCTGATAGCTCTGTGAGCGTAAGTAGTTTCGCTCACTCGGTGCGATGTTTTGGTAGTTCGTGAATGAGGCCACAAGAGTCAACGCTGAAATAGCTTTAGTTTTAGTAAACTGTTGTATTACTGATGAATTAAAACTGCAGACTGACTGCCCACATCCATCACCTTGAAGTTGATGTACCAGGCTGACACACGCTACCATCATGGTTGCTGACACACGCTACCATCATGGTTGCTGACACACGCTACCATCATGGTTGCTGACACACGCTACCTTATGGTTGCGACACACGCTACCTTATGGTTGCTGACAACACGCTACCTCATGGTTGCTGACACACGCTACCTCATGGTTGCTGACACAAAGCTACCATATGGTTGCTGACACACGCTACCATTATGGTTGCTGACACACGCTACCAGTCATGGTTGCTGACACACGCTACCATCATGGTTGCTGACACACGCTACCATTATGGTTGCTGACACACGCTACCATCATGGTTGCTGACACACGCTACCTCTGGTTGCTGACACACGCTACCTCATGGTTGCTGACACACGCTACCGTCATGGTTGCTGACACACGCTACCGTCATGGTTGCTGACACACGCTACCATCATGGTTGCTGACACACGCTACCATTATGGTTGCTGACACACGCTACCATCATGGTTGCTGACACACGCTACCATCATGGTTGCTGACACACGCTACCGTCATGGTTGCTGACACACGCTACCGTCATGGTTGCTGACACACGCTACCTCATGGGTTTCTGACACACGCTAAACCTCATGGTTGCTGACACACGCTACCATCATGGTTGCTGACACACGCTACCATCATGGTTGCTGACACACGCTACCACTATGGTTGCTGACACACGCTACCATCATGGTTGCTGACACACGCTACCGTCATGGTTGCTGACACACGCTACCGTCATGGTTGCTGACACACGCTACCGTCATGGTTGCTGGACCAAAGCTACCTCATGGTTGCTGACACACCTACCATCATGGTTGCTGAAAACACGCTACCATTGGTTGCTGACACACGCTACCAATCATGGTTGCTGAAAACCAACGCTACCATCATGGTTGCTGACACACGCTACCGTCATGGTTGCTGACACACGCTACCATCATGGTTGCTGACACACGCTACCATCATGGTTGCTGACACACGCTACCTCATGGTTGCTGACACACCTACCATATGGTTGTGACACACGCTACCATCATGGTTGCTGACACACGCTACCTCATGGTTGCTGACCACGCTACCTCATGGTTGCTTAACCCCACGCTACCGTCATGGTTGCTGACACACGCTACCACTATGGTTGCTGACACACGCTACCATCATGGTTGCTGACACACGCTACCATTATGGTTGCTGACACACGCTACCATCATGGTTGCTGAACACGCTAAACCCTCAGGTTGTGACACCGCTACCTCATGGTTGCTGACCACGCTACCATCATGGTTGCTGACACACGCTACCTCATGGTTGCTGACACAGCTACCTCATGGTTTCTGACACACGCTACCTCATGGTTGCTGACACACGCTACCTTTATGGTTGCTGACACACGCTACCTCATGGTTGCTGCACACGCTACCATCATGGTTGCTGACACACGCTACCATCATGGTTGCTGACACACGCTACCGTCATGGTTGCTGACACACGCTACCGTCATGGTTGCTGACACACGCTACCATCATGGTTGCTGACACACGCTACCATCATGGTTGCTGACACACGCTACCATCATGGTTGCTGACACACGCTACCATCATGGTTGCTGACACACGCTACCATCATGGTTGCTGACACACGCTACCATCATGGTTGCTGACACACGCTACCATCATGGTTCTGAAAACACGCTACCCTCATGGTTGCTGACACACACGCTACCTCATGGTTGCTGACACACGCTACCATTCATGTTGCTGACACACGCTACCATTTATGGTTGCTGAAAACACGCTACCTCATGGGTTTCTGACACACGCTACCATCATGGTTGCTGACACACGCTACCGTCATTTGGGTTTCTGACACACCTAACCTCATGGTTGCTGACACACGCTACCATCATGGTTGCTGACACACGCTACCATCATGGTTGCTGACACACGCTACCATCATGGTTGCTGACACACGCTACCATCATGGTTGCTGACACACGCTACCATCATGGTTGCTGACACACGCTACCATTATGGTTGCTGACACACGCTACCATTGGTTGCTGACACACGCTACCCTATGGTTTGCTGACACACGCTACCTATGGTTCTGACACACGCTACCCCATGGTTTGCTGACACACGCTACCATATGGTTGCTGGGCACACGCTACCATATGGTTGCTGACACACGCTACCACATGGTTGCTGATCACGTACCTCATGGTTGCTGAACAAAGCCCACCATCATGGTTGCTGACACACACTACCACTATGGTTGCTGGCACACGCTACCATCATGGTTGCTGACACAAGCTACCATCATGGTTGCTGACACACGCTACCATCATGGTTGCTGACAAAACGTACCATCATGGTTGCTGAACACCTACCATATGGCTTCACACGCTACCTCATGGTTGCTGACACACGTACCTTATGGTTGCTGACACACGTACCATATGGTTGCTGACACACGCTACCATCATGGTTGCTGACACACGCTACCATCATGGTTGCTGACACGCTACCATCATGGTTGCTGACACACGCTACCATTATGGTTGCTGACGCACGCTACCTCAGGTTGCTTACACACGCTGCCTTATGGTGCTGACACACGCTACCATTATGGTTGCTGACACACGCTACCATCATGGTTGCTGACACACGCTACCATCATGGTTGCTGACACACGCTACCATCATGGTTGCTGACACACGCTACCATTGGTTGCTGACACAGTTACCATATGGTTGCTGACACCACCTACCATATGGTTGCTGACACACCTACCATTATGGTTGCTGACACACCTACCATATGGTTGTTGGACCACCTACCATATGTTTCTGACCAAACCTACCATTAGGTGCGACACAACGCAACTATGGTTTCTGACACATTACCATCATGGTGCTGACACCCTACCATATGGTTTCTGACAAAAACACCACCATTGGTCTGTGACACCACATACCACGGTTGTGGACACCAAAACCATCATGGTTGTGACACAACCCACTACATGGTTTGAAGCTCTCATTGTGATAACCTTCAAGGGCTCACAAGCAGTGTGTGCACAGTTAAAATTTTTGTTGTGAAATGTTTTTGGTTTGAAATATCCTGGTTTTGGGAAAACCCACCATCATGGGCGACACCTAACTGGTCAAACGGACCCAAGGGGGCCCCAGGTAAATATGTGTTTTAAAGTAGATTTTGGTTCGAGAAGCTACCCTTATGGGGCTTCGTACTCGTTGTTATGTTGGTTGCTACATTCATGACTATGGTTCGGCCCAGTTCATTCCTTTGTGGTTCTTAACAGAGAAATCAAGTAAAGACCAAGGGTTATTAAAATTTTCATTTGCTCACACACTCCAATTTTGCTGCCAACCCATCCCTTTTTGCCACTCCATCTACGCTGCAAAAACACTTGGTGTACAAAAACCCCTCAGGCCACACAAACATCCTTTGACCACCCTCCATCCCTGCCCAAAACACTCCCTTTTTACTGCTTTCCCCCTCCATTATGGTTTTACACCCCTAATCATTTGTTTTGAAAAAATTATTATCTTTCTCTCTAAATTGCAAACCACACAACACCTTTTTTGATTGGATAATACTTTTATAACCCGTAAATCCTACTTAAACCCAAAATAATGAATTTTTTTTTTATTTAAAAATGTCAGAAGGACATTAGCCTTCACTCCTTGGTATAATCTTGCACACCGCAAGGTTCACCACCAATTTATGGTTTTCTTAACTCTCATACATTCCCATTTTGCCTCCATGGATAACGTTCTTTGTCTTCACAGATACCTCAATGCACCACCCACCGTTTTCCCTTCATCAGTTCTGTGGTTCATCTCGTCTGTCATATATCCATCTGCCGACAAGTCCATTCCAAAATATCTGAGCACATTAACACCCACCCACACACGTGTGTGTGTGTGTATATATATATATGTATATATATATTTTTTTTATTATCACACTGGCCGATTCCCACCAAGGCAGGGTGGCCCGAAAAAGAAAAACTTTCACCATCATTCACTCCATCACTGTCTTGCCAGAAGGGTGCTTTACACTACAGTTTTTAAACTGCAACATTAACACCCCTCCTTCAGAGTGCAGGCACTATACTTCCCATCTCCAGGACTCAAGTCCGGCCTGCCGGTTTCCCTGAACCCCTTCATAAATGTTACTTTGCTCACACTCCAACAGCACGTCAAGTATTAAAAACCATTTGTCTCCATTCACTCCTATCAAACACGCTCACGCATGCCTGCTGGAAGTCCAAGCCCCCTGCACACAAAACCTCCTTTACCCCCTCCCTCCAACCTTTCCTAGGCCGACCCCTACCCCGCCTTCCTTCCACTACAGACTGATACACTCTTGAAGTTATTCTGTTTCGCTCCATTCTCTCCACATTCCGAACCACCTCAACAACCCTTCCTCAGCCCTCTGGACAACAGTTTTGGTAATCCCGCACCTCCTCCTAACTTCCAAACTACGAATTCTCTGCATTATATTCACACCACACATTGCTCTCAGACATGACATCTCCACTGCCTCCACCCTTTTCTCCTCGCTGCAACATTCATCACCCATGCTTCACACCCATATAAGAGCGTTGGTAAAACTATACTCTCATACATTCCCCTCTTTGCCTCCAAGGACAAAGTTCTTTGTCTCCACAGACTCCTAAGTGCACCACTCACTCCTTTTCCCCTCATCAATTCTATGATTCACCTCATCTTTCATAGACCCATCCGCTGACACGTCCACTCCCAAATATCTGAATACATTCACCTCCTCCCATACTCTCTCCCTCCAATCTGATATCCAATCTTTCATCACCTAATTTTTTTGTTATCCTCATAACCTTACTCTTTCCTGTATTCACTTTCAATTTTCTTCTTTTGCACACCCTACCAAATTCATCCACCAATCTCTGCAACTTCTCTTCAGAATCTCCCAAGAGCACAGTGTCATCAGCAAAGAGCAACTGTGACAACTCCCACTTTATGTGTGATTCTTTTTCTTTTAAAATCCACGCCTCTTGCCAAGACCCTCGCATTTACTTCTCTTACAACCCCATCTTATAAATATATTAAACAACCACGGGGACAATCACACATCCTTGTCTAAGGCCCACTTTTACTGGGAAATAATTTCCCTCTTTCTTTCTACTCTAATTGAGCCTCCACTATCCTCGTAAAAACTCTTCACTCTTTCAGTAACCTAACCCACTACACCATACCCTGCATATATATATATATATATATATATATATATTATATATATTATATAAAATATTATATTTATATATAATATATATATATATTTATATATATGTATATGCAATAAGATACACAGTAAACAGGTGATTTCAGAATATGCCAAACAACCACTGTGAAAGAACAGTGAAATTCCAGGCGTTTTAGTGACTTTTCACATTATCAAGAACTTTTTCTTATTATCAGCAAAATTTGTTGATAACATCTCACCTACTCTCTCATTTGTTCTTTTGTTACATTGCTTCACCACTCTCTTAACCTCTCTTTTTCTCTCCATATACTCTGTCCTCCTTGCATCATTTCTACTTTGTAGAAATCTGTCATATGCTAACTTTTTCTCCTTTTCTTTACATCATTTCACCAGTTGCTCTTCTTCCCTCCCACACCCACTTTCCTGTAACCACAAACTTCTGCTGAACACTCTAACACTACATTTTTAAACCTACCCCATACATCTTCGACCCCATTGTCTATACTCTCACTTGCCCATCTATCCTCCAATAGTTGTTTATATCTTACCCTAACTGCCTTCTCCTTTAGTTTATAAACCTTCACCTCTCTCTTACTTCCTGCTTCTATTTTCTTTGTATCCCATCTACCTTTTACTCTCACTGTAGCTACAACTAAAAAGTGATCTGATATATCTGTGGCCCCTCTACAAACACGTGCATCCTGAAGTCTACCCATCGGTCTTTTATCTACCAATATGTAGTCCAACAAACTACTGTCATTACGCCCTACATCATATCTTGTATACTTATCCTCTTTTTCTTAAAATATGTATTACCTATAACCAAACCCCTTTCTATACAAAGTTCAATTAACAACCCCTCCTCAGCCCTCTGGATAATAGGTTTGGTAATCCCGCACCTCCTAATTTCCAAACTATATCTCCACTGCCTCCAGCCTTCTTGTTGCAACATTCACCACCTATGCTTCACACCCATATAAGAGCATTGCTATAATTATACTTTCATACATTCCCCTCTTTGCTTCCACGGACAAAGTTCTTAGTTTCCACAGACTCCTAAGTGCACCACTCACCGTTTCCCCTCATCAATTTAATGCATCACCTCATCTTTCATAGACCCATCTGCTGACACGTCCACTCCTAAATATCTGAATACATTCACTTCCTCCATACTCTCTCCCTCCAATCTGATATCCAGTCTTTCGTCACCTATTTTTTTTTGTTATCCTCATCACCTTACTCTTTCCTATATTCACTTTTAATTTTCTTTTTTTACATACCCTACCAAATTCATCCACCAACCTTTGCCACTTTTCTTCAGAAAATTCCAAAAGCACAGTGTCATCAGCAAAGAGCAACTGTGACAACTCCCACTTTGTGTTAAATTCTTTATCTTTTAACCCCAGACTTTTGCCAACACCGGAGCATTCACTTCTCTTACAACCCCATCTATAAATATATTGAACAACCATGGTGACATCACACATCCTTGTCTAAGGCCTACTTATATATATATATGTATATGAAAGATGAGGTGAATCATAGAATTGATGAGGGGAAAAGGGTGAGTGGTGCACTTAGGAGTCTGTGGAGGCAAAGAACTTTGTCCTTGGAGGCAAAGAGGGGAATGTATGAGAGTATAGTTTTACCAACGCTCTTATATGGGTGTGAAGCATGGGTGATGAATGTTGCAGCGAGGAGAAGGCTGGAGGCAGTGGAGATGTCATGTCTGAGGGCAATGTGTGGTGTGAATATAATGCAGAGAATTCGTAGTTTGGAAGTTAGGAGGAGGTGCGGGATTACCAAAACTGTTGTCCAGAGGGCTGAGGAAGGGTTGTTGATGTGGTTCGGACATGTAGAGAGAATGGAGCGAAACAGAATGACTTCAAGGTTGGAGGGAGGGGGTAAAGGAGGTTTTGTGTGCGAGGGGCTTGGACTTCCAGCAGGCATGCGTGAGCGTGTTTGATAGGAGTGAATGGAGACAAATGGTTTTTAATACTTGACGTGCTGTTGGAGTGTGAGCAAAGTAACATTCATGAAGGGGTTCAGGGAAACCGGCAGGCCGGACTTGAGTCCTGGAGATGGGAAGTACAGTGCCTGCACTCTGAAGGAGGGGTGTTAATGTTGCAGTTTAAAAACTGTAGTGTAAAGCACCCTTCTAGCAAGACAGTGATGGAGTGAATGATGGTGAAAGTTTTTCTTTTTCGGGCCACCCTGCCTTGGTGGGAATCGGCCAGTGTGATAATAAAAAAATAATATATATATATATATATAATATATATATAATATATATATATATATATATATATATATATATATATATATATGTATATATATATAAACACTGATCTCTGGCTGAAGGAGATTCGAACCTACGAACTTTGGAACAAGGTACGCAGTGCTATACCAATGTCACCACACTGGACAATACCTTGGCATCCAGCTTGCTCTACACGTTGATCCAAGGCAGCCAGCTTCCAGGGAGAAGGCTTACAGCTTTTCATCTCATCCCCTGCATGCATCAGCCTTACTAGAGATTTTAACAATGCAAGGAATTCGCATTGAAAGCTGGCTGCCTTGGATCAGCGTGTGGCGCAAGCTGCACGCCAAGGTATTGTCCAGTGTGTTGAGATTGGTAAAGCACTGCATACCTTGTTCCAAGGTTCGTAGGTTCGAGTCTCCTTCAGCCAGAGATCAGTGTTTGTGTATATTTCGCCTGCTCTTGCGAATTCCTTGCATATATATTATATATATATATATATATATATATATATATATATATATATATATATATATATATATATATATATATATATATATATATATATATATATATATATATATATATATATATATATATATAATGAACCTTGTGTGGTTCGTTCTTTTATCGTTTCGTGTATGCATACTTAATAATAATAATAATAATATAATAATAACAATAATGTCAATAATTCCGGTCCCTGCTCCTCGAATGAGTAAAAGTTTGGTGAATACACATTTTTTGTTAATATAAATGCAAATTACCTTCAGTAGACTACTGAGTACAAAATATATATTAATAAAATTATAGCGTAATGGACTGGGCAAATAGCCTGGGCTTCAAGTGGAACCGTCATTTTTCGCACGTTTGAACTCATCGACTTCTGCAGGATGTAAACCTCGACAAAAATTTCGTATTTGTTTTCCTGGTTTCCTTAGAGTATCCTAAATTAACTTGTAAATGAAAACAGTTTACTGAAAATGACGAAATAACATAAACAGGTAGTCTTACGTCTGGGAACTCCGAAGAGGTCGCTGTCCCTTAAAACGTTGCTCTTCCCACGCAAGGGAGATTATCCTGCTCGTCTGCTGGAATTGGACAATCTAATCCAATAATTTACTTCCGGTAACAAAGGAATTCTGGTTGTAAAGAAATGCAAAATACCATTAGCAGGAGCACTCAGTAGTCTTTGGATAAAGAACTTGGATTAAGGTGAAATCCCAAAGACTTTAAAATGTATAGACATTGTGGTTCCTTTGTATAAAAAAGGCAATAGAATACTTGCGCAAGAATTAGTTATTTAGGACACTAAGGTGTTAAATTACTAATTTTATGTACATGTATGAAGTACAGAACCCAAGTTAACTTGGATTAAGAATGGGAAGATCATAATTTTAACAATTAATAGATTATTTTGACAAATTTACAGAAGCTTTGGAAGAAAGTCATAACGCAGATGTGATTTACACAGTTTGTCAAGTCAAACTCTCGAAGCTCTTCAAAGGTATATCAAAGGTAAGTGCGACCATGGAATAATAACACATAAAAATGAGATAAATAAGCAAAGAATAAAAAAATCACGATACCATGACTGGAATAGTACACAACCCGCTCTTTGGAAACTAACTTATGACGGTGTTTCAGTCTGACTTGGACCATTAACTATTGTTACTAGTTAATGGTCCAAGTCAGACTGAATGAACCATTAACTAGTGCTACTAGTTAATGGCTCCAGTTTCAGGCATTAGACATAAAACATCATCAACATATCTGTACCACTGAGCTCTATTGGGAAGGAATGTGTTAAGCAGTCGCGTTTCGAAATATTCCATGTATAAATTGCTTAGGACAGATGAGAGAGGAGTATTGTCCGACATGTTTAACGGGAAAAGTAGGAAAAGGCAACAGAAGAAAATTTGGTCTTAGCATAGTAAACAGTTCATCTCCTTAAGGCACCGTTCTGGCAGCTATACTGTTTCTCAGCCTCGTAGTGGATGTTGTGTAGGAACACGAGCCGCAGCTATACTGTTTCTCAGCCTCGTAGTGGATGTTGTGTAGGAACACGAGCCGCAGCTATACTGTTTCTCAGCCTCGTAGTGGATGTTGTGTAGGAACACGAGCCGCAGCTATACTGTTTCTCAGCCTCGTAGTGGATGTTGTGTAGGAACACGAGCCGCAGCTATACTGTTTCCTCAGCCTCGTAGTGGATGTTGTGTAGGAACACGAGCCGCAGCTATGCTGTTTCTCAGCCTCGTAGTGGATGTTGTGTAGGAACACGAGCCGCAGCTATGCTGTTTCTCAGCCTCGTAGTGGATGTTGTGTAGGAACACGAGCCGCAGCTATGCTGTTTCTCAGCCTCGTAGTGGATGTTGTGTAGGAACACGAGCCGCAGCTATACTGTTTCTCAGCCTCGTAGTGGATGTTGTGTAGGAACACGAGCCGCAGCTATACTGTTTCTCAGCCTCGTAGTGGATGTTGTGTAGGAACACGAGCCGCAGCTATACTGTTTCTCAGCCTCGTAGTGGATGTTGTGTAGGAACACGAGCCGCAGCTATACTGTTTCTCAGCCTCGTAGTGGATGTTGTGTAGGAACACGAGCCGCAGCTATACTGTTTCTCAGCCTCGTAGTGGATGTTGTGTAGGAACACGAGCCGCAGCTATACTGTTTCTCAGCCTCGTAGTGGATGTTGTGTAGGAACACGAGCCGCAGCTATACTGTTTCTCAGCCTCGTAGTGGATGTTGTGTAGGAACACGAGCCGCAGCTATACTGTTTCTCAGCCTCGTAGTGGATGTTGTGTAGGAACACGAGCCGCAGCTATACTGTTTCTCAGCCTCGTAGTGGATGTTGTGTAGGAACACGAGCCGCAGCTATACTGTTTCTCAGCCTCGTAGTGGATGTTGTGTAGGAACACGAGCCGCAGCTATACTGTTTCTCAGCCTCGTAGTGGATGTTGTGTAGGAACACGAGCCGCAGCTATACTGTTTCTCAGCCTCGTAGTGGATGTTGTGTAGGAACACGAGCCGCAGCTATACTGTTTCTCAGCCTCGTAGTGGATGTTGTGTAGGAACACGAGCCGCAGCTATACTGTTTCTCAGCCTCGTAGTGGATGTTGTGTAGGAACACGAGCCGCAGCTATACTGTTTCTCAGCCTCGTAGTGGATGTTGTGTAGGAACACGAGCCGCAGCTATACTGTTTCTCAGCCTCGTAGTGGATGTTGTGTAGGAACACGAGCCGCAGCTATACTGTTTCTCAGCCTCGTAATGGATGTTGTGTAGGAACACGAGCCGCAGCTATACTGTTTCTCAGCCTCGTAGTGGATGTGTAGGAACACGAGCCCCAGTTTCGTGTCATCCTTTCCTGACGATACCGAAACAAGCCTATAAAATTCTGCTAGGCACAAGGCAGAAAAATTATGAGGCAGATTCAATAACGTTCTCAGTGGTAGTGTGGACAACAGAAGAAGATACTACTCCGATTTCTCACTCGCTGTGGAAAACACGTGCGAGTTAATAATGATTTTCCCCCTCTAAAATGGATGTTTGAGGAAAGAGCGCAGATGTCACATGATGCATATTGACTTCATCTGAAAAGAAGGGATATGTAAAATACTTGGAAGACCACGTGATGCCGAATATTTGAGGAAAACAAAAGACAGATGCAGACGAATAATATCAGCTTGGTAATGGATATGTTAATATGATAGAAAAACCAGTGAGATACTGTTCTATCATGCGTCTCAGTTGAATGTTCAGTGATCACAGCTACGTGATCTTTAGATACGAAAATATGGATAAAATCCACACACACACACACACACACAAATCACATACAAAATAGTGAGGTAGTGAGAAACTGTAAGGACATCGACTACCCCAAAACAATGGACGGTAAATGCTCCACCGTATGGGACCTAGGATGAGGACAGATAATGTTAGTGCGTGCCACTTACCAACAATCTTCAACACATCCCTGGAAACTGGGCAACTACCTGAGGTATGGAAGACGGCAAATGTAGTTCCCATTTTTAAAAAAGGAGACAGAAAAGAGGCACTAAACTATAGACCTGTGTCATTGACGTGTATAGTATGCAAAATTATGGAGAAGATTATCAGGAGGAGAGTGGTGGAGCACCTGGAACGGAACAGGAGTATAAATGCCAACCAGCACGGATTCACGGAAGGCAAATCCTGTGTCACAAACCTTCTGGAGTTTTATGATAAAATAACAGAAGTAAGACACGAGAGAGAGGGGTGGGTTGATTGCATCTTCTTGGACTGCAAGAAGGCCTTTGACACAGTTCCTCACAAGAGATTAGTGCAGAAGCTAGAGCATCAGGCGCATATAACAGGAAGGGCACTGCAATGGATCAGAGAATACCTGACAGGGAGGCAACAACGAGTCATGGTACGTAATGATGTATCACAGTGGGCACCTGTGACGAGCGGAGTCCCACAGGGGTCGGTCCTAGGACCAGTGCTATTTTTGGTATATGTGAACGACATGACGGAAGGGTTAGACTCAGAAGTGTCCCTGTTTGCAGATGATGTGAAGTTAATGAGGAGAATTAAATCTGATGAGGACCAGGCAGGACTTCAAAGAGACCTGGACAGACTGGATACCTGGTCCAGCAAATGGCTTCTCGAATTTAATCCTGCCAAATGCAAAGTCATGAAGATAGGGGAAGGGCACAGAAGACCACAGACAGAGTATAGGCTAGGTGGCCAAAGACTGCAAACCTCACTCAAGGAGAAAGATCTTGGGGTGAGTATAACACCGAGCATGTCTCCGGAAGCACACATCAATCAGATAACTGCTGCAGCATATGGGCGCCTGGCAAACCTGAGAACAGCATTCCGATACCTTAGTAAGGAATCATTCAAGACACTGTACACCGTGTATGTCAGGCCCATACTGGAGTATGCAGCACCTGTTTGGAACCCGCACTTGATAAAGCACGTCAAGAAACTAGAGAAAGTACAAAGGTTTGCGACAAGGTTAGTTCCAGAGCTAAGGGGAATGTCCTATGAAGAAAGATTAAGGGAAATCGGCCTGACGACACTGGAGGACAGGAGGGTCAGGGGAGACATGATAACGACATATAAAATACTGCGTGGAATAGACAAGGTGGACAAAGACAGGATGTTCCAGGGAGGGGACACAGAAACAAGAGGCCACAATTGGAAGTTGAAGACACAAATGAGTCAGAGAGATATTAGGAAGTATTTCTTCAGTCATAGAGTTGTAAGGCAGTGGAATAGCCTAGAAAATGACGTAGTGGAGGCAGGAACCATACACAGTTTTAAGACGAGGTTTGATAAAGCTCATGGAGCGGGGAGAGAGAGGGCCTAGTAGCAACCGGTGAAGAGGCGGGGCCAGGAGCTAGGACTCGACCCCTGCAACCACAAATAGGTGAGTACACACACACACACACACACACACAGACCGGGCCGCGGGGGCGTTGACCCCCGGAACTCTCTCCAGGTAATCTCCAGGTAAACACACACACACACAACATTCTCTCGTACAACATCTATTGTCTTCTATCTGATAGCACTCGCGGTGTGACCACTAAATATATAATTCTTTCATTAACTAATGCATATGTACTATTTATTACTGTTGGTAAGCATGTTCATCGCGGTGAAATTTTTATAACACGAGATGCTACGTTTACTGGAATTTCTGTAAAGTTTTGTAAAAAGAAAGGTTTACCAGCCAGAGCTTCGTGACCGAGAAGGTAAGAACTTAAAGCTTATGTTTGAACATTCTGTCAGTGGTACAAGGTTGAAGTTATTTAGATTATACGTTCAGGAGGCAAGCTGCTGCATCACTGGGACTGATGCTAGAATGTAGCTTCACTGTGTAGTGTGTATTGTATATTGTGTAGTGTGTAGTGCATATTGTATAGTGTTTACAGTGTGTATTGTGTGCTGTATATTGTGTAGTGTGGGCTGGGTGTATTGTATAGTGTGTTCTGTGTATAACAGTAATTACAGTAATCCATGCTGAGAGCTAAACCCACGTAGGTCATTCAGCACAAGACGTGGTGTAGGCTTCATCCTCCGTCTGCTGAGTGCGAGACACTAACTTCCTGTTTGTACTCACTTAGATGTCAGCCTTTGCCTGCACGCCTGGAGGAAAACGAATTCCACAGACATTTGGGAAAAGGTTGGTACCATCACTTCTGAATTGACCAGTACTATGTACGGTACGTACTTGTAGTGTCCTTTGACCTTTACTCCGTGGAACGCAGGCGAGAAACATACATCGTAATGTACACATGGAAAATCCTTGAGGGACTGGTCCCAAATCTGCACACACCAATCACTCTCTGCGAAAGCAAATGACTCGGCAGACGGTGCAGCATTTCTCCAATGAAAAGCACAGTAGACATGAGTACACTAAGAGAAAACACAATAAGTGTCCAGGGCTCAAGACTGTTCAGTAGCCTTAAATCATACATAAGGGGAATTACCAATAACCGCTGGCTGTTTTCAAGAGGGAACTGGACAGATACCTAAAGTCAGTGCTCAACCAGCCGGGCTATGGCTCGTGCGTTGGATTGCGTGCAGCCAGCAATAACAACCTGTTTGATCAGGCCCTGATTAACCGGGAGACCTGGTAGAGGACCTGACCGCGGGGGGCTTTGACCCCGTCCCCCCGGAGCGACCTCCATGTAGGTAGGTATTTGGTATAGTGTGTGTATTGTGTATAGTGTGTATTATTGTATAGTGTGTACTGCGTATGGTGTGTACTGTGTATAGTGTGTACTGTGTATAGTGTACATTTTGTAATACCTCACCGGTTCTTCAGCAGATTACCGCTGTACAGTATACACCGTTAAGACCTCTTATGTTTTCCCAAAGTTAATTTTCAGTAGCCTGGAGCTGTTATCTTAATGGGCTCATTTTAAAGCCAGACCCTATCATTACGTAGAACTAATTTATGAGTACATAATTTACTAACCAACTTAAATATATGATAGAGGGTGGAGCTGTAGCCAAGTGTGAGCCGTAGAGACGAAGACTTTTCAGTACCCTCCTGCAGGGATATGGGGAACTCACTGACCGACCTTAACTGTCTTCAAGCGGGCAGTGGATCAGTTTGAGTCAGTTCCTGATAAGCCGGGCGGTGGTGCCTTCTTTGGGCTGCGTGTTGCTCGCAGTAACAGCCTGCGTGATCATGCCATCACCCCTGGAGGTCTGGTTGATGACCGAGTGCCTGGTCCCAAATCCCAAATTCCAAATCCCACTTCCATAACATGCTGGAGTGAGAGATATGGGAGGAAGTGTAAAATGAACCCAGTGAGGAGCAGGGGTGCGGTGGGTACAATAAGGGAACACTGTATCAACATCCGGGGTCCAAGACTATTCAACATCTTACCAGAAGATGTCAGAAATACTGCTGGAACAAGTATAGAAGCCTTCAAGAGGAATCTGGAGAAGTATCTTCATTAGGTGCCAGATCAACCAGGCTGTGATGGATATGTGGGGCAGGGGGTCTTCAGCAGCAACAGCCTGGTTGACCTGACAAGCATCAGACAAGCCTGGCCCATGGCCGGGCTCCGGGAGTAGTGAAACTTTTCAAAGGCAAAGGTAGGTAGAGTACGGGCATAGGTGTTGTCCGTATGTGGAGTACATACTTAGGACGAGTACATCCTACGTCCGTAGGGAGTATACGACTGTAGGGAGTGTACGTTCGTATGGAGTGTATGTCCGTAGCAAGTGTACGTCCGTAGGAAGCGTATATCCGTAGGAAAAGTACGTCCTTAGAGAGTGAACATCCGTAGGAAGAGTAGAGAGGGGCGCTAAGGTCCGCTGGTGGGCAACCAATTGCTGGTTTCTGATTATCGAAATTGGTAGACAGGTATTTGAAGAGACCTTCATTATCATCATCATTATTATTATTATTATTATTATTATTATTATTATTATTATTATTATTATTATTATTATTTTTATTGTGTTGACTATCATATACAGGGTGTTTCAAAACAATTGACCCAATTTCAAGGCAGACTGCTTTGAAATTGAGTCCATCAATTAGAAACACCCTGTATATTTTTTTGGTATATCTCCGTGAATATAAAGCCGAATTATTGGCTACTTGTCACTGTTATTAATCTTACGCTGCTGTTATTGTGCCGGCACCAGTAGAAACCCTTAGCTTATATATATAAATATGTCGTGAGGAATAGGTAAAACTTGCGATTGTGGCTTAAATAGCAACGCTTTTCTTGCCGAAGAAGGCAAGCGAAAATTTGTGAATGCAATAATTTCGCAAAAAATAATTCTGAACATAATGAAAAAATATATATATTTAGTAGGATTAGGCTAAATTACATTGCGTTTGTTATAATAAGGTTAGGTAAGTTTTTAAGATTTTTTTGGTGCAAAATTATAAATTTTTACATTAACATTAATGAAAAAAATATATCCTTAAACGTATAAGAGAAAATTTCAGAAAGGACTTTATTTTAAATGAGTTTTTGCTAATTGACCAGTTTTACCTATTAGGCACAACATATATATATATATATATATATATATATATATATATATATATATATATATATATATATATATATATATATATATATATAATATATATATATATTTGTGTGTGTCTCTCTCTCTGTGTATGTATGTGTGTGTGAAGAACAACCACTGTGAAAAAATAGAGAAATTCCAAGCGCTTTCGTGATTTTTCACATTATCAAGGCAATCACTGACATGTGCTTTATCGTCAGATCCTGAATGAAAAAAAAAAAAAAAAAGCTTAACGAAGCCCATTGTTGTACCAGATCGGGTAGACGTGGCCGTCCAGGAAGACGCGAGAAGCTCTCGTATTTCAATTAAGGTCACGTCTTCTACCAGGCTTTTAGAGATCTATCGGAAAACAGGATAATATTATTTTCCTGTCTGACGGACCGAGGACAATTTCAAGATTTATTTTTAGACTAATAAACAACAACAAGAAGAAGATTCATCATAGAAACTAGATATTGTAAACCTGGAACGTCTGTCAAGAAAATAATTACTGTCGATCTTTTGTTTAGAAGAAAATAATTACCGTCGATCTTTTGTCTAGAAGAAAATAATTACTGTCGATCTTTTGTCAAAAAGAAAATAATTACTGTCGATCTTTTGTCTAGAAGAAAATAATTACCGTCGGTCTTTTGTCTAGAAGAAAATAATTACTGTCGATCTTTTGTCAAAAAGAAAATAATTACTGTCGATCTTTTGTCTAGAAGAAAATAATTACCGTCGGTCTTTTGTCTAGAAGAAAATAATTACCGTCGGTCTTTTGTCTAGAAGAAAATAATTACCGTCGGTCTTTTGTCTAGAAGAAAATAATTACTGTCGATCTTTTGTCAAAAAGAAAATAATTACTGTCGATCTTTTGTCTAGAAGAAAATAATTACTGTCGATCTTTTGTCTAGAAGAAAATAATTACCGTCGGTCTTTGTCTAAAAAAATAATTACTGTCGATCTTTTGTCAAAAGAAAATATTACTGTCGATCTTTTGTCTAGAAGAAAATAATTACCGTCGGTCTTTTGTCTAGAAGAAAATAATTACTGTCAATCTTTTGTCTAGAAGAAAATAATTACTGTCGATCTTTGTCTAGAAGAAAATAATTACTGTCGATCTTTGTCTAGAATAAAATAATTACTGTCGATCTTTTGTCTAGAAGAAAATAATTACTGTCGATCTTTTGTCTAGAAGAAAATAATTACTGTCGATCTTTTGAATGGAAGAAAATAATTACTGTCGATCTTTTGTCTAGAAGAAAATAATTACCGTCGATCTTTGTCTAAAAGAAAATAATTACTGCCGATCTTTGTCTAAAAGAAAATAATTACCGTCGATCTTTGTCTAGAAGAAAATAATTACTGCCGATCTTTGTCTAAAGAAAATAGTTACCGCCGATCTTTGTCTAAAAGAAAATAATTACCGCGATCTTTGTCTAAAAGAAAATAATTACCGTCGATCTTTTGTCTAGAAGAAAATAATTACCGTCGATCTTTTGTCTAGAAGAAAATAATTACCGTCGATCTTTTGTCTAGAAGAAAATAATTACCGTCGATCTTTTGTCTAAAGAAAATAATTACCGCCGATCTTTGTCTAAAAGAAAATAATTACCGTCGATCTTTGTCTAAAAGAAAATAATTACCGTCGATCTTTTGTCTAGAAGAAAATAATTACCGCCGATCTTTGTCTAAAAGAAAATAATTACCGTCGATCTTTGTCTAAAAGAAAATAATTACTGTTTTCAAATCAGCATTGAAAATAAATATGTCCTTGTTAATCAAGCTTTTTGTCATTCAGTTTTTTTTGGGAACCACTTGACCCTGTTTTTATACATGTGCTGAACAGGTAAAACTTGCGATTTTCGCTTAAATAGCAATGCTCTTCTTGCCGAATGAGACAAGCGAAAATTTGTGTATGCTATAATTTCGCAAAAATCATTCTGAACCTAACGAAAGAAAATATATTTCATTTGTGTTTGTTTAGTATTAAATTTTTATTAACTTTTCTAAAATTTATTTAGTTGGATTAGGCTAAGTTAAATTGCGCTTGTTATAATAAGGTTAGGTAAGTTTTCGAAGGTTCTTTTGGTACAAAATTATTAATTTTTACTTTGACATAAATGAAAAAAAAAATATATTTTTAAACGTATAAGAGAATTTTTTAGAAAGGACTTAATTTTAAATAGGTTCTTGCTAATTAACCAATTTTACGTATTCGGCACGAAATATATATACAATAAGCAGCTTTTCAAGAAATTTGGATACAGTTTTCCTTGCTCCTTGCAGATGTAACCAGTATTTTGGCTTCGTCTTTTGTAGTTTGTGTTCAGGTTGAGTATCGATTAATTGAATGATGTCATGTATAGAAGCTGCTGGTGGTTGTCAGTCGTCAAGCGACTCAACAACACTGATGCTGAGGTCTTCTCTGGAGTTAAATGTATAAATCTGTTTCTTAAGAAAAGGTTATTAAATCTTACGAAAAAATAACAATCACAATGGTACTTCGTCCTGAAAAAAAAAAACCCCATAAGATGGCATATTCATCGCACTTTATTTAAGGGAGCTAAAACAACGAGTGTCTGAAAGAGAATAAGTTAAAGGAGGCCAAGTCGTCCTCGAATTGGCCATAATTTTCAAGTCGAAGTGAATACAGGGTGGAAGGAGATCTCGCGAGGTAACGAGAAAACCCAATTAGCGTTGAAGGTCGTTGACGCCCCTTTCCCGCCTCACCAAAATATATAATTTCTATTTTCCTTTCTAGTCCACTGATGTTTGTTCCAGAGTAACTGTGTAAGATGCCTGGCTGTGAAGCTCTCCATCCCCCCCCCCCTGGCCTTCACACACACACACACACACACACACACACACACACACACACACACACATACAGTATACAATATATGCCACGCCAGTAAGTGTACATCACCAGTGTGGCGCTTACATCTGCCTGGTCGTGTAGCTGTTGTATTCAGGTTTAAATTTCCATATATGATCAAATTATTCAAATACTTGTGTTATATTCACCAGCGGAGGAGAGCATCTTATTGTCTGAACAACGTTACAACAACGTCTTGTGAAGATCCCACCACTACGTCTTGTGAAGACCCCTCCACTACGTCTTGTGAAGACCCCACCACTACGTCTTGTGAAGATCCCACCACTACGTCTTGTGAAGATCCCACCACTACGTCTTGTGAAGACCCCTCCACTACGTCTTGTGAAGACCCCACCACTACGTCTTATGAAGACCCCACCACTACGTCTTATGAAGATCCCACCAGTACGTCTTATGAAGATCCCACCAGTACGTCTTATGAAGATCCCACCACTACGTATTGTAAGGACCTCACCACTACGTCTTGTGAAGACCCCACCACTACCTCTTGTAAGGATCTCACCACTACGTCTTGTGAAGACCCCACCACTACGTCTTGTGAAGATCCCACCACTACGTCTTATGAAGATCCCACCAGTACGTCTTATGAAGATCCCACCACTACGTATTGTAAGGACCTCACCACTACGTCTTGTGAAGACCCCACCACTACGTCTTATAGATCCCACCACTACCTCTTAAGACTCACCATACGCTTGTGAAGCCCCCCACCACTACGTTTTAAATGAAGACCCACCATACGTCTTATGAAGACCCACCACTACGTCTTGTAAGGACCTCACCACTACGTCTTGTGAAGACCCCACCACTACGTCTTATGAAGATCCCACCACTACGTCTTATGAAGATCCCACCACTACGTCTTGTAAGGACCTCACCACTACGTCTTGTGAAGACCCCACCACTACGTCTTATGAAGACCCCACCACTACGTCTTGTAAGGACCTCACCACTACGCTTGTGAAACCCCACCACAAACGTCTTGTGAAGACCCCACCATTTACGCCCTTGTAAGGACTCACCACTACGTCTTGTGAAGACCCCACCACTACGTCTTATGAAGACCCCACCACTACGTCTTATGAAGACCCCAACCACTACGTCTTGTAAGGATCTCACCACTACGTCTTGTGAAGACCCCACCACTACTTCTGTGAAGCCCCCCACCACTACGTCCTTATGAAGACCCCACCACTACCCCTTTATGAAGACCCCACCACTACGTCTTATGAAGACCCCACCACTACGTCTTGTGAAGACCCCACCACTACGTCTTATGAAGACCCCACCACTACGTCTTGTGAAGACCCCACCACTACGTCTTGTGAAGATCCCCCACTACGTCTTGTGAAGACCCCACCACTACTCTTTGAAGACCCCACCACTACGTCTTATGAAGACCCCACCACTACGTCTTATGAAGACCCCACCACTACGTCTTATGAAGGTCCCACCACACGTCCTTATGAAGGTCCCCACCACTACGTCTTATAAAGACCCCACCACTACGTCTTATGAAACCCCACCACTACGTCTTATGAAGCCCCACCACTACGTCTTATGAAGGCCCACCACTACGTCTTATGAAGACCCCACCACTACGCCTTGGAAGACCCCACCACTACGTCTTAAAAAGACCCCACCACTACGTCTTGTGAAGACCCCACCACTAGTCTTATGAAGACCCCACCACTACGTCTTATGAAGACCCCCCACTACGTCTTGTGAAGACCCCACCACTACGCCCTTATGAGACCCCACCACTACGCCTTTGAAGACCCCACCACTACGTCTTATGAAGACCCCACCACTACGTCTTATAAGACCCCACCACAAACGTCTTGTGAAGACCCCACCACTACGTCTTATGAAGACCCCACCACTACGTCTTATGAAGACCCCACCACTACGTCCTTAAATGAAGACCCCACCACTACGTCTTGTGAAGACCCCACCACTACGTCTTGTGAAGACCCCACCACTACGTCTTGTGAAGGCCCCACCACTACGTCTTGTGATGACCCCCACCACTACGTCTTATGAAGACCCCACCACTACGTCTTGTGAAACCCCACCACTACGCCCTTATGAAGACCCCACCACTACGCCTTGTGAAGACCCCAAACCACTACGTCTTATGAAGACCCCACCACTACGTCTTGTGAAGACCCCACCACTACGTCTTATGAAGACCCCACCACTACGTCTTATGAAGACCCCACCACTACGTCTTATGAAGACCCCACCACTACGTCTTATGAAGGTCCCACCACTACGTCTTATGAAGACCCCACCACTACGCCTTGTGAAGACCCCACCACTACGTCTTATGAAGACCCCACCACTACGTCTTGTGAAGACCCCACCACTACGTCTTATGAAGACCCCACCACTACGTCTTGTGAAGACCCCACCACTACGTCTTGTGAAGACCCCACCACTACGTCTTGTGAAGACCCCACCACTACGTCTTGTGAAGACCCCCACCACTACGTCTTATGAAGACCCCACCACTACGTCTTGTGAAGACCCCACCACTACGTCTTGTGAAGACCCCACCACTACGTCTTATGAAGACCCCACCACTACGTATTATGAAGACCCCACCACTACGTCTTATGAAGACCCCACCACTACGTCTTATGAAGACCCCACCACTACGTCTTATGAAGACCCCACCACTACGTCTTATGAAGACCCCACCGTAAGTCTTACCAATACAACATCATAATGCTATACTGATAAGATTCTTATTGCTGTTGAAGATCAAACAAACTGTTGTTGATGATGTGTTGATGACTGGCAAATGCTAACTCAAATGTAATGTAACATTTGTTACTATGACCCAACGTTACTCTCAGTAATGTGTTGAATATCCGAGTAACTGGCATGTGCCAGTCTTATTTATCAACCAGTGTTGTGTGACCCTAGTGGGTTTAGCGCTTCTTATAATAATAATGTAATATTTGGGCATTTTAATGCTTCCTTAAAAACGTTTGAAAATATTCTCATTAATTTCAATATAAATACAAAAGTTTACAATTCCCCCCCCCCCCCTAAAAAAAAATTAGAGCGGAGGGGTCATAAGATACTAGTAAAGAAAGAAATGATAAAACAGAAGAGGGTAATATATAAATACGGAAATACATGAGACGATTTTCTTAATACTGATATCTTTAGTAGCAGCAGCCAGACTTGGTAGGTCACAGTAGCAGCAGCTAGGCTCAGCAGGTCACAGCAGCAGCAGCCAGGCTCAGCAGGTCACAGCAGCAGCAGCCAGACTCAGCAGGTCACAGCAGCAGCAGCCAGGCTCAGCAGGTCACAGCAGCAGCAGCCAGGCTTGGCAGGTCACAAGGGTTCCCAAACTTGTAGGCAACATACTTTTTTCTAAACTATGATCAAGTCCCGGCTCTCTTTTACTCCCTCTTCCCATCCTCACCTTTGTCACTCAAACTTTATACGTTTACAGTCACACGCGTCATGACGCACATCTGTTTCCTTCACACTCCTCTGGAGTGTACTAATTAATTCAAAATTAAGTTATCTTCCACTGAAAATGTGGCGCAGGAGGCAGTGGTTCCTACCTCGGACAACACCGAGACTCTGAGACGTAACATTATTGTGAACCTCGTTGAGTTCCTTCTGATGTAACTACCATCATCGCCTGGTTCACTCTGCCTTCCGTGTTCCACTTCTCCCTCCCTTATCACAATTATTCCTTCCACTCTTCTACTCTCTTAATATCTTCAGCTTTCCCCTCTCGTCGTTTTTACGGCACTCACCCTCTATACCAATTCTATGCTTGTTCCCTCTTCTTCTGTCCCCTCTTAACTACTTTATTGTGTCCCCTTTCATTTTGATCTAAATGCTGAGACCATAATCCATCGGTGTGTGTGTGTGTGTGTGTGTGTGTGTGTGTGTGTATGTGTGTGTGTGTGTGTGTGTGTGTGTGTGTGTGTGTGTGTGTGTGTGTGTGTACTCACCTAGTTGTGGTTACAGAGGTCGATTCACAGCTCCTGGTCCTGTCTCTTCCCTGGTTGCTACTAGGTCACTCTTCCTGCTCCATGAGCTTTATCATACCTCTTCTTAAAGCTATGTATGGATCCTGCCTCCACTACATCACTTCCCAGACTATTCCACTTCCTGACAATACTGAAGAAACACTTCCCAATATCCCTGTGATTCATCGGAGTCTTCTGCTTCAATTGTCCCCTTTGCGTGTCCCTCTCTGGAACATCCTGTCTCTTCCACTTGTGTGTGTGTGTGTTGTGTGTGTGTGTACTCACCGACTTGAGGTTGCAGGGGTCGAGTCCTAGCTCCTGGCCCCGCCTCTTCACTGGTCGCTACTAGGTCACTCTCGACTGACCATGAGCTTTATCATACCTCTCCTTAAAGCTATGCATGGATCCTGCCTCCAATACATCGCTTCCCAAATTATTCCACTTCCTGACTAATCTATGGTTATATAAATACTTCCTAACATCCCTGTGATTCATCTGTGTCTTCAACTTCCAACTGTGTCCCCTTGTTGCTGTGTCCCATCTCAGGAACATCCTGTCTTTGTCCACCTTGTCAATTCCTCTCAGTATTTTGTATATCGTTATCATGTCCCCCCTATTTCTCCTGTCCTCCAGTGTCGTCAGGTCGATTTCTCTTAACCTCTCCTCGTAGGACATACCTCTTAGCTCTGGGACTAGTCTTGTTGCAAACCATTTGCACTTTCTCTAGTGTCTTTTCGTGCTTGGCTTGGTTTGGGTTCCAAACTGGTACCGCATACTCCAATATGGGCCTAACGTACACGGTGTACAGGGTCCTGGACGATTCCTTATTAAGATGTCGGAATACTGTTCTGAGATTTGCTAGGCGCCCATGTGCTGCAACAGTTATTTGGTTGATATGTGCTTCAGGAGATGTGCCTGGTGTTATACTCACCCTAAGATCTTTTTCCTTGAGTGAGGTTTGTAGTCTTTGGCCCCCTAAACTGTACTCCGTCTGCGATCTTCTTTACCCTTCCCCAATCTTCATGACTTTGCACTTGGTGGGGTTGAACTCCAGGAGCCAATTGCTGGACCAGGTCTGCAGCCTGTCCAGATCCCTTTGTAGTTCTGCCTGGTCTTCGGCCGAATGAATTCTTCTCATCACTTCACGTCATCTGCAAACAGGGACACTTCGGAGTCTATTCCTTCCGTCATGTCGTTCACAAATGCCAGAAACAGCACTGGTCCTAGGACTGACCCCTGTGGGACCCCGCTGGTCACAGGTACCCACTCTGACACCTCGCAACGTACCATGACTCTCTGCTGTCTTCCTGACAAGTATTCCCTGATCCATTGTAGTGCCTTCCCTGTTATCCCTGCTTGGTCCTCCAGTTTTTGCACTAATCTCTTGTGTGGAACTGTGTCAAACGCCTTCTTACAGTCCAAGAAAATACAATCTACCCACCCCTCTCTCTCTTGTCTTACTGTTGTCACCCTGTCATAGAACTCCAGTAGGTTTGTGATACAGGATTTTCCGTCCCTGAAACCATGTTGGCTGCTGTTGATGAGATCATTCCTTCCTAGGTGTTCCACCGCTCTTCTCCTGATAATCTTCTCCATGACTTTACATACTATACATGTCAGTGACACAGGTGTGTAGTTTAGTGTTTCGTGTCTCTCTCCTTTTTTAAAAGTTGGGACTACATTTGCTGTCTTCCATGCCTCAGGCAATCTCCCAGTTTCGATAGATGTATTGAATATTGTTGTTAGGGGTACACATAGCACCTCTGCTCCCTCTCTCAGGACCCATGGAGAGATGTTACAGGCCCCATTGCCTTTGAGGTATGTAGCTCACTCAGAAGCCTCTTCACTTCTTCCTCGGTTGTGAGTACTGTGTCCAGCACTTGGTGGTGTACCCCACTTCTCATTCTTTCTGGAGACCCTTCTGTCTCCTCTGAACGCTTCTTTGAATCTCATGTTGAGTTCCTCACATACTTCACGGTCATTTCTTGTTGTCTCTCCTCCTTCCTTCCTTAGCCTGATTACCTGGTCCTTGACTGCTGTTTTCCTCCTGATGTGGCTGTATAACAGCTACGGGTCAGATTTGGCTTTCGCTGCTATGTCGTTTTCATATTGTCGTTGGGCCTCCCTTCTTATCTGTACATATTCATTTCTGGCTCTATGACTGCTCTCCTGTGTACTCACATAATTGTACTCACCTAATTGTGGTTGCAGGGGTCGAGACTCAGCTCCTGGCCCCGCCTCTTCACTGATCGCTACTGGGTCCTCTCTCTCTCTCTGCTTCCTGAGCTTTGTCATACCTCTTCTTAAAACTATGTATGGTTCCTGCCTCCACTACTTCACTTGCTAGGCTATTCCACTTGCTGACAACTCTATGACTGAAGAAATACTTCCTAACGTCCCTGTGAGTCGTCTGAGTCTTCAGCTTCAAGTTGTGACCCCTTGTCCCTGTGTCCCCTCTCTGGAACATCCTATCTCTGTCTACCTAGTCTATTCCCCGCAGTATCTTGTATGTCGTTATCATGTCTCCCCTGACCCTTCTGTTCTCCAGTGTCGTCAGTCCGATTTCCCTTAACCATTCCTCGTACGACATTCCCTTGAGCTCTGGGACTAGCCTTGTTGCAAACTTCTTGACGTGCTTGACCAGGTGTGGGTTCCAGACTGGTGCTGCATACTCCAGTATGGGCCTAACATACGCAGTGTATAGTGTCTTGAACGATTCCTTATTAAGGTATCGGAACGCTATTCTCAGGTTTGCCAGGCGCCCGTATGCTGCAGCGGTTATTTGGTTGATGTGTGCCTCCGGTGATGTGCTCAGTGTTATGGTCACCTCAAGGCCTTTCTCCCTGAGTGAGGTCTGTAGTCTTTGTCCACCTAGCCTATACTCTGTCTGCGGTCTTCTTTGCCCCTCCCCAATCTTCATGACTTTGCATTTGGCTGGATTGAATTCGAGAAGCCAGTTACTGGACCACATGTCCAGCCTGTCCAGGTCTCTTTGCAGTCCTGCCTCATCCTCGTCCGATTTAATTCTTCTCATCAACTTCACGTCATCTGCGAACAGGGACTCTTCAGAGTCTATTCCTTCCATCATGTCGTTCACATATATCAAAAATAGCACTGGTCCTAAAACTGACCCCTGTGGGACCCCGCTCGTAACAGGCGCCCACTGTGATACCTCTTCACGTACCATGACTCGTTGCTGCCTCCCTGTCAGGTATTCCCTTATCCATTGCAGTGCCGTCCCTTTTACATGCGCCTGATCCTCCAGCTTCTGCACTAATCTCTTGTGGGGAACTGTGTCAAAGGCCTTCCTGCAGTCTAGAAAACGCAATCTACCCACCCCTCTCTCTCGTGTCTTACTTCTGTTACCTTGTCATAAAACTCCAGGAGGTTTGTGATACAAGATTTGACTTCCATGAACCCATGCTGGTTTTCATTTATAATCTTGTTCCTTTCCAGGTGTTCGACCACTCTCCTCCTGATAATCTTCTCCATGACTTTGCACACAATACATGTCAGAGAAACAGGTCTGTAGTTTAGTGCCCTCGTTTCTGTTTCCTTTCTTAAATATGGGGACTACATTAGCTGTCTTCCATTTCTCAGGTAGTTGCCCAGTTTCAAGGGATGTGTTGAAGATTGTGGTTAGAGGCACGCACAGCATCTCTGCTCCTTCTCTAAGGACCCACGGGGAGATGTTGTCCGGTCCCATCGCCTTTGAGGTGTCAAGGTCACTTAAGAGCTTCTTCACCTCCTCCTCAGTTGTTCGTATGTCATCCAACACTTGTTGGTATATTCCCTCTTGATGTTTCCCTTCTGTGCTGTCTTCCCACAGCCCTTCCTGTCTCTACTGTAAAAACTTCTTTAAATCTCCTGTTCAGCTCCTCACATACCTCCTGATCATTTCTTGTGAGTTCTCCACCTTCTGTCCTTAATCTGATCACCTGGTCTTTGACTGTTGTGTTCCTCCTGATGTGGCTATACAACAGTTTCGGGTCAGTCTTGATTCTCGATGCTATGTCATTTTCATACTGTCGCTGGGCCTCCCTCCTTACCTGTGCGTACTCATTCCTGGCTCTGCGACTGTGTGTGTGTGTGTGTGTGTGTGTGTGTGTGTGTGTATTCACCTATTTGTACTCACCTATTTGTGGTTGCAGGGGTCGAGTCACAGCTCCTGGCCCCGCCTCTTCGCTGATTGCTACTAGGTCCTCTCTCTCCCTGCCCCATGAGCTCTATCATACCTCGCCTTAAAACTATGTATGGTTCCTGCCTCCACCACATCACTTTCTAGGCTATTCCATGGCCTGACTACTCTATGACTGAAGAAATACTTCCTAACATCCCTTTGATTCATCTGAGTCTTCAACTTCCAATTGTGACCTCTTGTGTCTGTGTCCCATCTCTGGAACATCCCGTCTTTGTCCACCTCGTCTATTCCGCGCAGTATTTTATAATGTCGTTATCATGTCTCCCCTGACCCTCCTGCCCTCCAGTGTCGTCAAAAGGGCCCATTTCCCCAACCTTCTTCA
>NC_069407.1:6872860-6934450 GCF_026875155.1 Cherax quadricarinatus | reverse complement strand
GGACAGATACCAAAAGTCATGCCGGATCAGCCGGGCTGGGGCTGTACTTGGACTGCGTGCGGCCACATAACGCCGGGTTGATCGGCCCTAACCATGGGGAGCCGGTCATGGCCGGGGCCGCGGGGGCGTTGATCCCCGGAATAACCTCCAGGTATCCAACAGTCCATCTTCCTTGTCCTGCTATGGACCCATTATATCCGTGTTTCAAGATGGAATCACCCAGAATATTCTCTCTCATACCTTGTATTTTCCCACCATAAAATGCCTCCAACCCAGGAACCTTCAGCAAAGTTGCTAGCGCTATCTTCAAGTTCAACAACCTCCCAGAAATGAGGTTTCCCGAAGTCGACGCAACATGAACTCTCAGGATCATCAACCAGCACCACCCATTCAGTGTATACATTCCAGAATCATCCGCAACTATGCACACTGATGTACTCATCCCTATTGTAACCAAGCCCACTGCCATCCCTGCCATTACTGGCCCTTCAATCGCAGGACTACAAGACGCTAGGTCTGCCACCCCTGCACCTACTGCTGACACCTCAGTCTCAGAAACTCAAGACACCGCCATTGTCATCGAAGCTGGTGAAGCTATCGTCAGCAGCGTCCCAGGAATAAAAGTTAGAGATGTCATCGCTAGCCTAGAAGGCATCAAAGCTGAGACCACGTTCCTTGCCTTGACTAGAAAAGCCTCTGGTTCTACACCACACCCTGTAATAGAAGAACCATATACTCCAAGGAACTACAGTAAAATTTGCCTGTGACCCTTCCCTACACCAAGTACTGATTTCGTTAAACGACACGTCAACGAGAACGTCATCCTCTTCAGACCTATACCTCTTACCAAAAGAATCCTTCATAATACTCAAGAACGGATCTTCAACCATGAATCCACCATAAGTTTCGAGATTTACACATCCACCTCCTGCTGAAACACCTTCCCGATCTCCAGCGCTTGCCTCCCCATCACCATCACCAGCCACCCACTGACGTGAGTCCTCGCCTGTGCTGCCCTCGTCTCTTGCTACCGAGGCTCCGCTGCTGGGTTAAACCCTGACACTGTTTCTATGACTGAAGAGCCTTCCTCCAATGCTATTCTTCGTCTATCCACACTTTTCCACTCTCTTCTTACCTGAGAGTCTGTTTGTTTGTCTGTCAGCTTTATAATGATCGAAGCCATGAGGCTGAACACACACACCAAGACTGAGGTACCGTTTACCTCGAATCTACATCTCTACTACTAATGCTGTCTCCTCTGTGCTTTGACTGGAAAATCCTACTGGCAGACGAAATTGGTAAATAAAGATACTAAACTGTTGCACAACGTGAATTATTCATCTATATGTCGGTATTGAATACCAATAATAATATAATAAAAACAATACAAGCAACACCTCGGCCAACATTCTCAGAAACCAACACGGCTTCACTACTCCACAAAACTTGTTTTCCCAGGAAACACGGAACGAGACAGTAATGAAGTGAACATCCGAATAGCGGAGCCCTCCGACCTGTCACGGCAGCCCAAAGGGGGAACTATTATTGTTGTCTGCCTCAACAAGGAATTCACTCGGTACAGTTGCAGGCTGTTAATTAAGTAGAGGCAAGACACGTCATCTGGGAGTGGCGCTCCTGTGCCCGTGTCTGTCCCACTGTCCTCCAAGTGCCCTCCCAACATCAAAAACCATCCACCTACATTTTTTCCTCCTTTACAAATTCCACATAATTTCTTTTCCCTTTTATCGCCATACTAACCCAAATTACTTTCTGAAATATCTATTCACGAGATTTAAACTCAAGACGATAGGCGTCTCTCAGTTTAATTTAGTTGAAAGTGAAGATGCTGTACAAGGACAGCGGAGTGATCCCACAACTCAGGTGCTGAAGCAGCACACCTACTCCTCCCTCCACCACCCTCGTCGGTGTTCAAATGACAAATATTTCTGGATCTTACACGAAACAGGCTGTGACCGCGAAAGTTTAGAGAGCTAAAACAACAGCCGTATTATCATTCCAAAATGTGAAGGAATGAAGCAAAATCAAGACTAATTTCGTCTATAGGTCTCTCTCTGGAGGTGCAGACAGACACCCAGAAAGGCTCTGTGGACGGCCACATCCCTCCCTCATAATTCCCCACACGCACCTCTCATTATTAATACACAAATTCACTTTATATTGTTCGTGATAATCAGATACAGGATGCAGGGAAACTTGTTAATAGAGGAGATATGGAGTTAGAAGGTAGGATCAAAGAGCTGTAGAAAAACTAGGAAGGGAGGAGGAAGGCCAGGAGGAACATATTATTATTTTTATTTTATTAACACACTGGCCGATTCCCACCAAGGCAGGGTGGCCCGAAAAAGAAAAACTTTCACCATCATTCACTCCATCACTGTCTTGCCAGAAGGGTGCTTTACACTACAGTTTTTAAACTGCAACATTAACACCCCTCCTTCATATTATGACTCACGAAATTATAATAACACTATGGGTTCAATCCCACCCGTTCCGTGGTTTAGGACGGGTGGGGTTTGTATGGATGTGATGGCAGTCTCTTAAACAGCTCTAAATATATAAGGGAATAATTATTATTCAAACAGTTTTTTAATCAAATTCATATTACCAGTATTTACATGGCATGAAATCACCGGGGAAATATTGACAAACCTTTACAGGAACATTTTAGCATTTAACAGTTGATTTATTACAAGTACAAGAGACATGGAACAGTACGTTAAGTTGCAACACAACTTAGGATGGTGTAAATGTTCGATGCACAACACCAGAGTGTAATGTCTTCCTATTTTCTCAGGACTCTTCCTGCAGCCTCCTATTGTTCCATGACTGTCTTGTTACAAACTACCTCCTCTCTACCAAAGACTAAGTCTCTCAGCCTCGGGTTTGCTCTGAGACAGACTTCTCACAGTCGTCCTCTCTTTCACAAAAAGTCCTCCAGAGCCTCGTTCCTCTGAGAGTGATTGCTACGTTCGCCTCTCCTCTTACAGATAACACTCCCCACCCCACAGCGTCCTCGCTCTACCCACCTACACAGTGGACGCCCCACTGGGGTGTTTGCTCCCCATCTCCAAGATAAATGAAGCCAACACTGAAGTTAAAGAACAACCTTTGCTTCACATATTTAAGCTCATATTTAGCTGGAAATCCCCTTTTAAAAAATTTGGGGAAAGATAACAATCTTATCGCTATGCTTCCGCCCCGTCACTTGCTTCTATCCTGTTCCACCTCCGCCTCTTCTTCGTCCTAATTTTCCTTTTCCCTCCTTCCCTCTCCCCTCCGCCTCAAGGGGTGTTGCCACTGAGGGAGAGAAAAGTGTCACTAACCAGGAAACGGTGATTCACAACTTGGTACCAGCTTCACGTTTGGAATACCAACCTTGGTATTATCCTGCAGCTGGCTCCTCTTACCTGATTACTCTCACTGATTAGCCAACTACGCCACTCCTCTGCCCAATCAGCAGTGACCGTCGCCCAGGGTTTTATTCTCAATCAGGATTGGCTGTGACAAGTGAATGATTGTGGAGAGTTGCTTCCAAGCTTCCCGGGTGGGGAGAGAGGGAGGGGGGAGAGAGGGGGGAGAAACACAGGTGTCATCACCTATACACACACATTGAATTTTGGGTTTTAATATATTGTTTCCAGTATTGTGACTGAAGTATCTTGAAAGCAGAAGCAGGGGTAACTATTTTAATTTTGAAAACATAGAAAGTGGATTCATTCTTTAAGTTCCCATGGTTTTGTTATGGTACTTTTCTTGAAGTACTAACACTGAACATGATCCTCCTCCTTCTCCTCCTTCCCTTTTTTTCTTCTTCTGGCTAGTAAATTCCGTGGAAAGGGAGCGAAATGAAACCAATGGAGAGCGAGAGTCCCACACAATTTCCTCCAATTCACAGTGTCCACAATCACTAGCCAGCTTTTTTTAATTCGGGAGCAGGAAGCCAGGAGCTCTAGTAACACCAGAGTACAAGCGCCCCATCCTGTCTCACACGGCTCTAGCCACCTCACAAGCACCCAGCCTACCTCACAAGCATCCCAGCCTACCTCACCAACCCCCCAGCCTACCTCACAACCACCCCCAGCCTACCTCACAAGCACCCCAGCCTACCTCACAACCACCCCCAGCCAACCTCACAACCACCCCAGCCTACCTCACAAGCATTCCACCTACCTCACAACCACCCCACCCTACCTCACAACCACCCCCAGCCTACCTCACAAGCATTCCAGCCTACCTCACAAGCACCCCACCTACCCACAAGCACCCCAGCCTACCTCAAAAGCACCCCACCTACCTCACAAACACCCCACCAACCTCACAACCACCCCAGCCACCACAAGCACCCCAGCCTACCTCAAAAGCACCCCAGCCTACCTCACAAGCACCCCAGCCAACCTCACAACCACCCCAGCCTAAACCCCACAAGAGCCGCAACTTACCCGAGCGTCTCGACCTTCTTCGTCCAACTTTCCGTATCTGATTAAATCCAAACACTTAAGTTGCAGTGAACACTGAAACTTTAGTGTAAATAATTCACCCAAAAAAATACGATGCTTTAAAATTTTAAATGCTTTTTATAGAGGACTTAGAACGTAGTTAGTTGTTTGGCCTCGTCTGCTGTTACCACAGCACCATCTCCTCGTGTCTGCGTTACCCACAGCATCATCTCGTGTCTGCTGTTACCACAGCATCATCTCCTCGTGTCCCGCTGTTACCACAGCATCATCTCTTTGTGTCTGATGTTACCACAGCATCATCTCTTTGTGTCTGATGTTTACCACAGCATCATCTCTTTGTGTCTGAAAGTTACCACAGCCTCATCTCCTCGTGCTGCTGTTTACCACAGCATCATCTCCTCGTGTCTGATGTTACCACAGCATCATCTCTTTGTGTCTGATGTTACCACAGCATCATCCTTTGTGTCTGATGTTACCACAGCCTCATCTCCTCGTGTCTGCTGTTTTCCACAGCATCATCTCCTCGTGTCCCGCTGTACCACAGCATCATCTCCTCGTGTCTGCTGTTACCACAGCACATCTCCTCGTGTCTGCTGTTACCACAGCATCATCTCCTCGTGTCCCGCTGTTACCACAGCATCATCTCCTCGTGTCTGCTGTTACCACAGCATCATCTCCTCGTGTCTGCTGTTACCACAGCATCATCTCCTCGTGTCTGCTGTTACCACAGCATCATCTCCTCGTGTCTGCTGTTACCACAGCATCATCTCCTCGTGTCTGCTGTTACAACAGCATCATCTCCTCGTGTCTGCTGTTACCACACATCATCATCTCCTCGGGGTCTGCTGTTACCACAGCATCATCTCGTGTCTGCTGTTACCACAGCATCATCTCCTCGTGTCTGCTGTTACCACAGCATCATCTCCCCCGTGTCTGCTGTTACCACAGCATCATCTCCTCGTGTCTGCTGTTACCACAGCATCATCTCCTCGTGTCTGCTGTTACCACAGCATCATCTCCTCGTGTCTGCTGTTACCACAGCATCATCTCCTCGTGTCTGCTGTTACCACAGCATCATCTCCTCGTGTCTGCTGTTACCACAGCATCATCTCCCCCGTGTCTGCTGTTACCACAGCATCATCTCCTCGTGTCTGCTGTTACCACAGCATCATCTCCTCGTGTCTGCTGTTACCACAGCATCATCTCCTCGTGTCCCGCTGTTACCACAGCATCATCTCTCGTGTCTGCTGTTACCACAGCATCATCTCCTCGTGTCCCGCTGTTACCCCCAGCATCATCTCCTCGTGTCTGCTGTTAACCCCAGCATCATCTCCTCGTGTCTGCTGTTACCACAGCATCATCTCTTTGTGTCTGCTGTTACCACAGCATCATCTCTTCGTGTCTGCTGTTACCACAGCATCATCTCTTTGTGTCTGATGTTACCACAGCCTCATCTCTTTGTGTCTGCTGATACCACAGCATCATCTCCTCGTGTCTGCTATTACCACAGCATCATCTCTTCGTGTCTGCTGTTACCACAACCTCATCTCTTTGTGTCTGCTGATACCACAGCATCATCTCTTTGTGTCTGCTGATACCACAGCATCATCTCCTCGTGTCTGCTGTTCCCACAGCATCATCTCTTTATGTCTGCTGATACCACAGCCTCATCTCTTTGTATCTGCTGATACAAAAGCATCGTCTCCTCGTGTCTGCCGTTACCACAGCATCATCTCTTTGTGTCTGCTGATACCACAGCCTCATCTCTTTGTGTCTGCTGATACCACAGCATCATCTCTTTGTGTCTGATGTTACCACAGCCTCATCTCTTTGTGTCTGCTGATACCACAGCATCATCTCCTCGTGTCTGCTATTACCACAGCATCATCTCTTCGTGTCTGCTCTTACCACAACCTCATCTCTTTGTGTCTGCTGTTCCCACAGCATCATCTCTTTGTGTCTGCTGATACCACAGCCTCATCTCTTTGTATCTGCTGATACCACAGCATCGTCTCCTCGTGTCTGCCGTTACCACAGCATCATCTCTTTGTGTCTGCTGATACCACAGCCTCATCTCTTTGTGTCTGCTGATACCACAGCATCATCTCCTCGTGTCTGCTATTACCACAGCATCATCTCTTCGTGTCTGCTGTTACCACAGCATCATCTTCTCGTGTCTGCTATTACCACAGCATCATCTCCTCGTGTCTGCTATTACCACAGCATCATCTCGTGTCTGCTATTACCACAGCATCATCTCTTCGTGTCTGCTGTTACCACAGCATACAAAGTGCTGATACGTGATACAGAGAAAGACAAGAACGTACATATGAACGAAAAGCAGACACGACCTAGACAGCCAGAAAGGCTTGCTGTTAGTATTCAAGTTGAGAGATAATAAATACGGACTATGACCTTCAAATACCTGCTTAGAATGTCTGCCTCTAGAAGTTAAGGAGAGGCTGATCTGAGTCAAACATGAGACGATGAATAAACCACTCACAACACCGTGAATGGAACAATACATTAATAACTAAACACAGTGGTTAATGGTTTAAATCTGACCGAAACATCGTCAGAGAGAAAGAGAGAGAGAGAGAGAGAGAGAGAGAGAGAGAGAGAGAGAGAGAGAGAGAGAGAGAGAGAGAGAGAGAGAGAGAGAGAGAGAGAGAGAGAGAGAGAGACCATATCAACACTTACTTTCTTGAGCTTCGTTGTACGACTTTACTCACCTGAAGAGAGATTAAAAGAAAATAGAAATTTTGATCTGTTTATAATTAACATATATTTATATAAGTGAAATCTTTTTTATCAACAAATCATTTATTTCCTACTGATTTATGCTGTAGATAAACATACCCAACATGGTACAGGAGCTGCAGATCAACACTCAAGAGACCCAAGGTTCCGTGGTTTGGTTGGCAGCGCACTTAACTGCCAACCAAGTGTCCGTGGTTTGATCCCCGGTACGGGTGAAAACGTTGGCCATATTTCCTTACACCTGCTGCCCCTGTTCCCCTAGCAGTAAGTAGGTACCCGGATGTTAGCCGACCGTTGTGGGTCGCATCCTGGGAGGTGGTGGTACACTTTAGACAGGGCTGGGTTTTGAAATAAGCTGAGATAACAGCTCTCAGCCTGTGAAATTGATTTTGTGAAAAAAAAGTGATAGAACTTAACCCAGTCCAACAGATTGAAAATACTGGGCCGATAAGTCTCCGAAATTAGGTTTCATTTATCCGTAGAGTTTTTGTCACTAAGTTGGACATTATAATTTTTTCACGAGGGAGGTTAGTCTGGCTGCCATGTCGCGAAAATCAATCAAGATGCCATGACCAAAACCCATGACCAAAACAATAATTGTTATCTATGGTACAGAAAAATAATTTGAAAAAGGCTGAGTAAATTTAGGTTACGAGCTTAAAAAAACTGAACATCTACACATGGCTAAAGGGAATTATATCAATATCTTACAGTGTAGACTTACATAAGTACGACACTCGTTTAATTCTTCGAGTTACACAAAGGTTTGATACTTCTAATTGGTTTCCAAATTAAAAACTGGGGAATCTGAGCCCACAAAATACAATGGATGTCAGAATCTTTGTGGATGAGAGATAGCCACGTCACAGCTGTGGTCACAACAGAAGTATAGGTCGCAAAAGAGGTTCTTATAAACAGAACCCTTCTTAAGTGTTATGGTCAGGGGAAGCCTCGAGCCCGAATCAATCTGTTCTTTTATGACACTGAATGTGGATAAATGGCTTAAAGAATCCAATGGAATCCAATGTTGTTGTATCTTAACTAATAAATTAGACACGTGTGTCTAATTTATTAGTTAAGATACAACAACAGTGAAAGTTTGAAGCCAGTAAGATGAGACATTCAAAAGTTTTGCAGAAACTATTATCCTAGTTTGTTTAATGCAGTTGGTAAATTAGTACCTACACAACGTACAGCTAATCTGGATTTTTCTTCAGCCGTTGAAAAGCATATCTAAGTTACTACATAAGTTACCACACAATGTGTTCGGTAAAATTGGCAAAATAGCACCGAAATGCAGCCCAGTAGCAGTCAGAATCATCGTCTCAGTAAGATGCCTCTGCGTTGAACATCTGAAGCCGAACGGAAGAGGCATTATGATGTTATCACAGGGGAACCTGGGAGGAAGGAGTAGTTCAAGACACACCAGTTTAATTCTTCCGTCACCGTATGTTAGGTTAGGTTAAGTTTGTCATGAAAAAAGTACAAGTGTTTCCTGACGCGGGTCTTAGTCATATGATGAGCCGCAGCTGGAGCTTTTGGTCATCTGACCGAGGAATTCCACTGGCTTACCCGTCCACCCATTTAAAAATTATGGCTATGATTATAACCATTATAGATCTATCCTAACTCGTGGGGTAAGAGACAGTGAGGATGTAGGAAACACCTGGCGAGTAGCAGTGTCTACACCGTAGTCTTGAAGACTACGGTGCTCTTCAGCAACTCCAAGGCTGTATTGATAAAGCCACTGAATGGCGAAACGTCTACAAATAAAGATATCCAGATGTTGTACATGTGTTTAATTCATCTTGTAGGTAATGTATGCCATTCATTTACAACTAGTTGACGTCACTTCTAGTCCCTTAATCCCGCCTGTCAGCGGAAAAATAACGCTCGCCCTACTCCATTCCTCCGTTCACGTGTGTTACTGTACTCCCACTGTATTATTTACACCCTTCTTCCTCTGCATTACTTTCACACATTCCCTTCCATTTGCCTCTGTCATGAGGTCACAACACGCTACCTAAACTCTAGCAACCCAGCCTGTTTACACCCAACCTACCCACCCACCCAAAACCACCCAACCCTCCAACCCAAACCCACTCACTTCTCTCTCTCTCTTTCTCTCTCTCTCTCTCTCTCTCTCTCTCTCTCTCTCTCTCTCTCTACCTACCTACCTACCTACCTATTTTTTACATAAGGTTTTACAAGGTTAGGTTAAGGATTCCGAACAACTAAGAGCTGTTACCTACATCAGCTCCTCTCTCTCTCTCTCTCTCTCCTCTCTCTCTCTCTCTCTCTCTCTCTCTCTCTCTCTCTCTCTCTCTCTCTCTCTCTCTCTCTCATCCTTGTTTTCTTTGCGCATAAAATAAGCCAAGGTACAAACCTTGGTAACGGATACCGACAAGTGGTTGAAAAAACAAAGTGAGCAAAACTACCACAAATGAGAAAACTTTTCGGTCCTGATCAAGGTCTCAAGACCGAAACTATTCGTGATAACGTGGTAGTGTTCCCTCGCGCGTCTTGTTTTTTTAAAACAGGATAAGCAGACCATCTTGAGTTACTTTAGTACTTACGTTATAGTTTCTCCTCTCCTGATGGGGGAAACGTTCCCTTCAAGGGGTGACTTGTGGCTCAGTGGTATTGCCTCTTGCTTACACCCGATGGACCCAGGTTCGATCCTGGTTCGGGTGCTAATGTTGCCCCTCTTCACCTCGCATTAAACAGGTAACCAGGTGTTATCTAATTAGATTTTTTGGATTATCCTGGGTTACTGTCCCTTCGGGTGAAGACAAATATAAATTTCCTTATTCCTTAGCCATGGAAAGTACGTATAGTGGAAGGCCTAAATACTCATTCAGCACCAGACGAGCCTGGCCTATAGCCGGGCTCCTGGAGTAGACTCTCGAAACTCATCAAAGGTATACTCTCCTGAAGTCTCAAAGCTCAGGGTGACATATTGTATTACCTATCGTAATAGAGTGGGTGTGAGTTGGACATGACCAGCTTGGGCCAGTAGGCCTGTTGCAGTGCTCATTCTTTCTTATGTTCTCATGTACGAAATCCATCCTGTGTGATGGTGTATCACAGGGATACATAGTTAACTTTGAAAAAATAAGACACTTGTGCCATAATAGAGATTCTTAAATATTACCCAAGTGTCTCATTTTTCAAGCTGTCGATTTTTTATACCATTTGTATCATAGTTTAGTTCTCAGTTTAGAAGTCTTGCAGCACAGAGCAGCTGTATACTGCATATATGTATACTGTATACCTGGGATTTTTCAAATAATTATATATTAAAAAAGAAAGGGTCTTCCCAGCTCCTCTGGCCTTTTATCTGTTTTACCCCTCCTAGATCTCCTCCTCCTTTTATCTGCATTCATTCTTCTCCTCATCACTTGAGCATTTAAAACTAAGTAATGGTATCATACGATTTTTCCAGTGTCGATGGGAACTGTTTTGCAGTGTCGATGGGAACTGTTTTGCAGTGTCGATGGGAACTGTTTTGCAGTGTCGATTGGAACTGTTTTGCAGTGTCGATGGGAACTGTTTTGCAGTGTCGATGGAACTGTTTTGCAGTGTCGATGGGAACTGTTTTGCAGTGTCGATGGGAACTATTTTGCAGTGTCGATGGGAACTGTTTTGCAGTGTCGATGGGAACTGTTTTGCAGTGTCGATGGGAACTGTTTTGCAGTGTCGATGGGAACTGTTTTGCAGTGTCGATGGGAACTGTTTTGCAGTGTTGATGGGAACTGTTTTGCAGTGTTGATGGGAACTGTTTTGCAGTGTTGATGGGAACTGTTTTGCAGTGTTGATGGGAACTGTTTTGCAGTGTGGATGGGAACTGTTTTGCAGTGTCGATGGGAACTGTTTTGCAGTGTCGATGGGAACTGTTTTGCAGTGTCGATGGGAACTGTTTTGCAGTGTTGATGGGAACTGTTTTGCAGTGTTGATGGGAACTGTTTTGCAGTGTCGATGGGAACTGTTCTGTAGTACTGATGGGAATTGTTTTGCAACGTCAACTGGAATTATTTTGCAGTGTCGATTGGAATTATTTTGCAGTGTCGATTGGAATTATTTTGCAGTGTCGATTGGAATTATTTTGCAGTGTCGATTGGAATTATTTTGCAGTGTCGATTGAAAATTTAGGTAAAGTGTCGACGACGGAACGACTTGGCCAACAAAAAAAGTTTTTGATAATTCGTAAAATATAACCTAAGACGAGAGTTGCTTTGTTTTTTAAAGATACTGACTAAAACATTCTCAAAACTGAGGAATCATTTAGTCCCATGTTCACGTTCTTAAGCCCCCTCTCCCTTATTCTCCTACCCTTACTGTCTCCCTTTTCCCCTAGGTCACGTGTCTATTCCCCTCTCAGAACCATCCCTTCCCTCGGTCGTCCTGTTAATTCGAAAATAAGCTCAAGGTGATTTTCATTGTGGGTGAGAGACGTGTGGGTGTGTGGGCGTGGCGGCTGCCTCATGTGTACCTCACCATAAACACAACACATTACGTGTTGCCTCCTAACACAGCCCAGCTGAGGCTGCCAGTACTTGAGACGCTGGATCTGCAGCTGCTGGGTCTGGGAGGACGTGCATACCCTGTGATAGATCTGTGACCACTTTCGAGGGATCTGTTTCTGTCCTGGCAAAAAAAAAAAGATCTCTGTGTTGTTCTCACCACCTTACTGATCACGCATGACGAGCTTCTGTTACCTTCGTGTCAACAAAAATGTTTACGTGTTATATATATATTATATATATATATATATATATATATATATATATATATATATATATATATATATATATATATATAATATATATATAACAACCACTGTGAAAAAAATAGTAAAATTCCAAGCGCTTTCGTGATTTCTCACATTATCAAGGAACTGACACTGTGAGGAATCACGAAAGCGCTTGGAATTTCACTATTTTTTCACAGTGATTGTTCTGCATATATAATTTATGTGCATAATCTAACCCAACCTAACCTATCTTAGTGAAACCTGACAACGTAATGTACCTTATCCTTGCCTAATCCGACTGAAACTAAAATTTTCTTAGTAAATCTGCTAGAAGCATTAAGAAAGTGAAGCTGGTAGCCTTGTAATCAACTTAATAAAGGAGGATATATTGCAGAATTAGTGCTCTGCTGTTTCTACTCTCATCTGTTTTGGGGCCTAGTTGCTAGGCCTTTTGTGTATCCATATGCTCTTGCGTTATTCATAGGATGGATGTGGGGTGCGCGATTAACTAGCCACTTCCGTGGCAAAATTTAATCTCTCAATTGTTTGTTTGTTTGTGTGTAGTAGTAGTAGTAGTAGTAGTAGTAGTAGTAGTAGTAGTAGTAGTAGTAGTAGTAGTAGTAGTAGTAGTAGTAGTAGTAGTAGTAGTAGTAGTAATCGTAGTAGTATCAGTAGTAGTAGTAGTAGTAATAGTAGTAGTAATAGCAGCAGTAGCAGTAATAGCAGCAGTAGCAGTTACTAGTTGTCAAAGGCGCTTGTCGACAGACAGTCGCCTTATTGTGTACACAGTGTGTCAATGAGATGGAAAGAGAGAAAGGAGAAAGAATGAGTTACTTCACACTCGACCTCAACAACAGGTCGGCAGGAACACTGTCCTCCGCGCCTTTAAATCAAATTTTACACACACACACGAGTTGTCATTACATTCTTTATTACTAGTGAGGTAGTTGCTGAAGGTTACCGTCAGGACCACCAGCAGTCTCTGTGATGTGTGTGTGTGTGTACTCACCCGTTTGTGATTGCAGGGGTCGATACATAGCTCCTGGCCCCGCCTCTTCACTGATCACTACTAGGTCCTCTCTCTCCCTGCTCCACGAACTTTATCATACCTCGTCTTAAAAGTATGTATGGTTCCTGCCTCCACTACTTCACTTGCCAGACTATTCCACTTCCTGATAACTCTATGACTGAAGAAATACTTCCTAACATCTCTTTGACTCATCTGAGTCTTCAACTTCCTATTGTGACCCCTTGTTTCTGTGTTCCATCTTTGGAACATCCTGTCTCTGTCCACCTTATCTATTCATCTCAGTATTTTGTATGTCGTTATCATGTCTCCCCTAACCCTCCTGTCGTCCAGTGTCGTCCTTTCTTCGTATGGCATTCGCCTTAGCTCTGGAACTAGCCTTGTTGCAAACCTTTGCCTTTCTCTAATTTCTTGACGTGCCTGACTAGATGTGGGTTCCAAACTGGTGCTGCATACTCCAGTATGGGCCTGACGTACACGGTGTACAGGTATCGGAACGCTATTCTCAGGTTTGCTGTGTGTGTGGGAGGGGGAAGCTATGTGTGGTTTGTGTGGTGTGGCTATGTGTGTGATGTGTGTGGTGTGGCTGTGTGTTGTGTGGCTCTGTGTGGTGTGGCTATGTGTGGTGTGTGACTATAATGTATAGAAGGTGATGCGTGTGGGGGGAGGAAGCTGTACTGTAATATGTGTTAAGTTTGTGTTGTACGCTGTATTGTGTTTCCGGTGTAGGTTGTGTGGTATATTGCAGTGTTTGTGGTGTTGCAACATGTTATATTTGTAATGTTTATATTGAGTGATGACTTATGTTGTATGATGGTGATGTGTCATGTTGTGGTGTTGCACTATTTATTTTGTTGTACCATGTGGCTGCGTGTTGTATTAGCAGTGGAGAGTATCATGCTGTGTATAATATGTTGAGGCTGCATTATGCGGTGTATAATGTTAAAGCTGCGTCATGCGGTGTATAATACGTTGAGGCTGCGTCATGTGGTGTATAATATGTTGAGGCTGCTTTATGCGGTGTATGTGTTGAGGGTAGGTCATGCAGTGTATAATGTATTGATGCTGCATCATGCGGTGTATAATGCTTGTTGAGAGGGTTCGTGGAGATATGATGGTTGGAGATAAACACAAGTTGTTGGGTGGTAACACGTATATTAGCAGAGTGTGAGACGGGAGCCCAGCCTACCCTGTCCTGTTGCCTCAGCCTAGCCTGTCCTGTTGCCTCAGCCTAGCCTGTCCTGTTGCCTTTAGGTCTACGTATAAACTGAGAAGAGGCAGCGCGTCTCATGCTCACACGCGGCATCACGTGACGTCACACATGCTAGCCACTGGGCCTAGCAAAGGGGTCACCTATGTAAAACACATGAATGGTACTATGATACTCAGATAACATATACATATACAGGGGATCAGCAACTATGCTGACATGTTGAGACTGCATTATGCAGTGTATAATACGTTGAAACTGCGTCATGCGGTGTATGATGTGTTGAGGCTGCGTCATGTGGTGTATAATATGTTGAGGCTGCATCATGCGGTGTATGTCTTGAGGATGGGTCATGCGGTGTGTAATGTATTGAGACTGTGTCATGCGGTGTATAATGTATTGAGGCTGCGTCATGTGGTGTCTGGCATCATGTGCTGGTGTGGCTCGGTTGCAGATCCCGCCTGTGTCGTCTGGTTCTCCCGACACTCAAAAGAATTTTCAATCTGCTCGCCCTTCTCCAGTTTAATTTCCGCCAGTCCCTCTCTCGTGCAACTCGACTAGGATCGTGGGGCGATATCTGACATCTATAACTCTATATTAATTGGCCCTGATGAATCCCTTGCTTCCCAGGTGTTCCACCTATCACTTTGTAACTACCTTTGCCGTGTGAATAAATGGTTAAGGAAACCGATAAGTCGATAAATAAGACACCTTTGCAACATCTGGATATCTTTATTCTGGAAACGCCTCGCTAGCCAGTGGCTTCTTCAGTCCAATGCGGAGAAAAATAGAAGATCAGGAGGAGGAGTTTGAGGTAATCAGTCCCCCAGACTGGAGTCTTGATAAAAGTGCACCATATTCACCGTATTTTTAGACAGCGTGTGTACCTGTAATGTAGAGCCTCGTGTCTTCGTTGAAAATGTGGTAACACACAGGTTGTTTATCTGCTGTCTGATAACCTTCCTTCCTAAACTTGTATATATTCTTGAGGGAAGAGTATGAAAGATGGATGGGTTACACAGTGGTTGAAGTATGAATGTAATCTCATTTAATCTAAAGAGTGTTAGCTGTTAATTAGTTGGATCAAGATTTGTTAACTAGCGTCAACGCACCGTCCTCCCTCCTTCTGAAGTCCTGCTTCAGCTGTGTGGTGTGTAGTGTGTCATGTGTAATGTGTGTGTGTGGTGTGTATGTGTGTGTGTGTATGTACTCACCTAATTGTGGTTGCAGGGGTCGAGACTCAGCTCCTGGCCCCTGTGTGTGTGGTGTGTGTGTGTGTGTGTGACTGGTGTGGTGCAGTAGTGGTGCGAGCAGCGTCCGGTCTGCCAGCTTAATGCTTATTGCAAAAGGAAGCAGCTTCTTATCCGTGGGAACACCGACTCTAAAGGTACTGTCCTCACTTATCCTCTATATCAGTGTTCTGTGGTCTCTCTGTGGTTATTTTGGTTATCTGTTTACTCTTCTTGAGAACGATACAAACTAAACTCACACACACACACACACACACACACACACACACACACACACACACACACACACACACACACACACACACACACACACACACACACACACACACACAAGGCAAGAGTATGATGAGAGCAATAGAACGATGGTTGACACACTGGCTGCAGTGGCCAGAAGAGCTCATGCATGCAGGGCAAAGCTCCTGATCATGGGTGACTAACCACAAGGAGATCGATTGGGAGAACTTGGAGCCACGTGGGGACCAAGATACATGGAGGGCTAAGATGATGGAGGTGGTACTGGAAAAGTTCATGTACCAACACGTAAGGGACACTACAAGAGAGAGAGGAGAGGATGAACCAGCAAGACTGGACCTAGTATTCACCTTGAGTAGTGCAGATATTGAGGACATCACATATGAAAAACCCCTTGGTGCCAGCGATCATGTGGTTTTAAGCTTCAAATATACAGTAGAGCTACAAGTGGAGGGGGAAGCAAGAAGGCCAGGACGAATGAAGCCAAACTACAAGAAAGAGGACTACATGAGAATGAGGAACTTCTTGAACGGAGTTCAGTGGGACAGAGAACTGGCAGGGAAGCCAGTTAATGAGATGATGGAATATGTAGCAACAAAATGCAAGGAGGCTGAGGAGAGGTTTGTACCCAAGGGTAACAGGAATAATGAAAAAGCCAGGACGAGCCCATGGTTCACCCAAAGGTGCAGGGATGCAAAAACCAAGTGTGCTAGGGAATGGAAGAAATATAGAAGGCAAAGGGCCAAGGAGAATAAGGAGAGCAGTCGTAGAGCCAGAAATGAATATGCACAGATAAGAAGGGAGGCCCAACGACAATATGAAAACAACACAGCAGTGAAAGCCAAATCTGACTCGAAGCTGTTATACAGTCACATCAGGAGGAAAACAACAGTCAAGGACCAGGTAATCAGTCTAAGGAAGGAAGGAGGAGAGACAACAAGAAATGACCGTGAAGTATGTAAGGGACTCAACAAGAGATTCAAAGAAGTGTTCACAGAGGAGACAGAAGGGGCTCCAGAAAGACGGAGAGGTGGGGTACACCACCAAGTGCTGGACACAGTACACACAACCGAGGAAGAAGTGAAGAGGCTTCTGAGTGAGCTAGATACCTCAAAGGCAATGGGGCCGGATAACATCTCTCCATGGGTCCTGAGAGAGGGAGCAGAGGCGCTATGCGTACCCCTAACAACAATATTCAATACATCTGTAGAAACAGGGAGAATGCCTGAGGCATGGAAGACAGCAAATGTAGTCCCAATCTTTAAAAAAGGAGACAGACATGAAGCACTAAACTACAGACCAGTGTCACTGACATGTATAGTATGCAAAGTCATGGAGACGATTATCAGGAGAAGAGTGGTGGAACACCTAGAAAGGAATGATCCCATCAACAGCAGCCAACAAGATTTCAGGGACGGGAAATCCTGTGTCACAAACCTACTGGAGTTCTATGACATGGTGACAGCAGTAAGACAATAGAGAGAGGGGTGGGTGGATTGCATTTTCTTGGACTGCAAGAAGGCGTTTGACACAGTTCCACACATGAGATTAGTGCAAAAACTGGAGGACCAAGCAGGGATAACTGGGAAGGCACTACAATGGATCAGGGAATACTTGTCAGGAAGACAGCAGCGAGTCATGGTACGTGGCGAGGTGTCAGAGTGGGCACCTGTGACCAGCGGGGTCCCACAGGGGTCAGTCCTAGGACCAGTGCTGTGTCTGATATTTGTGAACGACATGACGGAAGGAATAGATTCCGAAGTGTCCCTGTTTGCAGATGACGTGAAGTTGATGAGAAGAATTCATTCGATCGAAGACCAGGCAGAACTACAAAGGGATCTGGACAGGCTGCAGACCTGGTCCAGCAATTGGCTCCTGGAGTTCAACCCCGCCAAGTGCAAAGTCATGAAGATTGGGGAAGGGCAAAGAAGACCCAGACGGAATACAGTCTAGGGAGCCCGAGACTACAAACCTCACTCACTGAAAAAGATCTTGGGGTGAGTATAACACCAGGCACATCTCCTGAAGTGCACATCAACCAAATAACTGCTGCAGCATATGGGCGCCTAGCAAATCTCAGAACAGCATTCCGACATCTTAATAAGGAATCGTTCAGGACCCTGTACACCGTGTACGTTAGGCCCATATTGGAGTATGCGGCACCAGTTTGGAACCCACACCTAGCCAAGCACGTAAGAAACTAGAGAAAGTGCAAAGGTTTGCAACAGACTAGTCCAGAGCTATGAGGTATGTCCTACGAGGAGAGGTTAAGGGAAATCAACCTGACGACACTGGAGGACAGGAGAGATGGGGGGGACATGATAACGACTTAAAAAATACTGAGAGGAATTGACAAGGTGGACAAAGACAGGATGTTCCAGAGATTGGACACAGTAACAAGGGGACACAGTTGGAAGTTGAAGACACAGATGATCACAGGGATGTTAGGAAGTACTGCTTCAGCCACAGAGTAGTCAGGAAGTGGAATAGTTTGGGAAGCGATGTAGTGGAGGCAGGATCCATACATAGCTTTAAGCAGAGGTATGATAAAGCTCACGGTTCAGGGAGAGTGACCTAGTAGCGATCAGTGAAGAGGCGGGGCCAGGAGCTAGGACTCGACCCCCGCAACCTCAACTAGGTGAGTACAACTAGGTGAGTACACACACACACACACGAAAAGTATTGCACAAGATACAGACAAAGATTAGATTAGCAGGCAAGATAACATGCAAGGCACTACAATAGATCAAGAAATACTTAATTCAAGAGAAAGAAAACACTGAGTGATTGTTGGAGAACAGGTGTCAGGATGGGCTCGTGTGATGAGTGAGGATCAACGAGGATCAGTACTAGAACTTGTACAATTGCTTGTATACGTAAATGACATAACGGAAAGGATAGTCAGAGGTATCCCTGTTCGCAGATGTGAAACAAACGAAGAGAATACAAATAGGTGAGGACCAGGAAAGACTTTAAATGGGTCTGTAAAGGCTACAGGTTTGGTCTGGCAAGTGACTGTTACAATTCAACCAGAGCAAGTGCAAAGTTTCAAAGATTACGGATGGGCAAAGAAGACCACAAACGGAGTATAAACTCGGGAGGGGGTTGCAGATGTTACAAACTTCAATCAAAGAGAAAGACCTCGGGGTAAGAACTATGCCGAGTATAATACCTTGGTTCTCATATCAACTTAACTGCTGCAGCATGTGTGCGTCTGACAAATCATAACGTTACCTCTCAGGAGCCTAAACGAGCAGTCATTCACGAGTCTGTATATCGTTTACGTCAAGCCCATACTGAAGTACGCAGCACCAGTATGGCACCCTCACCTGATCAAGAATATCAAGAAACCGGAAAAAATCCAGAGGTTTGCAACGAAACTAGTCCTGGAGGAGAAGTCAAGGGAACTCAACCTGATGACACTAGAGGAAAGAAGCACTAGTGGGGATATGATTACAATGTACAAAATACTGAAGGGAAAGTGACAGGGTGGACAGGGACAGATTGTTCGACAGACGGGAAAGAGAAACACGAGGGCACAGCTGTTAAGTTGAAAAACAGATGACTAAAAATGATGTTAGACAGTATTTCTTGGTCTTAGAGTGGTCAGGATCCATACATAGCCTTAAGAAGAGGTACGATAAGACCATCGAAGCTAGGAGTGTGAACCCAGTAGCGGCCAGCAAAGAGGCGGGGCCAGGAGCTGAGACTTGACCTCTGAAACCGCATATAGGTGAGCGCAAGCGCGCACACACACACACACACACACACACACACCATGGACCAGGAACCAGGAACCATACATAGTTTTAAGAAGAGGTATGACAAAGCTCAGGAAGCAGAGAGGGAGAGGACCTAGTGGCGATCAGTGAAGAGGCGGGGCCAGAGCTGAGTCTCGACCCCTGCAACCACAATTAGGTGAGTACAATCAGGTGAGTACAGACACATTAACATACGCACACGCTCCGAGTGAGGTACTCAGGTACAGGTGAGAAACTCAGGTTCTGGGTGAAGAAGTAGTACTTAGGTCTTAGGTTCCACGTAATATGGACTAGCAACTAGGAACAAGGGTTCCCACGCTGAGGTCAGTGGACTACCCCCGAGGCGTTTCTCAGGCTATTTTGTGAGAGAGTTGCACTGTCCGCACGCCCCGAGTATAGCGTCCAGGCAAGGTGTCCCGGACACGTGCGAGGAGCTGCGCTGCTCGCAGAACTTGTACGGCAGGTTCTGTGCCTGGCCTTTAGACCGGGTGCTGTTTTTGTTGTGCACAATACCTGACAACGGTACACCAAACTGTAGTGACTGTACCTAATACAGGGTGTACTGGACAATTATAGTGTAGGGACAGCGGTGTGCACTAGGTGAAGATTGTAGCCGGTGTGCACTAGGTGAAGATTGTAGCCGGTGTGCACTAGGTGAAGATTGTAGCCGGTGTGTACTAGGTGAAGATTGTAGCCGGTGTGCACTAGGTGAAGATTGTAGCCGGTGTGTACTAGGTGAAGATTGTAGCCGGTGTGCACTAAGTGAAGATTGTAGCCGGTGTGCACTAGGTGAAGATTGTAGCCGGTGTGTACTAGGCGAAGATTGTAACCGGTGTGTACTAGGTGAAGATTGTAGCCGGTGTGCACTAAGTGAAGATTGTAGCCGGTGTGCACTAGGTGAAGATTGTAGCCGGTGTGTACTAGGTGAAGAGTGTAGCCGGTGTGTACTAGGTGAAGATTGAAGCCGATGTGTACTAGGTGAAGATTGTAGCCGGTGTGTACTAGGCGAAGATTGTAGCTGGTGTATACTAGGTGAAGATTGTAGCCGGTGTGTACTAGGTGAAGATTGTAGCTGGTGTGCACTAGGTGAAGATTGTAGCCGGTGTGTACTAGGTGAAGATTGTAGCCAGTGTGTACTAGGCGAAGATTGTAGCCGGTGTGTACTAGGTGAAGATAGTAGCCGGTGTGTACTAGGTGAAGATTGTAGCCGGTGTGTACTAGGCGAAGATTGTAGCCGGTGTGTACTAGGCGAAGATTGTAGCCGGTGTGTACTAGGCGAAGACTGTAGCCGGTGTATACTAGGTGAAGATTGTAGCCGGTGTGTACTAGGCGAAGATTGTAGCCGGTGTGTACTAGGTGAAGATTGTAGCCGGTGTGTACTAGGTGAAGATTGTAGCCGGTGTGTACTAGGCGAAGATTGTAACCGGTGTGTACTAGGTGAAGATTGTAGCCGGTGTGTACTAGGCGAAGATTGTAGCCGTGTGTACTAGGCGAAGATTGTGGCCGGTGTGTACTAGGCGAAGATTGTAGCCGGTGTATACTAGGTGAAGATTGTAGCCGGTGTGTACTAGGTGAAGATTGTAGCCAGTGTGTACTAGGTGAAGATTGTAGCCGGTGTGTACTAGGTGAAGATTGTAGCCGGTGTATACTAGGCGAAGATTGTAGCCGGTGTGTACTAGGCGAAGATTGTGGCCGGTGTGTACTAGGCGAAGATTGTAGCCGGTGTGTACTAGGTGAAGATTGTAGCCGGTGTGTACTAGGTGAAGATTGTAGCCGGTGTGTACTAGGTGAAGATTGTAGCCGGTGTGTACTAGGCGAAGATTGTAGCCGGTGTATACTAGGTGAAGATTGTAGCCGGTGTATGCTAGGTGAAGATTGTAGCCGGTGTGTACTAGGTGAAGATTGTAGCCGGTGTGCACTAGGTGAAGATTGTAGCCGGTGTGTACTAGGTGAAGATTGTAGCCGGTGTGTACTAGGCGAAGATTGTGGCCGGTGTGTACTAGGCGAAGATTGTAGCCGGTGTGTACTAGGTGAAGATTGTAGCCGGTGTGTACTAGGTGAAGATTGTAGCCGGTGTGTACTAGGTGAAGATTGTAGCCGGTGTATACTAGGTGAAGATTGTAGCCGGTGTGTACTAGGCGAAGATTGTAGCGATAAACTGTGTTTACAGGGCAAAAAGATACAACGATTAGTTTTGTGTGGAGGACAGAGGTGTGTGTACCAGGTAGTGGGTGGGGGATCAAGTGTACCACGTACTAGGTACGAAGGCACAGTTCTTGTAGGCTGCGGTAGTCCGGCCTGGAGCCAGGCTCTCCTTGTGAGAGGAGGCGAGAATGTGTGAGGAAGTGGGCGAGACGGAGCGTGAGAGATTGCGTGAAAACGTAATTGTGATGGAGTGTGTGTATGGGTGAAGGAAAGAGAGAGAGAGAGAGAGAGAGAGAGAGAGAGAGAGGAGAGAGAGAGAGAGAGAGAGAGAGAGAGAGAGAGAGAGAGAGAGAGAGAGAGAGAGAGAGAGAATTATCAAATTATAAATAAAAAGCAAGAACAACGAGAAGCCGTTGCAATTAGAAGAGATAACATTAAATGTTCCCAGAAAAGAACAACATTAATTTTTTTAATTGGGAATCTAAGTAAGACAAAACAGGTGCTGTCTTTCAGGTAATCCCGGTGTTATTCTTAACTCACACAGGCAGATGCACTTCAAAAAAAGATTACTGATTGGTAGAGCCATTAATGTAACTCTCTTGACGAAAGCCACGCTTCAGCTAATACATCAGTCACTATTATTGTTATTACGGCAGCAGCAGCAACAATAGAAGCAATACCAGCAGCTGCAAAAATAGCAGAAGCAGCTGTAACAACAGCAAAAGAAGCAGCAACAGCAGAAGCATCAGAAACAACAGAAGAAGCAACAACAACATCAGAAACAATAACAGCAACAACTACAGCAGAAGGAGCAACAACAACAGCAAAGCAGCAACAACAGAAGCAGCAACAGGACGTCATCTTCTCTCCTCCTCCCTTCATCCCCTCACCTCTTACCCCTTCCCGGCGTTCTCCTTTTCCTTTCCTCCTCCTTCTCTCCTCTCCTGTTCCTCCTACTCTTCACTGCTTTGTACGGGCTGAGATGTGCTACACTTGTTGAATAATGGATGATGCCCTTTCATGTGACCACTCAACTCCTGTTATTGATATCAGCACGACCACACTACCACAGGTCACTGTGACCCCTGCCACCTCAACCCTGGGAGTCCACACTACCAGAGGTCACTAACCACCCTGGGAGTCACACTTATACTACGCAACACTCATTATCCTTCTCACCTTGTCTTCTGCCTGGTGTAATACCACCCATCTCTCTCATGTCATCGTTATAAAGGATGAAGGCGGCGACCAAGTCATATTTTTCAGAAGTCTGATGAGAGATATCCGCTATAACTACAGCCCACGAAGCACATCACACATGTGGGCCACTATGTTTTAATCTCTGTATACGTCAATGTACGTATGGATATAAGTCACACTGACTTTTTTGGTGGTTAACCTACGTAATTTGTACTATGTGTGATAATTTCACTTTTGTGTACCTGTGCCTAAATAAACTTACTGACTAATCAATAAATACACACAGATATACGAGAGAGAGAGAGAGAGAGAGAGAGAGAGAGAGAGAGAGAGAGAGAGAGAGAGAGAGAGAGAGAGAGAGAGAGACAGACAGACAGACAGACAGACAGAGACAGAGAGACAGAGACAGAGACAGAGACAGAGACAGAGACAGAGAGAGAGAGAGACAGAGAGAGAGAGAGAGAGAGAGTCAGCTGATGTATAATCTCCTCAGCTAGACGGAAGTTCTCCCCTGTCTATCCATTTCCTCTCAATTTCCGACTCAGGCTTCATCTCTTTACAGCTCCTTCATATTCACACAAAAGCTTCACAAAAGCTCAACAAATTCATGAACAGCTCTCCTTTTTTCCCCCCTTAACTCTATCTATCTTCGGTATTTATAAAAATAACTTTTCCCCTTTGCTTTCCGATAAGTTTGACTTCACTCTCTCTCCAACATCCACATTCCTTGACCATTTCTGAATTTAGCTTATTAAGTCTGCTGTCAGCATTTGGTACTCTGATAGCGTTACTTTTCTCTCCAGTTTTGTGTCAATGGTAAATGTTGATATTGTGCAACATGTGCCGCAACAGTTGTTGCAAGACACTTGTGGCACTTGCTGGGTCTAGTCATACTGAAGCATTTCCTTATGAGAATTACCAGTTACTTTGCCCCGGCGTTGACCACCGTGCTAAGGTCAGGTAAGGATGTTCAACCCTCAGTCCTTACTTAAGCAGCACGTAAGTTCCCCCGTCTTCTATTAACATGTTAATTTTTCCACTATAATCTACCTTGTCTATAATTACTATCGCATTCGTCTGTTTCGTAAGGTGAAGTCTACCCACTGGTCCAGAATGGACCGAAACGTTGACATGAGGTTTGGCTGGTGAGCGAGAGTCGTCTGAGTTCAGATCTCTCCAACACAACTATTCTTAAAGATATAAGAACGTTAAGTTAAACCGCGAAATAAGGAAAGATCCTGGACTTCACCTTACGAAACAGACAAAGCAGATGCGGTAGTAATTATAGGCAAGTTAGATTATAGTGGGAAACTTACGTGCCTCTTAACAACCCCCCCTCTCCCCCCACACAAAATCAACCAATATATTTTTTCCGAATAAAAACAGCAACGAATAAAATACACGAAGAGAAGATTAATAAATAATACAAACTTGTAATATATTCCAGAAGTGGAATAACAGATACCACGAATTTAATGGAAAAATACGTAACTTAAAAAAAAAAAAAAAGGCAAAATAAGGGAAGTCTCAAGGGGAAAAAAAGTCATGGGAGCAAAATATAAATCGATGTACATAGTTGTAAGGGAAGAATTTTTTTTTCTGCGACGTTTATGAACGATTTATAACATTTGGATTTTACTTAAGTACCAGCAACGTTTCACTCACTGCTTGACAATGACAACAACAACAACAACAACAACAACGTTTCACTCTCTGCCCAACAACAACAACGGTTCACTTCCTGCCTGACAACAACAACAACGTTTCACCTCCCTGCCTGATAACAACAACAGCAACGTTTCGCTCCCTACCTGACAACAACGTTTCACCTCCCTGCCTGACAACAACAACAACGTTTCACCCCCTTGCCTGACACCACTAGTGGCTAGAGTAACAACAGATCATTATAACCTTCGCCATGGTTCATGTAACTCATACCAGACTCGAGGTCTCTCGGTCTGCATCCAGCTGCAGACCGAGAGACCCCGAGTTCGATTCCCGGGTGGACGAAACGTAGAGGCACGTTTTCCCCCTCACCCGTGCCCGTCTAGCAGTAAACACAGGTACCCATGTGTCAGCCGACTCTGACAGATATAGCTTCAAGGATACACATAGTCTATACCAATGAATAAGAAATTCTACTCTTGCAGTATTCAACATTTTGTCCAAAAAATAAGGATGTATATGGATATTTTTAAATAAAATAGCAGAAAATGTGGCTGCCGTCGGCTGTTATAGCTGCGGTAAAGCGGCTTTTGTTGCCACGTTAACAAAAGACCAGAGACTTTTTTCCAATGGGCGGTGAAGAATATTATATTTTCTGCCTCTAAATAAAAGACGCAGACATCAGTCACGGAGAATATGCAGACATCAGTCACGGAGAATATGCAGACATCAATCACGGAGAATATGCAGACATCAGTCACGGAGAATATGCAGACATCAGTCACGGAGAATATGCAGACATCAGTCACGGAGAATATGCAGACATCAGTCACGGAGAATATGCAGACATCAATCACGGAGAATATGCAGACATCAGTCACGGAGAATATGCAGACATCAGTCACGGAGAATATGCAGACATCAATCACGGAGAATATGCAGACATCAGTCACGGAGAATATGCAGACATCAGTTACGGAGAATATGCAGACATCAGTCACGGAGAACACGCAGACATCAGTCACGGAGAATATGCAGACATCAGTCACGGAGAATATGCAGACATCAGTCACGGAGAATATGCAGACATCAGTCACGGAGAATATGCAGACATCAGTCACGGAGAACACGCAGACATCAGTCACGAAGAATATGCAGACATCAGTCACGGAGAATATGCAGACATCAGTCACGGAGAATATGCAGACATCAGTCACGGAGAATATGCAGACATCAGTCACGGAGAACATGCAGACGTCAGACACGGAGAACACGCAAAAATCAGATAAGAACACGCAGACATCAGTCACGGAGAACATGCAGACATCAGACACGGAGAACACGCAGACATCAGACACGGAGAACATGCAGACATCAGACACGGAGAACACGCAAAAATCAGATAAGAGCACGCAGACATCAGTCACGGAGAATATGCAGACATCAGACAAGAACACGCAGAAATCAGACAGGTGTTGACATCCTCTAATGAAAGACACCTTTCGGTTAGATTTACAACCATTTACAACTGACATCAACTCTGTTTATCCTACCAACAGTCATTAAACATTTGACGAGTTTTACTTTAATAACCTAACAAGACGTTTTATGCTTCATTATGCTGCCTAAACACAACGAGAATGAATGCTTATAATCTCCAATATGTATATTCACTCTAATACACTTGTTATACATCACACAAGCTAAAGTAATGTGTAAGCAGTGTATACTTATATCCGTTTTGTAGACCATGGAACGTGTGTCTGATAAATGAGTTTAAGTAGCTGCATGCCCGACAAGGCACTTGTGGCACTCTGAGTGCCATCTCACAGCAGCAAGCTCCAAGGGTCGACTCCTGGTCAACTTACACAAATTCCTTTTTCCTCTTTCACCCCGCAGCGAAGGAGCACTTCGGTAGAGTATATGTTAACAAGAAACGTTGTCATAATTTACGTAAGTGATTTATCTCGTCTTCCCTTGGTGTTACGGAGTGCTAACAGCCTGGTGTGGACACATTTGGTACTGAACAAATATGTCTGGGTGTTTGTAGACACATTTGGTACTGAACAAATATGTCTGGGTGTTTGTAGACACATTTGGTACTGAACAAATGTGTCTGGATGTTTGTAGACACATTTGCTACTGATCAAATATGTCTGGGTGTTTGTAGACACATTTGGTACTGAACAAATGTGTCTGGATGTTTGTAGACACATTTGCTACTGATCAAATATGTCTGGGTGTTTGTAGACACATTTGGTACTGAACAAATGTGTCTGGGTGTTTGTAGACACATTTGGTACTGAACAAATGTGTCTGGATGTTTGTAGACACATTTGCTACTGAACAAATGTGTCTGGGTGTTTGTAGACACATTTGCTACTGATCAAATATGTCTGGGTGTTTGTAGACACATTTGGTACTGAACAAATGTGTCTGGGTGTTTGTAGACACATTTGGTACTGAACAAATGTGTCTGGATGTTTGTAGACACATTTGGTACTGAACAAATGTGTCTGGATGTTTGTAGACACATTTGCTACTGATCAAATATGTCTGGGTGTTTGTAGACACATTTGGTACTGAACAAATGTGTCTGGGTGTTTGTAGACACATTTGCTACTGAACAAATGTGTCTGGGTGTTTGTAGACACATTTGCTACTGAACAAATGTGTCTGGGTGTTTGTAGACACATTTGCTACTGAACAAATGTGTCTGGGTGTTTGTAGACACATTTGGTACTGAACAAATGTGTCTGGGTGTTTGTAGACACATTTGCTACTGAACAAATGTGCCTGGGTGTTTGTAGACACATTTGCTACTGAACAAATGTGTCTGGGTGTTTGTAGACACATTTGCTACTGAACAAATGTGTCTGGGTGTTTGTAGACACATTTGCTACTGAACAAATGTGTCTGGGTGTTTGTAGACACATTTGGTACTGAACAAATATGTCTGGGTGTTTGTAGACACATTTGCTACTGATCAAATATGTCTGGGTGTTTGTAGACACATTTGCTACTGAACAAATGTGTCTGGGTGTTTGTAGACACATTTGGTACTGAACAAATGTGTCTGGGTGTTTGTAGACTCATTTGCTACTAAACAAATGTGCCTGGGTGTTTGTAGACACATTTGCTACTGAACAAATGTGTCTGGGTGTTTGTAGACTGTTATGTTTTGCTTAGTGATATTTATAAGCATGGACTTCCCGTCTCTGACACCGGTATATAGTATTAAAAAGAATAACTTTGTTTCCAATGTTCCTCAGCTTCACTATGAGTTTTAGAAGTTTTGTAAAGTTTTACCATCTGGAAACCCACATCAGCACTACTGGTTGTGATCCGCAGGTCAACAAACCCTTCACAACCCATCTTGTGGATACTTCTACATCTATTATGCTGGCAATGTATCTTAAATTTGTTGGTTGTAGAGTCAGTGACCAGAAATACCGACAGTGTTCTCCAACTGTGGTTATGGCAACCTCAAAAATTCCGTACATTTATTCTACGCTTGTTTTTAAAAGGAGTGTTCCAAAGACACATACATGTACTTACATTCTTGGCAACTTGAGACGGCTTAGCGAAACCAACAGAAGAATAGTCTCATCAACCATGCTGGCAGTTAGGAAAAGCGACACAGATGACGCTTACCTTACCATACAGTCCTCACAAGACCCAAAATACACAAGACATGATATCGACATGAAAATTCATGTACTCCTGTAGTACCCATAACATGGTCTGACGTGGAGCAATGCTAGAATAGTAATTAAGGAGGAAGGTAGAACAACGAGCAGATGCCAAAGATCAGAATACAAACAAACACAATCTAGTAGAGCTCGAGGAACACCAAACATCCCACCAACTCTTGCGCAATCTCCGTAAAGAAGACATGCACTGTCTGCCACCACCGCATCTTCCACCACCTCTCCCACCTCAGAGTCTACCTGGATAGTGTTGCGAGGGTCGACGCTCCCGCGATCAGGTCCCACACCAGGAGCTCCATGAAGATGACCGGAGCAACTAGGCTGTTGGCTGAAATCCAACGGCTGCACCACAGCCTGACTGGTCAGGAACTTATCCAATTCTCTTGAATACAGCCAGGGGTCTGTTAGTAATCCCCCTTATGTGTGAAGGGAAAGTATTATAACTTTTGGTCCCCTTCATATTTACTGAGTTTTTCCCCTGCTTTTCATAGGGTGGTAGTTGTAACTGTTATCGGCAGGTATTCTAGGAAACTATGTGACGATCCTTAGATTAAATAGGGTGAATATTCTAGCTCCGGTTAGTCAGCAGATACGTAATTAGTGTGCCCTAGCACCGCGCCACGGAGGGTTACTGAACCACTGAGCAGGTCACCGTCTGTCGAACACCCATGAGAGAACATTTTACCCATTTTCCTGTTTCCTGACGAGGAAACACCAGCCTCATTTAAAAAGGCTGGTTTGTAGATAAATGGTTCAGAGAACCGACATGTTGATAAATTAGACACATGTGCAACTCTTGGGTATCTTTATTGAGGAAACGTTTCGCCACACAGTGGCTTCATCAGTCCATACATAGGAGAAACTTGAAGAACAGGAGGAGAATGAGGTAATCAGTCCCTCAACCTTGAGTCGATGTGTTCAGTCTGAACTGAACTGGACTGAACACATCGACTCAAGGTTGAGGGACTGATTACCTCATTCTCTTCCTGTTCTTCAAGTTTCTCCTATGTATGGACTGATGAAGCCACTGTGTGGCGAAACATTTCCTCAATAAAGATACCCAAGAGTTGCACATGTGTCTAATTTATCAAAAAGGCTGGTGCTTCACCACCAACCAAAACTTAAAAGGCTGGCCAAAGCGCTGGATCTAAGCCCCATGAATTCTAAGAGGTGTAATTTAAGGTGGTTTTAGTAGGTCAAGACAACTGGATTCTGTGGCATTTTTTGAAGTCTAAGCAGAAATGTCTGCTTTCTCAAAGTTCTAAGCAGAAATGTCTGCTTAGACCTATGTAATAAAAAAAACTCAATGGCATAAATAAAGCGAATTAAGAAATCCTACATTGCCAATTAAGGATAATTATTCTTTAGATTATATGCATTCAGATGAGGTGCCATGATGCTGATGAAATGCTTTTAATCCAAGGAACTTGAGGTACCCTCTTCCTTGAATCAATACTGACTACTTAACATCCCCCAAGTGTTCCTAACCCTTACTGACTTAGCTTATTAAGCGCTTTAGGCACTTGCTTTAACACTAGAGACTAGTTCAACTCTGCTTAAACCAGCAGTCAACACCATGTTGGGATTATAAAGCTCCAGTAGTGCGTCTCAACTGTCCAGTAGTGAGTCTCAACTGTCCAGTAGTGCGTCTCAACTGTCCAGTAGTGCGTCTCAATTGTCCAGTAGTGCGTCTCAATTGTCCAGTAGTGCATCTCAATTGTCCAGTAGTGAGTCTCAACTGTCCAGTAGTGCTAAGCGGTCCCTTCTACAGAGTGGCTCCCACAGTATGACTCCCACAGTATGGCTCCTCCTGAAAAGGCCTTCTACAGAGTGGCTTCTTCTACAGAGTGGCTCATTCCTGAGCGGCTCCCTTTCACACCTATATGCTAATGACCTTGACCTCGCCCTCGAGACCACCTCGCCCTCCAGACCACCTCACCCACTACCCCCACCCACGCCCCCACCCACGACCCCCACCCCCACCCGCGCCCCCCCGCCCCCCGCGCCCCCCGCCCTCGCGCCGACCCACCCGCCCACCGTGCCCTCACGCCCGCCTGCTCCCCTCGCGCCCGCCCGTCGCGCCCACCCGCGCCCCTCGCGCCCGCCCGCGCCCTCGCACCCACCCGCGCCTTCTGCTGCGCCTTCTGCAGCGTCGTCCGGATCGCCCCCGCTCCCCGAATTTTTTTCCGATTTTTTCGATTTTTTTTTGAATTTCATTTTCTTGTGGTCTCCATCTCCTCGGATCAAGTTTTGAGGTTCCCCCTCCCACTTTCACCCCCATCCCAAATTTTTTCGAATTTCATTTTCTTGTGCTCTCCTCGGATCAAGTTTTTGGATTCCCCCTCCCACTTTCACCCCCATCCCAATTTTTTTTTTTGGAAACATAGTACAGTGAATGAAATTGTTGAGGACTTTAATACAGAGAATTCTGAATTTAGGGCTGTCGAAGCACATAAATTCTCAAAACCTAATAACAACAAGGTAACCTTAAAGTTAATTTACTTGAGACACCTGAGGAGGCCCAAACTTGTGTGTCAAAATGGCTTCAAATGTTTTGGCACCAGATGTACACCTGACCAAATCTCTCTTGAACGATTTGTCAGTGTGACACAATGTTTTAAATGTTATGCCTTTGGTCATAACACCAACAAATGCAGTACTCAAGGGCAGATTTGTAGCATTTGCTCTGGCCAACATTCATATCGAGATTGTAATAATAAAAATACACCCAAATGTGTCCTCTGCAACGGAAAACTCATGCTGTTTCTGCTATTTGTCCTGAAAGAAAAAAGGAAATGCAGAAAATTATTGAAGCCAAGAAACTGTCCACTTCTAAAAAAGACCACTCCCCAGGCACCGCCAACGATGTCCAAACTTCCTTCCCAGCTCTGCCTGGATCAAGTGGGACTCCTCAGGTCTCTTACCAATGGTTCCAATGTTTGGAATTCTGCCCTCTTGGAGCGCCCCAATCTAACCCTCACCTACAACATACACAAACGCAACAACAAGGTTCAGTCTCATCTCCTATGTCTCAGGTATCCATAGCCGGGGATATGACGAGAGCACAACTTATGTATATGATGGCCAAAGACATAGCAGGTGGTGACATTCAACTCTGCTCTCAGGTTTTAAATGATCTGTTAATGGCTAATAGGATCACTCCCATCACTATCCCAGAAAATGTGAAGGCTATTATGACCCAGCCTTCTCATAACAAGAAGTATGTACCCTACTCTACATCTAAAAATAAGCCTAAGTCATCCCTGGCCCAGGGATCGCCCACCTTGCATACCCAGGTTGTCAACTCCCCTCAACCCGATAAGTCAACACCTGAACATAACAATGCCCCAGAAAGTGGTGCCTACTCTCCCGCTATTGAAGCTGATCCTGTTGAACAGGAACTTTCCCAAGGTAACTCACCTTGCCTACCTAATTTTCCATTGAAGCCTCCACAGTCTCCCATTAACTCTCACGAGCCTCTGCTTCCTGTAACTGGGAATATCATACCTCAGTTTTCTGATGATGACTCTAACGATTCTAATGAGTCTGTTAATATTACTACCTCTAGTGAAGATGATGGCATTTTTAATACACAAGCAACTACGCAGAAGTTCCCTCCTCCCCTTGACGAGTCCAGCAGGGATAGTGTGGATACCAAACATGACATTACTTGCAGGCGTTCAGACCGCAGTACACGAGCGAAGTGCAAGAAATAATGGGGATTACAATTTTCCAACTTAATGTTCAACATTTCTTTAATAACCGTTACCTCCTTGAGGTTGAACTACATAACTACAATCCCGATGTTATACTCTTGAACGAGACAGCTGCAAGAGTTGATCAACATATTAAATTACGTGGTTACTGTACTGTGGAGAAATCGCGAGGACCCTTTAGTGGTGTAGCCATCTTGGTTAAATTAGGCTATACTTTTAAAAACATTCATGTTGATGAAGATAACATTCTTGCAATAGAAATGACAACGTCTCATGGACAACTAGTGATAGGAACTGGATATTTTCCCCGAGACAACAATATATAGAGTCAATTCCTCTACATAGGATATTAAGCAGAAATATTCAACAATTTTAGCGGGGAAAATTTTAATGCTCATCACTCTGCCCTCTTCAACTGTGGAGCTGGTATTCCACTGGGTGACTTAAAAGGAAAACAACTATTTAATATCATGACAGCTAGAAACTTGTCATTTCAAGGCCCATTCTTTAAATCGTACTTGGACCTCATCCAGGGACACCAGATATGTACTGACAAACAGAGACTGTGACATCTTTCACTGTCGTATATCTCCTGGTGGAAACGTAGGATCTGACCACATCCCTGTTATAATACAACTACAAACTTCTCCATTTAGAATACCTGTACCTCCTAAACCCAATCTTAACACCCTAGGATTTGACCCCTTCAGGGCATATCTGGGTGAGGATGAAATTGTATCATTGGAAAATCTACCTTCCACTGCAATTGATGATGCAATCCGGTCCCTGCATAATCGAATAATTGAAGCTACCAATGCAACTTGTCAATTAGCTTCCACAAATATATACCAACAATATAAACCTACTAGGGAAATTAGAGACAATTTAAGAAATTATCAAGCAGAATGTCGAAGGCATCTTCAAACGCGACAACCACCAGCAGCTACACTGCACCGATTAAGGCAAGAATTAATTAACATGATTAGTCATCACAAACGGGACTTATGGAAATTGCTAGTTCTCCAAGCTAATCAGTATAAACGTGAACCAGCAAAATTTTGGAGTAAGATCCGACAACTTTTAGGGGCAAAGCACAAGGCTCCTAACTACCTAGTTCATACCTTCACTGATGAGGATGATGATGTTGAAATTAAACTTGACGATCCCCAGGACCAGGCTAATTTGATGGGTGATGTATGAGAGAAAATTCTCTCCCACAATAACAGTCGTCAATTTAACAATAATCATTATCAGTTGGTAAATGAATGGAGAGATGAGAACTTGCATGATCTACAACCACTACCTTCCATCGATACTTCAACCCACTTACTAGACCTATTACATTACTAGAGATGAGTCAGGTTATTGGAAGAATGAGAAATAGAGCCCCTGGCCTCTCTGGAATAACAATGAAACAAATAAAGTTCCTACCCAGAAATTGTAAACAGTCTTTGGTAAATATCTTTAATGCCATCTTGGCCTCAGGACATTTTCCAGTTGTTTTTAAGACTGCTAGGATGATCTTTCTTGGTAAGCCCAATAAAGACATCCACCAACCTGGGAACTATAGACCTATATCTTTACTTGAAGTCACTGGAAAAGTTCTTGAGAAAGTCATTTCCAACAGATTGAATTACTATATGGAGTTTAATCACTTTTTTACTGAAAAACAATTTGGCTTTAGAACACATAGAGGTACCAATCATGCAATAAATGTTATTTTCGATACTGTAGCAAGTCTAAAACATCAGGGCAATCCTTGCCTTAATTGCCACCAGAGATGTTTCATAAAGCTTTTGATAGCTTATGGCATGATGGCCTTATATACAAACTCAATGACCTACCAGACCATAACTGGACTTTTCTCAGAGTAATTTTATAATTTTCTTAACTCAAAGAAAAAATCATTCCCACCTTTTATGGCAGGTCGACAGAGCCTTTTATACCGACAGCTGGTGTCCCACAAGGTTCTTGTCTCAGTCCACTTCTGTTCAACATTTATGTGAATGACCTTCCTCAACCAGAGTTTAATGATACAATTGTGACACAGTTTGCAGATGATGTTATTCATGTCGTCTCATCAACTCCGGTAACAGGAAAATACAAGTATGACGAAGTCATAGAAAAATGAATATTGAACTTCGTCGAACATCTAATTGGAAAAGAAATGGAGAATTACGACTAATCCTGATAAGGTCCTTGTTAGCACGATAGGATGTTTTGCATCAACAATTGAAGATAAAGGGGTATCTCCATCAGAGGTACACCTGTAGCCATTAGAAACCCTAACAAGATTATTGGGATATGAAATAGACAGGCTGCTCCACTCAACATCTCATGTAACTAAAAAGATCAACATAGCCAAAGCCGGTCTTAGCAGTCTCTTTCGATTCAATCAAGCCCCTCAACATGACAAAAAACATCTGTATAAAATGATAATAAGACCAATACTCTAATACCCTTGTGTCCCAATGTCATTAACAACAAAGACCAACATGCTACGGTTACAAAGGGTCCAGAATAGAGCTCTTCGCTTCATTACCGATACCAGGAGGAGAGACAGAGTTAAAATGGCAGATTTACACACACAACAAGATATTACTGCCATAAATGTACGCCTCGACACTCTAAAAAAGAAACAACTTTATACAATGCAAGAACTATACATGCCAGATAGAGAACATCCTATACAAGTGGTTAATACCACGGATTATATCATCAATACTCCACCTCACAGGACTCAAAGAATGACTCTCCCACAGAGGGTCCGTCGTTTTATACATAAAGACGATTACTATCGACCCATGATCTTGAGCAACCTCCCTGATGAAGAAGATTGGATACCACCAGAACCCTTCTATGTATACTGAGAAAATCATCGCCCCCAATTAGGGAGACATCTTATATAACTTTCTAATGTAAAAATTCTGCTATTTACCATGGCTGGACACCACCTGTAAGAAGCCATTGTCACGTAATTCTATAAACTGGCCAGAAAATTATTGTCTTCATTGTCGCATAAATATCCGTTGTGCAATCACCAAAAAAAAAAAAAAAAAAAAAAAAAAAAAAAAAAAAAAAAAAAAGCAATTGCAACTTGTATAATTACTACCAATTCAGAGTCATGTAGTTATATATCTGTTATATCTATGTGACTCTGATGGGTTAGTATTATACCCCTTCAAGAATATTTTATTATTTCACATACACTTTTTAAATTGCACCAAAGTGGTGGGGCCACTTACCTTTTATATCCTACCTCTCTCTCCCCTCCCACCCTTTTCCAATATTTCTATCCTTACCCATCCTTCTTCCTTACCCATCTTACCAAAGACTCTGGTCATAAGAAGAAGAAGAAGTGCGTCTCAACTGTCCAGTAGTGCGTCTCATTTGTCCAGTAGTGCGTCTCAACTATCCAGTAGTGCGTCTCAACTGTCCAGTAGTGCGCCACAACTGTCCAGTAGTGCGTCTCAGCTGTCCAGTAGTGCGCCTCAACTGTCCAGCAGTGCGCCTCAACTGTCCAGTAGTGCGTCTCAACTGTCCAGTAGTGCGCCTCATCTGTCCAGTAGTGCGTCTCAACTGTCCAGTAGTGCGCCTCATCTGTCCAGTAGTGAGTCTCAGCTGTCCAGTAGTGCGTCTCAACTGTCCAGTAGTGCGTCTCAACTGTCCAGTAGTGCGTCTCAATTGTCCAGTAGTGCGTCTCAACTGTCCAGTAGTGCGTCTCAACTGTCCAGTAGTGCGTCTCAACTATGCAGTAGTGCGTCTCAACTGTCCAGTAGTGCGCCACAACTATCCAGTAGTGCGTCTCAGCTGTCCAGTAGTGCACCTCAACTGTCCAGCAGTCCGTCTCAACTGTCCAGTAGTGCGTCTCAACTGTCCAGTAGTACACCTCAACTGTCCAGTAGTGCGTCTCAACTGTCCAGTAGTGCGCCTCATCTGTCCAGTAGTGAGTCTCAGCTGTCCAGTAGTGCGTCTCAACTGTCCAGTAGTGCGTCTCATCTATCCAGTAGTGCGTCTCAACTGTCCAGTAATGCGTCACAACTGTCCAGTAGTGAGTCTCAACTGTCCAGTAGTACGTCTCAACTGTCCAGTAGTGCGTCTCAACTGTCCAGTAGTGCGTCTCAACTGTCCAGTAGTGCGTCACAACTGTCCAGTAGTGAGTCTCAACTGTCCAGTAGTAACGTCTCAAAGTCCAGTAGTGCGTAAAAACTGTCCAGTAGTGAGTCTCAACTGTCCAGTTTGTACGTCTCAACTGTCCAGTAGTGCGTCTCAACTGTCCAGTAGTGCGTCTCAACTGTCCAGTAGTGCGTCACAACTGTCCAGTAGTGAGTCTCAACTGTCCAGTAGTACGTCTCAACTGTCCAGTAGTGCGTCTCAACTATCCAGTAGTGCGCCTCAACTATCCAGTAGTGCGCCTCAACTGTCCAGTAGTGCGCCTCAACTATCCAGTAGTGCGTCTCAACTATCCAGTAGTGCGCCTCAACTATCCAGTAGTGCGTCTCAACTGTCCAGTAGTGCGTCTCAGCTGTCCAGTAGTGCGCCTCAACTATCCAGTAGTGCGTCTCAACTGTCCAGTAGTGCGTCTCAGCTGTCCAGTAGTGCGTCTCAACTGTCCAGTAGTGCGTCTCAACTGTCCAGTAGTGCGTCTCAACTGTCCAGTAGTGCGTCTCAGCTGTCCAGTAGTGCGTCTCAACTGTCCAGTAGTGCGTCTCAGCTGTCCAGTAGTGCGTCTCAACTATCCAGTAGTGCGTCTCAACTGTCCAGTAGTGCTCCTCAACTATCCAGTAGTGCGTCTCAACTATCCAGTAGTGCGCCTCAACTATCCAGTAGTGCGTCTCAACTGTCCAGTAGTGCGTCTCAGCTGTCCAGTAGTGGCCTCAACTATCCAGTAGTTTCGTCTCAAATGTCCAGTAGTGCGTCTCAGCTGTCCAGTAGTGCGTCTCAACTGTCCAGTAGTGCGTCTCAACTGTCCAGTAGTGCGTCTCAACTGTCCAGTAGTGCGTCTCAGCTGTCCAGTAGTGCGTCTCAACTGTCCAGTAGTGCGCCTCAACTGTCCAGTAGTGCGCCTCAACTATCCAGTAGTGCGTCTCAACTATCCAGTAGTGCGCCTTAACTATCCAGTAGTGCGCCTGAACTGTCCAGTAGTGCGCCTCAACTATCCAGTAGTGCGTCTCAACTATTCAGTAGTGCGCCTCAACTATCCAGTAGTGCGCCTCAACTGTCCAGTAGTGCGTCTCAACTGTCCAGTAGTGCGTCTCAACTGTCCAGTAGTGCATCTCAGCTGTACAGTAGTGCGTCTCATCTGTCCAGTAGTGCGTCTCAACTGTCCAGTAGTGCGTCTCAACTGTCCAGGAGTGCGCCTCAACTATCCAGTAGTGCGCCTCAACTGTCCAGTATTGCGCCTCAACTATCCAGTAGTGCGCCTCAACTGTCCAGTAGTGCGCCTCAACTATCCAGTAGTGCGTCTCAACTATCCAGTAGTGCGCCTCAACTATCCAGTAGTGCGCCTCAACTGTCCAGTAGTGCGTCTCAACTGTCCAGTAGTGCGTCTCAACTGTCCAGTAGTGCGTCTCAGCTGTCCAGTAGTGCGTCTCAACTGTCCAGTAGTGCGTCTCAACTGTCCAGAAGTGCGCCTCAACTGTCGTGATATCATGGTAGCAAAGCTTTCCCCACGAACACAATAATAATCCAGTAGATAAAGATATTTTGGTGGCAAACTTGATTAGCAAAGAAAGATTTGTTCATGGTGGAGCCTTGAGAAGCTTTGCTGAAGGTGGTGTGTGCAGCATCAGTGATGACCAAAGGCGAGTGATGGTCCCTCAGGGACCTTGAAGGAGCAACTCCCTGAGGACCAGTAAGGGGTCTTGAGGGAGGACCTCAATGGAGAAGCCTCCACCAAGACTTAAAATCTTTCTTTGCTTCACTTTGCTGCCGCTGCACGTAGGAAAATGCCAGTTTTCCAACGAAACTTTTAATTGAAAATAAAATATTCAAGTCATTACGCAACTTGAAGTCAAAATTGCACATTCGTTATGGAGAAGCTACGGCTCGTGGGTGATTGTAGACCAGGACGACTGAGATAACAGGGTGCTGAAGGAGACTAGGAGGGATGACAGGGTGCTGCAGGAGATCAGCAGAGATAACAGGGGGAATGCAGGAGAACAGGGGAGATCATAGTGTTGCAGGAGACCAGGAGAAATCACAAGCTATTGCAGGGGTGTTGCAAGAGACCAGGAAACATGATTTGAGTGTTGCAAGAGACCAAGAGAGATCACTGTATGCAGCAGGAGACCTGGAGAGGTGACAGGGTATTGCAAGGGACCGGAGGAAATGACAGGGCGTTGCAGGGATATGGTCACAGCAAGTAAAGCAACATAGATGGGGTGAAGGAACAGTGTGCTGAGCCAAGCCAGTGACCACAGTTCACACAGAGGTCGTGAAGAGGTAAATAATACAGACAAACGGCAGAAAAGTAAAGCAAATGGAAATACATAACAAATGAAATGATAAAAATGTGATGGAGGGAGAGAACGTGGAAAAAATCAAAACACACACACACACACACAAAATGGTAACCAACAACCTCCCCCCCACACACACACCAGCACACGCATATACAACAGGCCTAGTGTCTAACCGACATGTGCCTAGGACAAAATGGTAACTAAACTAACACACACACACACACACACACACACACACACACACACGGTAGGCACTAAAATGTATCTAAGAATACCTAACATGAAGGACAAGACAAAGCGTGATTGTCCCGGATGAGGCATTTTAAAGTGGGCAAGTGTGACAAGTAGGGTTCCACAATGACCAATATTAGGACCATTATACTTTCTGGAGTAAAGTGAACGACGTACCAGGTGAAATAAAATGTGATGTATCTCTGTTGGCAAATGACGTGACATTAATGAGTAATATAAACGGAAGAGGACAAGGAGAGGCTACAGACAGACCTGGACAAGATGCAGGAATGATCTGATCAGTGGTACTAGAATTCAAAGCACAGTAATAAAAATGTGGGAAGTATACTGAACACCAAAGACTAAGTACAGACTCGATGAACAAAAGCTGTAAATCTCACTCATGAAGGGCTTCGGAGTGATCATAGTACAGAACACATTACTCGAGGTTCACATCAACTTAATAGCCTTTGCAGCAAATGCGTTTCTGGAGAGTTCAGGAATCTCAACCACAGTCATTCACGTTCCTAAACACGGCAAGAAATTGGAAAAAAATGCAGATATCTGCAACGAGAATAGTCCCAGAACTAAACAGAAACACCAAACTAAACCAGATAGTACTGAATGACAGGAGCAGAGAAGACATGATAACGAAGTACAGGATACTCAGAGGTATTGATAGACTGCACAGGGACAGGCTACTTGAAAGGAGAGAAACATGTACACCAGAGCAAAGTTGAAAGTGAAGAAACACAGATGATTTACGAGAATTACAATGACTACGAGGTGATAGAGGCAGGATCTATATACTATAGCTATACGAATATACATGATAGCGCTCACGAAGCAGGATCAGGAGACGAGACTTGACCTCGTCTCCTGACAAATATATAAGTGCAAATAGGTGAGGTGAACACACACACACACACACACACACACACACACACACACACGCACGCACACACACACACACACACACACACACACACACACACACACACACACACACACACACAGCGACAGTACGAAAATGACATAGCATCGATTATAAACGACAGCCAGCACGGATTCATGGAAGGCAAATCCTGTGTCACAAACCTTCTGGAGTTCTATGACAAAGTTACAGAGGTACGACATGAGAGAAAGGGGTGGGTTGGTTGCATTTTCTTAGACTGCAAGAAGGCCTTCGACCCAGTTCCTCACAAGCGACTAGTCCAGAAACTAGAGGAACAAGCGCGTATAACAGGAAGGGCACTGCAATGGATCAGAGAATACCTAACAGGGAGGCAACAACGAGTCATGGTACGGGACGAGGTATCACAGAGGGCACCTGTGACGAGCGGGGTCCCATAGGGGTCGGTCCTAGGACCAGTGCTATTTCTGGTATATGTGAATGACATGATTGAAGGGATAAACTCAGAGGTGTCCCTGTTCACAGATGATGTGAAGTTAATGAGGAGAATCAAATCAGATGAGGACCAGGCAGGACTTCAAAGAGACCTGGACAGGCTGGACACGTGGTCCAGTAACTGGCTTCTTGAATTCAACCCTGCCAAATGCAAAGTCATGAAGATCGGAGAAGGGCAAAGAAGACAGCAGACAGTGTATAGTCTAGGTGGCCAAGGACTGCAAACCTCGGTCAAGGAGAAAGATCTTGGGGTGACCATAACACCGAGCATGTCTCCGGAGGCACACATCAACCAGATAACTGCTGTAGCATATGGGCGCCTGGCAAACCTGAGAATAGCGTTCCAATACCTTAGTAAGGAATCGTTCAAGACACTGTACACTGTGTACATCAGGCCCATACTGGAGTATGCAGCACCAGTTTGGAACCCAGACCTGGTCAAGCACGTCAACAAATTAGAGAAAGTGCAAAGCTTTGCAACAAGGCTAGTTCCGGAGCTCAGGGGTATGTCCTACGAAGAAAGGTTGAGGGAAATCGGACTGACGACATTGGAGGACAGGCGGGTCAGGGGAGACATGATAACGACATACAAAATACTGCGCGGAATAGATAAGGTAGACAGAGACAGGTTGTTCCAGAGAGGGGACACAGAAACAAGGGGTCACAATTGGAAGCTGAAGACTCAGACGAATCAGAGGGACGTTAGAAAGTATTTCTTCAGTCATAGAGTCGTCAGGCAGTGGAACAGCCTAACAAGTGAAGTAGTGGAGGCAGGAACCATACATAGCTTTAAGACGAGGTATGACAAAGTTCTTGAAGCAAAGAGAGAGGACACAGTAGCGATCAGTGAAGAGGCGGGGCCAGGAACTGAGTCTCGACCCCTGCAACCACAATTAGGTGCGTACATTTAGGTGAGTACATTTAGGTGAGTACATTTAGGTGAGTACATTTAGGTGAGTACATTTAAGTGAGTACACACACACATCATAACACACAAAACAAATACTAAAGGCAGTGTAAAGTTTCGAGCACAGACTGTGATATATCTACCCCTGGGGCTGACTACAAATATAAGCTGACTTCACAGGGTAACACGGAGGCAGATATATGAAAACATTTAGCATTTTTTTTTTACAAATACTTAACATTAATTAAAACTTGCGTCACCTTACTATTGCTGTATCTGCTACGATAGATAGATTATTATTTGCCGAGAGAAAGATGCGATCCCGCTGGTAGGTAAGCCTCACCTGGCAAGGCTGTGGCCTCACTGGCGGGTGGAGGTCAGTGTCAGGTCTGGAGAAGACAGAGACCAGAGTATGGAGGTAGAAGCAGCAGTGGTATGAGGTTTAGAAGAGAGAGATCAAAATATGGAGATAGCCAGTGTGAGGTCTGGATGGGACAAGCCAGACTGTAGAGGTGGTCAGTGTGAGGTGTGGATGGGACAAGCCAAAGTGTGGAGGTGGTCAGTGTGAGGCGTGGATGGGACAAGCCAGGGTGTGGAGGTGGTTAGTGTGAGGTCTGGATGGGACAAGCCAGACTGTAGAGGTGGTCAGTGTCAGGTGTGGATGGGACAAGCCAGACTGTAGAGGTGGTCAGTGTCAGGTGTGGATGGGACAAGCCAGACTGTAGAGGTGGCCAGTGTGAGGTCTGGATGGGACAAGCCAGACTGTAGAGGTGGTCAGTGTCAGGTGTGGATGGGACAAGCCAGACTGTAGAGGTGGTCAGTGTGAGGTGTGGATGGGACAAGCCAGACTGTAGAGGTGGTCAGTGTCAGGTGTGGATGGGACAAGCCAGACTGTAGAGGTGGTCAGTGTGAGGTGTGGATGGGACAAGCCAAAGTGTGGAGGTGGTCAGTGTGAGGCGTGGATGGGACAAGCCAGGGTGTGGAGGTGGTTAGTGTGAGGTGTGGATGGGACAAGCCAGACTGTAGAGGTGGTCAGTGTGAGGTGTGGATGGGACAAGCCAAAGTGTGGAGGTGGTCAGTGTGAGGCGTGGATGGGACAAGCCAGGGTGTGGATGGGAAAAGGCAGGGTGTGGAGGTGGTCAGTGTGAGGTGTGGATGGGACAAGCCAGGGTGTGGAGGTGGTTCGTGTGAGGTGTTGATGAGACAAACCAGGGTGTGGAGGTGGTTAGTGTGAGGTGTGGATGGGACAAGCCAGGATGTGGAGGTGGTTAATGTGAGGTGTGGATGGGACAAGCCAGGGTGTGGATGGGAAAAGCCAGGGTGTGGAGGTGGTCAGTGTAAGGTGTGGAATTGACAAGCCAGGGTGTGGAGGTGGTTAGTGTAAGGTGTTGATGGGACAAACAAGGGTGTGGAGGTGGTCAGTGTGAGGTGTGGATGGGACAAGCCAGACTGTAGAGGTGGTCAGTGTGAGGTGTGGATGGGACAAGCCAGGGTGTGGAGGTGGTCAGTGTGAAGTGCGGATGGGACAAGCAAGGGTGTGGATGGTAGTTAGTGTGAGGTGTGGATGGGACAAGCCAGGGTGTGGATGGGAAAAGCCAGGGTGTGGAGGTGGTCAGTGTGAGGTGTGGAATTGACAAGCCAGGATGTGGAGGTGGTTAGTGTGAGGTGTTGATGGGACACACCAGGGTGTGGAGGTGGTCAGTGTGAGGTGTGGATGGGACAAGCCAGACTGTAGAGGTGGTCAGTGTGAGGTGTGGATGGGACAAGCCAGGGTGTGGAGGTGGTCAGTGTGAAGTGCGGATGGGACAAGCAAGGGTGTGGAGGTAGTTAGTGTGAGGTGTGGATGGGACAAGCCAGGGTGTGGATGGGAAAAGCCAGGGTGTGGAGGTGGTCAGTGTGAGGTGTGGAATTGACAAGCCAGGGTGTGGAGGTGGTTAGTGTGAGGTGTTGATGGGACACACCAGGGTGTGGAGGTGGTCAGTGTGAGGTGTGGATGGGACAAGCCAGACTGTGGAGGTGGTTAGTGTGAGATGTGGCTGAGACAAGCCAGGGTGTGGAGGTGGTCAGTGTGAGGTGTGGATGGGACAAGCCAGGGTGTGGAGGTGGTCAGTGTGAGGTGTGGATGGGACAAGCAAGGGTGTGGAGGTGGTTAGTGTGAGGTGTGGATGGGACAAGCCACGGTGTGGAGGTGGTCAGTGTGAGGTGTGGATGGGACAAGCCAGACTGTAGAGGTGGTCAGTGTCAGGTGTGGATGGGACAAGCTAGACTGTAGAGGTGGTCAGTGTGAGGTGTGGATGAGACAAACCAGGGTGTGGAGGTGGTCAGTGTGAGGTGTGGATGGGACAAGCCAGGGTGTGGAGGTGGTTAGTGTGAGGTGTGGATGGGACAAGCCAGTGTGTGGAGGTGGTCAGTGTGAGGTTTGGATGGGACAAGCCAGGGGGTGGAGGTGGTTAGTGTGAGGCGTTGATGGGACAAACCAGGGTGTGGAAGTGGTCAGTGTGAAGTGTGGATGGGACAAGCCAGGGTGTGGAGGTGGTCAGTGTAAGGTGTGGATGGGACAATCAAGGGTGTGGAGGTGGTTAGTGTGAGGTGTGGATGGGACTAGCCAGGGTGTGGAGGTGGTTAGTGTGAGGCGTTGATGGGACAAACCAGGGTGTGGAAGTGGTCAGTGTGAGGTGATGATGGGACAAACCAGGGTGTGGAGGTGGTCAGTGTGAGGTCTGAATGGGACAGGCCAGAATGTGGAGGGGGTCAGTGTCAGCCTAAACGAGACAGACCCTGGTCACTGGTCAGCAACACACCACGTTAGCTCAGTGACTAACGCGACTGTCTGGAGTTTTGAGACTTTCTGACCGCGGGTTCAAACTCCACCCGTGGTATGGTTTGTTTGCAATCGTGTTATCACGATTTCATGACTCACATGGATAATGTTATAGATGGTAGACAGTGGGTGTCAAAACCCCAGTAAGAACCTTCATTGTATATGAATGGTTCAGAGAACCGACAAGTTGATAAATTAGACACATGTGCAACACTTGGGTATCTTTATAGATACCCAAGTGTTGCACATGTGTCAAGAACCCTCATTACAGAGGCACAACACTTTCTCCCCAGCCTCATCACCTCTAATGTTACTCACATAAAACTGCAGCAAAGGCGATATATCACGACGCTGGTAAGAATATTGTTTTGCAAAACTCTGATCCAGGGCTCACAGGCCCGTCACCGTCACTGTTTGAGGGACCTATTGGTCCACCAGGGTCTGATGTGCATCATGAATCACATGAGTGTTATGTGTGGACCATGACTCAGGTGTGTGTTGTGTGTGAACCATGCCTGACATGAGCGCTATGTGGATCATAACTCACATGAGTGCTGTGTGTGGACCAGGACTGACGAGTGTGTGTTGTGTGGATCATAAATCATACGAGTGCCTCTGCTAGACATTCATGCATATTTTGCTTTCAATATATGTATATATAACTATATTATATGTCTTCGATCTTCCGTCATTCACTATCTCTCCTAGACCATCCCAACTAGTTTCACTGAACTAAATACCTTGAATTCTTTTTACATAATTCTTCAATGACATGGCATACGGATGGCAATCCTTTTTCTTACCCCTCCACTCCACCTACGCACGAACCGGCGAGACTTAGCCAGGTATTCACCTTGAATGAGTCTGAACTAGGTAAAAATCACCTGTACCATTATGAAATTTTTTTTTTAATAATGCTGCACAAAGAAAACTAAAGAAGAGTGGACTATGAAGGTATGACAATATATCATGCAGTATTACAGAAATAAATAAGGAAATAAGAAGAATACTTATGTTAGGTAAACACATGTGCAACTAATACGACATTAATTTCACCTGTGTTCTTTTACGTTATTTACTGAATATTTACAGAGGTCTATACATAAAAATAATAACAAGGACAATGCGTGTATGAGTTAAGTCATTATCAAAGGGTGTCCCATGGCTCGAGAGCTATCACACTCAGCTCACACACTGAGGTCCGGAGTTCGAATCTCCTCTGGTACTGCTGGAAAACATTAAGGACGTGTTTCCAGCCTGCTGTCCCTGTTTACCCATCAGTAAAATGGGTACCTGGGAGTTAGTCGACTGGTGTGGGTCGCATCCTGGGATAAAACTGACCTAATTTTCCCGAAATGCTCAGCATAACAAGCGGCTTTCTATATAGTAGTATGTTACTGATGTCAGCTAGGCCTGTATACCTCGTACATGTACTTGTAGTAAATGAAGATATTATTGTTATTATCATTATTATTATTATTATTATTATTATTATTATTATTATTATTATTATTATTATTATTATTATTATCTAATACCGACTTGACCGTGACCACTACAGTGTATATTGTGCTACCCATCTCTCTCTACGTGGCTCAAGGTTATTATTACTAAAGATTCACCGGTATTCTCCCGGCCCGGGCCTTTTCCAAGTGGTGGCCCGGCCTTGGCTCCCTCTTTAGGGAGTGTCTGAGACCTAAGTCTCCCATGGGAGGAGGCACAAGTACCTCCTCATCTTTGGGATCAACTGTCCCCAGGCCTAGCCACAAGCTAGGCCTCTCTGGTCTGCCATCCCCGCCCCAAGGGGGCTAATGGGAATGACAGTCTTATGAGCTAAAGGCTCGGGCTCAGGCACCTACCCTACCCTAGAAGGGTTAGGCATGGTGTCGATGCCATATGGCTCAAGGTGCTGGACGAAGCTCTCATGACTTTGAATTCGACTAACATTATTATTTTAGACAAGCATTATCATTTCAGGTAATTGCTATTACACACACATACACACACACACGAAGTGGAATAGTCTAACAAGTGATGTAGTGGAGGCAGGAACCATACATAGCTTTAAGACGAGGTATGATAAAGCTCATGGAGCAGGGAGAGAGAGGACCTAGTAGCGATCAGTGAAGAGGCGAGGCCAGGAGCTGAGTATCGATCCCTGCAACCACAATTAGGCGAGTACAATTAGGTGATTACATAGAGTGGCTCTTAGTGTTGTGATCAGCAATAAGGTCACACCTCTGTGTCAAAAAGGAAGGTCAGCAGATCAGACTCGTCACGCAGGTAAGGAGGATCAACACTCAGCACTTCTTCAACGCGGAGTTCTGCCTTCTTCTGTGAACACTTCCGTCAGGAGAGGTGAGGTGGACGTTTCACGCGTCTTGTGTTACACTGTTGTAAATATTTTAACAGAAGGATATTAGTGAATTAACCGCATTAAAAACAGTCTAGGTAATCACAGAACTGGACTGTTACAACACTGAATTTAATGTCAATTACTAATTACTACAACACTAACTTTCCTGTCAATTACTGACTGCTATAGGACTTGATTTCACTATCAGTCACGGCCTGATTCAAGTCTCCCTAAAACTAGGTAAGCACAGTTAAGTAGCCGACGGTAGATTGAGCCTCCTCCTCCACTCCTTGGGATAAATAACCCACACGGGTTCGCTGTTTTACGTACATATACAAGATAATACTTGGCTAACTTTATTGCCATTGTTGTCTGCCCTCGCAGGATAGAGGTCGGAAGATTGAGATCCCAACCATCCACTGAAGACCCAGTGATCTTCCCAATTATATATAAATTTTAGGCTCGAGTTGATCATCTTAGCCTTTAGGTTCGTGTATGTCTCTTCTGACTTCCTGTTCCTCTTTTTGTTTTTAGGTTAAAAACATAACAGAGAGAAACCTTTGTGTTACTACATGATAAATATTTCTTTTTAAGCCACTTGTCGCCTACGAGAATCTCCAAGTGTTCTTCTTGTTGTTTTTCGTAGCAAGAGTTAGTAGGGTGAATCGACAATCCAGTAAAGGACGAATTATCCTCTTTTAGAGAGGGTAATTTGATATGCGCTGATGCTGATGCGAGTCGATATAGTTGGGCTATCTGGCGTTTGGCTTCAGTTGTGCGAGGATAACGGCATTGGTTATGGTATAGACTTCGAGATTGTTTGGATTGGTAGTGATTGGTAATGGTATTGACTTAGATATTGTTTGGATTGGTAACGATTTTCAATTTCCTCTCTCATTTGGTTGTGTACTCTAGTTTTTCAATTGTTTTTATGATGCTTGCTGCTTACCTTTCAGGGTTTTGCTCTCAGTGGTGAACGTCACAATGTGAATTAAATCAGTGAACTCTGTAATAACAGTGGAGTTGTAAAATAGTTATTGGAGCTCATTTACATAAATGTTAAAGAGCACGGGGCTGAGGCAGGTGTTTTGGAGAGCGCCTGTTGTTGGACTGATTGTCAATGCTGATTTTTTTTTCTTTAGAAATTCAAGTTAATATTTTTGTTGGTGAGAGAGTCACAAATTAGCCTTACAGTTGTGGTACTGTCGTCTTCTGAGTGGGCTGACCAGCCCATCATGTAGTAGGTGTTCCAAGGTTTTCACCTCTCTTTTTGCAATGAGAGCTCGCTAGCTTGCTTCGTAGATGCAGTTCGCTGCATCCTGTATGATATGACAAGTTCTAAAACTCACAGGCGAGAGGTTGACGCACCGGCCTGTGAGTTTCAGGACTCACTCGCCATGAGTTCAGACCTCATCCGTTCCCTGATTTATTTCATATATGATATTTTCTGGAGGTTTAGCCAGCGGGAGGTTTGCAGAAACATTAGCCAGGCCAATAGGTGGTTGAACTAAAAAACTAACTGCTTTTCTCTTTCTGGGGTACTGAATGTTATGTTATTAGTCTCTAATCCATTCCCCCACCCATACAATTTCCGTGAGATCTCTTGATCTTGCGAGTCGTCTATTCTGACGTTAGCTTCTTCATAATTGATGGTACAGAGTAGATTTTGTTGTTGAAGCGGCTTGTTTACTGTGCACTCCATATTTAGTGCATGTTAGAGCAATATCATATATATGCACACAAGGCCTAGGAACCAGGCCCCAAAAGGACGTACAGTACATTTTGGTTTATTCTGACGGAGTTAATTCGTGGTCTAGGGATCGTGAGGGTGGGGACGGGGTCTGAAGACTGACTTGGAGTAAGAGAACACTGACATAAACCGACTGTGATCAAGCTAACATTACCATCTAGGGTAAGTGACAAGTCATAGTTTCTGTTGACTGTGTTTGGTGTGCCTTGCCCATGGCTTCCTGGGAAGCTTTTGAAAAGAATTCTCTATAAGGTCGGATCTCTTGTTCTCATGATGTTGATGTTTACACGTGTGACAGCTTAGCTTACCACATCTACCACCAGGGTCAGCAAACCTACCACCAGACTCAGCAAACCTGTGGGGAATTTAGTGATTCCCCAGAACTGTTATGCTCACCCCATAGATAGGGGAATGTAGGGAAGGGAGGACGACGTCTATGAGGTGCCGGCTCCTACACCTAGATTTATTTCTTAGACTTAGCTAGTAACTCTTTAGACCACTTACACGTCCAATTACTATTTAATACTGCATTTATTTAGGCTAAGTTAGAGATAGTCGTTTAGCTTAAGGCAGTAGTTACACTTTCCATAAACAATAAACGTCTTAGGCACCTCCTTTCCCGCTAAAAATATCCTGTGGAAGGACGAGCCGGGGCTGGGAGTGGCAGACAGATTTCAGAAGGGCGCCTTTCCCTCCGTGCCCTTGCGCGGTGAATGCATTCGTACGCTATACGATCACTTCAGGCAAGAGTCTCATTAGCTGGCCCCAACACTACCACGTGAATACTGGTGAGTGTATTCAGGTGTATACACCTGACCAGCTCCTGCCTGTCACACCATACTGCCTACTGTTTGGGATGAAGGTCAGTACTACTACATTGAAGTTACCCCTGGAGTGGAGCGGTAGGCTTCAGGCTGAATTCACGACTGAACCAGGGACTAATAACCCTATCCAGTCGTGCCCACACATACACTGCCTTAATTCCACACACACCTGCTACCAGGGTCAACACACCTACCACCAGGGTCAGCATACCTGCTACCAGGGTCAGCACACCTGCCACCAGGGTCAGCACACCTGCTACTAGCCTCAGCACACCTGCCACCAGAGTCAACACACCTACCACTGGGGTCAGCACACCTACCCCAGGGTCAACACACCTGCTACCAGCCTCGACACACCTTCGTCTAGACGAAAAACACCTTCATGTTTTTCGCCTAGTCTTAGCAGGTAAAACACGAAGGCACAGTTACAGACCGTGTGGGTAGACCATGGACTCTCTGTCTTCTAAGAATTGTCTGACTTCTTAACCTGCCTCTCCTGTACGTTAGTCTGTTAGTCTCTACAAAGAATAAAAGGCACAATACCTTAACTGCAGTTCTACGTTTTTCTTCTGTGTCTTCTTCTTAGACTACATCCACAACTACTACTATTGCTTCGCTGACACTCCACTCTCTGAGCCTTGTATCACTTCAACTACCTTCTTACTGCCAATGTTGCACTTCTCTTGCTACTACCATTACTGTTTCCTCTCGTTCTACTACTCCTGGCCCCTTCATTCCCTTCTTGCTTCTGCGTGACTAGTTATGGTCCAAGTCGAACCGAAACGTCGTTATAAGTTCCCATCTCCTATATGCAGATTATTTGTGTAAGTCATTGTAAAGTTAGTACACTGTGGTCACTTTCTCTTATGGGAGTTTCAGTGACGTTCCTTACTATGTTCGATTAATTTTGAGCAGCTACCAGGTCCCGTGTAATGCAGTGGGTTCTCATTCCTCGCTAATGGAAAACTTAATTTGTTACAACTAGAGACTAAACGTATTTTACTCACTGGCAATAATATTAAATGACCTCACCAGACATCAGCAAATATATCTTACGTAGGTGTCGCTACTGCTTTAAAAACTGGATTCAGGCGTGTTAGCATTACATTTTGAACGGAGATAGAGACAGGTATAGAAGAAGTCTTCTAAAAATTGTACTTGGCAATAGTCACCTATATTTTATAAGTGTGCCTCTCGCTTCATTATTTCCTCTCTCTCTCTCTCTCTCTCTCTCTCTCTCTCTCTCTCTCTCTCTCTCTCTCTCTCTCTCTCTCTCTCTCCTCTCTCTCTCTCTTCTCGTCCTTACCTCCTTCTCTCCTCTCTTCTCTCTCTCTCTCACCTTCTTGCTCTTCTCCTTCTACTCGTTTCAAACATAGTACGTGAGATGATATTAAAATCCCATGTACGTGGGTTCTTTATCTATACACGCCCTAGCTTTCCTGCTTCCCTTAATCATCACCTTCCCTGCTCACTCCTTACTCTCTCCTCCCTTCTATCACCCTTACGTCTTGTATCTAAATATCATAGATAACAGTGAAATGATATGAACATATTTAAAATAATGGTGACAGTGCAGTGAATTTCTTTTATTATGATAGTCAGTAATTTCAGATCCCCTTGGGTCACTACACCGGCTTTTCTTTTTTTTTTGGGGGGGGGGGGTTCAATGACTCTTCACCCTACTGAGCTTCTTAATATGCTAGCTCAGGAAGGTACACCCATTGTTGCATCCAAGTTTATGGGTACCCATGCATGTCCTAATTTTTCAAGTCTATCTTGCCGTGATTAAAATAACCTCGGATAGGGAGTTCTGCTTCGGTCATGTTTGCTGCCTGAACAGTATTTGGTCACAGTGCGTGTTTATACCTTGTTGTTTGTGCTGTTTATTAGTCTGACTCTGAAGTTGGTTGGTTTATTGGGTTTAAAGCCCTTTCGAATACACGAGAATCATTAAAGCTGCATTTAATCCTTACACTACACTGTATAACCGAAAGTTATACAGCTCTTTGCGGATAAATTCTTAAGTCTCCGGTTATTTAGCGGGGGATATGGAGAGGGACGGCTATTTATGACTGACTCCACTTATTGTAGTCCTCTATGGTGATTTTTCTCAGCTGCTTAGTCTAGGTATCTTTCGTGATGTCTTTGCCTGAGTTGATAGCATCGTATTTACCCCTTTTCCTATGCTATCAACACCTTATAATTAAAGGTCCAGTATCTCTCACTCTAGCCACGTCTCTACTGAAGTTATTAATTACCCATTCCTAAATGACTGCTGAATTATCGTCGATGTTACATATTTTTTTCATTTACGTTATTTTGTTGTGGTGCTTTCCTTATTTTTCTTACTGAGTATTGTGTGAGCGTGTAGTCCCGACTCGGCTGACAACCGGCACAGTCGTGTTGTACTTCCTTTGTGGCAACACAATCACTCTTTGCTCTATAGATCTCATGCAGGCGCTCTTAAGTATTTACTCCATTTTCACCTAACATTTCCACCCGCTTTACTGAAGTTACGATCTTCGTTTCCCGCGTATCCTTTGATCCAACAACCATTCCTGAGGAACATGTAGTGGCAGGTCATCGGTGATGTACCAAAAGCCAGACAACCCAGGCGGTGTAGCGTTTGGTTTACATTGGCCTCTGCACCAGGGAACTTTATTTTGAGAACCTGGTACATAGGAGTTAAGAAGTATTGTCCCGGAAAGTAGAGTGTTGTCGTGGAAACCCCAGTATCACTATTACAATTTTGGTCTAAGGTAGCAAGATTTTGTGACATTTAGAGGACGACGACAAGGAGGAGGAGCAGGAACAGCAGCAGCAGCAACAACAACAACAACAAAAGCAGCAGCATAAACAACAATAGCAACAGCGGCAACAACAACAGGAGTTTCTCACTGCTTCAACTGTGTGATCTTCCGACGGAAATCTATTGTCTATAATTGTGCCGAGATCCCTCACTCTGTTCGACGCTTTCAACATTTGATTACACAATCTAAGTTCTTCACGTTGCTTGCTCTCGCTCTCCCCCTTTTCCATTACCTGGCCCTGATTAAATTCCATCATCCATCTGTCACTCCATTTGCTCAGTTCATTCTGCTCATCTTGTAGGCATTTACAAATAATTTTTTTAATAATACCGTAAGATTCCGGAATCATCCGAAAAAAGTATGTGTATAAGTGTGTATGGCATGTACGTTTATGTGTGGTATAAACCTTGGTAATAAATACCGACAAGTTGGTTTAGAAAGACACGTAAGCAAACACTATGACATATTTATTAGAAAACGTTTCGGTCCTGGGACCTTGATCACTTCTAACATACAGAGGTAGAAAGGCATTATATATATATAGGCGGAGAGTGAGATGCGTCACACCTCACTCTCCGCCTATATATATAATGCCTTTCTACCTCTGTATGTTAGAAGTGATCAAGGTCCCAGGACCGAAACGTTTTCTAATAAATATGTCATAGTGTTTGCTTACGTGTCTTTCTAAACCAACTTGTTTATGTGTGTATATGCATGCGTATATATCTATACTGAAAGAAAATGTAAGTTCATTTGATGGGTTTGGTGGTGTATTATTTTTTTTTTGACAAATAAAAAAATACTATATCCCCCCCCCTCCCCTTTCCATCTCTCACCCTCCTCAGCATCCCTTGCTCAGCATCTTGGCGGAGGCTGTGAAGAATACTGAGTCACTGCGTCTTTCATACCTCTCAATAAGATGGTTGCATTTCGCCTCACTCCACCAGCCCCACCAGTTCTTCCCTACCTGCCAGCCCCACCAGTTCTTCCCTACCTGCCAGCCCCACCAGTTCTTCTCTACCTGCCAGCCCCACCAGTTCTTCCCTACCTGCCAGCCCCACCAGTTCTTCCCTACCTGCCAGCCCCACCAGTTCTTCCCTACCTGCCAGCCCCACCAGTTCTTCCCTACCTGCCAGCCCCACCAGTTCTTCCCTACCTGCCAGCCCCACCAGTTCTTCCCTACCTGCCAGCCCCACCAGTTCTTCCCTACCTGCCAGCCCCACCAGTTCTTCCCTACCTGCCAGCCCCACCAGTTCTTCCCTACCTGCCAGCCCCACCAGTTCTTCCCTACCTGCCAGCCCCACCAGTTCTTCCCTACCTGCCAGCCCCACCAGTTCTTCCCTACCTGCCAGCCCCACCAGTTCTTCCCTACCTGCCAGCCCCACCAGTTCTTCCCTACCTGCCAGCCCCACCAGTTATTTCCTACCTGCCAGCCCCACCAGTTCTTCCCTACCTGCCAGCCCCACCAGTTCTTCCCTACCTGCCAGCCCCACCAGTTCTTCCCTACCTGCCAGCCCCACCAGTTCTTCCCTACCTGCCAGCCCCACCAGTTCTTCCCTACCTGCCAGCCCCACCAGTTCTTCCCTACCTGCCAGCCCCACCAGTTCTTCCTTACCTGCCAGCCCCACCAGTTCTTCCCTACCTGCCAGCCCCACCAGTTCTTCCCTACCTGCCAGCCCCACCAGTTCTTTCCTACCTGCCAGCCCCACCAGTTCTTCCCTACCTGCCAGCCCCACCAGTTCTTCCCTACTTGCCAGCCCCACCAGTTCTTCCCTACCTGCCAGCCCCACCAGTTCTTCTCTACCTGCCAGCCCCACCAGTTCTTCCCTACCTGCCAGCCCCACCAGTTCTTCCCTACCTGCCAGCCCCACCAGTTCTTCCCTACCTGCCAGCCCCACCAGTTCTTCCCTACCTGCCAGCCCCACCAGTTCTTCCCTACCTGCCAGCCCCACCAGTTCTTCTCTACTGCCAGCCCCACCAGTTCTTCCCTACCTGCCAGCCCCACCAGTTCTTCCCTACCTGCCAGCCCCACCAGTTCTTCTCTACCTGCCAGCCCCACCAGTTCTTCCCTACCTGCCAGCCCCACCAGTTCTTCCCTACCTGCCAGCCCCCAGTTCTTCCCTACCTGCCAGCCCCACCAGTTCTTCTCTACCTGCCAGCCCCACCAGTTCTTCCCTACCTGCCAGCCCCACCAGTTCTTCCCTACCTGCCAGCCCCCAGTTCTTCCCTACCTGCCAGCCCCACCAGTTCTTCTCTACCTGCCAGCCCCACCAGTTCTTCCCTACCTGCCAGCCCCACCAGTTCTTCCCTACCTGCCAGCCCCACCAGTTCTTCCCTACCTGCCAGCCCCACCAGTTCTTCCCTACCTGCCAGCCCCACCAGTTCTTCCCTACCTGCCAACCCCACCAGTTATTTCCTACCTGCCAGCCCCACCAGTTCTTCCCTACCTGCCAGCCCCACCAGTTCTTCCCTACCTGCCAGCCCCACCAGTTCTTCCCTACCTGCCAGCCCCACCAGTTCTTCCCTACCTGCCAGCCCCACCAGTTCTTCCCTACCTGCCAGCCCCACCAGTTCTTCCCTACCTGCCAGCCCCACCAGTTCTTCCCTACCTGCCAGCCCACCAGTTCTTCCCTACCTGCCAACCCCACCAGTTATTTCCTACCTGCCAGCCCCACCAGTTCTTCCCTACCTGCCAGCCCCACCAGTTCTTCCCTACCTGCCAGCCTCACCAGTTCTTCCTTACCTGCCAGCCCCACCAGTTCTTCCCTACCTGCCAGCCCCACCAGTTCTTCCCTACCTGCCAGCCCCACCAGTTCTTCCTTACCTGCCAGCCCCACCAGTTCTTCCCTACCTGCCAGCCCCACCATTTCTTCCCTACCTGCCAGCCCCACCAGTTCTTCCCTACCTGCCAGCCCCACCAGTTCTTCCCTACTGCCAGCCCCACCAGCTCTTCCCTACCTGCCAGCCCCACCAGTTCTTCTCTACCTGCCAGCCCCACCAGTTCTTCCCTACCTGCCAGCCCCACCAGTTCTTCTCTACCTGCCAGCCCCACCAATTCTTCCCTATCTGCCAGCCCCACCAGTTCTTCCCTACCTGCCAGCCCCACCAGTTCTTCCCTACCTGCCAGCCCCACCAACCCTTCCCTACCTGCCAGCCCCACAAGCCCTTCCCTACCTGCCAGCCCCACCAACCCTTCCCTACCTGCCAGCCCTACCAGGCCTTCCCTACCTGCCAGCCCTACCAGGCCTTCCCTACCTGCCAGCCCCACCAGCCCTTCCCTACCTGCCAGCCCCACCAGCCCTTCCCTACCTGCCAGCCCCACCAACCCTTCCCTCCCTGCCTACAACAGCTGCTCACCTTGTACTGTCTCATGAAAACCACACTTCTCAGTACGTACTTCCAGAATTAAGGAAACTGTGCACTACAAAAATTAAGTATTTTCTCTGTACATTTAGTAAGGATGTAGCTACAGTGGGAGCGTGTAGTCCCTTCAGAAAGACAAACGAGCAAACACTAGGACATCGTTTATTGGAAAAACGTTTAGGTCCTGGGATCTTGGCCAAGTGATCAATGTCCCAAGACAGAAACGTTTTGTAGTACAGTAAATAGTTCCTAGTGTTTGCTTACGTGTCTCTTCGAATCATTGTAGGTAATAATTACCAAGGTTTATACCAGTGTGTTGTTACACCACCACCACCACACCTACCAGTCCACCCCCACTACCACCACACCCACCAGTCCACCCCCACTTCCACCACACCCACCAGTCCACCCCCACTACCACCACACCCACCAGTCCACCCGCACTACACCACCATCACCATCTCTACCAGTCCTCCATGTTTTACTGGCATCATTATCCACAAATTTCTTTGATCTTTGGGAAAGATTTTACTCAAAACTCGTTATTCATTCAGTTTTCATGTCATCATTATAAAGGACCAAATTATATCCGACAAGATATATATATAATGTTGTGGTTCAGTTGGTGTTTGGGGCAGAAGGTCATCACATAGACTGGCGGTGACTTTGGTGTCGCCTCAACTCCATTCACAAGCGCTAATACCAAAATTGTGAGGAAATAAGCGGGAGCTTGAGCCCAGTGAGCGGCTTAGATATTGTTGCCACCCGCCAGATTAGTTCACGCTCTAATACATCTTAATGTTAACATGTGTTAGTCGCCAGACACCTCTCCAATCATCTAATGTTTCTCCGCGAGCCTGGCACAGGTGCCAACACCAGACGTTCACAGACATGTGTGACACAGGTGCCAACACCTTAGTTAACTAGACCCTCAAAGACACGTCTGACACAGGTGTCAGCACCTTAGTTAACTAGAGTCTCACAGACATATGACACAGGTGTCAACACTTTAGTTAACCAGACCCTCACAGACACGTGTGGCGCAGGTGTTAACATCTTAGTTAACCAGGCCCTCACAGACACGTATGACACAGGTCTCAACACCTTGGCCATCATATTCACATACCCCTGCACTCATACACGCGAGCATGTATACCTGTGCGAGCATACTAATGTGACTTAGTTAAGCAAGACATATAGTTATATACTTGTATATAACTATATATACCTGTATATAACAATATATACCTATGTGTCATCACCTCCCCCCACTCAAGACATACACAGTATAAACAAACAAAACGAGAAATGACAGTAAGAGATTAGGTAACAACACCCAAGACTGAGGGAAGTAACCTAACAGAGATGACAATGAGGTATACTCCCGCTCCCCCCCCAAAAAAAAAATATACTCAAAAGAACGCTCAAACAGATATTTATCAAATTATTAAGGAAGATGTCAAAAAGGTGAGAAAGACAAACGCATACCAGAAGAATTATTAACGTCGAAAGGAAGTGAAGCAGCTTCCCAGGAATGTAGATGCGGTGGAGAGAGAATAATCAGATCAACTAACGTCTTGAGAGAACTGTTCTGACACTTTAGCAAGGATGTAGAGCACTTTGATGGAAATAGAGAAAGTGCTGAACAGATGGAAAAGTGCAAGTGTAATCCTAGTAAGAATTAAACTTTTAGAGAGTTAAAAAGTGAGAGTTCAAGTTATTTAGAATTAGTGAAAGTTAAAAAATTATGAGTGAAAAAAGTAAGAGTGAATGAATGGAAATGTAGAATGAAAGAATAAGAACATAAGAATGAGAGCGAACGAGTGAATGACAGTGTGTGGAAGAGTGAGAGGGTGAGAATGAGTTGAGTCAGCGATAATTAGGAGGACGTACGCTGGCTAAGATACTAGAAAAGAAACTAAAAAGAGAGAATAGTTGAAATAAATTATACACGTGATATCTAGAATGGTGTAAAGATGGATAAACTTGTTTCACAAATCTCCTAGAGTTTTATGGCTAAATGAGAGAGATAAAGCAGACGAAAGAAGGCTGAGTAGACTATCTTCGTTAACTGTAAGAAAACATTCTTTATAGTATCCCATGGAAGGGATACTATGATACTCCTGTGTATACGGGAATATTTAGCGAAGGGAAGGCAGAAGGGTGATGGTAAAATAGGAAGTATGTATGGATGACGAGTGGATTCACACAGTGATCAGTGCTTGGACGCCAGATAATTCTGGTATATATAAACGTCTTGCTTGAAGAAATTCAACCCTGTGTATTAGTGTTTGGGGATGATGCAGTGTCATGCGAGGAGAGTTGACGCTATAAGACACTACAAGAACACAATTGGCTACCTGGCTGGGAGGATGAACTCAGATTGGGCATTGCCAAGAGTAATGGAAAGATACCTTATAGAACAAGCTCTAACTGGGACAACGTTTCACTCTCAGTAGAGCTTTACCAAGTCATGATTTAACAAAGCTTTAGGCTGAAAGAAACACTGATAATAAGATATGGTTTTGGAACGTGTGGTTGTTCCACTGGATAGGAGGACATGCAAGCTAAGTCAGAGATGTGCAGCATCCCACCCATCTTTATTTATGAAAACATTTCGCCAACCACTGGCCTTCTTGGGTTCAATGTAGAGCCACTGGAAGGCAAAATATCTTCATAAATAAACATTCCCAGGTATTGCACATGCGCCATGTTCATCAAGCTGTCAGTACGTATATATTAATGTACTGTACAACCTCTCTTCCCCAGTGTGTGTGTGTGTGTGTGTGTGTGTGTGTGTGTGTGTGTGTGTGTGTGTGTGTGTGTGTGTGTGTGTGTACTCACCTATTTGTGGTTGCAGGGGTCGAGTCACAGCTCCTGGCCCCGCCTCTTCGCTGATTGCTACTAGGTCCTCTCTCTCCCTGCCCCATGAGCTCTATCATACCTCGCCTTAAAACTATGTATGGTTCCTGCCTCCACCACATCACTTTCTAGGCTATTCCATGGCCTGACTACTCTATGACTGAAGAAATACTTCCTAACATCCCTTTGATTCATCTGAGTCTTCAACTTCCAATTGTGACCTCTTTTTGTCCACCTCGTCTATTCCGCGCAGTATTTTATATGTCGTTATCATGTCTCCCCTAACCCTCCTGGCCTCCAGTGTCGTCAGGCCGATTTCCCTCAACCTTTCTTCATAGGACAATCCCCGTAGCTCTGGGACTAGTCTTGTTGCAAACCTTTGGACTTTCTCTAATTTCTTGATGTGCTTGACTAGGTGTGGATTCCAAACTGGTGCTGCATACTCCAGTATGGGCCTGACGTAGATGGTGTACAGAGTCTTAAACGAATCCTTACTGAGGTATCGGAACGCTATCCGTAGGTTTGCCAGGCGCCCGTATGCTGCAGCAGTTATCTGATTGATGTGCGCCTCAGGAGATATGCTCGGTGTTATACTCACCCCCAGATCTTTTTCCTTGAGTGAGGTTTGCAGTCTTTGGCCATCTAAAACTATATTGTGTCTGCGGTCTTCTTTGCCTTCCCCAATCTTCATGACTTTGCATTTGGCAGGGTTAAATTCAAGGAGCCAGTTGCTGGACCAGGCTTGTAGCCTGTCCAGGTCTCTTTGTAGTCCTGCCTGATCCTCGTCCGATTCGATTCTTCTCATTAACTTCACATCATCTGCAAACAAGGACACTTCTGAGTCTACCCCTTCCGTTATGTCGTTCACGTATACCAAGAACAGCACAGGCCCTAGGACTGACCCTGTGGAACCCCGCTTGTCACAGGCGCCCACTCTGACACCTCGTCGCGTACCATGACTCGTTGTTGCCTCCCTGTCAGATATTCTCTGATCCATTGCAGTGCCTTTCCTGTTATGTGTGCCTGGTCCTCTAGCTTTTGCAGTAACCTCTTGTGAGAAACTGTGTCAAAGGCCTTCTTGCAGTCCAAAAATACGCAGTCGATCCACCCCTCTCTCTCTTGTCTCACCTCTGTCACCTTGTCATAAAACTCTAGTAGGTTTGTGACACAGGATTTTCCTTCCCTGAAACCGTGCTGGTTGTCAATTATACACTTGTTTCTTTCCAGGTGCCCCACCACTCTCCTCCTGATGATCTTCTCCATGACCTTGCATACTATACACGTTAGTGTGTGTGTGTGTGTGTGTGTGTAGGAACGGCGCCTCTGCATTTATTCGAGATATCAATAAATTTGACAGCAGAACCACCACCAGTACCATGAAAACCAGCCCCACCACCACCACCACCATTACCTACACCATCACCACCATCAGCAGCAGCACCTCCACTATCGCCACCAGTAAGGAAAACAAGCAAAGGAGTTTCAGTACCTCCCACAACGAGGCTTTCCTGTTGTTCCTCACCTAGCCTCAACAAGCAATGATACAAGAATGACTTTCAATGAGATACAAGTGGAAGGTCTTGCTCACTGCCTCACCAACACCTGTCATCGTCACCCACTGCATATGTGCTCTGCATGGCCGTCGGCCTGGGTGTGGCATCATGATATGCTGGGCTAGAGTGTTAAGTGTGAATCTATATGTGTATGTGTATGCAGTCAACTCCAGTCGACAACACAATTTGTATTAGTGAATTTTTTCTGGGTTAGGCTGCGGCTTCCGCTAGTCTGATACTTCAACGTTAGGCTGCGGCTTCCGCTAGTCTGATACTTCAGCGTTAGGCTGCGGCTTCCGCTAGTCTGATACTTCAGCGTTAGGCTGCGGCTTCCGCTAGTCTGATACTTCAGCGTTAGGCTGCGGCTTCCGCTAGTCTGATACTTCAGCGTTAGGCTGCGGCTTCCGCTAGTCTGATACTTCAGCGTTAGGCTGCGGCTTTCCGCTAGTCTGATACTTCAGCGTTAGGCTGCGGCTTCCGCTAGTCTGATACTTCAGCGTTAGGCTGCGGCTTCCGCTAGTCTGATACTTCAGCGTTAGGCTGCGGCTTCCGCTAGTCTGATACTTCAGCTAACACTAAACCTTAAACCAGCTCTGATGCCAACTAGAATACTGTATAAACTTGAAATATACTATATTAGCCATTTTAAAGTTTATATACATAGCGTGGCATAAATTATTATATCTAACATGATTGTTTTAATAATAATTATTATTTACCTGGAGTCTACCTGGAGGGCATTCCGGGGATCAACGCCCCCGCTGCCCCGGTCTACGACCAGGCCTCCCGGTGGATCACGGCCTGATCAACGAGGCTGTTACTGTTAGCCGCACGCAATCCAACGTACGAACCACAACCCGGCTGATTCGGCACCGTCTTTAGGTATCTGTCCAGCTCCCTCTTGAAGACAACCAGGGGTCTTCCCGTTATGCCCCTTATTGCTGGTGGGAGGCTGTTGAACAGTCTTGGGCCCCGGACACTTATTGCGTTTTCTCGTAGTGTACCACTATACTTTCTATAATTCCCATATTTACTACCTCTTGTTGATAATCTATAATGATGATAATAAATACAATTATACATGCAAAGATTATTTGTCTAATTATTTGCCATAATTTACAATTATCTTATTCAGTGATAGTTGTTTATTACAACTTAATTTGAGTTCCTGTCATATTTTTTACTGATTTGGATAAAAAATTTAAAAATACGTGTATATACCTCTTAGAATGGTTATTATTATTTCATAAATATTGATATATTAGGTTTACTTTCAATTTTGTAAATTTTTGGACCCCCCCCCACACAGAACACAGCAGGAGACCCTGAGCCACCACACTCAACAGTAGGAGATCCAGGTCCACCATATCCTACAACAGGAGACCCTGAGCCACCACACTCAACAGTAGGAGATCCAGGTCCACCACATCCCACAACAGGAGACCCTGGGCCACCACACTCAACAGTAGGAGAAACCAGGTCCACACATCCACAACAGGAGACCCTGAGCCACCACACTCAACAGTAGGAGATCCAGGTCCACCACATCCCACAACAGGAGACCCTGGGCCACCACACTCAACAACAGGAGATCCAGGTCCACCACATCCTACAACAGGAGACCCTGGGCCACCACACTCAACAGTAGGAGATCCAGGTCCACCACATCCCACAACAGGAGACCCTGGGCCACCACACTCAACAACAGGAGATCCAGGTCCACCACATCCCACAACAGGAGACCCTGAGCCACCACACTCAACAGTAGGAGATCCAGGTCCACCACATCCCACAACAGGAGACCCTGGGCCACCACACTCAACAGTAGGAGATCCAGGTCCACCACATCCCACAACAGGAGACCCTGGGCCACCACACTCTACAACAGGAGGTCCCAGACCCCCCACAGCTACATTCTCTTGTATTGGTCGCTGGACCATAGAAGCCGCAACAAGCGGGAACATTAACTCACTGGGAGAGGCGAGGAGAGGCAAGACTGCCAGGGTAATGGTCTCTCAAGTAGTCAAGAGTGATGTCACCTCTTTAGTGAAGTGGGATCACATTTCACTGTCTTGTGTGAAGTGAAGCTGTTGGCGGTGTTGGAGAGGTGAAGTTGACAGTGCTGGTGGTATTCGAGATCTTTTGAATGTCGCACAAATGTGGATAATTTACTGAAAAAAAAGTGAAATTTGTATTTCACATAACAGTGCTATTATTATTTAATATATCGATGAGGTCATTGTGTATTTTATGTAAATTCTGGAAAATTCAAGTGGGATGTACAATGAAAAACAGTGTATTCGGGCCTTTGGGA
>NC_069407.1:6819389-6872360 GCF_026875155.1 Cherax quadricarinatus | reverse complement strand
AAAGTCATTCTTGTTCTTGCTTGTTGAGCTAGGTGAGGAACAACAGGAAAGCTTTTTGGGGGAGGTACTGAAACTTTTTGTTTTTTTCCTTTTACTGGTGGCGATGTGGAGGTGCTGCAGTGAGGGTGGGGGTGTAGGTAATGGTGGTGGTTGGGGGGGGCTGGTTTTCAGGTCTGGGGGGGTTTTGCTGTAAAGTTTTTTGATATCTCGAAAAAAAGCAAGGCCCCGTTCCTACACACACACCACACACACACAACTAACGTGATAGTTGCAAGGTCAGGGAGAAGATTATCAGGAGGAGAGTGGGGGGGCCCCACCTGGAAAAAAAACAAGTGATAATTGACAACCAACTTTTTCAGGAAGGAAATCCTTGCCCAAAAACCTACTAGAGTTTTATGACAGGTGACAGAGGTGAGACAAAGAGAGAGGGGGGTCGATGCGTATTTTTGGACTGCAAAAAGGCCTTCGCACAGTTTCTCAAAGAGGTTACTGAAAAACAAGGGGCCCAGCACCATAACAGGAAGGACGCAATGGTCAGAGAATATTTTCAGGGGGAAAACAACGGTCTGGTACGCGACGAGGTCAGAGTGGGCGCCTGTGAAACGGGTTCCACAGGGGTCAGCCCCTAGGACCTGTGCTTTTTTGGTTCGTGAACAAACATAAGGGAAGGGGATAGATCAGAAGTGCCCTTTGTTTGCAGTGATTAAAGTTAATGAAAAGAAAAAAGACGAGGATGGGGCAGGACTACAAAGAGACCGGGACAGGCTACAACCGTCAGCAATGGCCCTTAATTTACCCTCCCAAATGCAAATCAAAAGTTTGGGGGAAGGCAAAAGAAAAACCGCGAAAAAAATTTATTTAGAGGGCCCAAAAGACTGCAAACCTCACTCAAGGAAAAAGATCTGGGGGTGATATAACACCGAGCTTTCTCCTGAGGCGACATCAATCATAACTGCTCAGCTAGGGGGCGCTGGCAAACCTACGGATAGCTTTTCCGATCCCCAGAAGGATTCGTTAAGACTCTGAACACCATCTACGTCAGGCCCCATTTGGAGTATCAGCACCATTTTGGGAAATCCAACCTGTAAAAGCACATAAAGAAATTAAGAAAGCCCAAAGGTTTGCAACAAGACTATCCAAGCTAGGGGGGATTGTCCTATGAAGAAAGGTTAGGAAACGGCCTGAGCACGGGAGGCCAGGGGGGTCGGGGGAGAATGATAAGCCCATAAAAAACTGCGGGAATAGACGAGGTGGACAAAAAGAGGTCAAAATTTGGGAATTGAAGATCAGATAAAATCAAAGGGATGTTGGGAAAGTATTTCTTCGTCATAGAGTAGTAAAGGGCCATGGATAGCCTAGAAGGATGGGTGGAGGCAGGAACCATACATTTTTTTAAAGGGCGGGGTTATAAGCTCAGGGGGCAGGGAGAGAGGGGACCTGTACATCAGCGAAAGGGGGGGCCGGGAGCGTGACTCGCCCCCTGCAACCAAAAATAGGTGGTAAAAAGGGTGATTACACACACCACCCACACACACACCACACTGAAGAGAGGTTGTACAGTACTTTAATAAACGTAGAAGCTTGATGAACAGGCCTTTGGCAATACCTGGGAAAGTTTATTATGAAGATATTTTGGCCTTTCCGTGGTCAAATTGAACCCCAAAAAAGGCCCAGGGGGGGGCGAAATTTTTCATAAATAAAGATGTGTGGGATGTTGACATCTCTATTAGCTTGCAGTCCCCCATCCATGGAACAACCACATTTCCCAAAACCTATTTTTATCACAGTGTTTTTTCAGTCTAAAGCTTTTTTAAAATCATACTTGAAAAAGCTTATGAGAGCGAAACTTGTCCCAGTTACGCTTGTTCTATAAGGAACTTTCATTACTTTTGGCAATGCCCAACTGAGTTCATCCCCCCACCCGGGTAGCCAATTGTTTTTGTAGGTTTTATAGCGCCTCTCCCCCCAAACACTGATACACAGGTTAAAATTTCTTCAAGCAAGCGTTTATATATACCAGAATTATTCGTCCAAGCATGATCACTGTGTAAACCCCTCGTATCCATAAATTTTCCTTTTTTACATCACCCTTCTGCCTTCCCTTCGCTAAATATTCCCGTATACCGGGATATTAGTACCCTTCCATGGGATATAAATTTTTTTTTACAGTTAACGAAGATGTCTACTCACCTTCTTTCGTCTGTTTTATCCCCTCATTACCCATAAACTCTAGGGATTTGTGAAACAAGTTTACCCATTTTCCCCCATTTAGATATCCCATTCTAGATATTATTTAAAACTATTTTTCCTTTTTAGTTTTTTTTTCTAGTATCTTAGCCAGGACGCCTCCTAATTATGCGACTCAATCATTCCACCCTTCACCTTCCCCACACGTCATTCATTGTTCGCTCTCATTTTATTTTCCCTTATTTTTCATTCAAATTTTCCATTCATTCACTCTTACTTTTTTCACCATAATTTTTTTAACTTTCATAATTCAAATAACTTGAACTCTCACTTTTTAACTCTCTAAAAGAACAGTTCTCTCAAGACTTAGTTGATATTATTCTCCCCACCGCATCACTTTCCGGGAAGCTGTTTCATTTCCTTTCGACGTTAATAATTTTTTGGGTATGCGTTTGTCTTTCTCCCTTTTTCATCTTCCTTAATAATTTGATAAATATCTTTTGAGCGTTCTTTTGGTATACTTTTTTTTTTTTTTGGGGGGGGGGGGGGGGGAGTATACCTCTTTGTACTCTGTTAGGTCACTTCCCTCAGTCTGGTGTTTTTTTACCTAATTTCTTATGTATTTCTCTTTTTGTTGTTTATACTGTGTATGTTTAGGGGGGGGGGGAGGTGATGACTATTGGTATTATTTTTATATACATTATATAGTTTATACAAGTATATAACTTATGTCTTGCTTAACTAAGTCACATTAGTATGCTCGCACAGTATACATGCTCGCGGTATGAGGAGGGGATGTGAAATATGTTGGCCAAAAGTGTTTGAGACCTGTTAAAATGCTGTGGGGGCCCGGTTTTAACAAAGATGTTAACACTGCGCCACACGTGTCTGTGAGGGTCTGGAAAATAAAGTGTTGACCCCCTGTGCATAGTTCTGTGAGATCTAGTTAACTAAGGTGCTGAACCTTTTCAGACGTGTCTTTGGGGGTCAGTTAACAAAGGTGTTGGCACCTGTGTCACACTTCTGTGAAGGTTGGTGTTGGCACCTTCCCGGGCTCGCGGAAAACATTGAAAATTGGAGGGTGTCTGGCGCAAACACATGTTAAATGATGTTTTAGAGCGTGAACTAATCGGGGGGGGGTGGCAACAATATCTAAGCCCGCTCACTGGGCCAAGCCCCCCGCTTTATTTCCTCACAATTTTGGTTTACGCTTGTGAATGAGTTGAGGCACCCCAAAACACCCCCAGTCTATGTGAACCTTCTGCCCCAAACCCCAAACTGAACCACAACATTATATAATTCTTTCGGTATAATTTTGGGTCCTTTAAAATGTGACTAAAAACTGAATGAATAACAGTTTTGGAAAAATTTTTCCCAAAAAGATCAAAGAAATTTGTGGAAAATGACCCAGAAAAACAGGAGGACGGTAGAGAGGGTGATGGTGGTGTGTGCGGGGGGGATGGGGGGTGTGGGGGGTGTGGGGGGGGGCGGGTGGTGGGGGGGAAGGGGGGGGTGGATGGTGGGTGTGGTGGAGTGGGGGGGACGGGTAGGTGTGGGGGTGGTGGTGTAACACACACTGGTAAAAAACCTTGGAAATTTTTATTCCACAATGATTCGAAAGACACGTAAGAAACACAAACTATTTCTGTCACAAAACGTTTCTGCTTGGGACATTGATCACTTGGAAAAGACCCCAGGACCTAACTTTTTTTCCAATAAACGATGCCCGGTTTTTTGCCTTTGTCTTTCTGAAGGGACTACACGCTCCCACTGTACTACACCCTTACTAAATGTACAGAGAAAAATTTCTTTTTTTAGTGCACAGTTTCCTTAATTCTTAAAGACTACTGAAAGTGTGGTTTTCAGAGACGACAAGGTGAGCAGCGTTTAGGCAGGGGGGGAAGGGGTTGGTGGGGCTGGAGGTGGGGAAGGCCTGTGGGGCTCAAGTAGGAAGGCCTTTTGGTAGGGCTGGCAGGTAGGGGGGGGTTGGTGGGGCGGCAGGGGGGGAAGGGTGGTGGGGGGGCAGGTGGGGAAAAAATGGTGGGGGGGCAGGAGGAAAAACTGGTGGGTTGGAGGTAGGGAAGAACTGGTGGGGGGAGGTGGGAAAATGGTGGGGCGGCAGGTAGGGAAGAACGGGTGGGGTGCAGGTAAGAAGAATGGGGGGGCGGGCAGGTGGGAGACTGGGGGCGGGCAGGTTTAGGGAAGAACTGGGGGGGCTGGCAGGTATGGAAAACGGGTGGGGTGGGGGGGTGGGAAAAAGGGGGGCTGGCGGGATGGAAAACGGGGGGTTGGCAAGTAGGGAAGAATGGGGGGCTGGAGGTGGGGAAAGAACTGGGGGGGGGCGGGCAGGTGGGAAGAACTGGTGGGCTGGCAAGTGGGGAAGAACGGTGGGGCTGGGGGGGGAAGAACTGGGGGGGCGGCAGGTAGGGAAGAACGGGTGGGGGGCAGGTAGGGAAAACTGGGGGGGTGGGGGAGGGAAGAAACGGTGGGGCGGCAGGTGGGGAAGAACTGGGGGGGTTTTAGGAGTGGGGCAAAATGCAACCTCTTATTGAGGGGGTTGAAAGACGCAGTGACTCAGTATTCTTCACAGCCTCCCCCAAGAGTGAGAAGGGATGCTGAGGAGGGTGAGAAAGGGAAAGGGGGGGGGGGGGGGATAAGATTTTTTTATTTGCCAAAAAAAAAAATATACCACCAAACCCCAAATGAACTTTCATTTTCTTTCAGATAATATATCCCAGCATTACCACATAAACCAGTTTTTAGAAAGACACGTAAGCAAACACTATAAAATTTTATTAGAAAACGTTCGGCCCCGGACCTTTATCACTTCTAACTTACAGAGGGAGAAAGGATATTAAAAATAGGCGGAGAGTGAGGGTGACCATCCACTCCCGCCCATATATATATAATGCCTTTCTACCTCTGTATGTTAGAAGTGTCAAGGTCCCCGGACCGAACGTTTCTAATAAATTGTCTATGTTTTTTCTTACGGCTTTTTAAACCAAATTGTCGGTATTTTTTACCAAGGTTTTTTCCGCACTAAAAGACATGCATACCACATATACCATACTTTTTTTTTGGATGATTTCGGAATTTTACGGTATTTTAAAAAAAATATTTGTAAAAGCCCCACAAATGGCAAATGAACTAGCAAAAGGAGTGCAGATGGTTATGGAATTTAATCAGGCCCGGTAATGGAAAAGGGGGAAGCGAGAGCAACAAGTGAAAAATTTGATTGTTAATCAAATGTTGAAAGGTCGAACAGAGTGAGGGATTCGGGAAAAATATTTGACAATGATTTTTCCCTCGGGAAGTACACGTTGAAGCAGTGAAATCCCGTTGCTGTTGCCGCTGTTTTTTCTATTGTTTTTTATGCTGTGCTTTTGTTTTTTTGTTGTTTTTTGCCGGCTGTTTACAAACTGGTGTGGGTGCTGTTCCTGCTCCCCTCCTTGTGTGTCCTCAAATGTCACAAAAACTTTCTACCTTTGACCAAAAAATTTTAGTATACGGGGTTTCCCCGACAACACTTACCTTTTGGACAAAATTCTTAAATCCTATGTACCAGGTTCTCAAAAAAAAGTTCCCTGGTGGGGAGCCAAAGTAAACCAAACGCTACACCGCCCGGGTTTTTGGCTTTTGTACACCCGATGACCTGCCACTAATGTTCCCCCAGGAAAGGGTTTTTTGGATCAAAGGGTACCGGGAAACGAAGATCGAACTTCAGTAAAACGGGGGGAAATTTGGTGAAAATGGGGTAAATATTAAGAGCGCCTCATGGAAACTATAGAGCAAAGATGATTGTGTTCCACAAAGGAAGTACAAACATGTGCCCGGGTTTTCAGGGGGGGACTACCGCTCCACAATTTTTCAGTAAGAAAAAATAAGGAAAACACCCCAAAAAAAATAAAAGTAAAGAAAAAAATATGTAATATCGACGATAATTTAGCAGTCATTAGGAAGGGTAATTTTAACTTCAGTAGAGACGTGTAGAGTGGAGATATGGACCCTTTTAATATAAAGGGGTTGAAGCAAAGGAAAAGGGGGTAAAAACGATGCTATCAACTCGGCAAAGACACACAAAGATACTAGCTAAGCAGCTGAAAAAATACCATGGGACTACAATAAATGGAGTCAGTCATAAAAAGCCCCCCCCCATACCCCCCCCCAAAAAACCGGAGACTTAAAATTTAACCGAAAGGCGTATAACTTTTTGGTTATACGTGTGTGTAAAGGGTTAAATGCAGCTTTTTAAAGATTTGTGATTCGAAAGGGTTAAAAAACCAAAAAACCCAACCCAAATTTAGAGTCGACTAATAAAACCACAAAAAAGGTTAAACACGCATGTACCCAAAAATGTTCAACGCAAACAGACCGAAGCAGAACTCCCTTCCGAGGTTTTTTTAATCACGGCAAGATAAATTGAAAAATTTGGACTGCATGGGGACCCTAAACAGGAGCAACAATGGGTGTACCTTCCTGAGCTAGCATATTAAGAAGCTCAGTAGGGTAAGGGTCATTGAAAAAAAAAAAAAAAAAAGAAAAGCCCCGGGGTAGGACCCAAGGGGGCTAAATTACTGACTATCATAATAAAAAAAATTCACTGCACTGTCACCCTTATTTTTTTAAAATGTTTTACATTCCTGTTACAGAATTTAAACAAACGTAAGGGGTTAGAAGGGAGGAGAGAGAAGGATGGGAGGGAAAGGGGATGATTAAGGCGAACAGAAATAGGGGGTAAAAGGGAAAAGGGGAATAGGGGTTATTATGCATCCCCCATGTACGCGTTTTTCGGTAACCGGGGAAAAAAGAGAGAGAGAGAGAGAGAGGAGAGAGGAGAGGAAACCCCAGTTTTATCAAAAAAAATGCTGGCCCACAGATGGCTCCAACTTCCTGGGGTTTCATTTTATGTTCATAACAATAAAAAAGCTTTCAAAAAACTGATTTGGGAACAGCTCTTAGCTTGCCAATAAAAATTTGGGGAAACCTTAACCCGTAAAAAGTGTCATAAAACTAGGGATCCTTAACCCCGTCAAACCCGGTAAAAAAAAAAAAAAAAAAAAAAAAAAAAAAAAAAAAAGAGAGGAGAGAAAGGGGAAGAGAGAGAGAGGAGAGAGAGAGAGAGAGAGGAAAAAAATGAAGCGAGAGGACATTTTAAAAATGGGGACTATTGCCCTACAATTTTTAGAAGACTTTTCTTTAACCTGTCTCTATCCCGTTCAAAAAGTAAGCTAACACGCCCCGAATCCCCTTTTTTTAAAACATCGACATCACGAAGATATATTTGCTGATGTCTGGTTTGGCATTTAATATTATGCCAGTAGTAAAAAACGTTTAGTCCTAGTTGTAACAAAATTTAAATTTTCCATTGCGAGGAATGAGAACCCACGCATTACACGGGGCCTGGGGAGTGCTCAAAATTAAACGAAAATAGTAAGGAACGTCACTAAAATCCCAAAGGAGAAAGTGACCCAGTGTACACTTTACAATGACTTACACAAATAAACCCGCATATAGGAGATGGAAATTATAACGACGTTCCCGGTTTGACTTGGACCATAACTGTCCGAGAAACAAAGGGAATGAAGGGGGAGATTTTAGAACGAGAGGAAACGTAAAGGAAGGGAGCAACGAAGTGCAACTTGGAAAAAAGGGTAGTTGAATATCAAGGGTCAAGAGTGGTGTCAGCGAAGCAATAGTAATATTGTGGAGTATCTAAAAAGAAGACACAGAAGAAAAACGTAGAACGCAGTCAAAAAAGGATTGTTTCCTTTATTCTTTGTAGAGATAACAACTAAGTACAAAAGGCGGTTTTGAAATCAGACAAATTTTTGAAACGAGAGTCCATGGCTACCCCAGGTCTGTAACTTCCCTTTGTGTTTTTCCCGCTAACTAGCGAAAAAATGAAGGGTTTTTCGTCTGAGAAGGTGTGTCGGGCGGTTGAGGTGTGTTGACCCCGGGGTAGGGGTGCTGACCCCAGTGGGAGGTGTGTTGACCCGGTGGCAGGTGTGCTGAGGTAGTAGAGGTTGTGCCCGGGGGCAGGGGTGCTGCCCCGGAGAGGTATGCTGACCCCGGGGGGGTAGGTTGGTTGACCCGTAGCAGGTGTGTGTGGAAATTTGGGAGTGTATGTGTGGGCACGACGGATAGGGGTTTTTAGTCCCCGGTTCAGTCGTGAAATTTAGCCTGAAGCCTGCCGCTCCATCCAGGGGGTAAAATTCAAGTAGTTACTAACCCTCATCCCCCAAAATAGGCAGTTGGGGTGACAGGGGAGCTGGTAGGTGTTTAACCCGAATAACCCCAGTATTTTCCCTGGTAGTTTGGGGGCCAGCAATGAGACTTTCCCGAAGTGATCGTATAGCGTAGAATGCATTCACCCCGCAAGGGCCGGGGGAAAAGGGGCCCTTTGAAATCTGTCTGCCAATCCAGCCGCGGGCCCTCCTTCCACGGATACATTTATTTTTTATTTTTTATTTATTTTTTTTTTTTTATAATTTGAGACACATAAAGGTACAAAAAATAAGATAAAGCACATGCCCAAAGCCACTTTTAACTATGCATAGCATTACGGGCTGGCTTAAAATAAACTTAAGATTAACTAAGCAATGATGAAATCAGTGAAAAACATTAATGTATACTGATTACTATAAAGCACAAGTGGAGTATTACAAAGACAGGTCATATGGTTGCATGTATTGTTGTAAATTCAGTAGAATGGAGTATTCTGTTAGGTAGTGTATTTAAAAAATAATAAAGTTAGATTGGGTTTTAGGTTTAACATTTATGTGATATAATTGTGAGAAACATTTAAGATATACAATTTATAAGGTTCAGTTATTCAGTATTTATTTGGTTTTGGGTGAGTAGTGATCTTTGAGAAGAGACTTGAATTTATAAACAGGTAGTGTTTCTTTTATATTTACAGGTAATGAATTCCAGATTTTAGGGCCTTTTATGTGCATTGAGTTTTTGCATAGCGTGAGATGGACACGAGGAATATCAAAGAGTGATCTATGCCTTGTGTTATGGTCATGTGTTCTGTTGAGGTTGGCAAGGAGATGTTTGAGGGGAGGGTTATATCAGAGTTGAGTGTTCTATGTATGTAATAGGTGCAGTAATAAGTATGGATTTTTGTATTGTGAGTAGGTTGAGTGTATTGAATATTGGTGGGAGTGTGTGCCTGTAGTGAGAATTTGTTATCATTCTAACTGCAGCCTTTTGTTGGGTAATTAGTGGTCTGAGATGGTTAACTTGTTGTTGAGCCCCATGCACAAATTCCATAGGTGAGATAGGGGTAAATAAGAGAGTGATATAGGGCCAGGAGGGCTGACTGTGGAGCATAGTACCGTATCTTCGATAGTATGCCTACAGTCTTGGAAATTTCTTAGAAATTTGTTGTATATGTGTATGAAATTTGAGTCTATTATCAAGGTGGATTCTAAGAATTTTCCCTCTGTTAGCTTTGTGATAGGTGATCCGTTTATCATTATGTTAAGAGGGACATCTGTAGCTCTGTTACCAAACTGAATGAAGTAGGTTTTGTCAATGTTTAGTGTAAGTTTGTTAGTACTCATCCAGGTAGATATTTTCTGTAATTCGGTATTTACAGTATTGGCTAGCGTGACTGGGCTCGGGTGGGAGAAGACGTATGTTGTGTCATCAGCAAATAGTGTGGGTTTGAGTAATTGCGAAGCATTTGGTAGGTCATTTATGTATAGGAGAAAGAGAAGGGGGCCCAAGGACACTTCCCCTGTGGGACACCAACTGAAATTTGGTTGTGCAGAAGAGTTTGCCCCATTTGCGTACACATATTGGCTTCTGTTGCTGAGATATGACTTGAGGTAGTTTGAGGGAGTGCCCTCTTATACCATAGTGTGACAATTTTACGTGGAGCAAGTCATGGTCAACTGTATCAAAAGCTTTACGTAAGTCAATGAAGATCCCCAGTGGGACTTCTTTTTTCTCTCTATTGCAGTGTATATATGTTCTAGATGTGTATTAATAGCATCATTAGTATTTTTATTAGGCCTGAATCCAAATTGGCGGGGGGTTGAGTATGTTTTGGGAGAAAAAGGTAGGAGTAGATTCGTTTATGAATTAATTTTTCGAAGATTTTTGAGAGAGGGTGTAAGTTGGATATTGGCCTATAGTTATTCAACTCTGTTTGGTCTCCTCCTTTGTGGATCGGGTGACCCTTGCTATTTTGAGTACTGTAGGGAAGGTGGAGGATTCAATGGATTTGTTAAAGAGTGTTGCAATGATTGGTGATAGCACTTGTGACACTTTTTTGTATATAAAGGGTGGTAAGGTATTTAAATCTCCTGCCTTGTTTTTTAGTGCGTTGAATATAAGGGAGACTTCGTATGGGTTAGTCGGAGCTAGGAAAAGTGTGTTCGGGTAGTTGCCGGTGAGGTAGTCATTTGGTGGGGTATCTGAGCTTGGGATTTTATTGGCAAGGTTTTGTCCTATAGTGGAGAAGAAATCATTGAGTTGTTTGCTGTTTCTGTTGGTGGGAGTTGGGGTTCATCTGATTTTGCTAATTTTATTTCGCTATTTCGTGATATCTTTTTTGTTCCCAGAATTTTGATAGGGTTTTCCAGGTTTTTTTTATATCACCTCGTAAGTTGGATAATCTGTTCTCATAATACAATTTTTTTGCCCTTCTTATCAGGCTGGTTAGGATTGACGAGTAACGTTTTGTTTGGTCTCTGGTTATGTGACCCATTCTGTACTGTTTTTCATATTGGGTTTTGTATTTATGGATTTGAGAATGCTGGGTGTTAGCCAGGGACTGTTCAGTCTCTTAGCTGTCATCTGCTTAGTTTTTTTAGGGCAGTGCTTGTTATAGAGGTATTGGGTCTTTTTTAGAAAATTATTAATACATTCGTCAATATCTGTATTGATTTCTAGCTCAGTGTGCCAGTCAATGTTTGCTACTGCTGTTGTGAAGTTATTAATGGCTGCCTCATTGTGAAGTCTGAAGGTGACTTTAGTAGTGTCTTGGGGTAATTTACCAAGAGTTGTTATGAGGAAAGTAGGGTAGTGGTCTGTGGTATTATCTGTAATTATGCCTGATTTTAAAGGGGATATGGTGTTGGTCCAGATGTGGTCAAGTAGGGAAACACTAGTCTCTGTAACTCTTGTAGGTTTTGTTACTGTTGGTAGCAACATACAGTTACTCATTGTGTTTGTGAATTCAGTAACGTGTGGGTCCTGGTCTTGCAGGAGATTTATATTGAAGTCACCTGAGAGTAGTAAGTGATCTTTGTTCATGCGTGCATCCGTTATCATACTTCCTAGGTTTTGACTAAATTGGCTAATGTTTGACTGTGGAACTCTGTAGATTGTTTATCAATGTGAGAGGTTTTTGTAGGTATTTGGATTTGAATTTGGCTATTATATATTCCCCATGTTCATCTCTTGTGCAAGTATTAGTGATACATTCTAGTTGGTCTGAGTAGTATATGGCTGTGCCACCCCCTTGTTGGTCTGGCCTACAGTTGTGTATGGCTGTGTAACCAGGAATGGCATAGACATCTGTACTATCAGGCTTTAGCCAGGTTTCAGTTAGTGTAATGATGGAATATTGGCATGTAAGGAATTTAGTAATGCTATGAGGTCATCGTAATGCTTGCTTAAAGATCTGATATTGTAGTTAAAGATAGTTATGTTGTTGTTGGCACTGAGAAGTGCCTTTGATTGTTCTGCAGTGTAGTAATTACAGTAACTGTTTGATTCATTTAAGTCATTAAATAAGAGGTTGGTATCAGGATCAATGCTTGTAATCATAAGATTTGTAGTGAATCTATAGTTAGAATTAAGTATAAAACAAAGTAAATAGTCTTAAGCTAAAAAATAGGAGGTGCCTAAGACGTTTATTGTTTATGGGAAGTGTAACTACTGCCTTAAGCTAAACGACTATCTCTAACTTAGCCTAAATAAATGCAGTATTAAATAGTAATTGGACGTGTAAGTGGTCTAAAGAGTTACTAGCTAAGTCTAAGAAATAAATCTAGGTGTAGGAGCCGGCACCTCATAGACGTCGTCCTCCCCCCTTCCCTACATTCCCCTATCTATGGGGTGAGCATAACAGTTCTGGGGAATCACGAAATTCCCCACAGGTTTGCTGAGTCTGGTGGTAGGTGTGTTGACCCTGGTGGTAGGTGTGTTGACCCTGGTGGTAGGTGTGCTGACCCTGGTGGTAGGTGTGCTGACCCTGGTGGTAGGTGTGCTGACCCTGGTGGTAGGTTTGCTGACCCTGGTGGTAGGTTTGCTGACCCTGGTGGTAGATGTGGTAAACTAAGCTGTCACACGTGTAAACATCAACATCATGAGAACAAGAGATCCGACCTTATAGAGAATTCTTTTCAAAAGCTTCCCAGGAAGCCATGGGCAAGGCACACCAAACACAGTCGACAGAAACTATGACTTGTCACTTACCCTAGATGGTAATGTTAGCTTGATCACAGTCAGTTTATGTCAGTGTTCTCTTACTCCAAGTCAGTCTTCAGACCCCGTCCCCACCCTCACGATCCCTAGACCACGAATTAACTCCGTCAGAATAAACCAAAATGTACTGTACGTCCTTTTGGGGCCTGGTTCCTAGGCCTTGTGTGCATATATATGATATTGCGCTAACATGCACTAAATATGGAGTGCACAGTAAACAAGCCGCTTCAACAACAAAATCTACTCTGTACCATCAATTATGAAGAAGCTAATGTCAGAATAGACGACTCGCAAGATCAAGATCTCACGGAAATTGTATGGGTGGGGGGAATGGATTAGAGACTAATAATATAACATTCAGTACCCCAGAAAGAGAAAAGCAGTTAGTTTTTTAGTTCAACCACCTATTGGCCTGGCTAATGTTTCTGCAAACCTCCGCTGGCTAAACCTCCAGAAAATATCATATATGAAATAAATCAGGGAACGGATGAGGTCTGAACTCATGGCGAGTGAGTCCTGAAACTCACAGGCCGGTGCGTCAACCTCTCGCCTGTGAGTTTTAGAACTTGTCATATCATACAGGATGCAACGAACTGCATCTACGAAGCAAGCTAGCGAGCTCTCATTGCAAAAAGAGAGGTGAAAACCTTGGAACACCTACTACATGATGGGCTGGTCAGCCCACTCAGAAGACGACAGTACCACAACTGTAAGGTTAATTTGTGACTCTCTCACCAACAAAAATATTAACTTGAATTTCTAAAGAAAAAAAAATCAGCATTGACAATCAGTCCAACAACAGGCGCTCTCCAAAACACCTGCCTCAGCCCCGTGCTCTTTAACATTTATGTAAATGAGCTCCAATAACTATTTTACAACTCCACTGTTATTACAGAGTTCACTGATTTAATTCACATTGTAACGTTCACCACTGAGAGCAAAACCCTGAAAGGTAAGCAGCAAGCATCATAAAAACAATTGAAAAAACTAGAGTACACAACCAAATGAGAGAGGAAATTGAAAATCGTTACCAATCCAAACAATATCTAAGTCAATACCATTACCAATCACTACCAATCCAAACAATCTCGAAGTCTATACCATAACCAATGCCGTTATCCTCGCACAACTGAAGCCAAACGCCAGATAGCCCAACTATATCGACTCGCATCAGCACCAGCGCATATCAAATTACCCTCTCTAAAAGAGGATAATTCGTCCTTTACTGGATTGTCGATTCACCCTACTAACTCTTGCTACGAAAAACAACAAGAAGAACACTTGGAGATTCTCGTAGGCGACAAGTGGCTTAAAAAGCAACATTTATCATGTAGTAACACAAAGGTTTTTCTCTGTTATGTTTTTAACCTAAAAACAAAAAGAGGAACAGGAAGTCAGAAGAGACATACACGAACCTAAAGGCTAACATGATCAACTCGAGCCTAAAATTTGTATATAATTGGGAAGATCACTGGGTCTTCAGTGGGTGGTTGGGATCTCAATCTTCCGACCTCTATCCTGCGAGGGCAAACAACAATGGCAATAAAGTTAGCCAAGTATTATCTTGTATATGTACGTAAAACAGCGAACCCGTGTGGGTTATTTATCCCAAGGAGTGGAGGAGGAGGCTCAATCTACCGTCGGCTACTTAACTGTGCTTACCTAGTTTTAGGGAGACTTGAATCAGGCCGTGACTGATAGTGAAATCAAGTCCTATAGCAGTCAGTAATTGACAGGAAAGTTAGTGTTGTAGTAATTAGTAATTGACATTAAATTCAGTGTTGTAACAGTCCAGTTCTGTGATTACCTAGACTGTTTTTAATGCGGTTAATTCACTAATATCCTTCTGTTAAAATATTTAACTTGATAAATGAATCTCAGCATGGATTCACGAGAGGTCGTTCCTGCCTGACAAACTTACTGACGTTCTTCAATAGAACATTTGAGGCAGTTGACAGTGATAAGGAATATGATATTGTTTATTTGGATTTTAGTAAAGCCTTCGACAGAGTACCTCACAAGAGACTCTTAAGAAAAGTGGCAGCTCATGGTATAGGAGGTAAAGTTCTAGCATGGATTGAGGCATGGCTTACCAATAGAAAGCAGAGTTACCATTAATGGAGTGAAATCTGAATGGGGATTAGTCACTAGTGGCGTTCCACAAGGATCAGTTTTGGGCCCTCTCTTGTTCATAATTTACATTAATGACCTTGATGAAGGGATTACTAGTGACATGAGTAAGTTTGCTGATGATACAAAGATAGGCCGTATAATTCACTCTGAGGAGGATATCAATGAACTCCAGGACGATTTGAACAAATTAATGTCTTGGTCTGAGAAATGGCAGATGAAGTTTAATGTGGATAAGTGTAAGGTACTTGCCCTTGGTAATGAAAATAACCCTCGAAGCTATAATCTAGGTGAAGTAGAGCTTGGTCATACTGAATGTGAAAAAGACTTGGGAGTCATGGGTAGCAGAAATCTAAAGCCAAGACAGCAGTGCCTCAGTGTGCGCAACAAGGCCAACAGATTACTTGGATTTATCTCAAAAAGTATAAGTAACAGAAGTCCAAAAGTTATTTTACAGCTCTATACATCACTAGTGAGGCCTCATTTAGATTATGCTGCTCAGTTTTGGTCCCCTTACTACAGGATGGACATAGACTCATTAGAGAACATACAGAGAAGAATGACTAAAATGATTTACTGTGTAAGGAACCTCCCGTATGAAGATAGACTTAAAGCCTTAAATCTCCACTCTCTGGAGAGGCGTAGAATGAGGGGAGATATCATTGAAGTGTATAAGTGGATGACGGGCATAAACAAGGGAGACATTAATAAAGTACTGAGGGTGTCGAACCAGGTAAGAACCAGGAATAATGGATTTAAGTTGGATAAATTTAGATTTAGAAAGGACATAGGTAAGTACTGGTTTTCTAACAGAGTTGTAGATGCGTGGAACAGTCTTCCCAGTGGGGTGGTGACGTGTACTTAGCTCTGTGAAGACCTGTTTGTGTGCTCTCTGTGAATCTGAACCAGGATGCCCTCTCTTGAGCAGCTTTACCAGCAGCTGAGAGAAGAACTCAGAGTTGCTAAACTGGAGATATGGCGATTAACGGAGGAGAACAAGAGGATTCGTAGTAATCCTCCTGTTGTGAGTCCCCAGGTTAAGAGGGGAGCTTGGTCAGTGGTCGGGCAACATGGAACCAAGCTGAAGATTAAGAAAACGGTTGGAGAGGCAGAAACAACGAGAAACCAGAAGACTGCGGTGGGAACTTCCAACTCATTCTCGGTGCTACCTGACGAATGTGAGTGTTCTACTGGGAATGCCACAACGAGCCCCAAAGGAAGCATTGGCAGACGTGAGTGAGACATCCCTAGAAACCCCAACGAAGACCATCGAGAACGTCATGACGATTCTACAAGTGGTGTAATGCTACCTGGCGAATTTGAGTCGACTACTCGGAGCATCACTACGGACGACGCCAAGGAAGGTAAAAAACATTGCTGTTGTTGGGGATAGTCAGATTAGGTACATGGATAGGGCATTCTGTTTGAAGGATAGGAGTAGGAGGCAGAGAGTGTGTTTTCCTGGGGCTGGGATGAAGGATATTGTTAGCCGTCTGGATGACATCATGAGAGGTAATGGGAGCAATCCTATTATCTGTCTCAGTGCTGGAGGCAACGATGTTGGCAGACGTAGGAGTGAGGACCTGATTAGCAGGTATAGGTCAGCAATAGAGATAATTAGGAAGAAGGGTGGGAAACCTGTCATATGTGGCATTTTGCCAAGGAGAGGAGTTGGAAATGAATGGTTGTCCAGAGCAATTGGTGTCAATTGCTGGCTGGACAAATACTGTAAGGAAAATGCGGTAACATTCATTGACAACTGGGACCTCTTCTATGGCAGAAATGACATGTATGCCAGGGATGGGGTTCACTTGTCTAGGTGTGGGGTGGGAGCACTGGCCAACGCAGTGGAGGGAGCTGTTAGGTCTTTAAACTAGGAATAGTTAGTGGTACGGTTTCTGCGGGAAAACTGTGAAGTCTCAGGGTAGTAATATGAGTACTAGGAGAACTAGTAATAGGCAAAATGAGGTGGATATCGGAAGGCCAGTGGCACAAATTGACAAGGACAGTAATAGGTTTAGTGGAATAACAGAAAGGAGCAGGAATGTTAAAGAGAAAGGAGGGTCCTTAAGTATATATTACACAAATAGTCGCAGTGCTAGGAATAAGATGGACGAGTTGAGACTAGTTGCTAGTGCAGGTAACATAGATGTATTTGCCATTACTGAGACGGGGTTTTTAATTCAAAAAGTCGGGACATGCCTGCAGAATGTCACATTCAGGGTTTCAAATTGTTCCAAGTAGATAGAAGTATCGGGAAGGGGGGTGGGGTGGCATTGTATGTCCGAGATCGCTTGAACTGTTGCATTAAAACGGGTATTAGTCTGAAGTAACACATACAGAGTCTGTTTGGATAGAATTTTCAGAGGGGAATGAAAAATTAACTTTAGGTGTGAATTTTACCGTCCCCCAAATTAGATGGGACCAGGGAAGACTACTATGGGAGGAAATTGTTAGGGCCACAAGGCACGATAATGTAGTAATTTTAGGAGACTTTAACTTTAGTCATATTGATTGGAATTTCTTGACTGGGAATTTAGAATCATACGACTTCTTAGAAGTAGTTCAGGATTGTTTTCTGAAGCAGTTTGTGACAGAACCTACAAGGGGTTAATAACCTGCTTGACTTAGTTCTGCAAACAATGAATCCCTTGTTAATAATTTAGAAGTTTCAGAAGAACTGGGTGCTAGCGACCCCAAATCAATTACATTTAGAATTGAATGGAAGTATGATAGTAGGGATAACTCAGTAACAGTCCCAGATTTTCGCTTAGCAGATTACGATGGGCTTAGAGAACACTTTCATCTGTTGACTGGGGTAACGAAGAGAGCTATCAATATGACAGTTTTCTGAACACAATACATGCTGCTCAAAGAACATTTATCCCTTATAAAGAAATTAGATCAAATAGAAATGACCCAAATGGATGAATAATAGGCTGAAATATCTACTAGGGCATAAGAAAGGATTTATAGGCGTATCAAAAAAAGGCGAGGGTCATCTTATGAATCAGTATATTGACACTAAGAGGACATTAAAAAGGGGATAAGAAAAAGCTAAAAGGGACTATGAAATTAAAGTTGCTAGGGATTCTAAAACTAACCCAAAATGTTTTTTCCAGGTATATAGAAAAAAAAGTCAGAGATAAGATAGGTCCCCTTAAAAATAAACTATGGGCATCTTACTGACAAAGAGAATGAAATGTGCTCGATTTTAAATAATTATTTTCTCTCGGTTTTTACACAGGAAGACACTAGTAGTGTTCCGGTAATTTAATTTTATAGTGGGCCAGAAGAAGATAAATTTATGTAACATCATAGTCACTAGTGAAATGGTTGTGAAGCAGATAGACAGACTGAAGCAAAATAAGTCACCGGGTCCTGATGAGGTTTTTTCAAGGGTTCTAAAGGAATGCAAAATGGAAAGTCTGTGAACCATTAACTAATATTTTTAATTTATCTCTTCAAACAGGTGTAGTGTCTGATATGTGGAAGATGGCTAATGTAATTCCTATTTTTAAAACAGGGGACAAGTCGTTACCGTCAAATTACCGCCCAATAAGCCTGACCTCAATTGTAGGCAAATTACTAGAGTCAATTATAGCTCAGATTATAAGAAGCCATCTCGATAAGCATAGCTTGATTAATGATACTCAGCATGGATTCACAAGAGGCCGGTCTTGTCTAACTAATTTATTAACTTTTTTCAGTAAAGCTTTTGAGGCTGTTGACCACGATAAAGAATTTGATATTATTTACTTAGATTTTAGTAAGGCATTTGATAGAGTTCCGCACCAAAGACTGTTGAAGAAAGTAGCAGCTCATGGCATTGGGGGAAGAGTGCTCTCGTGGATCGAATCATGGCTCACAGACAGGAAGCAGAGAGTGTCCATAAATGGGGTTAAATCCGAGTGGGGATCAGTAAACAAGTGGCGTTCCACAGGGATCAGTCTTGGGCCCGTTGTTGTTTATAATATATATCAATGATCTTGATGAAGGAATTACTAGTGATATGAGCAAATTCGCCGATGACACGAAGATAGGTAGGATAATTGATTCAAACGTAGATGTTAGGGAACTTCAGGAGGATTTAGACAAACTCTACTCTTGGTCAGAAAAGTGGCAGATGCAGTTCAATGTAGATAAATGCAAGGTTCTGAAGCTCGGAAGTGTCCATAACCCTAGCACTTATAAGTTAAATAATGTAGAACTTAGCGATACAGATTGCGAAAAGGACTTGGGGGTTATGGTAAGCAGCAACCTTAAACCAAGACAGCAATGCCTAAGCGTACGTAATAAGGCAAATAGATTACTGGGATTTATATCAAGAAGTGTAAGCAACAGAAGTCCAGAGGTCATACTGCAGCTTTATACATCATTAGTAAGGCCTCACCTAGATTATGCACTAAAATTCGGGTCTCCATATTACAGAAGGGACATAAATTCTTAAAAACTTTCAGCTAGGATACTAAATTAATACATAGCATTAGAAATCCCCTTTAAAAAAGATTGAAGACTTTAAGTTACTTTCACTTGTTAGACGAAGAAGAGGGGGACCTGACGAAGTGTTAAGTGGAAATAGATTAATAAAGGGGATTTAAAAAGGGTCTTGGGATACTCTCAAAGAAACCGCATAAGGTTTAAAAATTTAGATAAGTTTAATTTAAAAAGGACTGGGAAAGTATTGGTTTGGAAAATAGGTAGGTGAGTGGGAACAGTCTACCTATTGGGGTTATTGGGGCTAGGACTTTGGGTAGTTTCAAATTTATTTGGATAAAACATGAGGGGGAGGGGTTGATTTGATGGGACTTGCAATCAAGTTATTTCTTGGGCACATTAAAAATTTGGGGTAGTAAAATGTTTTTAGGGGGATGAATTGAAAAGGGACCTGCCATAGGGGCCAACGGGCCGCGCAGTTTCCCCTTTCTTTTTCTTATGTCTATTGATGGGGCGGGACCTTGGTGCTTTAAAAAGAGACTGGCAAATATATGAGTGGGGGGGGCTGGGTTTGATTGGTTTGGGGGGTGGGGGGGAGTTTTTCTTGAGTAGCTTTGGGTAGAGATCGTTTGATAAGGCCTCCTCGTATGGGCCCAGTACCTTCTGCATGTTCCTACATTCTTATGTTTTTAAACGCGTGAAACGTCCCCTCACCTCTCCTGACGGAATTTTCACAGAAGAAAGGCAGAAATCCGCGTTGAAGAATGCGAGTGTTTTATCCTCCTTTCCTGGTACGAGTCTATCTGCTGACCCTTTCCCTTTTGACACGGGTGTGACCTTTGCTGATCACAACATAAGACCCCTTATGTAATCCCTAATTGTACTCGCCAATTGGGTTGCAGGATCGATACCAGCTCCCGGGCCCCCCTCTTCATGATCGCTACGGTCCCTCTCTCCCGCTCCATGACTTTATCATCCCCCCCTCTTAAACAGTAGGTTCTGCCCCCACTAATCCTTTTTAACTTTTCCATTGTGTGTTTGTATGTTGGTAATACAATTTTCCTAAAGACAATGCTTGTCTAAAAAAAATAATGTTTGTCGAATTCAAAGTATGAGAGCTTCGCCAGCACCTTAGCCACATGGCATCGACACCATGCCTAACCCTTCTAGGGTAGGGTAGGTGCCTGACCCGAGCCTTTAGCTCATAAGACTGTCATTCCCATTAGCCCCCTTGGGGGGGGGAAATGGAAAGACCAAGAAGGCCTAGCTTGTGGCTAGGCCTGGGGACAGTTGATCCCAAAGATGAGGAGGTACTTGTGCCTCCTCCCATGGAAAAACTTAGGTCTCAGACACTCCCTAAAGGGGGAGCCAAGGCCGGGCCACCACTTGGAAAAGGCCCGGGCCCGGGGGAAATACCGGGCGAATCTTTAGTAATAATAACTTGACCCACGTAGAGAGAGATGGGTAGCACAATAAACACTGTAGTGGTCACGGTCAAGTCGGTATTAGATAATAATAATAATAAAAATAATAATAATAAAAAATAATAATAATAATAATAATAATAATAAAATAATAATAATAATAATAATGATAATAACAATAATATCTTCATTTACTACAAGTACATGTCCGAGGTATACAGGCCTAGCTGACATCAGTGACATACTACTATAAAAAAGCCGCTTGTTATGCTGAGCATTTCGGAAAATTAGGTCAGTTTTACCCCAGGATGCGACCCCACCAGTCGACTAACTCCCAGGTACCCATTTTACTGATGGGTAAACAGGGACAGCGGGTATCTTAGGGAAACACGTCCCAAATGTTTTCCAGCAGTACCAGAGGAGATTCGAACTCCGGACCTCGTGTGTGAGCTGAGTGGATAGCGCTCGAGCCATGGACACCCTTTGATGATGACTTAACTCATACACGCATTGTCCTTGTTTTTATTTTTTTGTATAGACCTCTGTAAATATTCTGTAAATAACGTAAAAGAACACAGGTAAAATTTAATGTCGTATTAGTTGCACATGTTTTACCTAACATAAGTATTCTTCTTATTTCCTTATTTATTTCTGTAATACTGCATGATATATTCTCATACCTTCATAGTCCACTTTTTCTTTAGTTTTCTTTGTGCAGCATTATTAAAAAAAAAATTTCATAATGTTACAGGTGATTTTACCTAGTTCAGACTCATTCGGGTGAATACCTGGCTAAGTCTCGCCGGTTCGTGCGCAGGTGGAGTGGAGGGGTAAGAAAAAGGATTGCCATCCGTATGCCATGTCACTGAAGAATTATGTAAAAAGAATTCAAGGTATTTAGTTCAGTGAAACTAGTTGGGATGGTCTAGGAGAGATAGTGAATGACGGAAGATCGAAGACATATAATATAGTTATATAATGCATATTTGAAAGCAAAATATGCAGAATGTCTAGCAGAGGCACTCGTATGATTTATGATCCACACAACACACACTCGTCAGTCCTGGCCCCACACACAGCACTCATGTGAGTTATGATCCACATAGCGCTCATGTCAGGCATGGTTCACACACAACACACACCTAACACATAACACTCATGTGATTCATGATGCACATCAGACCCTGGTGGACCAATAGGTCCCTCAACAGTGACGGTGACGGGCCTGTGAGCCCTGGATCAGAGTTTTGAAAAACAATATTCTTACCAGCGTCGTGGATATATCGCCTTTGCTGCAGTTTTATGTGAGTAAATTAGAGGTGATGAGGCTGGGGAGAAAGTGTTGTGCCTCTGTATGAGGGTTCTTGACACATGTGCAACACTTGGGTATCTATAAAGATACCCAAGTTTGCACATGTGTCTAATTTATCAACTTCTCGGTTTTTCTGAACCATTCCCTATAACAATGAAGGTTTCTTACTGGGGTTTTGACACCCACTGTCTACCATCTATAACATTATCCATGTGAGTCATGAATCGTGATAACACGATTGCAAACAAACCATACCACGGGGGGAGTTTGAACCCGCGGTCAGAAAGTCTCAAAACTCCAGACAGTCGCGTTAGTCACTGAGCTAACGTGGTGTGTTGCTGACCAGTGACCAGGGTCTGTCCCCGTTTTGGCTCACACTGACCCCCTCCACATCCTGGCCTGTCCCATTCAGACCTCACACTGACCACCTCCACACCCTGGTTTGTCCCATCAACACCTCACACTGACCACTTCCACACCCTGGTTTGTCCATCAACGCCTCACACTAACCACCTCCACACCCTGGGTAGTCCCATCCACACCTCACACTAACCACCCTCCACACCCCTTTATTGTCCCATCCACACCTTACACGACCACCTCCACACCCTGGGTTGTCCCATCCACACCTCACACTGACCACTTCCACACCCTGGTTTGTCCCCCTCAACGCCTCACACTAACCACCTCCACCCCCTGGCTTGTCCCATCCAAACCTCACACTGGGCCACCTCCACACACTGGCTTGTCCCATCCACACCTCACACAGACCACCTCCACACCTTGGCTTTTCCCCTCCAACTCTGGCTTTTCCCATCCACACCCCCCACACTAACCACCTCCACACCCTGGCTTGTCCCATCCACACCTCACACTGACCACCTCCACACCCTGGTTTGTCTCATCCACACCTCACACTGACCACCTCTACAGTCTAGCTTGTCCCACCACACCCGGGCACTGACCACCTCTACAGTCTGGCTTGTCCCATCCACACCTCACACTGACCACCTCCACAAACCGTGGCTTGTCCCATCCCACACCTCACACTAACCACCTCCACACCCTTGCTTGTCCCCCTCCACACCTCACACTGACCACCTCCACACCCTGGCTTGTCCCATCCAACACCTCACACTGACCACCCCCACACCCTGGCTTGTCCCAGCCACATCTCACACTAAAACCCCCTCCACAGTCTGGCTTGTCCCATCCACAAACCTCACACTGACCACCTCCACACCCTGGTGGGGTCCCATCAACACCTCACACTAACCCCTCCACACCCTGGCTTGTCAATTCCACACCTCACACTGACCACCTCCACACCCTGGCTTTTCCCATCCACACCCTGGCTTGTCCCATCCCCACCTCACACTAACTACCTCCACACCCTTGCTTGTCCCCTCCGCACTTCACACTGACCACCTCCACACCCTGGCTTGTCCCATCCACACCTCACACTGACCACCTTACAGTCTGGCTTGTCCCCTCCACACCTCACACTGACCACCTCCACACCCTGGTGTGTCCCATCAACACCTCACACTAACCACCTCCACACCCTGGCTTGTCAATTCCACACCTCACACTGACCACCTCCACACCCTGGCTTTTCCCATCCACACCCTGGGTTGTCCCATCCACCCTCACACTAACTACCTCCACACCCTTGCTTTCCCATCCGCACTTCACACTGACCACCTCCACACCCTGGCTTGTCCCATCCACACCTCACAACCTGACCACCTCTACAGTCTGGCTTGTCCCCCTCCACACCTCACAAATGACCACCTCCACAGTCTGGCTTGTCCCATCCACAACTCACACTGACCACCTCCACACCCTGGCTTCTCCCATCCATACAACACTAACTACCTCCCCCACCCTGCTTGTCCCATCCACACCTCACACTGACCACCTCCACACCCTGGCTTGTCCCACCCACACCTCACACTGACCACCTCAACAGTCTGGCTTGTCTCATCCACACCTCACACTGACCACCTCCACAGTCTGGCTTGTCCCATCCACAACTCACACTGACCACCTCCACACCCTGGCTTCTCCCATCCATACCTAACACTAACTACCTCCACACCCTTGCTTGTTCCATCCACACCTCACACTGACCACCTCCACACCCTGGCTTGTCCCACCCACACCTCACACTGACCACCTCAACAGTCTGGCTTGTCCCATCCACACCTCACACTGACCACCTCCACACCCTTGTTTGTCCATCAACACCTTACACTAACCACCTCCACACCCTGGCTTGTCAATTCCACACCTTACACTGACCACCTCCACACCCTGGCTTTTCCCATCCACACCCTGGGTTGTCCCCCTCCACACCTCACATTAACCACCTCCACATCCTGGCTTGTCCATCCACACCTCACACTAACCACCTCCACACCCTGGTTTGTCTCATCAACACCTCACACGAAAACCCCCTCCACACCCTGGCTTGTCCCATCCACACCTCACACTGACCCCCTCCACACCCTGCCTTTTTCCCCTCCACACCCTGCTTGTCCCATCCACGCCTCACACTGACCACCCTCCACACTTTGGCTTGTCCCATCCCCACCTCACACTGACCACCTCTACAGTCTGGCTTGTCCCATCCACACTCACACTAACCACCTCCACACCCTGGCTTGTCCCATCCACGCCTCACACTGAAACCCCCTCCACACTTTGGCTTGTCCCATCCACACCCCACACTGACCACCTCAACAGTCCTGGGGGTTGTCCCATCCACACCTCACACTGACCACCTCCACACCCCTTTTTTGTCCCATCACACCTTACACTAACCACCTCCACACCCTGGCTTGTCAATTCCACACCTTACACTGGGCCCCCCTCCACACCCTGGCTTTTCCATCCACACCCTGGCTTGTCCATCCACACCTCACTTAACCACCTCCACATCCTGGCTTGTCCCATCCACACCTCACACTAACCACCTCCACACCCGGTTTGTCTCATCAAACACCTCACACGAACCACCTCCACACCCTGGCTTGCCCCATCCACACCTCACACTGACCACCTCCCACACCCTGCCTTTTCCCATCCACACCCTGGTTGTCCCATCCACGCCTCACACTGACCACCTCCACACTTTGGCTTTCCCAAACCACACCTCACACTGACCACCTCTACAGTCTGGCTTGTCCCATCCACACCTCACACTAACCCCCTCCACACCCTGGCTTGTCCCATCCACGCCTCACACTGACCACCTCCACACTTTGGCTTGTCCCATCCACAAACCCACACTGACCACCTCAACAGTCTGGCTTTTTCCCCCTCCACACCTCACACTGACCACCTCCACACCCTTGTTTGTCCCATCAACACCTTACACTAACCACCTCCACACCCTGGCTTGTCAATTCCACCACCTTACACTGACCACCTCCACACCCTGGCTTTTCCCCTCCACACCCTGGCTTGTCCCCCCCACACCTCACATTAACCACCTCCACATCCTGGCTTGTCCCATCCCACCTCACACTAACCACCTCCACACCCTGGTTTGTCTCATCAACACCTCACACGAACCACCTCCACACCTGGCTTGTCTCATCCACACCTCACATGACCACCTCCCCCACCCTGCCTTTTCCCATCCACACCCTGGGTTGTCCATCCACGCCTCACACTGACCACCTCCACACTTTGCTTGTCCCCCTCCACACCTCACACTGACCACCTCTACAGTCTGGCTTGTCCCATCCACACCTCACCTAACCACCCTCCACACCCTGGCTTGTCCCCTCCACGCCTCACACTGACCACCTCCACACTTTGGCTTGTCCCATCCACACCTCACACTGACCACCTCTACATCTGGCTTGTCCCCTCCACACCTCACACAAACCACCCCCACCCCCCTGGCTTGTCCCATCCACGCCTCACACTGACCACCTCCACATTTGGCTTGTCCCATCCACACCTCCAACTGACCACCTCTACAAATCTGGGTTGTCCCATCCACACCTGACACTGACCACCTCTACAGTTGCTTGTCCCATCCACACCTGACACGACCACCTCTACAGTCTGGCTTGTTTCCCCTCCACACCTGACACTGACCCCCCTCTACAGTCCCGCTTGTCCCATCCAGACCTCACACTGGCCACCTCTACAGTCTGGCCCTTTTCCCATCCACACCTGACACTGACCACCTCTACAGTCTGGCTTGTCCCATCCACACCTGACACTGACCACCTCTACAGTCTGGCTTGTCCCCCTCCAGACCTCACACTAAACCACCTCCACACCCTGGCTTGTCCCATCCACGCCTCACACTGACCACCTCCACACTTTGGCTTGTCCCATCCACACCTCACACTGACCACCTCCACAAACCCCGGGTTGTCCATCCACACCTCACACTGACCACCTCCACACCCTGGCCTGTCCCATCCACACCTCACACTGACCACCTCCACACCCTGGCTTGTCCCCGCCCAACCTCACACTGACCACCTCCACACCCTGCCTTGTCCCATCCAGACCTCACACCCGACCACCCCCACACCCTGGCTTTTCCCATCCAGACCTCACACTGACCACCTCCACACCCTGGCTTGTCCCATCCAGACCTCACACTGACCACCTCCACACCCTGGCTTGTCCCAGCCACACCTCACACTGACCAACCTCCACACACCTGGCTTGTCCCATCCAGACCTCACACTGACCACCTCCACAAATTTGGCTTGTCCCATCCAGACCCCACACTGGCTAACTCCATATTTTTGATCTCTCTCTTCTAAACCTCATACCACTGCTGCTTCTACCTCCATAACTCTGATCTCTGTCTTCTCCATACCTGACACTGACCCCCCACCCGCCAGTGAGGCCACAGCCTTTCCAGGTAGGCTTACCTACCAGCGGGATCGCTCTTTCTCTCGGCAAATAATAATCTATCTATCGTAGCAGATACAGCAATAGTAAGGTGACGCAAGTTTTAATTAATGTTTTAATATTTGTAAAAAAAAAAATGCTAAATGTTTTCATATATCTGCCTCCGTGTTACCCTGTGAAGTCAGCTTAATTTGTAGTCAGCCCCAGGGGTAGATATATCACAGTCTGTGCTCGAAACTTTTTCACTGCCTTTAGTATTTGTTTTGTGGGGTTATGATGTGTGTGTGTACTCACTTAAATGTACTCACCTAAAATGTTTCTAACCTAAATGTACTCACCTAAAATTACTCACCTAAATGTACGCACCTAATTGTGGTTGCAGGGTCGAGACTCAGTTCCTGGCCCCGCCTCTTCACTGATCGCTACTGTGTCCTCCTTCTTTTTCTTCAAGAACTTTGTCAAACCTCGTCTTAAGCTATGAAAGGTTCCTGCCTCCACTACTTCACTTTTAGGCTGTTCCACCCGCCTGACGACTCTATGACTGAAGAAATACTTTCTAACGTCCCTCTGATTCGTCTGAGTCTTCAGCTTTCCCAAATTTTGACCCCTTGTTTCTGTGTCCCCTCTCTGGAACAAACCCGTCTCTGTCTACCTTATCTATTTTCCCCGCAGTATTTTGTATGTCGTTATCATGTCTCCCTGACCCGCCTGTCCTCCAATGTCGTCAGTCCGATTTCCCTCAACCTTTCTTCGTAGGACATAACCCCTGACTCCGGAACTAGCCTTGTTGCAAAGCTTTTTCACTTTCTCTAATTTGTTGACGTGCTTGACCAGGTCTGGGTTCCAAACTGGTGCTGCATACTCCAGTATGGGCCTGATGTACACAGTGTACAGTGTCTTGAACGATTCCTTACTAAGGTATTGAACGCTATTCTCAGGGTTTGCCAGGCGCCCATATGCTACAGCAGTTATCTGGTTGATGTGTGCCTCCCGGGGACATGCTCGGTGTTTTTGGTCACCCCAAGATCTTTCTCCTTGACCCCAGGTTTGCAGTCCCCTTGGGCCCCCTAGACCCATACACTGTCTGCTGTCTTCTTTGCCCTTCTCCGATCTTCATGACTTTTTCATTTGGGAGGGTTGAATTCAAGAAGCCAGTTACTGGACCACGTGGGGTCCAGCCTGTCCAGGTCCCCTTTGAAGTCCTGCCTGGTCCTCATCTGATTTGATTCTCCTCATTAACTTCACATCATCTGTGAACAGGGGCACCTCTGAGTTTATCCCTTCAATCATGTCATTCACATATACCAGAAATAGCACTGGTCCTAGGACCGACCCCTATGGACCCGCTCGTCACAGGTGCCCCCTGTGATACCTCGTCCCGTACCATGACTCGTTTTTGCCTCCCTGTTAGGTATTCTCTGATCCATTGCAGTGCCCTTCCTGTTATACGCGCTTGTTCCTCTAGTTTCTGGACTAGTCGCTTGTGAGGAACTGGGTCGAAGGCCTTCTTGCAGTCTAAGAAAATGCAACCAACCCACCCCTTTCTCTCATGTCGTACCTCTGTAACTTTGTCATAGAACTCCAGAAGGTTTGTGACACAGGATTTGCCTTCCATGAATCCGTGCTGGCTGTCGTTTATAATCTTGTTCCGTTCCAGGTGCTCCACCACTCTCCTCCTGATAATCTTCTCCATGACTTTGGATACTATACACGTCAGTGACACCGGTCTGTAATTTAGTGCCTCTTTTCTATCTCCTTTTTCTAAAAATGGGAACTACATTTGCGGTCTTCCATACCTCAGGTAGCTGCCCAGTCTCAAGGGATGTGTTAAAGATTGTGGTTAATGGCACACACAGTATATCTGCTCCCTCCCTGAGGACCCACGGGGAGATGTTGTCCTGTCCCATTGCCTTTGAGGTATCAAGGTCGCTTAGCAGCTTCTTCACCTTCTCCTCAGTTGTGTGCATATCGTCCAGCACTTGTTGGTCTATTCCCTGTTGGTGTCCCCCTCTGTCCTGTCTTCCCAGAGTCCTTCCTGTCTCCACTGTGAATACTTCCTTGAATCTCATGTTGAGCTCCTCGCATACCTCTTAAGCGTTTCTTGGGAGTTCCCCGCCTTCTTTCCTCAGCCTGATCACCTGGTCTTTGACTGTTGTCTTTCTCCTAATGTTGCTAAACAGCAATTTTGGGTCAGACTTTGCTTTCGACGCTATGTCATTTTCGTACTGTCGCTGTGTGTGTGTGTGTGTGTGTGTGTGTGTGTGTGTGTGTGTGTGTGTTCACCTCACCTATTTGCACTTACATATTTGTCAGGAGACGAGGTCAAGTCTCGTCTCCTGATCCTGCTTCGTGAGCGCTATCATGTATATTCGTATAGCTATAGTATATAGATCCTGCCTCTATCACCTCGTAGTCATTGTAATTCTCGTAAATCATCTGTGTTTCTTCACTTTCAACTTTGCTCTGGTGTACATGTTTCTCTCCTCTCAAGTAGCCTGTCCCTGTGCAGTCTATCAATACCTCTGAGTATCCTGTACTTCGTTATCATGTCTTCTCTGCTCCTGTCATTCAGTACTATCTGGTTTAGTTTGGTGTTTCTGTTTAGTTCTGGGACTATTCTCGTTGCAGATATCTGCATTTTTTCCAATTTCTTGCCGTGTTTAGGGACCTGAATGACTGTGGTTGAGATTCCTGAACTCTTCAGAAACGCATTTGCTGCAAAGGCTATTAAGTTGATGTGAACCTCGAGTAATGTGTTCTGTACTATGATCACTCCGAAGCCCTTCATGAGTGAGATTTACAGGTTTTGTTCATCGAGTCTGTACTCAGTCTTTGGTGTTCAGTATACTTCCCACATTTTTATTACTGTGCTTTGAATTCTAGTACCACTTATCAGATCATTCCTGCATCTTGTCCAGGTCTGTCTGTAGCCTCTCCTTGTCCTCTTCCGTTTATATTACTCATTAATGTCACGTCATTTGCCAGCAGAGATACATCACATTTTATTTCACCTGGTACGTCGTTCACGTACTCCAGAAAGAATAATGGTCCTAATATTGGTCATTGTGGAACCCTACTTGTCACACTTGCCCACTTTAATGCCTCATCCGGGACAATCACGCTTTGTCTTGTCCTTCGTTAGGTATTCTTAGATACATTTTAGTGCCTACCGTGTGTGTGTGTGTGTGTGTGTGTGTGTGTGTGTTAGTTAGTTACCATTTTGTCCTAGGCACATGTCGGTTAGACACTAGGCCTGTTGTATATGCGTGTGCGTGTGTGTGTGTGGGGGGAGGGTTGTTGGTTACCATTTGTGTGTGTGTGTGTGTGTGTGATTTTTTCCACGTTCTCTCCCTCCATCACATTTTTATCATTTCATTTGTTATGTATTTCCATTTGCTTTACTTTTCTGCCGTTTGTCTGTATTATTTACCTCTTCACGACCTCTTTGTGAACTGTGGTCACTGGCTTGGCTCAGCACACTGTTCCTTCACCCCATCTATGTTGCTTTACTTGCTGTGACCATATCCCTGCAACGCCCTGTCATTTCCTCCGGTCCCTTGCAATACCCTGTCACCTCTCCAGGTCTCCTGCTGCATACAGTGATCTCTCTTGGTTTCTTGCAACACTCTATCATGTTTCCTGGTCTCTTGCAACACCCCTGCAATAGCTTGTGATTTCTCCTGGTCTCCTGCAACACTATGATCTCCCCTGGTCTCCTGCATTACCCTGTTATCTCTGCTGATCTCCTGCAGCACCCTGTCGTCCCTCCTAGTCTCCTGCAGCACCCTGTTATCTCAGTCGTCCTGGGTCTACAATCACCCACGAGCCGTAGCTTCTCCATAACGAATGTGCAATATTGACTTCAAGTTGCGTAATGACTTGAATATTTTATTTTCAATTAAAAGTTTCGTTGGAAAACTGGCATTTTCCTACGTGCAGCGGCAGCAAAGTGAAGCAAAGAAAGATTTTAAGTCTTGGTGGAGGCTTCTCCATTGAGGTCCTCCCTCAAGACCCCTTACTGGTCCTCAGGGAGTTGCTCCTTCAAGGTCCCTGAGGGACCATCACTCGCCTTTGGTCATCACTGATGCTGCACACACCACCTTCAGCAAAGCTTCTCAAGGCTCCACCATGAACAAATCTTTCTTTGCTAATCAAGTTTGCCACCAAAATATCTTTATCTACTGGATTATTATTGTGTTCGTGGGGAAAGCTTTGCTACCATGATATCACGACAGTTGAGGCGCACTTCTGGACAGTTTGAGACGCACTACTGGACAGTTGAGACGCACTACTGGACAGCTGAGACGCACTACTGGACAGTTGAGACGCACTACTGGACAGTTGAGAAGTACTGGAATTGGGGCAGGGCATCAACCATTATTCAACAAGTGTAGCACATCTCAGCCCGTACAAAGCAGTGAACTAGGAGGAACAGGAGAGGAGAGGAAGGAGGAGGAAAGGAAAAGGAGAACGCCGGGAAGGGGTTAGAGTGAGGGGATGAAGGGATGAGGAGAGAAGATGACGACCCTGCTGCATCTGTTGTTGCTGCTTAGCTGTGTTGTTGCCTCCTTCTGCTGTAAGTTGTTGCTGTTATTGTTACTGATGTTGTTGTTGCTTCTTCCTGATTGTTTCTGATGCTTCCTGCTGTTGCTGCTTCTTTTTGATGTTGTTACAGCTGCTTCTGCTATTTTTGCAGCTGCTGTATGCTTCTATTGTCTTGCTGCTGCCGTAATAACAAAATAAAGTGACGTGATGTATTTAGCTGAGCGTACTCTCGTCATGAGATTACATTAAACGGCTCTACCAAATCATTAATCTTATTTTATATGGAAGTGCATCTGCCTGTGGTGAGTTAAAATAACACCGGGATTACCTGAAAGACAGCACCTGATTTGTCTACTTAGATTCCCAATTAAAAAAATTAATTTGTTGTTCTTTTCTGGGAATATATAATGTTATCTCTCTAATTGTCAACGTGAGGCTTCTCGTTGTTCTTGCTTTTTATTTATAATTTGATAATTCTCTCTCTCTCTCTCTCTCTCCTCTCTCCTCTCTACTCTCTCTCTCTCCTCTCTCTCTCTCTCCCCTCCTCGTCTCCTCTCTCCGACCTCTCCTCTCTCTGCTCTCTCTCTCTCTCCTCTTCTCATCTCTTCCTCTCCATCCTCTCTCACTCTCTCTCGTCGTTCCTCTCTCTCCCTCTCTCCTCCTTCACCCATACACACACTCCATCACAATTACGTTTTCACGCAATCTCTCACGCTCCCGTCTCGCCCACTTCCTCCTACACATTCTCGCCTCCTCTCACAAGGAGAGCCCTGGCTCCAGCCGGACTAACCGCAGCCTAAAAGAACTGTGCCATCGTACCTAGTTACGTGGTACACCTTGATCTCCCCCACACCAGCTACCGGTACACCACACCTCTGTCCTCCACAGGGGGGAGGGGGGGGGGGGGGGGGGGGGGGGGGGGGGGAGGGGGGGGGGGGGGGGGGGGGGGGGGGGGCAAACTAATCGTTGTATCTTTTTGCCCTGTAAACCGTTTTATCGCTACAATCATCGCCTAGTACAACACCGGCTACAATCTTCACCTAGTATACACCGGCTACAACAATCTTCACCTAGTAAATACACCGGGCTACAATCCTTCGCCTAGTAACACACGCAACAATCTTTCACCTAGTACACACCGGCTACAATCTTCACCAATTACATACAACCGGCTACAATCTTCACCCTAGTACACATACCGGCTACGAATCTCGCCTAGTACACACCGGCCACATCTTCTTCGCCTAGTACAAACAACCGGCTACAATTTATCGCCTAGTACACACCGGCTACAATCAGTCTGCCTATTATACACCGGCTACAATCTTCGCCCTATTATACCACCGTCTACAATCCTTCGCCTGTATACACCGGCTACAATCTTCACCATATTACAACACCGGCTACAATCTTCACCTAGTACACACGGCTACAATCTCACCTAGTACACACCGGCTACAAACTAACACCTATTATACAACCGTCTACAATCTTCGTCCTAGTACACACGTGCCACAATCTTCCCTATTACACACCGGGCTACAATCATCGCCTAGTACACACCGGCTACAAAATCTACACGCGTAGTACAAAACACCGGTTACAAACTATCGCCTAGTACACTCCCGGCTACAATCTGCACTGGGGAGTACACCAACCGTCTACAATCTTCACCAAGTACACACCGGCTACAATCATCGCCTAGTACACACCTAGGACCGGCTACAAGTCATACACCTATATACTCGGCTAACAGGTCTTCGCCTAGTAAACCACCGGCTACAAATCTTCACCTAGTACACATCGCTTCAATCTTCACCTATTAAACACCGGCAACACTCCTTCACCTAGTGATACACACCGGCTACAATCTTCACTTAGTGCACACCGCTATCATCTTCACCTATACACAAAACACCGGCAACATCTTCACTCTAGTACACACCGGCCTACATTCTTCACCTAGTGCACAGCCGTGCGTACAATCTTCACCTAGGTGCATACCCGGCTACAATCTTCACCTAGCACACCGCTACAATCTTCACCTAGTGCAACCGGCTACAAACTTCACCTAGTGCACACCGCGTCCCTACACGATAATTGGTCCATTACACCCTGTATAAGGTACAAGTCACTACAGTTTGTGGTGTACGTTTTCAGGTATGTGGCACAACAAAAACAGCACCTGGTCTAAAGGCCAGCACGGAACCTCGACAAGTTCCTGCGAGCAGCGCAGCTCCTCGCACGTGTCCGGGAACCTTGCCTTGACGCAAAAGCTCCGGGCTTGCGGACAGTGGCAACTCTCTCACAAATAGCCAGAAGCAACCCTCGGGGGTAGTCCACTGACCTCAGCGGGTAAAACCTTGTTCCTAGTATGCTATCCATATAACTGGAACCAAAAGACCTTAAGTACTACTTACTTCACCCAGAAAACCTGAGTTCTCCCCTGTACCTGAGGTACTCACTCGAGGCGTGTGCGAAAGTTTAAATGTGACTGTACTCACCTGATTGAACTCACCTAATTGTGGTTGCAGGGGTCGAGACTCAGCTCCTGGCCCCGGCCTCTTCACTGAACGCCACTAGGTGCCTCTCACTCTCCAGCTTTCCAGAGCTTTGTCCTAATACCTCTCTTAAAACTAATGTTATGGTTCCTGGGTTCCTGGTCCATGGTGTGTGTGTGTGTGTGTGTGTGGTGTGTGTGTTGTGTGTGTGTGTGTTTGTAGTGTGTGTGTGTGCGCGGCGCTGCGCACACCATAAGCGGTTTCCAGGGCAAGTCTCAGCTCCTGGTCCCGCCTCTATTATGCTGGCCGCTACTGGGTACCCACTCCTAGCATCGATGGTCTTAATCCCCGTACCTGCTTCTTAAGTCTATGTATGGATCCTGACCACTCCTAAGAAGACCAAGAACTACTGTCTAACATCATATTTAGTCATCTGTTTTCAACTAAGCTTTGGGCCCCATCGTGTTTCTCTTTCCCCGTCTTCGAACAATCAGTACCTGTCCACCCTTCACTTTCCCTTCAATTTAGTACATTGTAATCATAACCCACTAGTGCTTCTTTCCTCATAGTGTCATCAGGTTGGTTCCCTTGACTTCTCCTCCAGGACTAGACTCGATGCAAACCTCTGATTTTTGTCTCCAGTGGTTCTTGAAATCATGTGATCAGGTTGATGGGTGCCCATACTGAGCTGCGTACTTCAGTATGGGCTTTGACGTAAACGATAAAACAGACTGATAAATTAGACACATAGTGGTAAACTCTTGGGTATCTTTATTGAGGAACGTTTCGCCACACAGTGTCATCACCTCAGTCCATACAAAGGAGAAACTTGAAGAACGAGATGAGAATGAGTAATCATCCCTCAAACAAACCTTGAGTCGATTGTATCAGTCTCATCAAATCTTGAGTAAAAAACGGCAGATGAGCGGGAGAATCAGCCTTATAAACCGTATGGCAGAGAGGGCAGCAGTCATAGGGGTAGTGCACATTTGTTCAATGTGAAGTAGGTTGGCCCCAAGGAATTAGGCAAGCGAAGAATTCCCAAGTATTAAGATCCCAAGAAGTTGCAGTGTCTGACATTTTTTAGATGATATGTTTCAGAGAACCGACATTCCGGTTCCTGAACCATTCATCGACAGATATACAGACTCGTGAATTGACTGCTCGTTTAGGCTCCTTAGGGGTATTTTAATGATTTGTCAGAGCAAACATGCTGCAGCAGTTAATTGATATGAGAACCAAGGTATTATATACACGCCTAGTTCTTACCCCGAGGTCTTTCCCTCATTGATTGAAAGATTTTTTAAACATCTGCAACCCCCCTCCCGAAGTTTTTATACTTCCGTTTTGTTGGGTCCTTTCTTTGCCCATCCCGTAATCTTTGAAACATTGCCCTTTGTCTCTGGTTGAAATGTAAACAGTTCACTTGCCAGACCAAACCTGTAGCCTTTACAGACCATTTAAAAGTTCTTTCCTGGTCCTCACCTATTATGTATTCTCTTCTTTGTTTCACAATCTGCCAACAGGGATAACCTCTGACTATCCCTTCCTGTTAGTCATTTACGTATACAAGCAATTTTACAAGTTCTAGAACTGATCCCTGCGTGATCCTCATCAATCACATGATCCCATCCTGACACCTGATTCTCTCCAGCAATCCACTCAGTGTTACTGGAAAGTTAGGGCGCATCTACTGATAGTTGATGACGCACTAACTGGACAGTTGAGACGTACTACAGGACAGTTGAGACTCACTACTTTAACAGTTGTGACGCACTACTGGACAGTTGAGACGCACTACTGGACTTTGAGACGCACTACTGGACAGTTCGAGACGTACTACTGGTCAGTAGAGGACTCACTACTGGGACAGTTTTTTGACGGCACTACACTGGACAGTTGAGACGTACTACTACAGGACAGTTGAGGGACTCACTACTGGACAGTTGTGACACACTACTGGAACAGTTGAGACGCACTACTGGAGCAGTTGAGGGAGACGCACATCTGACAGTTTGAGACGTACTACTACTGGACAGTTAGAACTCCCTACTGGCACAGTTTGACCATTACAGGTCAGTTGAGAACGCAGCTACTGGATTGAATGAGACGCACTACAGGACAGTTGAGAGGGGCGACAACTACAGGACAGCTGATGGACTCACTACTGACAGATGAGGCGCACTACTGGACAGTTTGAGACTCACTACGTGGACAGTTTGAGTGTACTACAGGACAGTTTGATGACCACTACTTGGACAGTTGAGGAGAGACGGACTGGCTGAGAACAGATGAGGGTGCACTACTGGACAGCGAGACGCACTACTACTTGGATAGTTGTGGCGCACCTACTGGCAGTTTGAGACGCACTACCTGCATCTGAGACGCCCAACTGGACCAGTAGAACGCACTACTGGACAGATGAGACGCACTAACAGGACATTGAGACGCCTACTGTACAGTTGAGACGCACTACTGTGACAGTTGAGACGCACAACTGTGAACAGCTGATACTCACAACTGGACAGAAGATTCGCACTACTGGACAGTTTGTAGGACGCACTACTACTGGACAGATGTAGGCGCACTACTGGACAATTTTAGACGCACTACTGGACAGTTGAGGCGCACTGCTGGACAGTTGAGGCGCACAAGTGGACCAGGCAGATACGCACTACTGTGACAGTTGGTGGCGCACTACTGGACAGTTGTAGACCGCACTACGGATAGTTGAGGAGACCGCACTACTGTACAAAGAGCGATCCACTACAGGACAGTTTGGAGAGACGCACTTCTTCTCTTCTTAGACCAGAGTCCATTGGTAAGATGGTCAGGAAGAAGGATGGTTAAGGATAAAATTATTGGAAAAGGGTGGAGGGGAGAGAGAGGTAGGATATAAAAGGTAGGTTGGCCCCCACCACTTGGTGCCATTTAAAAAGTGTATGTGAAATAATAAAAATATTCTTGAAAGGGGTGATAAAGACTAACCACATCAGAGTCACTAGAATAACAGATATATAAGTACATATTGAGATTGCACAACGGATATTTATGCGACAATTGAAAGCAATAAGTTTTCTGGTCCAGTTTATAGAATAACGCGAACATGTCTCTTAAGGTGTGTTCCCCAGCCCATGGTAAATAGCAGAACTTTTACATTAGAAAGTTTTATATAAGATGACTCCCTAATTAGGGGGCGATGATTTTTCTCAGTATACATAGAAGGGTTCTTGTGGTACCCAATCTTCTTCATTCAGGGAGGGTTGGCTCAAGATCATGGGTCGATAGTAATCGATCTTTATGTATACAAACGACCGGACCCTCGTGGTAGAGTCATTCTTTGAGTCCTTTGATGAGAGTATTGATGATATAACCGTGGTACTAACCACTTGTATAGGATTCTCTATCTGGCATGTATAGTTCTTGCATTGTATAAAGTTGTTTCTTTTTTAGGAGTGTCGAGGTGCGTACAATTTATGGCAGTAATATCTTGTTGTGTGTGTAAATCTGCCATTTAACTCTGTCTCCTCCTCTGGTATCGGTAATAAAGCGAAGAGCTCTATTCTGGACCTCATTGTACCCGTATCATGATGGTCCTTTGGGTGTTAATGACATTGGGACACAAGGTATTCGTAGTATTGTCTTATTATCATTTTATACAGATGTTTTTTGACGAATGTTTGAAGGTGCTTGATTGAATCTGAAAGAGTCTTCTGCTAAGAGCCGCTTTGGCTAATTGATCTTTTTAGATACATGAGATGTTGAGATGGAGCGCCTGTCCTAGTTTTCAAATCCCAAGATCTTGCTATGGTTTCTAATTGCTACAGTTGTACCATGATGGAGATACCCCTTTATCCTTCAATAGTTGATGCAAAAACCATCCTATCGTGCTAACAAGACCTTATCAGGATTAGTCCGTAATTCTCCATTTCTTTTCCCAATTAGATTTGATCGACGAAGTTCAATACTCATTTTTTCTATGACTCCTCATACTTGTATTTTCCTGTTACACGAGTTGATGAGACTACAATGAATAACATCATCCCTGCAAAACAGTGTCACAGTTGTATCATTAAACTCTGGTTGAGGAAGGTCAATCAAATAAATTTTAGAACAAAGTGGACTGTAGACAAGAACTTGATGGGACAACCAGCTTCGGTATAAAAGGCTCTGTACCGACCTGTCCATGAAAGGTGGGAATGATTTTTTCTTTGAGTTAAGAAATATATATTACTCTGAGAAAAGACCAGTTATGGTCTGGTAGGTCAATGAGTTTTTATATAGGCCATCAAGCCATAAGCTATCAAAAGCTTATGAACATCTCTGGTGGCAATTAAGGCAAGATTGCCCTGATGTTCTAGACTTGCTACATGTATCAAAATAACATTTTATTGCATGATGGGTACCTGCTAAGTTCTAAAGCAAAAATTGTTTTTCAGTAAAAAAGTGATTAAACTCCATATAGTAGTTCAATCTGTTGGAAATGACTTTCTCAAGAAACTTTTTCCAAGTGACTTCCAGTAACGAGAAAGGTCCGATAGTTCCAGGTTGGTGGATGTCTATTATTGGGCTTACCAAGAAAGATCATCGTAGCAGTCTTAAAAACAAACTTGAAAATGTCCTAGGCCCAAGATGGCATTAAAGATATTTGACCAAAGACTGTTTACAATTTCTGGTAGGAAACTTTATATTGTTTCATTGTTATTCCCAGAGAGGCCCAGGGTGCCTCTATTTTCGCATTCCTCCAATAACCTACTCATCTCTTGTAATGTAATCGGTCTAGTAAGATGGTTGAAGTTCGATGGAAGGTAGTTTTGTAATCATGTCAAGTTCTCAACTCTCCATTCATTTACTAACAGATAATGATTATTAAAAAATTGACTACTGTTATGTGAAGAGAATTTTCCCTCACCATACATCACCCATCAAATTAGCCGGTCCGTGGATCGGTCAAGTTTAATTTCAACATCTTCATCATCCACATCATGAAGGAATGAACAAGGTAGTTAGGGAGTCCTTGTGCTTTGTTGCCCCTAAAATTGTCGGATCTTCTTCTCCAAAAATTTTGCTTGTATCAACGTTTATAACTGAATAGCTTGGAGAACTAGCAATTTCCATAAGTCCCGTTTGTGAATGACTAATCATGTTAATTAATTCCTTGCCTTAATAACTGCTGCAGTGTAGCTGCTGGTGGTTGTCGCGTTGAAGATGCCTTCGACATTTCTGCCTTTGAAATTAATTTCTTCTTAAATTGTCTCCTAATTTCCCTAGTAGGTTTATAATTGTTGGTATATATTTTGGAAGCTAATAGACCAAGTGCATTGAGTGATCTTTCAATTATTCCGATTATGCAGGACCGGATTGCATCATCAAATGCAGTGGAAGGTAGATTTACCAATAATACAATTTCATCCTCACCCAGAAATAGCCCTGAAAAGGGGGGGTTCCAAAACCTAGGGTGTTAAGATTGGGTTTAGGTGTTACAGGGATTCTATATGGAGAAGTTTGTATTTATATTATCTGCGGGATATTGTCCGATCCTAACGTTTCCCACCATGAGAAAACGACAGTGAAAGATGTTTCACAGTCCTCTGTTTTGTATACTTCAGGACTATATCTGGTGGTCCCTGGATGAGGTCCAATGTACGATTTAAAGAATGGGCCTATTGAAATTACAAGTTTCTTAGCTGTCCATGATGATTAAATATTGTTTTACTTTAAGGTCACCCAGTGGAATACCAGTCTTCCACAGTTGAAGAGGGCAGAGTGATGAAACATTAAAATCTGCTAGAAATTGTTGGAATATTTCTGCATAATATCCTATGTAGAGAATTGACTCTATATATAGCTGTCTCGGGGGGAAAAAATCAGTTCTATCACTGATTTGTCCATGAGTACTTTTGTCATTTCTATGCCAGAATGTTATCTCATCAACATGAATGTTTAAAAGTAATCCTAATTAACCAAGATGGCTACACCACTAAAGGTCCTCGCGATTTCTCCACAGTTAACAGTAACCACGTAATTTAATATTTTGATTCAAGACTCTTGCAGCGTCCCTCTTTCAGAAGTATAACATCGGGATTGTTAATTATGTTAGTTCAACCTCAAGGAGGTAATCGGTTATAAAGAAAAGTTGAACATAAAGTTGGAAAATGTAATCCCCAGGTATTTCATGCACTTCGCTGGGTGTATCAGTGCGGTCTGAAGCCGTGCAAGTAATGTCAGTATGTATCCACACTATCCCTGCTGGACTCGTCAAGTGGAGGAAGGTAACTTCCTGCGTAGATGCTTTGTGTATTTAAAAATGCCATCATCCTTCACTATAGTAGTAATATTAACAGACTCAATAGAATCGTTAGAGTTATCATCAGAAAACTGAGGTCTGATATTCCCAGTTACAGGAAGCATAGGCTCGTGAGAGTTTAATGGGAGACTGGTGGAGCTTCATGGAAAATTAGGTAGCAGGTGATACCTTGGAAAGTTCCCTGTTCACAGGATCCCTTCAATAGCCGGGAAGTAGGCAACCACTGTTCTGGGGCATTGTAAAAGTTCAGGTGTTGACATTATCGGGTGTTGAGGGGAGTTGACAACCTGGGTAAGCAAGGTTAGGCGATCCTGGGCCAGGGATACTTAGCTTATTTTGATGTAGAGTAGGGTAACATTACTTCTTGTTATGAGAAGGCTGTGGTCATAATATCCTTCAACATTTTCGGATATTGATGGGAGTGGATCCCATTAGCCATTAACAGATCATTTAAACCTAGACAAGTTGAATGTCACCACTCTATGTCTTTGGCAATCATATACATAAGTTGTGCTCTCGTCCATATCCCCGGCCTATGGATACCAGAGACATAGGAGATGAAACAGACCTTGTTGTTAGCGTTTGTGTATGTTGTAGGTGAGGGTTAGATTGGGTCGTCTCCAAGAGGGGCAAATTCCAAAAACATTGGAACCATTGTAGAGAACCTAGGAGTCCCTACTTGATCCAGGCAGAGCTGGGAAGGAATTTGGGGACATCGTTTGTCGTTTCCTGGGGATTGTCCTTCTTAGAAGTGGACAGTTTACTTGGCTTCAATAATTTTCTCATTTCCTTTTTTCCTTTCAGACAAATAGCAGAAACAGCAAGATGTTTTCCGTTGCAGATGGACACATTTGGGTGTATTTTTTATATTAAATGCCCGATAAGAATGTTGGCCAGAGCACATGCTACAAATCTGCCCTTGAGTACTGCATTTGCTTGGTGTAATGACGCAAAGTCATAACAATTCAAAAACATGTGTACACTGACAAATCGTCAAGAGAGATTATTGGTCGGTGTACATCTGGTTGCCAAAACATTGAAGTCTCCATTTTGACACACAAGTTTGGCCTCACTCAGGTTCCCAAGTAATTAACTATTAAGGTTACCATTGTTAATTATTAGGTTTTTAGAATTTATGTGCTTCGACACCCTAAATCAGAAATCTCTGTAATAAAGTTCCTCAACAATTTCTATTACTGTACTATGTTTTAAGAAACAAAAATTGGGATTGGGGTGAAAGTGGGAGTGGGAATCCAAAAACTTTGAATCCGAGGAGTAGATTAGCAGGACTGAAACACATCGACTCAAGGTTTGAAGGGAACAGGATTACCCATTCTACCTCCTTTTTCTTCAAGTTTCTCTCACTATGTAAAAGGACTGATTGAAGCCCACTCTGTGTATGCGAAACTTTTCCTCAATAAAGATACCCAAGAGTTGCACATGTGACTAATTATTCAACATGTCGTTCTCTGAAACCATTTATATCTACAAACCAGCCATTTTAATGAGGCGGTGTTATCCTCGTCAGGAAACATAAAATAGGGTAAAATTATCTCTCCTGGGGATCGACAGGACGGTGACCTGCTCATTGGTTCATAACCCCTCCGTGGCGCGGTGCTAGGGCACACTAATTACGTATCTGCTGACTAACTAACCGGAGCTAGAACTATTCACCCTAATTAATCTATTAGGATCGTGCACTTAGTTTTCCTAGAATACCTGCCGATAACAGTTACAACTACCACCCTAGTGAAAAGCAGGGGGAAAACCAGTAAATATGAAGGGACCAAAAGTTATAATACTCCTCGCCTTCACCCATAAGGGGGATTAACTAAACAGAAACCTCCCCTGGTATGTATCAAGAGAATTGGATAAGTTCCCCTGACCAGTCAGGCAGTGGTGCACGTTGGATTTCATCCAACAGCCTATTTCATCCGGACTCTACATGGAGCTCTCCTGGTGTGGGGACCGAGATCGCGGGAGCGTCGACCCTCGCAACAACTATCCCATAGACTCGGCGGTGGGAGAGGTGGGTGGAAAGATGCGAGGGTGGCAGACAGTGGCATGTCTTGCATTACGGAGATTGCGCAAGAGTGGTGGGATGTTTGGTGTTTTCCTCGAGCTCTACTAAATTAGTGTTTGTTTGTATTCCTGATCTTTTGGCATCTGCCGTTGTTTCAACTTCCTCCTTAATTACTATTCTAGCAATGTTCCACGTCAGACCATGTTATGGGTACTACAGGAGTACATGAAGTTATCAACTCGATAACATGTCTTGTGTATTTTGGGTCATGTGAGGACTGTAGGAAAGGTAAGCGTCATCTGTGTCGCTTTCCTAATGCCAGCATGGTGATAGACTAATCTTCTGTTTGGTTTTCGCTAAGCCGTCTCAAGTTGCCAAGAATGTAAGTACATGTATGTGTCTTTGGAACACCCTTTTAAAAACAAGCGTTAAATAAATGTATGAATTTTTGAGGTTGGCCATAACCACAGTTGGAGAACACTGTCGGTATTTCTGGTCCACTGACTCTACAACCAACAAATTTAAGATACATTTGCCAGCATCATAGATGTTAGAAGTTATCCACAAGATGGGTTGAGAAGGGTTTGTTGACCTTCGGATCACAACCATTTAGTGCGATGTGGGTTTCCAGATGGTAAAAACTTTACAAAACTTCTAAATACTCCTAAGAGAAGCGTGAGGAACATTGGAACAAGTTATTCTTTTTAATACTATATAACCGGTGTCAGAGACGGGAAGTCCATGCTAGATAAATATCACTAAGCAAAACATAACAGTCTACAAACACCCATTACACATTATGTTCAGTAGCAAATGTAGTCTACGAAACACCCAGGCACATTTGGTCAGTAAGCAAATGTGTCCCTACAACACCCAGGCAACATTTGTTCAGGTAGCACATGTGGTCTACAGACGCACCCACGCAATTTGCTCATAGCAAATGTGTCTACAAACACCAACGGCCATTTTTTTCAGTAGCAAATGTGTCTACAAACACCCAGGCGACATTTGTTCAGTAACAAATGTTCAACAAACACCCAGGGCACATTTGTTCAGTAGCAAATGTGTCTACAAACACCCAGACACTTTTGTTCAGTACCAAAAAGTGACTACAAACGACACAGACACCATTGTTAAGTACCATATGTGTCTACAAACGGACCCAGACACATTAGTTCATTACATAATGTGTCTACAAACAACCCAGACCTATTTCTTCAGTAGCCAAATGTTCTACATTCAACCCAGAACACATTTTGTTCAGTATGGCAAATGTGTCTACAAAACATCCAGACACATTTGTTCAAGTACCAAATGTGTCTACAAACACCCAGACATATTGCTCAGTAGCAAATGTGGTCTACAAAACATCCAGACAAATTTGATCATAAGGCAAATGTGTCTACAAAACACCCAGACACATTTGTTCATTACCAAATGTGTCTACACAAACACGCCAGAACATATTGAACAGTACAAATGTGTCTACAAACACCCAGACACATTGTTCAGTAGAACTTGTGTCTTACAAACATCAGACATATGGTCAGTACCAATGTGTCCACTACCAGGCTGTTAGCCAGGGCACTCCGTAACACCAAGGAAGACGAGATAAATCCCATACTAATTATGACAACGTTTCTTGTTAACATAGTACCTACCGAAAAAACCAAAAAGTGCTCCTACGCTGCGGGGTGAAAGAGGAAAAAGAGGAATTTGGTAAGTTGTGACCAGGAGGTCGACCCTTGAGCTTGCTGCTGAGAGATGGCACTCATGAGTGCCACAAGAGCCTTGTTCGGGCATGTCAGCTACATAAACTCATTTATTCTGACACACTTTCAATGGTCTACAAAACGGATAAAAGAATACACTGCTTACACATTACTTTAGCTTGTGTGTATTTATAACAAGTGTAGGTAGAGTGAATAATACATAATTGGAGATTATAAGCATAGCAATCCGTTGTGGTTTAGGCAGCAATAATGGAAGCTCATAAAACGTCCTGTCAGGTTATTAATGAAAACTCGTCAAATATTTAATGACTTTTGGTAGGTATAAACAGAGTTGAGTCCCGTTGTAAATGGTTGCAAATATAACCGAAAGGATGTCCCTTAAATTAGAGGATGTCAACCCTGTCCCTGATTTCTGCGTGGTTTCTCCGTGTCTGAATGTCTACGTGTTCATGATCTGTTTCTGCAATATTCTCCGGGACTGATGTCTGCATGATCTCCGTGACAGATTGTCCTGCTTGTTACTATAACTGATTTCTGCTATGTTCTCCGGTTCTGATGTCTGATGTACTCCTGTCCTGATGTGCCTGCGTGTTCTCCCGTGTCTGATGTCTGCAATGTTCTCCGTGTCCTAATGTCTGGCGTGTTCCCGTGTCCAGATGTCTACGTGTTCTTGTCTGATGTCTCATATTCTCCGTGACGTATGATGTATCTGCATATTCTCCCGTGACTGAATTCTCATGCGTAAAATCTCCGTGGACTGATGTTGCGTTTCTTAATCTCATTTCTTCCTGCATGTTCCTCCGAGTCTGATGGTCTGCGTGTTCTCCGTTTCCTGATGTCCTTCATGTTCTCCTGTCTGCATGTCGGCGTGTTCTCCGTTCAGATGTCTACGTGTTCTTGTCTAATGTCTGCATAATCTCCGTGACTGATGTCAGCCATATTCCTCTCGTGAACTGATGTCTGCGTGTTCTTATCTCTCATTTCGCATGTATCTCCGTGTTCTGATGTCAGTGTCTTTTATTTAGAGGCAAGAAAATATAATATTCTTTCACCGCCCATTGAAAAAAAAGTCACTGGTCTTTTGTTAACGTGGGAACAAAGCCCGCTTTAAAACCAAAAACAAACCACTTAACCGCAGTTATCACAGCCGGCGGCAGCCACATTATCGCTATTTTATTAAAAAATATCCATATACATCCATATATTTTGGAAAAATTTTTGAATACTGCAAAGAACTGTGTGTTTCCTTTAAGCTATAACTGTCAGAGTCGGCTGACATAAAGACACGGTTACCCTGTGTTTACTGCAAGACGGGCACGGGTGAGGGGAAAACGTGCCTCTACGTTTCGACCACCCTTGAAATCGATACTCGTGGGTCTCCTACGGTCAGCAGCTGGATTCAGGACCGAGAGACCTGCAGTCGGTAAGAGTTACATGAACCCTGGCGAAGGCTTATAAAGATCTGTTGTTACTCTATCCACTAGTGGTTGTCAGGCAAGGGGGTGAAACGTTATTTGTGTTGTCGGGCAGGGAGGTGAATACGTTGTTGCCAGGTAGGGATGAACGTTGCTGTTGTAGTAATCAGGCAGGAGGTGAAACTTTTTGGTTTGTTGTTGTTGTTTGTCAGGCAGGGAGTGAAAACGTTGTTGTTTGTTGCAAGAGTGAAACGTTGATGTTGTTGATGTTGTTGTCAATGTCAGGCAGTGAGTGAAAGATGCTGGTAACTTAAGTAACATCCAAATGTTAGAAATCGTTCATAACGTCGCAGAAAAAAAAATTCTTCCCCTACAAAACTATGTACATCGATTTATATTTTGCTTCCCATGACTTTTTTTCCCCTTGAGACTTCCCTATAATTTGCCTTTTTTTTTTTTTTAAGGTTACGTAATTTCCATTAATTCGTGGTAATACTGTTCTTCCCACTTACTGGAATATATTACAAGTTTGTATTATTTATTAACTATCTCTTCGTGTATTATTATTCGTTGCTGTTTTTATTATTCGGAAAATAATATATTGAATGATTTTGTGTGTGGGTGGGAGGGGGGGGTTGTTAATAGAGGCACGTAAGTTTCCCCACTATAATATACCTTGTCTATATTACTGACCGCTCTGCTTAGTCTGTTTCGTACGTTGAAGTCCATGATCTTTCCTTATTTTTTTTCGGCGTTTAACTTAACTTTCTTATACTTTAAGAATATTTGTGTTGGAGAGATTCTGACCCTCAGACGACTCTCGCTCACCAGCCAAACCACATGTCCAAACGTATCGGTCCATTCTGGGACGCATTGGGAAGAAACACCTTACGAAACAGACGAATGCGATAGTAATTTATAGACAAGGTAGATTATATGTGGAAAAATGAACATGTTAATAGAGACGTGGGGAACTTACGTGCTGCTTAATAAAGAATGAGGGTTGAACATCCTTACCTGACCTTAGCACGTGGACAACGCCGGGGCAAAGAACTGGTAATAAGTTCTCATAAGGAAATGCACTGTTAGTGACTAGACCTCCAGCAGTTGCCACAAGTGTCTTGCAACAATTGATGCGGCACATGTTAGCACAATATCAACATTTAACCAATGACACAAAACTGGAAGAGAAAAAAGTAACTCTAACAGAGTACCAAATTCGACATCAACTTAATAAGCTCAAATCAGAAATGGTCAAGGATTGTGGATGTTTGGAGAGAGTATGATAGTCAAACTTTACGGAAAGGCAAATGTGAAAAGTTATTTTTATAAATACCTAAGAATAGAAAGAGTTAAGGGGGGGAAAAAAGGAGAGCTGTTCATGAATTTGTTAGCTTTGTGAAAGCTTTTGTGTGAATATTGAGGAGGCTGTAAAGAGATGAAGCCTGAGTCGGAAATTGAGGAAATGGATAGACAGTGGAGAACTTCCGTCTAGCGAGGAGATTATAGAACAGCTTATTCTCTCTCTCTCTCTCTCTCCTCTGTCACTGTCTCTGTCTCTGTCTCTCTCTCTCTCTCTCTCATCTCTGTCTCTGTCTCTGTCCTCTGTCCATCTTTCTGTCTGTCTGTCTGTCTTGTCTGTCTGTCCTGTCTGTCTCCTCTCTCTCTCTCTCTCTCCTCTCTCTCTCACATCTCCTCGTCTCTCTCTCTCTCTCTCTCACCTCCATCTCTCTCTCTCTCGTATATCTGTGTTTATTAATTGATTAGTCATGTAAGTTATTTAGGCACAGAACACAAAAGTGAAATCATATCACACATAGTACAAATTACTTAGGTTAACCACCAAAAAAGTCGCTGTTACTTATATCGTACGTACGATTGACGATACAGAGGATTAAAACGATAGTGGGCCCAAATGTTTGATGTGCTTCGTGGCTGTAGTTATAGCGGATATCCTCTCATCAGACCTCTGAAAAATATTACTTGGTCGCCGCCTTCAATCCTTTATAAACGATGACATGGAGAGAGTGGGTGGTATTACAACCCGGCAGAAGACAAGGTGAGAAGGAATAATGAGTGTTGCGTAGTATAAGTTTTACACCAGGTGGTTAGTGAAGCCTCGGTAGTGTGGACTCCCAATGGTTGAGGTGGCAAGGGGTCACAGTGACGCTGTGGTAGTGTGGTCCGTGCTGATATCAAAACAGAGTTGAGTGGTCACATGAAAAGGGCATCAACCATTATTCAACAAGTGTAGCACATCTCAGCCCGTACAAAGCAGTGAACTAGGAGGAACAGGAGAGGAGAGGAAGGAGGAGGAAAGGAAAAGGAGAACGCCGGGAAGGGGTTAGAGTGAGGGGATGAAGGGATGAGGAGAGAAGATGACGACCCTGCTGCATCTGTTGTTGCTGCTTAGCTGTGTTGTTGCCTCCTTCTGCTGTAAGTTGTTGCTGTTATTGTTACTGATGTTGTTGTTGCTTCTTCCTGATTGTTTCTGATGCTTCCTGCTGTTGCTGCTTCTTTTTGATGTTGTTACAGCTGCTTCTGCTATTTTTGCAGCTGCTGTATGCTTCTATTGTCTTGCTGCTGCCGTAATAACAAAATAAAGTGACGTGATGTATTTAGCTGAGCGTACTCTCGTCATGAGATTACATTAAACGGCTCTACCAAATCATTAATCTTATTTTATATGGAAGTGCATCTGCCTGTGGTGAGTTAAAATAACACCGGGATTACCTGAAAGACAGCACCTGATTTGTCTACTTAGATTCCCAATTAAAAAAATTAATTTGTTGTTCTTTTCTGGGAATATATAATGTTATCTCTCTAATTGTCAACGTGAGGCTTCTCGTTGTTCTTGCTTTTTATTTATAATTTGATAATTCTCTCTCTCTCTCTCTCTCTCCTCTCTCCTCTCTACTCTCTCTCTCTCCTCTCTCTCTCTCTCCCCTCCTCGTCTCCTCTCTCCGACCTCTCCTCTCTCTGCTCTCTCTCTCTCTCCTCTTCTCATCTCTTCCTCTCCATCCTCTCTCACTCTCTCTCGTCGTTCCTCTCTCTCCCTCTCTCCTCCTTCACCCATACACACACTCCATCACAATTACGTTTTCACGCAATCTCTCACGCTCCCGTCTCGCCCACTTCCTCCTACACATTCTCGCCTCCTCTCACAAGGAGAGCCCTGGCTCCAGCCGGACTAACCGCAGCCTAAAAGAACTGTGCCATCGTACCTAGTTACGTGGTACACCTTGATCTCCCCCACACCAGCTACCGGTACACCACACCTCTGTCCTCCACAGGGGGGAGGGGGGGGGGGGGGGGGGGGGGGGGGGGGGGAGGGGGGGGGGGGGGGGGGGGGGGGGGGGGCAAACTAATCGTTGTATCTTTTTGCCCTGTAAACCGTTTTATCGCTACAATCATCGCCTAGTACAACACCGGCTACAATCTTCACCTAGTATACACCGGCTACAACAATCTTCACCTAGTAAATACACCGGGCTACAATCCTTCGCCTAGTAACACACGCAACAATCTTTCACCTAGTACACACCGGCTACAATCTTCACCAATTACATACAACCGGCTACAATCTTCACCCTAGTACACATACCGGCTACGAATCTCGCCTAGTACACACCGGCCACATCTTCTTCGCCTAGTACAAACAACCGGCTACAATTTATCGCCTAGTACACACCGGCTACAATCAGTCTGCCTATTATACACCGGCTACAATCTTCGCCCTATTATACCACCGTCTACAATCCTTCGCCTGTATACACCGGCTACAATCTTCACCATATTACAACACCGGCTACAATCTTCACCTAGTACACACGGCTACAATCTCACCTAGTACACACCGGCTACAAACTAACACCTATTATACAACCGTCTACAATCTTCGTCCTAGTACACACGTGCCACAATCTTCCCTATTACACACCGGGCTACAATCATCGCCTAGTACACACCGGCTACAAAATCTACACGCGTAGTACAAAACACCGGTTACAAACTATCGCCTAGTACACTCCCGGCTACAATCTGCACTGGGGAGTACACCAACCGTCTACAATCTTCACCAAGTACACACCGGCTACAATCATCGCCTAGTACACACCTAGGACCGGCTACAAGTCATACACCTATATACTCGGCTAACAGGTCTTCGCCTAGTAAACCACCGGCTACAAATCTTCACCTAGTACACATCGCTTCAATCTTCACCTATTAAACACCGGCAACACTCCTTCACCTAGTGATACACACCGGCTACAATCTTCACTTAGTGCACACCGCTATCATCTTCACCTATACACAAAACACCGGCAACATCTTCACTCTAGTACACACCGGCCTACATTCTTCACCTAGTGCACAGCCGTGCGTACAATCTTCACCTAGGTGCATACCCGGCTACAATCTTCACCTAGCACACCGCTACAATCTTCACCTAGTGCAACCGGCTACAAACTTCACCTAGTGCACACCGCGTCCCTACACGATAATTGGTCCATTACACCCTGTATAAGGTACAAGTCACTACAGTTTGTGGTGTACGTTTTCAGGTATGTGGCACAACAAAAACAGCACCTGGTCTAAAGGCCAGCACGGAACCTCGACAAGTTCCTGCGAGCAGCGCAGCTCCTCGCACGTGTCCGGGAACCTTGCCTTGACGCAAAAGCTCCGGGCTTGCGGACAGTGGCAACTCTCTCACAAATAGCCAGAAGCAACCCTCGGGGGTAGTCCACTGACCTCAGCGGGTAAAACCTTGTTCCTAGTATGCTATCCATATAACTGGAACCAAAAGACCTTAAGTACTACTTACTTCACCCAGAAAACCTGAGTTCTCCCCTGTACCTGAGGTACTCACTCGAGGCGTGTGCGAAAGTTTAAATGTGACTGTACTCACCTGATTGAACTCACCTAATTGTGGTTGCAGGGGTCGAGACTCAGCTCCTGGCCCCGGCCTCTTCACTGAACGCCACTAGGTGCCTCTCACTCTCCAGCTTTCCAGAGCTTTGTCCTAATACCTCTCTTAAAACTAATGTTATGGTTCCTGGGTTCCTGGTCCATGGTGTGTGTGTGTGTGTGTGTGTGGTGTGTGTGTTGTGTGTGTGTGTGTTTGTAGTGTGTGTGTGTGCGCGGCGCTGCGCACACCATAAGCGGTTTCCAGGGCAAGTCTCAGCTCCTGGTCCCGCCTCTATTATGCTGGCCGCTACTGGGTACCCACTCCTAGCATCGATGGTCTTAATCCCCGTACCTGCTTCTTAAGTCTATGTATGGATCCTGACCACTCCTAAGAAGACCAAGAACTACTGTCTAACATCATATTTAGTCATCTGTTTTCAACTAAGCTTTGGGCCCCATCGTGTTTCTCTTTCCCCGTCTTCGAACAATCAGTACCTGTCCACCCTTCACTTTCCCTTCAATTTAGTACATTGTAATCATAACCCACTAGTGCTTCTTTCCTCATAGTGTCATCAGGTTGGTTCCCTTGACTTCTCCTCCAGGACTAGACTCGATGCAAACCTCTGATTTTTGTCTCCAGTGGTTCTTGAAATCATGTGATCAGGTTGATGGGTGCCCATACTGAGCTGCGTACTTCAGTATGGGCTTTGACGTAAACGATAAAACAGACTGATAAATTAGACACATAGTGGTAAACTCTTGGGTATCTTTATTGAGGAACGTTTCGCCACACAGTGTCATCACCTCAGTCCATACAAAGGAGAAACTTGAAGAACGAGATGAGAATGAGTAATCATCCCTCAAACAAACCTTGAGTCGATTGTATCAGTCTCATCAAATCTTGAGTAAAAAACGGCAGATGAGCGGGAGAATCAGCCTTATAAACCGTATGGCAGAGAGGGCAGCAGTCATAGGGGTAGTGCACATTTGTTCAATGTGAAGTAGGTTGGCCCCAAGGAATTAGGCAAGCGAAGAATTCCCAAGTATTAAGATCCCAAGAAGTTGCAGTGTCTGACAGTTTAGATGAATGTTCAGAGAACCGACATGTCGGTCTCTGAACCATTCATACAGATATACAGACTCGGAATGACTGCTCGTTAGGCTCCTAGGGTAATGTTATGATTGTCAGACGCAAACATGCTGCAGCAGTTAAGTTGATATGAGAACCAAGGTATTATACTCGGCATAGTTCTTACCCCGAGGTCTTTCTTTTGATTGAAGTTTGTTAACATCTGCAACCCCCCCCGATTTTTTATACCCGTTTGGTGGTCTTCTTTGCCCTCCGTAATCTTTGAAATTTTCCTTTGCTCGGGTTTTGAATTGTAACAGTTCACTTGCCAGACCAACCTGTAGCCTTACAGACCCATTTAAGCTTTCCTGGTCCTCACCTATTTGTATTCTCTTCGTTTGTTTCACATCTGCCAACAGGGATACCTCTGACTATCCCTTCTGTTATGTCATTTACGTATACAAGCAATTGTACAAGTTCTAGTACTGATCCTCGTTGATCCTCACTCATCACATGAGCCCATCCTGACACCTGTTCTCCAGCAATCACTCAGTGTTTCCTTTCTCTTGAATTAAGTATTCCCTGATCCACTGTAGTGCCTTCCCTGTTATCCCTGCTTGGTCCTCCAGTTTTTGCACTAATCTCATGTGTGGAACTGTGTCAAACGCCTTCTTGCAGTCCAAGAAAATGCAATCCACCCACCCCTCTCTCTCTTGTCTTACTGCTGTCACCATGTCATAGAACTCTAGTAGGTTTGTGACACAGGATTTCCCGTCCCTGAAATCATGTTGGCTGCTGTTGATGAGATCATTCCTTTCTAGGTGTTCCACCACTCTTCTCTTGATAATCGTCTCAATGACTTTGCATACTACACATGTCAGTGACACTGGTCTGTAGTTTAGTCTGTCTCCTTTTTTAAAAATTGGGACTACATTTGCTGTCTTCCATGCCTCAGGCAACCTCCCTGTTTCGATAGATGTATTGAATATTGTTGTTAGTGGTACACATAGCGCCTCTGCTCCCTCTCTCAGGACCCATGGAGAGATGTTATCCGGCCCCATTGCCTTTGAGGTATCTAGCTCACTCAGAAGCCTCTTCACTTCTTCCTCGGTTGTGTGTATTGTGTCCAGCACTTGGTGGTGTACCCCACCTCTCCGTCTTTCTGGAGCCCCTTCTGTCTCCTCTGTGAACACTTCTTTGAATTTCTTTTTGAGTCCCTCACATACTTCACGGTCATTTCTTGTTGTCACTCCTCCTTCCTTCCTTAGACTGATTACCTGGTCCTTAACTGTTGTTTTCCTCCTGATGTGGCTGTATAACAGCTTCGGATCAGATTTGGCTTTCACTGCTGTGTCGTTTTCATATTGTCGTTGGGCCTCCCATCTTATCTGTGCATATTCATTTCCGGCTCTACGACTGCTCTCCTTATTCTCCTAGGTCCTTTGCCTTCTATATTTCTTCCATTCCCTAGCACACTTGGTTTTTGCCTCCTTGCATCTTTGGGTGAACCATGGGCTCATCCTGGCTTTTTCATTATTCCTCTTACCCTTTGGTACAAACCTCTCCTCAGCCTCCTTGCACATGGTTGTTACATATTCCATCATCTCATTAAATTGCTTCCCTGCCAGATCTCTGTCCCAAATTTTT
>NC_069407.1:6801481-6818889 GCF_026875155.1 Cherax quadricarinatus | reverse complement strand
AGGTGTGACTGGGCAGAAAATCACCGGGTTTCCCCTCAGCTCAACCCCAAACCACCATTTTTCCCGGGAAAATTTTAAAAAGGAAAATACGTTTAGTATCATGGAGGTACTTAAAATAAAAGACAGTACATGGAAACAAAATTAGCCCGACGTAAATAAACCCTAAAAAAAATAAAAGGTTTTTCATCTTTGAAGAGTAAGCAAAACAGAAAACCCAATGATAACCGTATCCCTGGGGCCCTTCTTACAATTTCCCCTATTGACGCCAGTTGATTTTTACGGGCCCCGTGAGAAAAACAATATATGACAAAGCGGGGGATTTTCTAATCATCATTTTGCAGACACATGCAGTCACACATCCCCCGATGGCGGTAACCAGGAAAAAACCGGGGGACTCGCGGAGAAAACGGGGAAACGACATACCCCCCCCTGGCATCTACCTGCCCATTTTCCCAGCACAAAATTTTGGCCGCATCGTGAGCAGGACACACGGCAAATTTTCCCAAAAAACATGATGAATGATGAAAAATTTTGGATTGCAAAATTTTTTCAGGAAAATAAAATGTTCAAACTGTTTCATTTTTTTCCGATGAAAAAAAAAAAATCTTAAACCCTCACCCAAAAACCCCAGATAGTATTGACAAGGTTTTTTTTAAAAGGGCCTGGCCCGGGAAAGCGGTCGGGAAGTTTGTACAAAAAAAATTTTTGGGGAAGTGAAAAAAAGAGATTTTTAAATTTTTTTTCTAAGTTTAAAAAGGGTATTGGGTGGTATCTAAAAACTGGGGGACGGGTTAAACAAAAGCATTGTTTAGGAGGAAAAAAAAAATAAAAAACAGGTGGTAGTACAGTGAAAAGAACGAGCCCCTTAAAAACCCACTGCTTTTGGGGCCCCACGGAACCACCCCCATGCTGGTTCATATTTAACCAGCTTAATTAAAAAAAAGCGCAATTTGGGCCAGGATTGAGCAGACACATGGGGGTCCAAAAGATTTTAAAATGTTTGAGTCATAAAAACGGATTGTCTTACGGGGTTTAAACGTATCAAAGAGGTAATGTATTTATATCTGGGGGAAAGAAAAACACGGGTTACATTGTGTACACGACACGTATGTAAAACGCTTGCACATTGTCCAAACACTACACTACATATTATGCACAAATTAATACAGGGTTTGTATGAATATTGTGTACCCATTAGTAAAACGTGATACGTTTTAGTACCCATATATAAGGAAAAATAAGGGCCCCAGAATGTTACTGGGGATGGGGGGGACTGATTTTTAAATGCCCTTTTCCCCCCCATTTGTGAAAAAAGAACCCAAAAGCCCCCTAACTGTTTTTAAAGAAGGCCCTTGAAAAACTCCCGAAAAAATTTTGGAAAAACCGTGTTGTGAATTCCCCCTCGGGTGAATTTTTTTTGACCAGACAGGTCGGGGGGAATTAGTGATTTGGAAAAAAACAAAAAAATTTCCCAAGTAACCCCCTCAATCGGGTTGACAAGTGATAACCCCTTCACGACAATAATCCATGTTATCAGGTCAAGAGGGGGGGTTTTAACTTTACTGAGTATATCCAAAAAAAATTACCTCCCTTTATTTAAATACTATCATTTTTCGACCGGGCATTTGGGGGACATTATCTGATCCATGGAAAAGAATTAAATAATCCCCCCCTCGGGAAAAATTTAAGGACTATTCCCATTAAAGACTGATTACCTTTGCTAATAATCCGGGAAGGGTAATAGCTATAAATTGATTACTTTGATTTTTTCCCAGACATATAAATTTTTTGGGTGCTAGTGAAAGCTTTAGTTTTCCAAGGGAAAACCGGATTTTTGTTTTCCCCCTTCCCCATTCCTTAGATCAAATTGTTTGTTGTCCATTCCCCTGAAGCGGTTTTTTGGCCCCCCCTAGGGTTTTTAATTACCCCACTAAAAATTGGTATGCCCCCTTCTTTTTAAACATTTCCCATGTTTAAAAATTTGAAAAGAAACTTATTCTTGGTTTGCTCTTCTTCTCTCTCCCCTCTTCTCTCTCTCTCTCTTCCTCTCTCTCTCTCTCCTCTCTCTCTCTCTCCCCCTCTCTCTTTTTTGGTTTTTTCTTCCCCTTTCCCCGAATCTTTCCCTATTTTTGCATAAATTGTTATCATAAATTCAGGGTTTTTTTTTCCATTTTTTTTTACTCTTTCTCTCTTTTTTTAAAAATTGGGGAAAAAACCCTGCTTAGTAGGGGGACATAGGAAAAGCCCAGTAGAGGGGGTTTGGCAGGGGGGAAATCCCCGGGCCCCAGAGGCAGAGGCCCAGCACTTAGTGCTGTCAGTGCCACCTTCTGCTTTATCCCCGCGTCAAAAAACCAGACGGCGCGTATACCCCAAGGGTCATGCGACGGGGGGAGTAAAATCCTTTTTGATCTCTTTTTATGCAGTTTTCAAGGGACTAATTCCCCCAAGCTATTTTTTTTTTTATTCTTTTTTCCCGAGCTTCAGGCCGGACTTTAAAGAGTAGAAAAACCCCTCGAAACCGTTTCAAAAAGTATATAAAAAGGTTTTATAAGATTATTTTTTAAAAATTTCTGAATTCCGGTGCCCCATTTTCCTTTTCAACAAAGCAGGAATGATGCCCCCCCTCGGCACGAAGAGCGCCCCCTTTTTTTTCCCAGTAAAATTTCCCTTTAAAAAAAGGAGATGGGGACTTTTTAAATAAATTCGGCGATCTTTAAACACCACTTCAAGATCTTTTTATCTTTTTAAATGATCAAAACACGTCGTGTTTAAATATTGCTTAATTTGGGACATTATGTTATAAAACAAGAGAAAAGAGCAAAGGAAAAAAAGAGCGTGAAGACAAAAGGAAAATAAGACATGGGAAATGAATTTGCATTTTTTTCCCGTGTTGGGTTTCTTTTGTAAATTGTGACCTGCGGGGAATCAGCCATTTTTTCAAAAAGGGGGATGACCCAAAGGAAAAAAAGAGGTAAAACGAAAGGAAAATAAGACAGGGGGAAATGTATTTGCTTTATTTCCCGTTTTTGTTTTTTTTGAAGATTGTGCCCTGCAGGGGAATCACCATTAAGTTGAGGGGGTTTTTAAACCTCGGGTAGCTCTTACTAGGACTAGCTACCTCGGTAGTGGAGTATGTGTTTTCGGTTTTTTGATTTATTACCCTTGGGGTTTGCTTTGGACGGAAGAAAAAGATAGAAAATTTTAAAACATGTATAGATTGGGTAGAATAATGGGAAAGGGGGGAGTGGGGAAATCTATTTTAAAAGAACTGTTGTTGCACAGAATGCTAAAACTTAGGGAATGATATAGTAATATCCTTGGCGTTAAATTTTGAAAATGGGAAATTTGGTAATTATCCTAGTATAAAAAACCACCGTAAGCAACTGCGAGGAATTCACAGATCAGTTAAAGGGAAAGATAGATAGCTTTTGGGATAACCCCACACCAATTTTTACCCCTTTGGAGATTTTAATCTCCTCATGTAAAATTTGGAAGAGGGCGCAAAAACAATGGCTCAACGGGCCCACATACCAGGGAACAAATTTGAGGCTTTGTAAAAAGTTTTCATTAAACCCAAACCCAAAAATTGTTTCCCCCCAGAAAAAAAATACCCTGGACTTATGTTAAACAAACAACGAAAAAATTTGATCAAGAAAACATTCCCCCAAAAACAATTACTTGATCACAAACCCATGGGAAGTACAAACGAGTTTTAAAATCAGGGTTGGGAAAATTTTGCATCAAAAAGGGTAAGAGAGGGGAAATAAATCGGGAAATTTTAAATTTTTAAAACAACCTTTGAATTGACTAGGAAAAAAAATTAAACCAAGGCATCAGACATCCCCTGGGAATCAGAAATAGCGACCAAAATTCCCACCGGGGCCTAGAAAAAGGGGCTGAATACAGAACATACAAATTTATGTAAAAAACACGTCCATTGAGGATACCCGGGAAAAGATAAAGATATAGGAGGAGTGTTGGAATGGTACAGAAGAAAAACAGGTTACTGAACTTTTAAAAAAAGGGCAAAAATAGGGCCGAAACCGAGGAAAAGATAGATTTAAACCCGAAAGATCAGTGAATTAGAGAAAAAAACTTAGGTCATCCCAAACCAAAAGAAGTAAAAAGAGCCATACAGGATTTTGGGCAAAAAACCCAATTTATTGAGAGGAAATTCTTTTATACTGGCGATGAACGGGAAAAATGACTGAAATCCTAAAAAAAAACAGTATGAGTCGGTGTTCAAAACCCCAATAAATGACACAAGGGGAAAAAATGCAAAAATATTTTTTCACCCCCAAAAGAAACCCGGGCACAGACCAACTAACTGACTTTAGTACAAATCCCATAGATTTCGAAAAAAAAATAAAAAAAACATGCCCACTCCCCTCAGCCCCTGGCCCAGTTTCATGGAATTTTCTTTTTTATAAAGAAGTCCCAAAGTACCACTGGGCACGACCCCTCAGTTTTCTGGGTTGAAATCCCGGGAGGATTTAAAAGAGTCCCAGAAGCCCCTTTGCACAAGGGGAGGAAAGTAGAGTATCTAAAAATTTAAACAGACCAAAAAAACCCAAACCCTTCCATCATAAAAAATTTTTCAAAAAGGGAAGAGACGGCAGATTACAAATTTCATGGAGCAGAACAACCAACATAACCCAAACCATCATGGTTTTGAGCAGGACGATCATGCCCTGTCACAGCTGCTGAACCTTATGACGAATTAGGGAAAAGGGAAACCGGAAGACGACCAAAACGCAGATGTAAAAAATTCACAGATTTTGCAAAGGCGTTTGAAAAATGCAAATAATGGAGTAAATAGCACAAAAAAATAAGGGTTCATGGGCTTTCGGGAAAAGGGTAGGCAAAAGGGGATTTTGGGGTTCCCTAACACAAAGAATACAAAAAGTTTTGCAAACAAGCAAGACCCCAGCACAGAAAGGGCAAAAAGCTCAGTGCCCCAAGGCACTCCCCTGGCCCCTCTGCTTTTTCACCTCATAGCAGAATAGAAAAAAACACCCGTCACACTTTGAAATCATCTTTTGAAAATGACATTTAAAAAAGCATGAAAGTCATTACGGTAGGGACACTAAAAAAATTACCGGAAGACAAAAAACAGGGTTTCCCAGGGGGGGCAGTGGAGAACACGACGTTCAATGGTGATAAGTTCCAGCTGCTTAGGTTTTGGAAAAAAAGAGAACTTAAAAGGAACATTTTTATACCAAATCGAGGGGGTCAAAAAATAAAAACAAAAGGGAAAACTCGAAAAAGACCTAAAAATTTTTTTGGGTCAGTTTGGAAAATTCCCTTTTAAAAGGGGCCCATAACAAGAAAAAAGATCACGATACCCAGGGAAAAGGATTTTGGGTGGGTTTTTGGGGAACTTTCAAAAAAAAGGGGGGAAATTTTTTTGCCAATGGTGACACTTTAAATCGTTTAGTGCCCCCTCCCCTTAGAATTTTTTTCCCAGTGCTGACGGCCCCCTTTTTTTTAAAAGAAAGAGAAAATAGAGCGGAACAAATACAAGGACGTTCAGGGGCTCACATTGACCCTGTAAAGAAACCAAAACCTACTGGGAACGCCTTCAGCCCATGAACATGTATTTCATCCGAGCGGAGGAGAAAAAGAACTTGATAATATATACCTGGAATTACCCCAAAGGGCTTGGTCCCAAATCTGCACACTGCCATAACCATACTGGATTTAAGGATTTTGGGAGGAAGTGCAAAAAAACCCCAGTGGGGGCAGGGGGGGCGGTGGGGCCCAATAAGGGAAAACTGTATAACATACGGGGTCCCAGACTATTCAACATCTTACCAGAAGATATCAGAAACATTGCTGGAAAAATGTAGAACCCTTCAAGAGGAAACTGGACAAGCATCTTAAACCAATGAAAGGTTTCAACCAGGGCTTTTATGGTTGGGGGGAAAGGGGCCTCCAGCAGCAATCCCTGGTTAACAGGCAAGAACCCGGGACGGTTTTGGGCCAGGGCCGGGTTTAAAAAGGTAGTGAAACTTCAAAACCCTCTTTAAAGTATTTTAAAAGGGTAAGGTAGGGTTTCCAAATTTTCCCTACGAGTTGTGTCAAATGTGAGGGGGGTTGAGCACTTCCTGTTTCCCTAGCGGGTTCAGTAGGTAATGCCTAGCAAGTTTTCGTTGATCAGGCATTTTGGTTTTGGGAATTTTCTGCCCTTCCCCTGAAATTTTGGGAAAAGTATTAATTTTTTTAATTGGTTCCTTTCGGGCATCGGGTTTGGGGTGGATTTTTGGGAAGGTTTGGGGGTTTGCTGGGTTTCGGCTTCTTCACCCCCTCGCTTTTGATTCCCTGTGTGTGGGTTTGGCCCATGATGTCTATTTTTTTGCTGCTTGGGGCCCCCTTGGGGAAATCGTCACCTGTGCGGTGGTTGTTGGCAACATCAGGTATTTTGGTACCCCAGCTGACTCCCAAAATCCATGGGGCTCTGTTTTTTTTTCCAGTCTTGGGTTCAATGGTGAAAATTTTTTTTACTGTCGGGTTTTGGGGCCCGGTTTCATTTTTCTACAGGGTTTTTCTACAGGGTTATCTACATGCCAGTAGTCTGAAAGCTTTTGTGAAGGCATTTTTAAATATTTTACAACGCTACAATTAAAATCAAAGGGGGAAATAGCATTCATGAGAGTCAGGAAAGGGGCTAATTCTCCGCGGGATGACAGGTTAGGGGAAAGACCTGAACATAAACATGTATGATAAAAAGCCCATCTCAAAAATTACGAAATTTTTCCCTAGCAAAAATATAAGAAAAAACTTGATAGGAAAATTTATAAATAAAAAAAGGTTTTAAAAATTTATGTTTTTGGAAAAATTGATCAACAAAGGTCATCCAAATGGGGAAAAAAAAAAAGTAATCTTGCATTCTTCTGCAGTATCCGAAAGGGAACCAACAAGGTAGGGGATCACTTTTTTTAACTGCTAGTGCACCTTTGGAATAACAACTAGGATGAGAGAGGGGGCTAATACATTTTTTTTCCTTTGGGGTTATATGCCCCTGGAACCCCCGCTATGCTGGGCTGGGGGGAAAAGGGGGGAAAAAGTTTTTGGGGATGGAGTCCCCAAAACCTCCACTGAAACATTTTTTCCCCCCCTTATTTACGAACGTTTTTAAATAAGAAAAGGAAAAGGAAAGGGGACCAAATATAAGAAAGGGCAGGGGGGGAGTCGGAGTTTTTACCCCACGCCCCAAACCCCAAAATGATATCATTTACAATTCAACGGAGAGCTTGCTAGCGGGGGCTCCCCAAACACGGTAACTGGACACAAGGCCCACCTCAGGGGTATTTTTGATGTCATCCGGGCTTTAAACCCACTATAGTAGGGTGTCCCGGGTTTTTTTTGATTTACACGCTGGATTTTTTTTTCATCAAGGACTTTTTCAGGGCTACTGTTGATTTTTATGCAAAAAATCACTCACACAGTAGACAGCCTCGCAGCAGCAACTTTTAGTTTCACGTGTGTTTCAGTCTTGCTTCATTTTACCAAACCCTTACATGGAGATTACCTGGAGTTTTCCCGGGGAGGGGTTCCCCGGGGGCAAAAGCCCCCCCCGGCCCGGTCTGTGGCCTTAATGTTAAAATTTTTTTTTATTCCCTTTGTCTTAAAAGGGCCCACTCCAACTACACCCGCCCTACAATTTTTGCTCGTAAAACACTTCTCTATTACACACAACTACTAAAAACCAACAATTCAAGCAATACCCCTAGTTTAAAAACCCTGAAAAGTATTCCGGGCCCTACCCCTACCCCCACAAGAAACCACATAAATTGTGGGCAAATTTCCCAGCAAGTGTGCAGTGTTGGCGAGAGGTTTTTGGGCCGGGGGGTGGGTGGGTTTGAGGGGTGTGAAAGGTTGGGTGGGATCACGGGGAGCCAGGGAGTTTTGCCGACCAAATAGCAAAGCCAATCGGTTGAAACCCAAACCCCAGACCATCTAAAAAACCAACTAACAACCCAACTGGTTTTAAATGGCACCCCAAAAAAAACCCGGGGTAACAAATCAACCCTGAAAAACCAAAACCAAACCGCTTTGGCTAGGGGCCCCCCGACCCTATAGTGAGCAAGGGGTTTGGGTTTACCCCGGGGTCCCTTTCCCTTTTTAACTTTTTTCGCCCGGGCTCTCCCCCTTTGCTCTCCCCCAAAAATTTACTTTCAGCTTTAAGACCCCAAATCATTTCTTCACCATTGCTCCCCCCCAGAGGTAAACGCCCCGTGTTTGGGTGTTTTTGGGGGTTTTTTCTTGTGTCTGAACCCCGAAAAATTTTTCCGACAGGGGTCCCCCTTTGGGCCCGATGATTTACCCTTCGAGTGTTTCGGGGCACTGTCTGGCTTACCGAAGCTAGATCAAAGAGGAAGATTTAGAAAATTTTTGGGCAGTCCTAGACCGTGATATCAAGAAGTGTACTCAACAGAGGCCCCCGGGGCGGGTCGAAAAGGGCGTTTTGAAGGTTCTCCCCAAGCATGGCCCAAAGGGCCGGGGGTAGATTCTCGCGAAGTGCTCCCGCCCATGGTATTGTGAGTTGCATTTCTAACCCGGGGATGGGTTTTACACCCTTTCCCTTTAAGAAAATAAAAATTTACCCCCCAAAAGTAATTCCCTAAGGGCGTTATATCTCCCGTTAAAAAAAAACACGGGTATCAATGAAAAGAAACCGTTTTTTAAACCCCACAACAGCTTGGGAAAAATGACTCCCGTTTTTCCACCAAAACAACGACCAGTCACAGGCAGCGAAAACTACAAGCTTTTGATACCCTACACCTTAAATTTCCCCTTGGTTTTAAAATTTTCAGTGGACGTTTATTTCCACGATGGGTCTCTGAATCCGCCTCTGCCCTGCAGTATTTTTCTAACATGCGAAATAAATTTTTTTATTCGGGCTGAAGAAGCCCTTTTACAGAGCGCGAAATGTTTGACAGTTGTACTCCCAAAAAAATTTTCGGGTTTCTATATTTTATAATGTAAAGTTTCCCCCCTATATGATACATTTTTTACGTTACTTGTGATGTTCCCCCGGGCCCATTTTTTCAAAAACTTCTGTAATTTTACAAATATTTTTTTTTTCATTTATGGGTTTTGGTTAGATTTAGGTTAGGTTAGGTTAGGCAAAAGGGTTTGGTTAGGTTAGGGGTTTAAATTAGGGTTTGGCAGGTTAGGTTAGGTTAGGTTAGGGTTTGGTTAGGTTTGTTAAAGGGTTAAATTTGGCTAGGCTAGGCAAAGGGTTTGGTTTTTGGGTTGGTTAGGTTTGGTTTGGGTTTTGTTAGGTTTGGTTAGGGTTTTTCAAGGGTTAGGTTTTGGGGTTTGGTTGTTAGGGTTTGGTAGGCTAGGTTAGGTTTGGTTAGGTTTGGTTAGGGGTTGGCTTTGGTTAGGTTTGGTTTGGTTAAGTTAGGTTTGGCAGGGTTTGGTTTGGTTTGGTTTGGTTTTGGCTAGGGTTTGGTTAGGGTTTGGTTAAGTTAGGTTAGGCTAGGTTAAAGGGTTTGGTTTTGGGTTTGGGTAGGTTAGGTTAGGTTTGGCTAGGTTAGGGTTAAGGTTAGGGTTTGTTAGGGTTTAAATTAGGGGTTTGGCTTTGGGGTTTGGGTTTGGTTAGGTTTTTTTTAAGGGTAGGTTTAGGCTAGGTTAGGTTTTGGGTTTGGTTAGGGTTTGGTTAGGTTAAGTTAAAGGTTTTTCTAGGTTAGGGGTTTGGTTAGGCTAGGTTTTGGTTAGGTTGGTTTGGTTAGGCAGGGTTTGGTTAGGTTGGTTAGGGTAGGTTACGTTTTGGGTTTTTTTAGGTTAGGTTAGGTGGTTTTGGTTTTGGTTAGGTTAGGTTAGGTTTGGTTTTGGTAGGTTTGGTAGGTTAGGGGTTAAAGGGTTTAAATTAGCCAAAGGGTTTCATAAATTTGTGAAAAAGTATATTTAATAATAAAAAATAAAATTTTAAAATAATAAATAATTTAAAATAATAATAATAAAAAAAATGGGGATTCAAACAAAAAGGCCAAAAAAACGTTTTAGCACCGGGGAAGGGGTGAAGTAACCCGGGGTGAAAGTGTCCCCGTCGTGCGAGAATGGGTCGTCAAATCACTTATGAAAACAAAGGGGTTTTTGAAAACACGGGGGTTGAAAACAGGGGGGGTTGAATACACGGGGCGTTTAAAAAACAAGGGGGTTGAATAAGGGTGTTTTGTAGGGTTATGTAACCTAAAAAGTAAAAAGGGGAAATAAAACTATTTTTGGTTACAGGAAAAAGTTCAGAAATTGAAAGCAATGGGTGCGTGAAAAAAGGGGGGTACGTTTTATTTGCAACCCCCCCCCACCACCTAAAAATTTACCCTAATAAATGGTTAGGGTTGGGGAAACATGCAGAGTGGGGGGAGGCCCAAACCATGTTTGGCCCGGTGAACCCATGGACAGTTTTGACTCAAATGATTGTTACGATCTGGGGTTACGACTCTCCGGTTTGTTTTCGAAATCACTGGTAGTTACGGAACCCCACTGGCGGGTTAGTCCAACACACGCAATTTTTCCGGCACACAACGGCATTATTAAAAACCCTTTTGGGTAAAATTTGGGCACGTTTTGCAAAAAACCCTTTGCCGAAATAAAAAGAAAATTAGTTTGACTTTTACAAAAAGTTTACAAAAATTTGCAGGTTTCATGCGTGTCCCAAGCATACATGCACACGGTGCGCTGAATGCCTCCCCTAATCCTCCTGATCCTCCCCGGCGGCCCTGACCCCCAATTTTTTTACCCGTTTCCAAATTTCCTGCCAACAAAATGCGTAGGCAAGTTTTCTGTTGTTAAACCCCAATTTTTTTAAAGGGTTTTTAAATTCCCCTGTTTGTTGCTAAAACACAACTGTTGTTGGGGACCGGAACTGTAGGTGGCAGACAGGAATTGTAGGGGCAGGGCCCGAATGTGGGGGACGGTAAACAATGTTTTAACTGAAGGGAAAAAAGCAAATGTACAACTTTTAAGTTTATTCGTTTCAGTAAAAAAGGAAATAAACAAAAAAAAGAAAAAAAAAAAAATAAAAAAACGTTTAAAATTTCGAGAAGGCAAAAAATAAATTTAAAAAAAAAAATGGAAAAAATATTAAAAATAAGAGATGTTTTTAAAAAGACGATTCTGCCATATTGAAAAAAAGGGAAAATTTAAAAATTATATTCACAATTCAAAACAGGGCAAAATATTGAATTATTTTATCAAACAAAATCTGGAAAAACCCCAAAAGTAAATATTAAAAAATTTAAAAAAAAGCGATATTCAAAAAGAGATATACAAAAAAGACGGGTACAGAGTAAACACCAACCCCGGCATGTGTGTTTTCTGTAAAAACACCAAAAACAGTCCCCACATTTAGAGCACCCGCCACCCCCACCCCCACACGAAGCTACCAAAACAATGCTCGGTGTCAAATAACTTGACTTTGAAGGAGGGAATTACGGGCGATGTTTTGGTCCCAGACGTCGTCTTTAACTCCTTTTTCTTCTTTTGTGCGGGTTTTTTTGTTTTGTCAGTCACCCGGGATTGGGCATTTTTTTTTTTTATTTAATGTAAGTGAGGATAGTGAAAAAATAAAAAGATCCGGAAATGATTCTGATGCTTGATTACCTAAAACCCCCAGGGCCAAAAGATGCTAAAAACCCCCATATTGGGGAAAGACATTTAAACACAGGGGCTGGGGTTTTACCCCCCCAACTAAGTGGGGGGGGTACTCACGTAATAAGTACCCCACCGGCCCCCTTGTCATCAACCCAAAAACAGCCTCCCCGATACACTAAAATTTCTCTTTTTTTGGCCTTTTTCATCTCCCACTCCCGTTATTGGGGCCCCGCATATTTTTTCCGCCCCAAGTGTGTGTATTTATAGTCTGTAGTCAATTTATGGCTCTGCGAACACCGCCATCGTGTTTACACTGGGTGGATACATGGGGGCACGAAAAGGGAAATCCTAGGGGTACCGTATCACAATTAAAGGGGAGACGGAAACGTCCCCTTTCATGAAATCTTGACCGGGGTCCAAATTTTCCCAAATCGAGCGTTTCTTTTAAAATCCCCCATAACAAGGCCCGGGTGTTCTTCAAAACCCCCCTTTGTGGGGGTCTCTGAAACGTTTAGCGGTCTCTATTTGCATATGTTTTCTAGAACTCCCCCTCCACCTCGCTCTCCCCCTATCGTTACCTCCCCTGATTTTAAAACCCTAAAACGTTCTGATAAAACCTATACTCTGGTCACCCTTTCATACAACTATTCTAAATTTTTTCGTCTCTATTCTACTTCAAGCAAATTCAGCCTCTTTTTACTTATGGGAAACCAAACACCCCACCACATCGTTTTGGAAAACTGGAGGAATTTAAAAACTAGAAAGGTATACTACTGCCCCTTTCCATTTCAAATTTTAAGGGGGGGAAAAAAAATGTAAGGGACCGGGGGTATTTAATTTCTGAGGATCTCACTTTAAGGTCACAACAGGGCCCGATCGCAGGGGCCCAAAAAAAATGAAGGGGTGGATAATTTAGAAAATTTCAAAAAATAGAGATACCCAACCCAAAGATGAAACCCTTTTTAAATCACCCTTTTTCTCTCTAGGCTAGAAACTGTTTACATTAAAATCTCCCTTCATAGCAGGTGAAATGCAGATTTGAGAGTGTACAAGATCCTTTTCTGCAAAAAAAAGTTTGCCAAGCCCTTAACTATGGGAACGCTTGGGGAAACACTTGACTTGGGACTCGGGGAAAAAAAGGAGGGAGAGATTATCATAATCAAAATTGGGAAAAACCTGGAAGGAATGGTCCCCGAAACGCAACAGAAATCACTCCCACAAAAAATAAAAGACTGGGCAAAGGGGATGCAAAATTCCCCCCAATTTAAAAATAGGGGGGGCCCCTTGGTACAAAGGAAAAAAACCTAAGTGTTTCCCGGGGGCCCCGGGCTGTTTAACAAACCTCCATCAAGCATTAGGGGAATTGGGCCCAAAAACCCCCTGGCTGCCCTTTAAAAAGAGAGCTGGGGCAGAACCTAAATCAGTGCCAGACAGCCGGGCTGTCTCGTACGTTGGACTTTCGTGGGCCCCCCGCAGTAAAAAGCCTAAAATTTATTCCCGGGCCCGGGTTTCCCTCGGGGGGCCTGGTCTTTGGAAACCGGGCCGCGGGGGGGTTTTATCCCCCGGGAAAAACCCCAGGTAAACCCGGGAACCCGCCCTAAAACCCCTCTAAACTTTCCTTTTCTCTCACAAACCCGTGACCAAAAACCTAATGATTTATATATATATTTTATATATAAATTTTTAATTTTATTTATTAATATATTTTATATATATTATTATATATAAATATATAAAATTATATATATGTAATTTAAACTTTTAGCATTAAATGTCTCCCCCTTAAAATAATCTTGTTTAAATTAATATTTTATATATGCAAGTCAAATAAAAACTTTCCCACTATATAGAAAAGAGTAAGAAAACGTTTGTAATTTTATTATTATTAGTATTTTTATTATTATTATTGTTGTTGTTGTTGTTTTTTGTTTTTTTGTTGTTATTTCTGTATTTTTGTACTTGTTAAGGGGGGGTTCTTACAACCCAAGGGAGCAAAAGTCGGAAAACCCTTATTAGCCCCCGTGCTTTCGTAGTCTTTAAAGACCATTCTATGTACCTCCCTGAGCCGGGTTTAGCGCATTTTCCATAACCCTCCCCTTTTCCTCATGTGGGCTTAAAAACCCTTTTTTTTGTCCTCAAAGCAGCAAATCCGAGGCTTGGTCTTTATACTCCCCCCACAAAAATGGCTGAGACCAAATTTTTCTTATGATTGGGAAACAAAAAACCTGCTTTAGAAAAGGGCGTTTAGTGTAAAGGTATAAGAGCCAAAAAAGAGCAAATTTTTTTTGACAGTGGGTAATTATTTTTAGTGTCCCAGGGGAGGGAGTATTGGGGCAAGTGTAAGTAGATGCCGTGGCATTCCCGGTCCTCGGGGGAAATACGAAATACTCCCGAGGTGGGGCTCAAGTCATATGATGGCATCCTTTACGTCCGTCTTAGGCCATATGATCGCCCATTGATGTGCGTCTGAAGTCATATGATGGCCTATTGACGTGGCTAAGTCATTTCGTGGCCCATTGATGTGGGTCTTAAGACATGATTTCTCACTGAGCAGGGCTTCAGTGTTTGTGTGTGTGTGTGTGTGTGTGTGTGTGTGTGTGTGTGTGTGTGTGTGTGTGTGTGTGTGTGCGTGTATGTATAATTATATATATATATATATATATATATATATATATATATATATATATATATATATATATATATATATATATATGTATATATATATAATCAGTAACAACACTGCGACTAGCCGAGGGGTCGAACCCATGTTGTTTTGGCCCGCCTCGTGGCGAGCGAAAATCACACGACACTGTAACCCACAGGACCACCCAATCCTACAAAGATCACGCACCCAGCAGAGCTAGGTGTTGTACCGTGATCCGAGGACAAATAGTGGTGTGGATGCCTCAGAACTAATTTCATATGTCCTCGGATCACAGTCCACCTCTGCTGGGTGCATGACCTTTGTAGGATTGGATGGTCCTGTGGATTAAAGCGTCGTGTGATTTTCACTCACCATGAGGAGGCCAGAACAACATGGGCTCGAGCCCTCGGCTAGTCGCATTGTTATTGATTAAATGCCACTCGTTCGAGTTTATATATATAATATATATATATATATATATATATATATATATATATATATATATATATATATATATATATATATATATGATGGGGTCCACCTCTGGTGTAAATTGTGGGACCCATAGCCTCGGAGAATATTTGGATTTCTTCCGGAAGCCGTTTGAATATTCCACTTCCCCTACCACCCCATCTTTTAATATTTTTCTTTTTACCAATAGAAATATTTTATTACATAATATGGTACAAAAGATTTAAAAGATACATTGTTGATTTTAAGGTGGCAATAAGGTACATGTTGTTACGTGTGTATCACGATTATAAGGGGGAAAAACTCCTCCAGCTCCTCAGAGCTGGGGCGTGTGCCCAAAATACAGCATGCATTACTCCTTTGAACAGTCGCACTGAGTCGCTGGAACAGAAAAATAGCTGCCCTGGGATCCCTAGTTACCCTGATGAGTCTTTTTCCCAGCTCCTTAAGGGAATTTATATATAAATATATTTATTATATATATATATATATTATATATATATATATATATATATTATATATATATATATATATATATAAATATATATATATATATATATATATATATAAAATTAGGGAGTGGTAGGAGAAGAAAATATTCAAACAGCTCCGGGGAGAACCTTGAGTTTTCTTGAGGTACGTTTATTGTCTTCTCTGAGGATGAGGGTCCCCATTCCAGCTATAGAGGTGGTATATATATATATATATGCAATAAGATCACAGTAAACAGGTGATTTTAGAATATGCAAAACAACCACTCTGAAAGAATAGAGAAATTCCAAGCGATTTCGTGACTACTCACATAGTTCCTTGATAATGTGAGTAGTCACGAAAGCGCTTAGAATTTCTCTTCTATTCTTTCAGAGTGGTTTTTTGCATATATATATATTATGCATATGCATATGCATATGCATATGCATATATATATATATATATATATATATATATATATATATGTAGGTTGGTAGACAGCAACCACCCAGGGAGGTACTACCGTCTGCCAAGTGATTTGTAAAAACGTTAAGCCTGTAATTGTTTTACATGATGGTAGGATTGCTGGTGTTTTTTGTCTGTCTCATAAATATGCAAGATTACAGGTACGTCTTGCTACTTCTACTTACACTTAGGTCACACTACACATACATGGACACGTTTATTTATACACACTCATCTGAGTTTTCTTTGATTTTATCTTAATAGTTCTTGGTCTTATTACTTTTCCTTTTATATCCATGGGGAAGTGGAATAAGAATCTTTCCTCCGTAAGCCATGCGTGTTGTAAAAGTCAACTAAAATCCCGGGAAAACAAGGGGCTAGTAACCCCTTTTCCTGTTAAAGATTACTAAAAAGAATAAGAAGAAGAAAATTGTCAAAGTGGGAAGTCTGAATGGGCGTGGTGTTGTGGCAAATGATAAGAAAGAGATGATTGTGGATGTTATGAATGAGAAGAAAACTGGATGTCCTGGCTTTAAGTGAAACAAAGCTGAAGGGGTGGGAGGTTTAAATGGGAGAGAAATAAATGGGATTAGGTCAGGGTTTCAAATAGAGTTAGAGCTAAAGAAGGAGTAGCAATAATGTTGAAGGATAAGCTATGGCAAGAAAAGGGGGGAACTACAAATGTATAAATTCAAGGATTATGGGGAGTAAAATAAAGATTGGATGGGGAAAAGTGGGTTATAGTAAGCGTGTATGCACCTGGAGAAGAGAGAAGTGTAGAGGAGAGAGAGAGATTCTGGAAATGTTGAGTGAAATGCGTGGGGAGTTTTGGAATCAAGTGTGAGAGTAATGGTGGTTGGGGATTTCAATGCTAAAGTGGGTAAAAATGTTATGGAGGGAGTAGTAGGTAATTTTGGGGGGTGCCAGGGGTAAATGTAAATGGGGAGCCTTTAATTGAGCTATGTGTAGAAAGAAATTTGGTAATAGTATACATATTTTTATGAAAAAAAGGATAAATAAATATACAAGGTATGATGTAGCACGTAATGAAAGTAGTTTGTTAGATTTTTGTATTGGTGGATAAAAGGTTGATGGGTAGGGTCCAGGATGTAATTTTTTATAGAGGGGCAACTGATATATCGGATCATTATTTGTTGTAGCTAAAAGTTAGAGTAAGAGGTAGATGGGGAAAAGAGGAAGGTGGCAACAACAAGTAAGAGGGAGGTGAAAGTGTATAAACTAAGGGAGGAGGAAGTTAGGGCAAGATATAAGCGACTATTGGCAGAAAGGTGGGGTAGTGCAAAGATGAGTAGTGGGGGGGTTGAAGAGGGTTGGAATAGTTTTAAAAATGCAGTATTAGAATGTGGGCAGAAGTTTGTGGTTATAGGAGGGTGGGGGCAGGAGGAAAGAGGAGTGATTGGTGGAATGATGAAGTAAAGGGGGTGTGATAAAAGGAGAAAAAGGTTAGCTTACGAGAGGTTTTTGCAAAGCAGAAGTGTTATAAGAAGAGCAGGTATTTTGGAGAGTAAAAGAAAGGTGAAGAGAGTGGTGAGAGAGTGCAAAAGGAGAGCAGATGAAAGAGTGGGAGAGGCACTGTCAAGAAATTTTAATGAAAATAAGAAAAAATTTTGGAGTGAGTTAAACAAGTTAAGAAACCCTAGGGAAAGTATGGATTTGTCAGTTAAAAACAGAGTAGGGGAGTTAGTAGATGGGGAGAGGGAGGTATTAGGTAGATGGCGAGAATATTTTGAGG
>NC_069407.1:6781481-6796481 GCF_026875155.1 Cherax quadricarinatus | reverse complement strand
GAACAATATAAATTCGTCAGAAAACAGGAGAAGTGTTACCTGACGCGAGTCTCAGACATATAATGATCCTCCACGAGATTTTGATCATCTAACCGACGTCTTCCTCTGGCTTACCTGTCTACCCTTTTAATAAATGATATAGTAGAAAGAACAATGGTACTGTAAGCAACCTACACGGTAGACTTGTAGGAAAGTTGGCATCAGTGTTTAATATACTAGTCTGTTTTCTATAAAATTTTGCAGATATTTCATAGATTACCATGCACTCCACTGATAAGCTTTCCACGAGCTGTGTTTAATAGACTTGAAGTAACCCAGAACACAGTTCTAGTGCTACAATGTGCACTAGAATCATTAACACGAGGCATAATTGAAGCTTACTGCTGTGTATTGAAGAATAGTGTAGTTAGGCACAATGATCACGAAGGACCAAACGTTACCAGCACGGGTTCAGGGTTGTGCTCTTTCCTGCCTTCACGAACATGTCAGGGTCAACAATGCACCAGCTGAAGATTGAGACACTTATGCAACATATGGGAATCTTTGTTGAAGAAACGTTTCGCCACACAGTGGCTTCATCAGCCCAATACAAATCAGAAGGGTGAAAGGAGATGAGGAGTTTGAGGTAATCAGTCCCTAATCCTGGAGTCGATGTGTTCAGTCCATCAATCTTGTAGAAAGTACAGCATAGTGCCGTAGAAGTGGCTTAAATACTGTATTCAGGCTTGTATTGGACTGATGAAGTCACTGTGTGGCGAAACGTTTCTTCATTAAAGATTCCCATATGTTGCATAAGTGTTTCAATCTTCACTTTGTCTTCACTTCGTTTTAAACCATTTACCACAATGCACCAGCTGATAGACTCTATCTGAGGACAAATATGACTAATCTTAGCAAACTCGACATCCCCATTAAATGCACTGCACTTCTTAACCACGTCCCCTTCTAATTTTTACTCAATATCACGAGCAATACCAGTGCAGTTATAGAGTACATGGGGTAAGGAACACTACTTTTCCACTCGCTTGTAAAATACTGAACGATTATTGAATAATTGTATATTGTCTATATCTAATTTTATGAGAATACAATAGATTACCAGGTAGGCATTGTATAGAGGTTGTGTACTGGGTGTTGCTTCTCATTATGCCACATCAGTCATGTGGTTGTGTACTGGGTGCTGCTTCTCATTATGCCACATCAGTCATGTGATTGTGTACTGGGTGTTGCTTCTCATTATGTCACATCAGTCATGTGGTTGTGTACTGGGTGTTGCTTCTCATTATGCCACATCAGTCACGTGGTTGTGTACTGGGTGTTGCTTCTCATTATGCCACATCAGTCACGTGGTTGTGTACTGGGTGTTGCTTCTCATTATGCCACATCAGTCATGTGGTTGTGTACTGGGTGCTGCTTCTCATTATGCCACATCAGTCATGTGGTTGTGTGACGTATTTATCCCGTCCATCAATATCTCAAGTCTTGCCTTCCCTCCATTATTCTCTCTGATAGTTCACCTTCCGCAAATTCATCTTCATTTGCAGAAGGACTGCATAAACTGGCGTTGGTATACACATTAAGTCAAAGATAAAAAAAATTCTAACGTGGGAGATTTAAAAAAATCACAGAGAATTGTTTTAGGAACCCGTGTCTAGTATTCGCGTGAGGATCTGATTCAACCTTCACCGTGTCTCGTGAAGGGACACTCAAAGGTGTACCAATAGCAACATTTACATTATTGCAAGCAGTAGTTTCACCTTGCAGCCTCAATGTTTTAACACTCTGAACACATCCACGTGGGACTGAAGACAGTACATGGCTCAGTGCCATGCCTGGCTGGTGCCAGGTAGGTGTGCCAAGCACTGTTCAGACAAAAGGGAACTATTCTGCTTCATCCACTGTGTGTTTTTGGGGTTTGTCAGCGACTAAAGCCACTTCATCGTATTCACAAGTATGTACACACATGGTCATATGACTCGCCCCATGCAACACATATAGGTGAGTACGTACACAAAACACATACACTATTTCATTCAGCTAAGAAATATACCAATCATAAATTTAATTAATGGCTGATATTTCAAAATAATGTCAGAGTGACTGGCCGTAGTCACAGTCTTAACAGGGAAACGCCAGAGTGACTGTGGCAGGATTTCACAGTCTTGCAAAGACGCCAGAGTAACTGCCAGGGGATTCAGTCTTGACAAAGACGCCAGAGGGACTGTGGCTAACCTGGCGAGGATCTTAGTGGTGGCGCCATGATATAAACTAGACTTGTTTTCGAGTTAAGACGTACTGTAATAGTTCCACCTTCGATCACACCCTGTGTAACGTCTTCCCTTTGTCAAGACTGTGAAGGCACGCAGCTAGAAGACTGCCAGAATGCCTCACACAACACAGGGAAGCGACGAAATTCTTTTACATTCAGGGCACAAAATTCCTTCCAACGTATTGCCATGGCTTCTCTTACCTCGCCAACCTTTGGGATTTTCTGGTACTTTATCGAGACTCAAGTCGCAAGGCTACGTAAATGGCAGACTAATCTTGACACATTACACCTCGACCCGGGAAAAACAACACATCCCACAAGCTATATTGACTGCATGTTGTTGGCACCAAAGCTGTTGACAGAGTTTATTGCTGTTGTTGATCACTAGTCTACAGGCTGTCTGTTGATCACTAGTCTACCGGTTTTTTCCCTGTTGATGATTCTGCGGGATGATCCCCCTAGTATCCTTTCCAGACTAGGCCTACTATTTGGGACCTGCCAAAACCTGGTTATTTTTCAGTAAGACCGCAGGTAAGGGAACCCCTGCTTTTCAGGCCTCTTGCTCTGGAGCCCCCGCTGTCGTAGGAAGTAATTCATTTGAGTAAGCCTTGCGGGTCGCCCGGGATTGTGAACTAACAGGCACCCCCCTTTCTTTTATCCACCTGCCTGTCGTCAAAAGTTTTTGTGTGTTGTGTTGTGTGTTGGTGTTGGGTGTGTGTGTGTTTGTGGGGGGGGGCGTGCGTGTGTGTGTGTGTGGTGTGTCTGTGTGTGGTGTGTGTGTGTGTGTGTGGTTGTTTTTGTGTGGTGTGTGTGTGTGACTCCTATTGTACTACCTGTTGAGGTTGCGGGGGTCGACCGGTCCGGCCCCCCTCTTCACTGATCGTCTAGGTCCTCTCCCTGACCCGTGAGCTTTACTACTCTGCTTAAGTATTATGGATCCGCCCCCACTACATCGTTTCCCAAAAACTATTCCCTTACTGCAAATCTGGGGCTAAAGAAATACTCAAACTCCTGTGATTCATTGTGTCTTCAGCTTCCCAACTGTGTCCCCTTGTTACGTGCCCAATCTCTGGAACTCCTGTCTTTGGTTTTTTTTGGTGTGGGTGTGGTGTGTGTGTGTGTGTTGTGTGTTTTGGGTGTGTAAGTGTGTGTGTGTGTATTCCCTATTCTCACCTGTTGTGGTGCAGGGGTCGATCCAGCCGGCCCCGCCTCTTCATTTCCGACTGGGTCATTTCCTCTAATGAACTTTTCATCCCTATCTTCAAGCAATGAGGACCCTGCCTATACATACTTCTTGACAACTCTGGGGATAAGAAACACTTTCTAAATCCCCTTTTATTCATCTGAGTCTTCAACTTCAACTGTGACCCCCTTTTTGTGTGTCCCATCTCTGGAATACCGTCTTGTCACCTTGTCGATTCCCGTAAAATATTTATATGCGTTATCACACACCCTTCTCCCTTCCCTTCAGGTCGTCAGGTGATTTCTCTTAACCTCTCCCGTAGGGAAAACCCTTAGCTCCGGGCTCTTTGTTACAAACCTTTGCGCTTTTTCAAGTTTCTTTTGTGCTTGGTTTGGGGTGGGTTTCCAAAATGGTGCAGCACACTCCAATATTTGGGGCCCCAAAGTACAAGTTAAGGGTCCTGAAAGATTCCTTATTAGATGTCGGAATGTTTTTCTTTGGTTTGCTAGGCGCCCCTATGCCGCAGCAGTTATTGGTTAAAGGCGCCCAGGGTTTTTGCCTGGTGTTATGCTTACCCCCAAAACCCTTTTTCCCTGGGAAAGGGTTTTGGTTTGGCCCCCCAGGTGACCTTGGGCTTCTTTCCCCTTTCCCCCTGTTTATGACTTTGGACTTGTTGGGGGGAACTCCAGGGGGCCAGTTGCTGGGCCCGGCCCGCAGCCTGTCCAGATTTATTGTAGTTCTGCCTGGTCCCCCACCCATTGGGTTCTTCCATCGATCAATCATCTGCAAACAGGGACATTTTTGGGGTCTATTCCCTTCCTTAGTCGTTCAAAATCCAGAAAAAAGCACTGGTCCCAGGGTTGACCCCCCGTGGAACCCGCTCGTCACGGCCACATTGTGACCCCTCGCCACGTTCCCGGGGTCCTGTTTTTCTTCCTGCAGGTGAACACAAAATGGGTTCATACCGACAGGTTTTTAGGTAAAAACACAATGCAAAAATTAGGCAAAATTTATTCGAAAAGTTTGCCTACACGTAGGCTTCTTCAGTCGAATACAGAAAGTAGGCAGGAAAGTAGGATGTGAAGAGATGTAATATCCATCACCTTGAAATCGAGAATTTTAGGTTGTCGTCCCCCAGCCGGAGAAGTTCGTTCCATAGTCGGAAGTTCTTGACTATGGAACTGAAATTTCCAGGGGTAGGGCTGAAACCCCAAATTTACGACTTCAAGGGGGATGGCTGATTTCATCGTCCTTCAAATAAAACTGTTCCTGCCTACTTTCTGTATTCGACTGAAAAGCCTACTGTGTAGGCGAACGTTTCGGAATAAAAGTTGCCTAACTGTTGCATATGTTTTTAACTAACTTCCTGACAGGTATTCCCTGATGCATTGCAGTGCTTTCCTGTTATCCCTGAATGGTCATCCAGATTTTGCACTAAGGGTTTGTGTGGAACTGTGGTCAAACGCCTTTTACAGTCCCAGAAAATGCAGTCTAGAACTGTTATGGAAACCCCAGTGGGTTTTGTGACACAGGATTTCCCGCCCCTAAAACCCATGCTGGCTGTTGTTAAGCTCAGTCCTTTCTAGGTGCTCCACTACACTTCTCCTGATAATCTTCTCCCACGATTTTGCATACTATACATGTCAGCGACACTGGTCTGTAGTTTAATGCTTCGTGTCTGTCTCCTTTTTTTTTTAAAAAATGGGACTACATTTGCTGTTTTTCCATGCCTCAGGTAGTCGCCCTGTTTTAATAGATGCGATGAAGATTGTTGTTATGGTACACATAGTGCCTCTGCTCCCTCTTTCAGGACCCATGGAGGAGATGTTTTTTCGGCCCCCTCGCCTTTGAGGTACTAGCTCGCTTAAAAGCCTCTTCAATTCTTCCTCGGTTGTATGTTATTGTGTCCCAAAAGGGTTTATGGTGTACCACCTCTCCGTCTTTCTGGAGTCCTCCTGTCTCCTCTGTGAACACTTCTTTGGAATCTCAGTTTAACTCCTCAAATACTTCTCTGTCGTTTCTTGTGATCTCCATCCTTCCTTCCTCAGTCTGATTACCTGGTCCTTGACTGTTGCTTTCCTCCTGATGTGGCTGTTTCAACAGCTTCGGGTCAGATTTGTGCGTGTACTCTCCTATTTGTACTCACCTATTTTGTGGTTGCAGGGGGTCGATACATAGCTCCCGGCCTCGCCGATTCACTGATCGCTACTAGGTTCTCTCTTTTCCTGCTTCATGAGCATTATCATACCTCGTCTTAAAGCTATGTATGGTTCCTGCCTCCACTCACACTTGCCCAGAAATTCCACTTCCTTTAAAAACTCTGCGACTGAAGAAATACTTCCTAATATCCCTTTGGGTCATCTGAGCCTTCAACTTCCAATTGTGACCCTTGTATCTGTGTCCATCTCTGGAAGATCCCGTCTCTGTCCACCTCATCTATTTCTCGCAGAATTTTGTATGTCGTTATCATGTCTCCTCTAACCCCTCTGTCTCCAGTGTCATCAGGCTGTATGTGTATGTGTGTGTGTGTGTGTGTGTGTGTGTGTGTGTGTGTGTGTGTGTGTGTGTGTGTGTGTGTGTGTGTGTTGCTCGCGCGTCTTTGTGTATGTGCATATATGTGTGTGCGTGTACTCACCTAATTGTGGTTCAAGGATCGAGTCATGCTCCTGGCCCCACTCTCTTCACTGGTAGCTACTAGGTATGTGTGTATGTGTGTTTGTCAGACCAGAGAATATGAGTTCAGAGTATGTGTGTGTGTGTGTGTGTGTGTATGTGTGTGTGTGCGTGTGTGTGAGCTTAAAGTCAAAATCCTCGCCGTTAAGCCCAGGAGCAAGAGCTTACGATACAAGAGGAGCTAAGCTCTGCTACAACAACAACACCAAAATGTTATGTGGTGTGGATCTTTCTCCAGAAAATCCCACTTAACATTTAGGCAGCTCAGGAGAAAGACAAACACACGGAAGAATTATTTACCACAAAACTTGGTAAAAACGAATATTCTCAGTAGTGTCTGCATATTTATGCATATTGTTAATTAAGCCGAAATCGTAAGTAGGTAATACTTACGAATTTGGCTTAATTAAACCATACCCCCGGCCGGGATTGAACCCGCGGTCATAGAGTCTCAAAACTCCAGCCCGACGCGTTAGCCACTAGACTCTATGACCGCGGGTTCAATCCCGGCCGGGGGTATGGTTTATTTGCAATCGTGTCATTACGATTTCTTGAGTCTTGGCTTAATTAACAACGCTTTTCTTGCCGAATAAGGCATGGGAAAATTTGTGTATGCAATAATTTCCAAAAATCGTTTTGAACTTAACGATAAAAATTTATTTCATTGCGTTTATTATTAAATTAATGTAAACTTGTCTAAAATATATTTAGTTGCGTTATGCTAAATGAACTTGCACTTGTTATAATAACGTTAGGTAAGTTTTCTAAGGTGCTTTTGGTAAAATATTATTAAATTTTCGGAAGGACTTATTTTAAATGATTTTGTTAACGCCCAAATTTTTACCTTTTCGCCCAGGGAAAAAAACCACCAACCCACCACACACACACACACACACAAAACTCTCTCCCTCTTCTCCCCCTCTCTCTCTCCCTCTCTCTCTCCCCCCTCCTCCCCCTCTCTCTCTCCCCCCTTCCCTTTTCCCTCTCTTTTCTCCCTAAACCTCCCTCTCTCTCTCCTCCCTCACTCTCCCTCCCCCTCTCTCTTCCCTCTCTCCTCCCTCCCCTACTCTCTCCCTCGCTCTCCCCCCTTTCTCTCCCCCCTCTCCCCTCTCCCCTCCCCCTCCCTCCTTCCCCCTCCCCCTTTTTCCCCCCTCCCCCCTCTCTCTCCCCTTTTCCCCCACCCCCCCCCCTCTCTCTCTCCCCCCCTAACAAAAAAAAAAAAAAAAAAAAAAAAAAAAAAAAAAAAAAAAAAAAAAAAAAAAAAAGGGGGCCCTTAGGGGACGGAAAACCAGAGATCGGTAAAAAGAACCAGGGGGGAAAGACGGGGAGTTAGAGCCCAAAAAAGGAGGAAGAGGGGGGAAAGGGAAGATATTTAGAGCTTGGAAAAAGAAAATGGAGGACCCGGGATAGTGAAGAGTGCCAGGAAGGGGGAAGTCCGGGGCCTTACAGCAAAAACTAGGATACAGTGCTTAAAAGAGAAACTGCAAAGCCTAAACCAGATTAGAGGCCCAAATGAAAATTCAGACGTGCCCATCAGGAAATTCAAAGTCGGGGCCCCGGGAAAAGGGGGAGGGTAACAACAACGGAGACATGCCGTACAAGGGAAAGGCCCTTAAACCCCACGTGGGGCCGGGAAAAAGACGCCCAAAGCACCCTGGATCAACGACAGGTCTGAAGAAAAATGAAAAAAAATTCAGAGTCAGGGGCAGAAAAGGGGAGGGGAAAAGCAAAAACGGAGCATGCCGTACACAAAGGCCTTATAAGCCCCACGGGGGGCCCGGGAAAAGACGATGAGAACAAAAGGATAAAGCGACAGGCCCGAAAAAATAAGGTTTGTTAAAAGCAGAGGTTCTAACACCCAACTGCAGTAGCAGGGGACACCCTGGCCAGGAAAAAAACAGTCACTAAAAATAGATGTTTCAGATAGCAGGGACTGAAGGCAAAAACTTTCAAGGGGAAGGGAAAACAAAATGCCTCAGGGGGAAGAAAGAGGGAAACCCTCAGGGGGAGGGGGAAAGGGGCCCCGGGTCATTTTTTTGTGTACGGGCTCCAAGAACCCCAAGGGGGGCCAACTTTGAAAAAATTAAAAACAGGAGGGGGAAAAAAAATAAATTGAAGGCATCATGAAAACAAAAAGGGGGAGGGAAATATGACCCAGGTGAAAAAATTTTCAGAAAAATTGGGGGGTTTGCGAGTGGGGGATAGGGGCCTGTCAGAGTAACTTTAAAGGAAAGAAAATCAGTTCAAATAAAGGATTCTGCAAGAGAAAGCAAGACTGGAGAAAAAGAGGGGTACCAGAGATATACCTCGACCCGCACAGAACACAAAAAGAAAGGACTACACTAAAAGAGAGGGGTACAGAGACCCCAAGGGGGAAACGAGAAGAAAATGAAAATAAACCAGGACCCAGACCCAGGAGGAAGGGCAAACCCCCCCCACAGAATCTCCCCCCCAAAAGACCCCACCCGCAAAAAACCAATTCCCAACGCAACGGGCAAACCTTTTCTAAAAACCCCACTCCCCTGTTCCCCCCTGCCACCAACCCCCATTTTAAAAACCCCCTCCCCCCAAACGCTGCCCCTTAAATGGGCATTCTGACCCACCCCCATCAAACACAAAACCCCAAATAAAACCCCAACCCCATATAGGCCCCCCCCAAGGCTCCCCCTTTCCCCCCAAACCCCCAAATTTATTCCCTGACCACAATAAATAGAAAAAAAAACAAAGGTTTGGTACACAAATGGGGGAGGGAATAATGAATAAAAAATGAGGAGTGGAATAAAAAGAATCAGTGAAAAATCCCCAGCCATCATAGCAGTCAAGAAACAAAAACCCCTGAGAAAAATAACAACCTTTTCCCCCAAACGGGAATCAGATCCTGGGAAAGATAGAAGGAGTTAAAAGGGGGAGGGGGGGTTGCATGCTCATAAAACACCAAGGGGGATTTGGGGAAAAGGGAAGGAAAGGGACATGATAGGGGGGAAAAGGAATAATTGTGGGACAATTCAGTCCGGAGAACAAAAAGTAGTCATTGGAGTGTTGTAATCCCACCACAGAACTGCAGGGGTCCAAGAGAGGAGTACGAAGAAAACAACAGGGTGATGGGGGACAAAATGGCTGAGGTGGCAAAAAGGGAGCTCACTCGAGCGAGCAAAGTTTAACGGGAATGGGCGATTTCAACCCGGGGAGATCGACTGGGAAAACCGGGACCCACATGGGGGCCCCGAAAAAGGGAAAAGAAAAGATATGGATTTTGGTATTTGAAAACCTATGCAAAAACAGGGTCAGGGAAAACAACCAGAGAGGGGAGGGGAGGATGAGCCGGGCAAGACTGGTTCTTGGGGGTTAAACCCTGACAGTTCAAATCGAGGACATCATTTCCCGAGGGGGCCCCTTGGGCTACGACCCATTTTTGGTTCTGATTTTTTTAAATAAAATGAAAGGGGTTAAAAGGGGAGAAGGAAAACGGGAAATAAAGGGGGGACGGGCCCAAATAAAAAAGGGGGGGGGAACTACACGGTATGAGAAATTTTTCCGGGCGGAGGTTCGTGGGAAAAAAAAAGGGTAGGAAAATCAGTAAACGAGATGATGGAATTTGTGGCAACAAAGTGCAAGGAGGGAGAGGAAAATTTTGTTCCCCAAAGGGGAAAAAGAAATAATAGGAAGACCCAAAACGATCCCCTTTGGTTTTAAACCCCAAGGTTTTAGGGAGGGGAAAAGCTAAGTGCAAAAAAAATGGAAAAGGGACGGAGGCTTTGGAACCCGGAAACAAGGAGATTAGTAGAAGAGCCCCGAAACGAAATATGCGCAGTTTAAAGGGGGGGGCCCCCGAGACGTATGGGAAAAAGACATAGCACCCAAAGTCAAATCTGACCCGAAATGCTGGGATAGCAATTTGGAAGAAGACAAAAAGTCAAGGGCCAAAGGGGATAAGGGTGAAAGGGAAAAAAGGGGGGAAAATCACAAGAAACGATTTAAGAGGTATGTGAGGAGCTCAAACGAGATTTTAAAGGGTTTTTTACAGAGAGACAGAAGGGGCCTTGGGGGGGGCAAAGATGGGGACCCAACAAGGAAACACCAACAAGTGGGTTTGGGCGACATACCCTTCAGGTTTTTAGGAGGGGTGAAGAAACTGCTAAGGGGGCATCGAAAAACCTCAAAGGCAATGGGGCCGGGGCAAAATCTCTCCTGGGGGCCTTAGAGAGGGAAGATATTTGTGGGGTACCCAAATTACCAAAAATCTTCCCAAAACTCCCGGAAAAATGGGCAACTAACCCGAGGTATGGAAGACAGCAAAAGTAGTTTCCCCCCTTTTCAAAAAAGGGGGACGAAAAGAGGCACTAAACTATAGACCGTGTCATTGACGTGTATAGTATGAAAAATTTTGGAGAAGATTAAGGGGGAGAGTGGTGGAGCACCCGGAACAGAACCGGGTATAAAATGCCAACCGCAAAGGATTCACGGGGGCAAAACCGTTTTCACAAACCTTCTGGATTTTTTGATAAAATAACGAAATAAGAAAAGAGAGAGGGGTGGGTTGAAATTCATTCCCTTTTTGGGGCTGAAGAAGGCCTTTTACACAGTTCCTCACAAGAGATTAGTGCAGAAGTTGAGCATCGGCGCAATATTTCAGGAAGGGCATGCAATGGATCAGAGGGAAAACCTGCAGGGAGGCAACAACGAGTCATGGTACTAATTATGTATCACATTTGGGGAAACCCGTGAGAGGGGGGTCCCCAGGGGGGCGGTCCTAGGGCCAGTGCTATTTTTGGTATAAAAGTTAAAAGGGCATGACGGAAGGGTTGACTCCCGAAAATGTCCCTGTTTGCAGATGAAAAAAAGTTAAAGAGGGAGAATTTTTAAAATTTAAAGAGGACCCAGGCGGACTTCAAAGAGACCCCGGACATTTGGGCACCTGGGCCAGCAAAATGGCTTCTCCCAAATTTTAAACCTGCCCAAAAGCAAAGTCATGGGAAAAATAGGGGAAGGGGAAAAAAAGACCACAGACGAGTTTAGGCCCAGGTGGCCCCCAAACTGCAAAACCCCACTCAAGGAGAAAAAATTTTGGGGGGGTAAACACCGAGCATGTCTCCCGGGAAACAACATCAATCAGATAACTGCTGCAGCATATGGGGCCCGGCCCAAAACCCGAGAACAGCATTCCGACACCTTATAAAGGGAAACATTCAATCAATGTAAAACCGTGTATGTCAGGCCCCCTACTGGAGTATGCAGAAACCCGTTTTTGGCCCCGCAAAATATAAAGCCCCGTCAAAAACTAGAGAAAGTACCCAAAGGGTTTTCAAAAAGGTTAGTTTCCCGAGCTAAAGGGGGAAAGTCCTATGAAAAAAAGATTAAGGGAAAACGGCCTACGACCCCTTGAGGGCAGGAGGGTCAGGGGAACTTTTAAAAAAGAAAATAAAATACGCGTGGAATTTGAAAGGTGGACAAGGACAGGGATGTTCCGGGAGGGGAAAACAGGGAAAAAAGAGGGCCCCAATTGGAAGTTGAAGCAAAAAATGAGTCAGAGAGATGTTTGGGAAATATTTTTTCAGGGCAAAGGAATTTTTAAGGGAGTGGAAAAGCCTAGAAAAAAGCGTAGTGGAGGCAGGAAAACCCTACACTTTTTTTAAACGATTTGATAAAGTCAAAGGAGCGGGGGGAGAAAAGGGTCTAGTAGCAAACCCGGGGAAAGGGGCGGGGCCAGGGGTAAGGCTTTGACCCCTTTCAACCCCAAAAGGGAGTAAAAAATGGTGAGGGACACACACACACACAAATATTTTTGGAAATGCAAAAAGGGGGTTTTTTACCCCAAATTTCCACACAAGGTTAGTGCAAAAAATGGGGACCCGCAGGGAAAAAAAAGGGAAGCACTAAAAGTGGATCAGGGGGTTTCTTTTTCGGAAAGGAGCAGCGAGTCATGGGACGTGGCGGGGTGTCAAATGGGGACCTGTGACCCCGGGGTCCCACGGAAATCAGTCCTAGGACCAGTGCTTTTTTGGTATTTTGAACGACTTTAAAGGAAGGAATAGCCCGAAAAGGGCCCCCCGTTTTTCAGATGACGGAAGTTGATGAGAAGAATTCATTCGTTTGAAGACCAGGCAGAAAATCAAAAGGGTTTTAGCAGGCTGCAGGGGCCTGGTTTCCCGCAATTTGGGTTCCGGGGGGTTCAACCCCCCCCAATGCAAAGTCATGAAGATTGGGGAAAGGGGAAAAAAAGACCGTTTGACGGAGACAGTCTTGGGGGGGGCCCGAACTACAAACCTCACCCAAGGAAAAAAACTTGGGGGGGAGTATAACCCCAACATTCTCTGAAGCAAACATCAACCAAATAACCCGCTGAAAAATATGGGCGCCCTAGCAAACCTCAGAAAAGCATTCCGACATTTAAAAAAGGAATTTTGACCAAAACCCCATACCCGTGTACGTTTGGCCCATTGGGGGGGAAAAGTTAAGAAAATAGGAGTAGCAAACGAGTTTTATGGTAACAAAATGTTATTGCCCGGTGCCCTTTTTTAGGGTAAGCAGTCTAGCCCCCTGATATCCCCCCCCCCCCCCTTTCTCCCCCTTTTCCCCCCCCCCCCCCCGAAAGGTTGGACGTGTGGGGCCCCGGGCCAACGTAATCACTCGATCACAGCTCCAGCAAAACTATAAGTAAAAGCCCTGCCCTATTCTATGGATTTTGGTTAAAAGTTTCATTTTTGACCAAAATAAACTTAGCCCTTTCAGTTTAAGCCCCACATGAGAGTTTTAGATAATCCCCACCTTTTATAAGTTTTTTTCATTTCATGGAGGTGATTTCTTAAGCAGTGGGTAACCGTCTCTCTTCCAGTTGGGAATGCAGTGGGGTACCTCCCAACCACGAGAAGTGTTGAAGGAGACAGAATAAAACGCCCTGAGGCGTCATTATGATCTACCTACCTGATTACTTGTACAGGACACTACCCCCATTTTGTAGGGGAAAGAACCTGGTTCCTGTCATCTGGACTGACTTTTAAAGGCAAGACTCGTAAAGAACTAGCGTTGGGTTGTCACCAACACCTTGACCCCCCCCCCCCTACATCCAGTAACGCTACACTTTCTACAAGACGGGAAACATCAACCAGACCCCTCAGTTTACTTGTACATATTAGCGTAAATTTCCAAAGCATTTTTCATTTCATTTTTTTTTTTTCTTTCAAGTGGTTTCCCCTTCTTTTTTTTTAAATGTTTTTAATTTGCATTACTAAATAAAAAGGTTTTATCTTTGGAATTATTATTTCTTTTTCTTTCATTAATTTTGTGGGGGAGGACCCGCCTTGGAAATACTGTCTAAAGTTGTTACAGGGCTGAGTAATTTTCACAACCATTTTTGGAGTATGGGGGCACCATTTGGAACCCACACCTAGCCAACACGTAAAGAAACTAGAGAAAGTGAAAAAAGTTTGCAACAAGCTATCCAAGGCTAGGGGTATGTCCTACGAGGAGGGGTTTAAAGGGAAATAAACCCTGACAACTGGAGGCGGGAGAAAGGGGGGAATGATAACAACATACAAAATACGGGAAGGAATGACAAGGTGGAAAAAGACAGGATGTTCCAAGTTTTACACTTTACAAGGGAGACAGTTTGGAAGTTGAAGACACAGTGAATTAGCAAGATAGTCGGGAAAGGGAATATTTTGGGGAAACGAGTAGTGGAGGAGAATCCATACATAGTTTTTAAGCGGGGTATGATAAAGCTCAGGGTTCAGGGAGAGTGACCTATAGCTCCCAGTGAAGAGGGGGGGAAGGAGTTTGGACTCGACCCCTGAAACCCAAATGGGTGATACAACTAGGTGAGTACACACACACACGGGGGCCCGGAGCTAAGACTCGTCCGTAACCCAAATTAAAGATACGCTATATAGCTTTGGGTCCATGTCTGGGGCCGTGCTCCTTTTGAATGGAAGTGACCACTAGGTTGTATTGTTTTAGGCCGGGGGGGGGGCATGGGCCTCTTCGCCCGGGTTAGGCCTTTGAGTGTTCCTTCTTTCTTTTTTTCTTATATATATTAAAGCAATAAGCACAGTAAAAAAAGGGGATTTCAGAATATGCAAAACAAACCCCTGTGAAAGAATAGAGAAAATTCCAAACGCTTTGTGCTACTCACATACAAGGAACAATGAAAGAAAGCTCAAGGAAGGATAAAAGGTCTGCCCCACCTCACTATCCATCCCCAACAAAGCAAACCTAGCCGACTCTGGAAAAGGGGAAAACTGAGCAGGCCCGTGGGCCCCAACTAGACAGGTCCTTTACAAAAAAACCCCCAACAAACTATTTTACCAAGAATTAAAAAATTAAAATTTATTTTTGTCCCTGTATATTAAAATTTATCCCAAATTCATTAATTATAAATTGATCTAATTTATATAAACCAAAAGGGAAATATATTTTATTTTTAAAACCTTTTTTTTGAAACAAGATTTAATTAATTCCCGCGACCATGGACTTTCTTAACTATTTTCCCCAACTTTTTTAAAAAGAATTGGGTGGGTTTAAATCTCTTTTTGAATAAACGGCATTTTGGAATTTGTCCCGTTCTAATGCTATATTTTTTTTTTTTTTAATCTTAGTTCGGCTTTTTTCCATTTGCCGTAAAAAAACTTTATGCAAATTTTTCAAGGGAATCTTTTAGAAAAAATCCGTCCATTTTGGGGGGGTCTTTATCAAAAAATTTTTTTTTACGTATCAAGATTTTTTTAAAAAAACAACTTTTATATTAAAAGTCTTTAAAAGAGAAGGCTATCAACCCGTTTTATGGTAAGGGGGAAAAACAAATTTTTTGTTGAATAAGGTGGTTCCCCCTTTTGGGTTGTAAAAAAATATTTTAGCAATTTTAAATGATTTATCAATTACG
>NC_069407.1:6771949-6780981 GCF_026875155.1 Cherax quadricarinatus | reverse complement strand
ACCCAAACAACCCCCTCTTCTGCCCTGACTAATGCTTTTATTAACTCACACCTTCTCCTAATTTCCACACTCCGAATTTTCTGCATAATATTTACACCACACATTGCCCTTAGACAGGACATCTCCACTGCCTCCAACCGTCTCCTCGCTGCTGCATTTACCACCCAAGCTTCACACCCATATAAGAGTGTTGGTACTACTATACTTTCATACATTCCCTTCTTTGCCTCCATAAAATAACGTTTTTTGACTCCACATATACCTCAACGCACCACTCACCTTTTTTCCCTCATCAATTCTATGATTAACCTCATCCTTCATAAATCCATCCGCCGACACGTCAACTCCCAAGTATCTGAAAACATTCACTTCTTCCATACTCCTCCTCCCCAATTTGATATCCAATTTTTCTTTATCTAAATCATTTGATACCCTCATCACCTTACTTTTTTCTATGTTCACTTTCAACTTTCTACCTTTACACACATTCTCAAACTCATCCACTAACCTTTGCAATTTTTCTTTAGAATCCCCCATAAGCACAGTATCATCAGCAAAAAGTAACTGTGTCAATTCCCATTTTGAATTTGATTCCCCATAATTTAATCCCACCCCTCTCCCGAACACTTCTTTTACAACCCCATCTATAAATATATTAAACAACCATGGTGACATTACACACCCTGTCTAAGACCTACTTTTACCGGGAAGTATTCTCCCTCTCTTCTACACACCCTAACCTGAGCCTCACTATCCTCATAAAAACTCTTTACAGCATTCAGTAACTTACCACCTATTCCATATACTTGCAACATCTGCCACATTGCTCCTCTATCCACTCTATCATATGCCTTTTCTAAATCCATAAATGCAATAAAAACTTCCCTACCTTTATCTAAATACTGTTCACATATATGCTTCAATGTAAACACTTGATCTACACATCCCCTACCCACTCTGAAGCCTCCCTGCTCATCCGCAATCCTACATTCTGTCTTACCTCTAATTCTTTCAATTATAACCCTACCGTATATTTTTCCTGGTATACTCAGTAAACTTATTCCTCTATAATTTTTGCAATCTCTTTTGTCCCCTTTCCCTTTATATAAAGGGACTATACATGCTCTCCACCAATCCCTAGGTACCTTCCCCTCTTTCATACATTTATTAAACAAAAGTACCAACCACTCCAACACTATATCCCCCCCTGCTTTTAACATTTCTGTCATGATCCCATCAGTTCCAGCTGCTTTTACCTCCTTTCATTCTACGTAATGCCTCACGTACCTCCACCACACTTACATTCTGCTCTTCTTCACTCCTAAAAGATGGTATACCTCCCTGGCCAGTGCATGAAATTACGCCTCCCTTTCTTCCTTAACATTTAAAAGTTCCTCAAAATATTCTCGCCATCTACCTAATACCTCCCTCTCCCTATCTACTAACTCCCCTACTCTGTTTTTAACTGACAAATCCATACTTTCCCTAGGCTTTCTTAACTTGTTTAACTCACTCCAAAAATTTTTCTTATTTTCATTAAAATTTCTTGACAGTGCCTCTCCCACTCTTTCATCTGCTCTCCTTTTGCACTCTCTCACCATCTCTTCACCTTTCTTTTACTCTCCATATACTCTGCTCTTCTTATAACACTTCTGCTTTGTAAAAACCTCTCGTAAGCTTACCTTTTTCTCTTTTTATCACACCCTTTACTTCATCATTCCACCAATCACTCCTCTTTCCTCCTGCCCCCACCCTCCTATAACCACAAACTTCTGCCCCACATTCTAATACTGCATTTTTAAAACTATTCCAACCCTCTTCAACCCCCCCACTACTCATCTTTGCACTAGCCACCTTTCTGCAATAGTCGCTTATATCTCGCCGGAACTTCCTCCTCCCTTAGTTTATACACTTTCACCTCCCTCTTACTTGTTGTTGCCACCTTCCTCTTTTTCCATCTACCTCTTACTCTAACTGTAGCTACAACTAAATAATGATCCGATATCTCAGTTGCCCCTCTATAAACATGTACATCCTGGAGCCTACCCATCAACCTTTTATCCACCAATGCATAATCTAACAAACTACTTTCATTACATGCTACATCATACCTTGTATATTTATATTTATCCTCTTTTTCATAAAATATGTATTACTTATTACCAAATTTCTTTCTACACATAGCTCAATTAAAGGCTCCCCATTTACATTTACCCCTGGCACCCCAAATTTACCTACTACTCCCTCTATAACATTTTTACCCACTTTAGCATTGAAATCCCCAACCACCATTACTCTCACACTTGATTCAAAACTCCCCACGCATTCACTCAGCATTTCCCAGAATCTCTCTCTCTCCTCTACACTTCTCTCTTCTCCAGGTGCATACACGCTTACTATAACCCACTTTTCACATCCAATCTTTATTTTACTCCTCATAATCCTTGAATTTATACATTTGTAGTCCCTCTTTTCCTGCCATACCTTATCCTTCAACATTATTGCTACTCCTTCTTTAGCTCTAACTCTATTTGAAACCCCTGACCTAATCCCATTTATTCCTCTCCATTGAAACTCTCCCACCCCCTTCAGCTTTGTTTCACTTAAAGCCAGAACATCCAGCTTCTTTTCATTCATAACATCCACGATCATCTCTTTCTTATCATTTGCACAACATCCACGCACATTCAGACTTCCCATATATATATATATATATATATTATATATATATATATATAATATATATATATATATATATATATATATATATATATATATATATATTTTATAATCACACTGGCCGATTCCCACCAAGGCAGGGTTGCCCGAAAAAGAAAACTTTCACCATCATTCACTCCATCACTGTCTTGCCAGAAGGGTGCTTTACACTATATATATATATATATATATATATATATATATATATATATATATATATATATATATATATATATATATATGTATGTATGTATGTATGTATGTATGTATGTCGTGCCGAATATGTAAAACTGGTCAATTAGCAAGAACTTATTTAAAATTAAGTCCTTTCTAAAATTTTCTCTTATACGTTTAAAGACATATTTTTTTCATTAATGAAAAAGTAAAAATTTTTAATTTTGCACCAAAAGGAACTTAAAAAAACTTACCAAACCCTTATATAAAAATAACAATTTATTTTAGCCAAACCCCCACTGAATATATTTTGATTTGTTTAAAATAATTTAATACTAAAACAAACAAGTAAAATTATTTTTTCGTTAGGTTCAGAATTTTTCCAAAATTTTGCAAAAACAAATTTTCGCTTCTCCTAAGGAAAGATGAGCGTTGCTTTTTAACCCAAGATCGCAAGTTCTGCCTTTCGGCACGACACCACACACCACACCAACCACACACACACAACACACACACACCACCACACATAAAATATAATATATTAATATATATTAATATATAAATTATATAAATCGAATTGGGGTTGGTGTCATGGATGACCTGGGACGGTGCATGGATGACCTGAGGCAGTGTCATGGACCCTGGTGCTGGTGTCTGGGTGAACATGCTGGGCGGGGACGGGGGCTGGTGCAGGATGATCGGGACTAGTGTAGGGGTATCGGGGGCTGATGTCATGGAATCCGGGACGGTTCAGGGGTACCGGGGCTGGAGTCATGGGTGACGGGGGTACGGTGTCATGGGTGTTTGGGGGCGGGTGTCAGGGGTGACCTGGTGCGGGCATTGTACCTGGTGCGGTGTCAGGGGTGACCGGGTGGGGTCATGGGTGACATGGGACTGGTGTAAAGGGGTGACCTGGGATTGGTGCCCGTGGGGGGACCTGGGACGGGTGTCATGGGTGACCTGGTACTGGTGTCATGGGTGAGGGGGGTTTGGTGCATGGGTGACCTGCATGGGTCAGGGGTGACGGGGCGGGTGTCATGGGGCCCTGGTGCTGGGGCATATGTCCCCTGGTGCTGGTGTCATGGGTGCCTGGTGGGTGTCAGGGGACCGGGGAAACTGGTGTCATGGGGACCTGGGTTTGGTGTCGTGGGTGACCGGGGCTGGTGTCAGGGTGACCTGGTACGGTGTCATGGGTGACGGGGTTGGTGTCAGGTGACCGGTACTGGTTCATGGGTGATCTGGGGTGGTGTCAGGGGACCTGGTGCTGGTTCTATGTGACCGGTGCTGGTGTCATGGGTGATTGGTGCTGGTGTCAGGGGCCCGGGACTGGTGTCTTTGGGTGACCTGGTGCTGGTGTCAGGTGACCTGGGTTGGTGTCATGGTCCCGGGTTTTGGGTGTCTGGGTGATCTGGGGGGGTTCAGGGGTACCTGGTCTGGGTCATATGTGACCTGGTGTGGTGTCATGGGGACCTGGGCGGGGTCAGGGGACCGGGGGCGGGTGTGTGGGTGACCGGGTTCGTTGTCATGGTGACCTGGGGCTGGTGTCATGGGTGACCTGGTGCTGGTGTCATGGGTGACCTGGTGCTGGTGTCATAGGTGACCTGGTGCTAGTGTCATCGGTGACCTGGGATTGGTGTCGTTGGTGACCTGGGACTGTTGTCATGGGTGGCCTGGGGCTGGTGTCGTTGGTGACCTGGTGTTGGTGTCATGGGTGACCTGATGCTGGTGTCATGGGTGATGGTGCTGGTGTCATGGGTGACCTGGGACTGGTGTCATGGGTGACCTGGGACTGGCGTCATGGTTGACCTGGGACTGGTGTCTTAGGTGACCTGAGACTGGTGTAGTGGGTGACCTGGGCTGGTGTCGTGGGTGATCTGGTGCTGGTGTCGTGGGTGACCTGGTGCTGGTGTCATGGGTGACCTGGGACTGGCGTCATGGGTGACCTGGAACTGATGTCATGAGTGACCTGGGACTAGTGTCATGGGTGACCTGGAACTGGTGTTATGGGTGACCTGGGAATGGCGTCATGGGTGACTTGGGACAGGCTCTTATAAACACATTATTGTATCACTACAATATGATCTCCATTTACGCTCAACATTTACCGCTGAAAATTGTCGAAGTTAGAAAATATCTTATAGTAGCCACGGCGGCGCCTGCGGCTTTAGTCTTTACTCTTGTGAGAAATATCTAATGGCTAGGAACTTCCTTGTAGCATCCGTAACAGTGTCGTCTGGCAGGGAACTTCCCTGCAGTAGCGGTATCGTCTGACAGGGACCTTCAGAGCAGCAGCAGTAACAGTATCGTCTGGTAGAGAACTTCAGGGCAGCAGCGGTAATAGTATCGTCTAGCAGGGAACTTTCTTGCAGTAACGGCATCATCTGGCAGGGAACTTCAGGGCAGCAGCATCGTCTGGCAGGGAACTTCAGGGCAGCAGCATCGTCTGGCAGGGAACTTCAGGACAGCAGCGGTAACAGTATCGTCTGGCAGGGAACTTCAGGGCAGCAACAGTAACAATAGCATCATTCCTTAGATTGCTGATGGTTATCAAGAATTAACACTTGATCACTGTAAAGGAATTTGTTAAAGAAGTTAAGTGTAATCTCACAGTATTGATGGGTCTAGCATTGGTATTTAGAGGTCCTGCCAAGAGTGTTGAGGATACACCCCACCTTGCAGCTGACTCCACCTGTACACACACACACACACACACACACACACACACACACACACACACACACACACACACACACACACACACACACACCTGACATGGAGGCAACAACGAGTCATGGTACGTAACAAGGTGTCAGAGTGGGCGCCTGTGACAAGTGGGATTCCACAGGGGTCAGTCCTAGGACCTGTGCTGATTTTGGCATATGTGAACGACTTAACGGAAGGGATAGACTCAGAAGTGTCCTTGTTTGCAGATGATGTGAAGTTAATGAGAAGAATCAAATCGGTTGAGGATTAGGCAGGACTACCAACAGACCTGGACAGGCTACAAGCCTGGTCCAGCAACTGGCTCCTTGAGTTTAACCCTGCCAAATGCAAAGTCATGAAGATTGGGAAGGGCAAAGAAGACCGCAGAACAGTATTTTTTTAGAGGGCCCAAGACTGCAAACCTCACTCAAGGGAAAAAGATCGGGGGTGATTAACACCGACCATCTCCTGGGGCGCACATCAATCGATAACGCTGCAGGGGGGCGTTGGAAAAAGGATAGCGTTCCGTCATCAGTAAGGGAATCGTTCAAAATTTGTACCCCAAATTACGTCGGCCCAACTGGAGTATGCAGCACCAGTTTGGAATCCACCCCGGGTTCAAGACGTAAGAAATTAGAAAATGAAAAGGTTTTGCAAAAGACTAGTCCCGATAAGGGATTGTCCTCGAAGGAAGGAAAAAGGGGAAATCGGCCGACGCAGGGAAAACGGGGGTCAGGGAGACATAAAAACTGCCGGAATAGAAAAGGGTGGCAAAGAGGGGGTTTCCAGAGTGGGCCCCCCAAAAACAAGGTCAAAATTTGGAATTAAACTCAGAGAACAAAGGGGATGTTGAAAGATTTCTTCATCAAGAGCATGGAAAGCTAAAAAAATGACTATGGAGGCAGGAAGCATACAAAGTTTTTAAACGAGGTTTGAAAAGCTCCAGGAGCAGCGAGAAGGGGACCTGTAGCAATCAGAAAGAGCGGGCCCAGGAGCTATAATCGACCCGCAACCACAAATAATGAGTACAAAACACGCCACAAAATTTTCAATCCAATCGGGGGACAAGTGACTTAACATGCAAGACAAGCCCCGAGGGATAAATTTTTCAGAAAAGTATTTTCACAAGTCCCCGTGCGTCATCAGGAGCTATGAAATTTTGCAAAAAATACAAGAGAAGAAATGGGGGGAATTTTCTCAAGTGAGGGGGAGTGGTGACACTAGCGAGCAACTCTCTCACGTTATCAGTAGTGCACCCCCTCCCCCCCACTCTGAGAAAAATTCCCAAAAATTTTTTCTCTTGCTTTCTTGCAACATTGCAAACTCCGAAGAGCACGGAGACTTAGAAGTACTTTACCTGAAGATTTCCATCCCCCGTGGCTTGTCTTGCATAATATATTAAATATATATATATATATATAATATATATATAAATATATATGCAAACATTTCAACGGGGGCGATTTTAACTAGAGGACAAGCCCGGGGGGGGTGGACCTTTTGCTCAATTTCTTTTCCATTCCCGTGCTCACAGGACGGCAATTTGCCCGGGACAACCAAAGCAGGGAGAGAGGTCCAAGTAGCGTTGGGTCATGGGCCCCGGGTTTCCCCCCTGGCCATGACACCACATGGAATTTTTGAAACAAGGTTTCTTAACACAGTCCTCCCCAAAGAGCTAAAGGTTTAATATGTTTATTTTGGTTTTTACCCCAAAATGTAGATTACACCATTTCCTGGGAAATTAAAAAGCTTAGCCCTTTAAACTTTACTGTTAGTTTGAAGAAAATAACTCATTGCCGTTTCTAGATGTTTTAATTATTAAGGGTAATAATGAATTCAAATTTAAAATTTACAGAAAACCTACAAATAACTGTTCTTATGTCCACTATTATTCCTCGCATCAAGATAGAGTTAAACTGTCTGTTTTCTCATCAATGTTTTTGAGAACTTTACGAATTTGTAGTCCAGAGTTCATAGATGAAGAAATATCCAAAATTTATGAAATAGCCATTGATCTGAAATACTCAAGAAACGTAATTGATAAATCATTTAAAATTGCTAGAAATACTTTTTACAACCCAAAAAGGGACAACCAGCCTTATTCAACTAAAAATATGTTGGTTCTCCCTTACCATGAAAACTTGGTTGATATGCCTTCTCTTCTCAAGACTTTTAATATTAAAGTTGTATTTAAAAATCTTGATACAGTAAAAAAAAAACTTTTGATAAAGAATTCTCCCCAAAATGCTGATGGATGTGTCTATAAAGTTTATTACGGTCAAACTGGTAAAAATCTCGAACTTAGATTACTCTGTGGCTGAAGAAATACTTCCTAACATCCCTGTGATTCATCTGTGTCTTCAACTTCCAACTGTGTCCCCTTGTTACTGTGTCCAATCTCTGGAACATCCTGTCTTTGTCCACCTTGTCAATTCCTCTCAGTATTTTGTATGTCGTTATCATGTCCCCCCTATCTCTCCTGTCCTCCAGAGTCGTCAGGTTGATTTCCCTTAACGTCTCCTCGTAGGACATATCCCTTAGCTCTGGGACTAGTCTTGTTGCAAACCTTTGTATTTTCTCTAGTTTCTTTACGTGCTTGGCTAGGTGTGGGTTCCAAACTGGTGCCGCATACTCCAATATGGTTATGAAGACTTACTCAGCCCTGTAACAACTTCAGACAGTATTTATTACTAAGTCTGGCTCCTCCTCACGAAAATTAATGAATAGAAAAAGAAATAATAATTCACAAAGATAAACACTTTATTATTTAGTAATGTAAATATAAAACATTAAAGAATGAAGGTGTATCCTACTTGAAAGAAAAATGAAATGGAAAAATGACATTTGAATTCAACGCTAATATGTACAAGTAAACTGGGGTGTCTGGTTGATGTTGACGGCGTTTTGTAGAAAGTGTAGCCGTTACTGATGATGTAGGGGGGGGGGAGGTCACAGGTGTTGGTGACAACCCAACGACTAGTTCTTCACGGAGTCTATAGCCTTGAATAGTCAGTCCAGATGACAGGAACGCAGGTTCTTCACCACTGCAAAGATGAGGGGTTGTATCCTGTACAATTAATCAGGTAGGTAGACTATGAATGACGTCCCAAGACCGGTTTCAGTCTGTCTCCTTCAACACTTCTCGTTGGTTGGCAGGTGACCTGAGTTGTCATTCCAAGCTGGAAAGAGAGACAGGTTACCCACTGCTTAAGAAATCACTCTCCATGATAAGTGAAAGATACTTATAAAAGGTGGTGATTATCTAAAACTCTCATGTGGAGCTTAAAACTGAAAGGACTAAGTTTATTATTGGTCAAAAGTGAAGCTTTCAACCAATATCCACTAGAATAGGAGCAGAGGCTTTTACCTATAGTTGTGCTGGGAGCTGTGAGTCGAGTGATTACTGTTTGGCCGGAGCCCCACACGTCACCTTTCGG
>NC_069407.1:6759449-6769449 GCF_026875155.1 Cherax quadricarinatus | reverse complement strand
AGGGACTCCAGAAAGACGGAGAGGTGGGGTACACCATCAACTCTTGGACACAATACATACAACCGAGGAAGAATTGAAGAGGCTTTTAAGCGAGCTAGATACCTCAAAGGCGATGGGGCCGAATAACATCTCTCCATGGGTCCTGAAAGAGGGAGCAGAGGCACTATGTGTACCACTAACAACAATCTTCATCGCATCTATTAAAACAGGGCGACTACCTGAGGCATGGAAGACAGCAAATGTAGTCCCAGTTTTTTAAAAAAAAAGGAGACAGACACGAAGCATTAAACTACAGACCAGTGTCGCTGACATGTATAGTATGCAAAGTCGTGGGAGAAGATTATCAGGAGAAGCGTAGTGGAGCACCTAGAAAGGACTGAGCTTAACAACAGCCAGCATGGTTTCAGGGACGGGAAATCCTGTGTCACAAACCTACTGGAGTTCCATAACAGTTCTAGACTGCATTTTCTGGGACTGTAAGAAGGCGTTTGACACAGTTCCACACAAGACATTAGTGCAAAATCTGGATGACCATTCAGGGATAACAGGGAAAGCACTGCAATGCATCAGGGAATACCTGTCAGGAAGTTAGGTAAGAAACATATGCAACAGTTAGGCAACTTTATTCCGAAACGTTTCGCCTACACAGTAGGCTTCTTCAGTCGAATACAGAAAGTAGGCAGGAACAGTAGAGATGTGAAGACGATGTAATCAGTCCATCACCCTTGAAGTCGTAGAATTTGAGGTTGTCAGTCCCTGAGCCTGGAGAAGTTCAGTTCCATAGTCAAGATACTTTCTGACTATGGAACTGAACTTCTCCAGGCTGAGGGACTGACAACCTCAAATTCTACGACTTCAAGAGTGATGGACTGATTACATCGTCTTCACATCTCTACTATTCCTGCCTACTTTCTGTATTCTACTGATGAAGCCTACTGTGTAGGCGAAACGTTTCGGAATAAAGTTGCCTAACTGTTGCATATGTGTCTTACCTAACAACCTGTCAGGAAGACAACAGCGAGTCATGGTACGTGGCGAGGTGTCACAATGTGTGCCTGTGACGAGCGGGGTTCCACAGGGGTCAATCCTAGGACCAGTGCTGTTTCTGGTATTTGTGAACAACATAAGGGAAGGAATAGACTCCGAAATGTCCCTGTTTGCAGATGATGTGAAGCTGATGTGAAGAATCCAATCGGATGAGGACCAGGCAGAACTACAAAGAAATCTGGACAGGCTGCAGGCCTGGTCCAGCAACTGGCTCCTGGAGTTCAGCCCTAACAAGTGCAAAGTCATGAACATTGGGGAAGGGAAAGAAGACCACAGAGTACACTCTAGGGGGCCAGAGACTACAAACCTCATTCACGGAAAAGGGTCTTGGGGTAAGCATAACACCAGGCACATCTCCTGAGGCGCACATTAACCATATAACTGCTGCGGCATACGGGCGCCTAGCAAACCTAAGAACAACATTCCGACATCTTAATAAGGAATCGTTCAGGACCCTGTACACTGTGTACGTTAGGCCCATATTGGAGTGTGCTGCACCAGTTTGGAACCCACACCAAGCCAAGCACGTAAGGAAACTTGAGAAAGCGCAAAGGTTTGTAACAAGAGTAGTCCCGGAGCTAAAGGGTATGTCCTACGAGGAGAGCTTAAGAGAAATCGACCTGACGACACTGAAGGGCAGGAGAGATAGGGTGGATGTGATAACGACATATAAAATACTAAGAGGAATCGACAAGGTGGACAGAGACAGGATATTCCAGAGATGGGACACAGCAACAAGGGGTCACAGTTGGAAGTTGAAGACTCAGATGAATCAAAGGGATGTTAGAAAGTGTTTCTTTATCCACAGAGTTGTCAAGAAGTGATGTAGTGGAGGCAGGGTCCATACATTGCTTGAAGATGAGGTATGATAAAGTTCATTGAGCAGGAAGAGTGACCTAGTAGCGGCTAGTGAAGAGGCGGGGCCAGGAGCTGTGACTCGACCCCTGCAACCACAACTAGGTGAGAACTAGGTAAGTACACACACACACACTTACACACACACACACACACACACACACACACACACACACACACACACACACACACACACACACACACACACACACACACACACACACACACATATACACACACCTGTGTCACAAACCTTCTGGAGTTTTATGATAAAATAACAGAAGTAAGACAAGAGAGAGAGGGGTGGGTTGATTGCATCTTCTTGGACTGCAAGAAGGCCTTTGACACAGTTCCTCACAAGAGATTAGTGCAGAAGCTAGAGCATCAGGCGCATATAACAGGAAGGGCACTGCAATGGATCAGAGAATACCTGACAGGGAGGCAACAACGAGTCATGGTACGTAATGATGTATCACAGTGGGCACCTGTGACGAGCGGGGTCCCACAGGGGTCGGTCCTAGGACCAGTGCTATTTTTGGTATATGTGAACGACATGACGGAAGGGTTAGACTCAGAAGTGTCCCTGTTTGCAGATGATGTGAAGTTAATGAGAAGAATTAAATCTGATGAGGACCAGGCAGGACTTCAAAGAGACCTGGACAGGACTGGACACCTGGTCCAGCAAATGGCTTCTCGAATTTAATCCTGCCAAATGCAAAGTCATGAAGATAGGGGAAGGGCACAGAAGACCACAGACAGAGTATAGGCTAGGCGGCCAAAGACTGCAAACCTCACTCAAGGAGAAAGATCTTGGGGTGAGTATAACACCGAGCATGTCTCCGGAAGCACATATCAATCAGATAACTGCTGCAGCATATGGGCGCCTGGCAAACCTGAGAACAGCATTCCGATACCTTAGTAAGGAATCATTCAAGACACTGTACACCGTGTTTGTCAGGCCCATACTGGAGTATGCAGCACCTGTTTGGAACCCGCACTTGATAAAGCACGTCAAGAAACTAGAGAAAGTACAAAGGTTTGCGACAAGGTTAGTTCCAGAGCTAAGGGGAATGTCCTATGAAGAAAGATTAAGGGAAATCGGCATGACGACACTGGAGGACAGGAGGGTCAGGGGAGACATGATAACGACATATAAAATACTGCGTGGAATAGACAAGGTGGACAAGGACAGGATGTTCCAGGGAGGGGACACAGAAACAAGAGGCCACAATTGGAAGTTGAAGACACAAATGAGTCAGAGAGATAGTAGGAAGTATTTCTTCAGTCATAGAGTTGTAAGGCAGTGGAATAGCCTAGAAAATGACGTAGTGGAGGCAGGAACCATACACAGTTTTAAGACGAGGTTTGATAAAGCTCATGGAGCGGGAGAGAGAGGGCCCAGTAGCAACCGGTGAAGAGGCGGGGCCAGGAGCTGGGACTCGACCCCTGAAAACCACAAATAGGTGAGTACAAATAGGTGAGTACACACACACACACACACACACACACACACACACACACACACACGCACGCACACACACACACACACACACACACACACACACACACACACACACACACACACGCACGCACACACACACACACACACACACACACACACACACACACACACACACACACACACAAAGAACTTTAGATCAGACAGCTGCAGGTGGATAATGGAAGGAGTGCCTGTTATGCTACACAGACTCCCTGGTGCCGACCCGCAGAGGCTTACTCACTGAAGTTACTTCCTACGACAGCGAGAGGCTCCAGAGCAAGAGGCTCTGAAAAGCAGGGTTCACCTTACCTGCGTGATGCTTACAGAAAAAATAACCAGGTTGGTCAGGTCCAACTAGTATGCCTAGTCTGGAACTGGGATACTAGGGCGATCATCCCGCAGAATCATCAACAGGCAAACAGCCGGTAGACTAGTGATCAACAGACAGCCTGTAGATTAGTGATCAACAGGCAAACAGCCCGTAGACTAGTGATCAACAGACAGCCTGTAGACTAGTGATCAACAACAGCAATAAACTCTGTCAACAGCATTGGTGCCAACAACATGCAGTCAATATAGCTTGTGGGATGTGTTGTTTTTCCGTCGAGGTGTAATGTGTCAAGATTAGTCTGCCATTTACGTAGCCTTGCGACTTGAGTCTCGATAAAGTACCAGAAAATGCAAAGGTTGGCGAGGTAAGAGAAGCCATGGCAATACGTTGGAAGGAATTTTGTGCCCTGAATGTAAAAGAATTTCGTCGCTTCCCTGTGTTGTGTGAGGCATTCTGGCAGTCTTCTAGCTGCGTGCCTTCACAGTCTTGACAAAGGGAAGACGTTACACAGGGTGCTGATCGAAGGTGGAACTATTACAGTACGTCTTAACTCGAAAACAAGTCTAGTTTATATCATGGCGCCACCACTAAGATCCTCGCCAGGGTTAGCCACAGTCCCTCTGGCGTCTTTGTCAATACTGAATCCTCTGGCAGTTACTCTGGCGTCCTTGTCAAGACTGTGAATCCTGCCACAGTCACTCTGGCGTCCGTGTTAAGACTGTGACTACGGCCAGTCACTCTGACATTATTATGAAATATCAGCCATTAATTAAATTTATGATGTGGTATATTGCTTAGCTGAATGAAATAGTGTATGTGTGTGTGTACGTACTCACCTATATGTGGTTGCATGGGTCGAGTCATATGACTCATGTGTGTACATACTTGTGAATACGATGAAGTGGCTTTAGTCGCTGACACCACATAACACACAGTGGATGAAGCAGATAGTTCCTTGTGTCTGAACAGTGCTTGGCACACCTACCTGGCACCAGCCAGGCATGGCACTGAGCCATGTACTGTCTTCAGTCCCACGTGGATGTGTTCAGAGTGTTAAAACATTGAGGTTGCAAGGTGAAACTACTGCTTGCAATAATGTAAATAAAGTTGGTAGAATTACCGACAATATGTAAAGTAAAAGGACACAAGTGCAACTAATGTGACATTTATTGTGGCAACGTTTCGCTCTCCAGGAGCTTTATCAAGCCATTACAAACAATACATGGACACAGAGGGTATATAAAGGCTCAGAGTGAGGTGAATACTAGTGAGGTACCATTTCGATGTTCACTAGTTGGTAGTATAGTAGTAGTAGTAGTAGTAGTAGTGGTAGTGACAAAAGTAATACAATATGGTAAAGCAATTAATTCGTACATGAGTAAAAGGAAATAAAAGCTTTACCATATTGTATTACTTTTGTCACTACCACTACTACTACTACTACTACTACTACTACTACTACCACTAGTGAACATCGAAATGGTACCTCACTAGTATTGCACCTCACTCTGAGCCTTTATATACCCTCTGTGTCCATGTATTGTTTGTAATGGCTTGATAAAGCTCCTGGAGAGCGAAACGTTGCCACAATAAATGTCACATTAGTTGCACTTGTGTCCTTTTACTTTACAATAATGTAAATGTTGCTATTGGTACACCTTTGAGTGTCCCTTCACGAGACACGGTGAAGGTTGAATCAGATCCTCACGCGAATACTAGACACGGGTTCCTAAAACAATTCTCTGTGATTTTTTTAAATCTCCCACGTTAGAATTTTTTTTTATCTTTGACTTAATGTGTATACCAACGCCAGTTTATGCAGTCCTTCTGCAAATGAAGATGAATTTGCGGAAGGTGAACTATCAGAGAGAATAATGGAGGGAAGGCAAGACTTGAGATATTGATGGACGGGATAAATACTTCACACAACCACATGACTGATGTGGCATAATGAGAAGCAACATCCAGTACACAACCACAAGACTGATGTGGCATAATGAGAAAAAACACCCAGTACACAACCACAAGACTGATGTGGCATAATGAGAAGCAACACCCAGTACACAGCCACATGACTGATGTGGCATAATGAGAAGCAACACCCAGTACACAACCACATGACTGATGTGGCATAATGAGAAGCAACACCCAGTACACAACCACAAGACTGATGTGGCATAATGAGAAGCAACACCCAGTACACAACCACATGACTGATGTGGCATAATGAGAAGCAACACCCAGTACACAACCACAAGACTGATGTGGCATAATGAGAAGCAACACCCAGTACACAACCACATGACTGATGTGGCATAATGAGAAGCAACACCCAGTACACAACCACATGACTGATGTGGCATAATGAGAAGCAACACCCAGTACACAGCCACATGACTGATGTGGCATAATGAGAAGCAACACCCAGTACACAACCACATGACTGATGTGGCATAATGAGAAGCAAACACCCAGTACACAACCACAAGACTGATGTGGCATAATGAGAAGCAACACCCAGTACACAACCACATGACTGATGTGGCATAATGAGAAGCAACACCCAGTACACAACCACAAGACTGATGTGGCATAATGAGAAGCAACACCCAGTACACAACCACATGACTGATGTGGCATAATGAGAAGCAACACCCAGTACAACAACCACATGACTGATGTGGCATAATGAGAAGCAACACCCAGTACACAACCACAAGACTGATGTGGCATAATGAGAAGCAACACCCAGTACACAACCACAAGACTGATGTGGCATAATGAGAAGCAACACCCAGTACACAACCACGTGACTGATGTGGCATAATGAGAAGCAACACCCAGTACACAACCACGTGACTGATGTGGCATAATGAGAAGCAACACCCAGTACACAGCCACATGACTGATGTGGCATAATGAGAAGCAACACCCAGTACACAACCACATGACTGATGTGGCATAATGAGAAGCAACACCCAGTACACAACCACATGACTGATGTGGCATAATGAGAAGCAACACCCAGTACACAACCACATGACTGATGTGGCATAATGAGAAGCAACACCCAGTACACAACCACATGACTGATGTGGCATAATGAGAAGCAACACCCAGTACACAACCACATGACTGATGTGACATAATGAGAAGCAACACCCAGTACACAACCACATGACTGAATGTGACATAATGAGAAGCAACACCCAGTACACAACCATGACTGATGTGACATAATGAGAAGTAAACCCAGTACACAACCACATGACTGATGTGACATAATGAGAAGCAACACCCAGTACACAACCACATGACTGATGTGGCATAATGAGAAGCAACACCCAGTACACACGCACATGACTGAGTGGCATAATGAGAAGTAACACCCAGTACACAACCACATGACTGATGTGACATAATGAGAAGCAACACCCAGTACACAGCCACATGACTGATGTGGCATAATGAGAAGCAACACCCAGTACACAACCACATGACTGATGTGACATAATGAGAAGCAACACCCAGTACACAACCACGTGACTGATGTGGCATAATGAGAAGCAACACCCAGTACACAACCACGTGACTGATGTGGCATAATGAGAAGCAACACCCAGTACACAGCCACATGACTGATGTGGCATAATGAGAAGCAACCACCCAGTACACAACCACATGACTGATGTGGCATAATGAGAAGCAACACCCAGTACACAACCACATGACTGATGTGGCATAATGAGAAGCAACACCCCAGTACACAGCCACATGACTGATGTGGCATAATGAGAAGCAAACACCCAGTACACAACCACATGACTGATGTGGCATAATGAGAAAGCAACACCCAGTACACAACCACGTGACTGATGTGGCATAATGAGAAGCAACACCCAGTACACAACCACATGACTGATGTGGCATAATGAGAAGCAACACCCAGTACACAACCACGTGACTGATGTGGCATAATGAGAAGCAACACCCAGTACACAACCACATGACTGATGTGGCATAATGAGAAGCAGCATCCAGTACACAACCACATGACTGATGTGGCATAATGAGAAGCAACACCCAGTACACAACCACATGACTGATGTGACATAATGAGAAGCAACACCCAGTACACAATCACATGACTGATGTGGCATAATGAGAAGCAGCACCCAGTACACAACCACATGACTGATGTGGCATAATGAGAAGCAACACCCAGTACACAACCACGTGACTGATGTGGCATAATGAGAAGCAACACCCAGTACACAACCACATGACTGATGTGGCATAATGAGAAGCAACACCCCAGTACACAACCACGTGACTGATGTGGCATAATGAGAAGCAACACCCAGTACACAACCACATGACTGATGTGGCATAATGAGAAGCAGCATCCAGTACACAACCACATGACTGATGTGGCATAATGAGAAGCAAACACCAGTACACAACCACATGACTGATGTGACATAATGAGAAGCAACACCCAGTACACAATCACATGACTGATGTGGCATAATGAGAAGCAGCACCCAGTACACAACCACATGACTGATGTGGCATAATGAGAAGCAACACCCAGTACACAACCTCTATACAATGCCTACCTGGTAATCTATTGTATTCTCATAAAATTAGATATAGACAATATACAATTATTCAATAATCGTTCAGTATTTTACAAGCGAGTGGAAAAGTAGTGTTCCTTACCCACTGTACTCTATAACTGCACTGGTATTGCTCGTGATATTGAGTAAAAATTAGAAGGGGACGTGGTTAAGAAGTGCAGTGCATTTAATGGGGATGTCGAGTTTGCTAAGATTAGTCATATTTGTCCTCAGATAGAGTCTATCAGCTGGTGCATTGTGGTAAATGGTTTAAAACGAAGTGAAGACAAAGTGAAGATTGAAACACTTATGCAACATATGGGAATCTTTAATGAAGAAACGTTTCGCCACACAGTGACTTCATCAGTCCAATACAAGCCTGAATACAGTATTTAAGCCACTTCTACGGCCCTATGCTGTACTTTCTACAAGATTGATGGACTGAACACATCGACTCCAGGCTGAGGGACTGATTACCTCAAACTCCTCATCTCCTTTCACCCTTCTGATTTGTATTGGGCTGATGAAGCCACTGTGTGGCGAAACGTTTCTTCAACAAAAATTCCCATATGTTGCATAAGTGTCTCAATCTTCAGCTGGTGCATTGTTGAACCTGACATGTTCGTGAAGGCAGGAAACAGCACAATCCTGAACCCGTGCTGGTAACGTTTGGTCCTTCGTGATCATTGTGCCTAACTACACTATTCTTCAATACACAGCAGTAAGCTTCAATTATGCCTCGTGTTAATGATTCTAGTGCACATTGTAGCACTAGAACTGTGTTCTGGGTTACTTCAAGTCTATTAAACACAGCTCGTGGAAAGCTTATCAGTGGAGTGCATGGTTATCTATGAAATATCTGCAAAATTTTATAGAAAACAGACTAGTATATTAAACACTGATGCCAACTTTCCTACAAGTCTACCGTGTAGGTTGCTTACAGTACCATTGTTCTTTCTCCTATATCATTTATTAAAAGGGTAGACAGGTAAGCCAGAGGAAGACCTCGGATAGATGATCAGGTAACACTTTTCCTGTTTTCTGACGAATTTATATTGTTCACTCAACTCAAAGTCAATGTGGTGAATCTGAGAGGGTTGCAGATTATTGCTGTATACATTTGGGCATGATACTGTGGTTTTGTCCGTGGATATAAGGAGACCACGTCAGCGCTTCTAGCTGTGACAGCGTCGAGAAGAATCTGTCGTCCACTCGATGTGTCCAAGTAACGGATGACAGCCTTATCTAGTGTAAGGATGTTTAACACAAGACTGCAGGACGCGGATCACTGCACCAAGCCAAGTAATACTCGATTACAAGCAGATATTATAGGGTGTGATCGTCCTCAACTTGTGCCAAGATTGGAAACAGACGATCCCATCGTGTTGACGTGGGAAGGTGGACTAGTAACCCGTCGTTAAGGCTTCTAAATTTCACCCGCTTCCAATTACATCGTGTCCCCGTTGTGATTTGTCAGCCCCGTGATAAGAATGTCTTGTGACTGTTGGGAAATATCCTACCCGTGTTGACGTAGTCGACTGCCCCACAATGACGTAGCCACTGACTTCTCGTGTTGACATAGTCACTAATAGTCCGTGTAGGCGTAGCTACTGGCTGTTCGTGTTAGACATAGTCACAGACTGCCGG
>NC_069407.1:6751949-6754449 GCF_026875155.1 Cherax quadricarinatus | reverse complement strand
AGATGATTGCTGATGTTATGAATGAAAAGAAGTTGATGTCCTGGCCCTAAGCGAAACAAAGCTGAAGGGGGTAGGAGAGTTTCAGTGGGGGAAATAAATGGGATTAAATCTGGAGTATCTGAGAGAGTTAGAGCAAAGGAAGGGGTAGCAGTAATGTTAAATGATCAGTTATGGAAGGAGAAAAGAGAATATGAATGTGTAAATTCAAGAATTATGTGGATTAAAGTAAAGGTTGGATGCGAGAAGTGGGTCATAATAAGCGTGTATGCACCTGGAGAAGAGAGGAATGCAGAGGAGAGAGAGAGATTTTGGGAGATGTTAAGTGAATGTATAGGAGCCTTTGAACCAAGTGAGAGAGTAATTGTGGTAGGGACTTGAATGCTAAAGTAGGAGAAACTTTTAGAGAGGGTGTGGTAGGTAAGTTTGGGGTGCCAGGTGTAAATGATAATGGGAGCCCTTTGATTGAACTTTGTATAGAAAGGAGTTTAGTTATAGGTAATACATATTTTAAGAAAAAGAGGATAAATAAGTATACACGATATGATGTAGGGCGAAATGACAGTAGTTTGTTGGATTATGTATTGGTAGATAAAAGACTGTTGAGTAGACTTCAGGATGTACATGTTTATAGAGGGGCCACAGATATATCAGATCACTTTCTAGTTGTAGCTACACTGAGAGTAAAAGGTAGATGGGATACAAGGAGAATAGAAGCATCACGGAAGAGAGAGGTGAAGGTTTATAAACTAAAAGAGGAGGCAGTTAGGGTAAGATATAAACAGCTATTGGAGGATAGATGGGCTAATGAGAGCATAGGCAATGGGGTCGAAGAGGTATGGGGTAGGTTTAAAAATGTAGTGTTAGAGTGTTCAGCAGATGTTTGTGGTTACAGGAAAGTGGGTGCAGGAGGGAAGAGGAGCGATTGGTGGAATGATGATGTAAAGAGAGTAGTAAGGGAGAAAAAGTTAGCATATGAGAAGTTTTTACAAAGTAGAACTGATGCAAGGAGGGAAGAGTATATGGAGAAAAAGAGAGAAGTTAAGAGAGTGGTGAAGCAATGTAAAAAGAGAGCAAATGAGAGAGTGGGTGAGATGTTATCAACAAATTTTGTTGAAAATAAGAAAAAGTTTTGGAGTGAGATTAACAAGTTAAGAAAGCCTAGAGAACAAATGATTTGTCAGTTAAAAATAGGAGAGGAGAGTTATTAAATGGAGAGTTAGAGGTATTGGGAAGATGGAAGGAATATTTTGAGGAATTGTTAAATGTTGATGAAGATAGAGAAGCTGTGATTTCGTGTATAGGGCAAGGAGGAATAACACTTGTAGGAGTGAGGAAGAGCCAGTTGTGAGTGTGGGGGAAGTTCGTGAGGCAGTAGGTAAAATGAAAGGGGGTAAGGCAGCCGGGATTGATGGGATAAAGATAGAAATGTTAAAAGCAGGTGGGGATATAGTTTTGGAGTGGTTGGTGCAATTATTTAATAAATGTATGGAAGAGGGTAAGGTACCTAGGGATTGGCAGAGAGCATGCATAGTTCCTTTGTATAAAGGCAAAGGGGATAAAAGAGAGTGCAAAAATTATAGGGGGATAAGTCTGTTGAGTGTACCTGGTAAAGTGTATGGTAGAGTTATAATTGAAAGAATTAAGAGTAAGACGGAGAATAGGATAGCAGATGAACAAGGAGGCTTTAGGAAAGGTAGGGGGTGTGTGTGGACCAGGTGTTTACAGTGAACATATAAGTGAACAGTATTTAGATAAGGCTAAAGAGGTCTTTGTGGCATTTATGGATTTGGAAAAGGCGTATGACAGGGTGGATAGGGGGGCAATGTGGCAGATGTTGCAAGTGTATGGTGTAGGAGGTAGGTTACTGAAAGCAGTGAAGAGTTTTTACGAGGATAGTGAGGCTCAAGTTAGAGTATGTAGGAAAGAGGGAAATTTTTTCCAGTAAAAGTAGGCCTTAGACAAGGATGTGTGATGTCACCGTGGTTGTTTAATATATTTATAGATGGGGTTGTAAGAGAAGTAAATGCGAGGGTCTTGGCAAGAGGCGTGGAGTTAAAAGATAAAGAATCACACACAAAGTGGGAGTTGTCACAGCTGCTCTTTGCTGATGACACTGTGCTCTTGGGAGATTCTGAAGAGAAGTTGCAGAGATTGGTGGATGAATTTGGTAGGGTGTGCAAAAGAAGAAAATTAAAGGTGAATACAGGAAAGAGTAAGGTTATGAGGATAACAAAAAAGATTAGGTGATGAAAGATTGAATATCAGATTGGAGGGAGAGAGTATGGAGGAGGTGAACGTATTCAGATATTTGGGAGTGGACGTGTCAGCGGATGGGTCTATGAAAGATGAGGTGAATCATAGAATTGATGAGGGAAAAAGAGTTGAGTGGTGCACTTAGGAGTCTGTGGAGACAAAGAACTTTGTCCTTGGAGGCAAAGAGGGGAATGTATGAGAGTATAGTTTTACCAAGCTCTTATATGGGTGTGAAGCGTGGGTGATG
>NC_069407.1:6691949-6746949 GCF_026875155.1 Cherax quadricarinatus | reverse complement strand
AATATTATTCCATTTTTTTGTAAATTTATTTATTGCATTCTCGCTAATTTATTCGTTATCTATTCCATTTTTTTTCTGTTTTGTTTAGTTCCGTTTTACTGTACGTATGACTTAACAAAGTTGTACATAGCGTTTACCTTCAGTTACACATTGATACCGTCACCACATTCGTGTCTGCCACCTACAATTCCTGTCTGCCACCTACAGTTCCTGTCTGCCATCTACAGTTCGTGTCTAGCAGACAAACAGTGATTTATGACCCATTAAAAATTGGTTAGACAATGCAGACAGTCTTGCCTACGCAGTTTTGTGGGCAGGTAGTTGGAACAGGTAGAAATCTGGTGGTCAGACAGCCGCGAGAGGATGCAGGAGGATTAGTGGAGGCATGTCAGCGCACTCGTGTGCATGTATGCTCCGCTGACACGCATGTACGGCTGCTAATGTTGTAACATTTGTCAAGTCAAACCTAATTTTCTTTTATTTCGGCAAATGAGTTTTGCAAGAACGTGTCAACATTTTAGCCAAAGGTTTAATCATGCCGTTGTGTGTCTCTGTAAATTGTCGTGTGTTGGACTAATCCGCCAGTGAGTCGTAACTACCAGTGAGTCGTAACTACCGGAGAGTCGTAACTACCGGAGAGTCGTAACTATCAGTGAGTCGTAACTGCCATGGAGTCACCTGCCAACACATGGCTTGCCTCCCTCACTCTGCATGATTTACCAACTGACCATTTATTAGGGGTCATTTTAGGTGGTGCGGGCGGGATGGTGCAACATATACGTACCTCCTTTTTTCACGCAGTCCATTGCGTCAATTTCTGAACGTTTCCTGCAACCAGAAAATAGTTTTATTCCCCTTTATTAGCTGTTAGGTTACATAATCCTATAAAACACCCCGTGTATTCAATGCCCCGTGTATTTAACGCCCCGTGTATTCAACACCCCGTGTATCATAAGTGATGTGACGACCCATTCTCGCACGACTGACACGTTCAGCCCGGTTACGTTCAGCCCGGTTACGTTCAGCCTTCCCGTAGCTAGACGTTTTTTTGGCCGTTTGTTTGATATGCTCATTTTATTATTATTATTATTATTATTATTATTATTATTATTATTATTATTATTATTAAATATACGTTTTCACAGATTTATGTAACCTAACCTAACCTAACCTAGCCTAACCTAACCTAACCTAGCCTAACCTAACCTAACCTAACCTAACCTAACTAACCTAACCTAGCCTAACCTAACTAACCTAACCTAACCTAACCTAGCCTAACCTAACCTAACCTAGCCTAACCTAACCTAACCTAACCTAACCTAACCTAGCCTAACCTAGCCTAACCTAACCTAACCTAACCTAACCTAACCTAGCCTAACCTAGCCTAACCTAACCTAACCTAACCTAACCTAACCTAACCTAACCTAACCTAGCCTAACCTAGCCTAACCTAACCTAACCTAAATCTAACCTAACCATAAATGAAAAAAAAAATATTTGTAGAATTACAAGAAGCGTTGACAAATGGGCGCCGGGAACATCACAAGTAACGTAATAATGTATCATATAGGTTGGGTACCATTACATTAATATTATATAGCAACGATAAATAGTTGAGTATCAACTGTCGAAACATTTCGCGCTCTGTACAGGCTTCTTCAGTTGAATCATTAATTATTTCGCATGTTAGTGATGATACTGTCATGCAGAGGCGGATTCAGAGATCATCGTGGTATCAACGTCACTGCAAATTTAACTGAAGGAAAATGAAGGTGTAGGTGTATCGAAAGCTTGTAGCTTCGCTGCCTGTGATCTGGTCGTTGTTTTGGTGAGAGAACTGAGTCAGTTTTCCCAAGCTGTTGTCGGGTAAAATCGGTTTCTTTTCAGTTGATATCGTGCTTGTTTTACTGAGATATAACGTCTTAGGGAATTACTGTGAGGTGATTCTTTACTTCTTCATGCAAGGTGTAAAACCCATCTCCGGTAGAATGCAACTCACTTCGCGAGAATCTACTCCCGGTCCTTGGCCATTCTTAGGAGAACCTTCAGACGACCTTTCGATCCGTCCTGGGCCTCTGTTGAGTCACACACCTTGATGATCACGGTCTAGGACTGACCGAAATGTCGTCTAAATCTTCCTCTTGTGATCTAGCTTCGGTAAGCCAGACAGTGCGCGAAACACTCGAAGGGTCATCATCTGGCCAAGACCCCTGTCAGGAGAAATTTTCCAGGTCAGACACAAGACAACCCCCGAAACACACAAACACAGGCGTTACCTCTGGGGAGGAGCAATGGTGAAGAAATGATATCGGGTCTTGAGCTGAAAGTCATCTCTGGGGAGAGCAAAGGTGGAGAGACTGTCGAGAAAAGTTACACAAGAGAAGACACCGGGTCAACCACCCCGCTGCTCACTATATGGTCGAGGTGGCTAGCCGATGCTGGATTGGTTGGTCTCATGGTTGATTTGTTAGCTGGTGTGCCAGTTAACCAGTTGGGTTGTTAGTTGGCATTTTAGATGGTCTGCTGGTTGGTTCACCGATTGGCTTGCTATTTGGTCTGCTAGCTGGTCTTGTTGTGCTGGTTGACTGAACATTGTCGTGCAGACAGCTGCTGCAGACTCCCTGGCTACCCGGTGATGCCACCCAACCTTCACACCCACTCATACCCACCCACGCCCGCCCACAACCTCCCGCCAACAGCTGCACACTTGCTCGAAATTGACACAACTATGTGGTTTCTTGTGTGGGTAGTGTATGGCGGAAGTACTTTTGCATGGTTTTACTAGTGTATGCTTGTAGTTGTGTGTTTGTAGTAGTTGTGTGTAATAGAGAAGTGATGACGAGCTGTAATGTGATGGCTGGTGTAGTCTGGAGTAGGCTTTAAGACGAAGGGATAAAAGAAAAATGTTACATTAATGGCCACAGACCGGGCCGCGGGGGCGTTGACCCCCGGAACTCTCTCCAGGTAAACTCCAGGTAATCTCCATGTAATGTTTGGTGAATAAAGCAAGACTGAAACACACGTGCACTGAAAGTTGCTGCTGCGAGGCTGTCTACTGTGTGTAGTGCAGTTTGCATAACATCAACAGTAGCCCTGAGAGTGCTTGATGCACACAAATATCCAGCGTGTCATCAACAATCACCCGGGACAGCCTACTATATGTAGGTGTAGCCCGGATGACATCAACAATATCCTGAGGTCGGCCTTGTGTCCAGTTACCGTGTTTGGGGAGCCCACGCTAGCAAGCTCTCCGTTGAATTGTAAATGATATCATGTGGTGGGTGGTGCGTGGGGTAAAGCTCCTGACTCCCTCCCTGCCTTGCTTATATTTGGTCCTTCCTTCCTTTGCTTATTAAACACGTTCGTAAATAAGGGGTGAAAACATGCGTTCAGTGGAGTATGGTGACTTCATCTACACATTCCCGGCTTCCCTCCAGACTAGCATAGCTGAGGTTCCAGGGGCATATAACCCCAAAGGAAAAAAAGTGTATTCGCCACCTCTCTCATCCTAGTTGTGATTCCAAAGGTGCACTAGCAGTTAAAATGAGTGATCCACCTACCTTCGTTGGTTCCCTTACGGATACTGCAGACTGAATGCAAGATTACTTTTTTTTCCACGATCTTGGATGACCTTTGTTGATCATATTTCCAAAGCATAATTCTACCTTTTATTATGTTAGTAAATATTTCCTATCAAGTTTGTCTTATATTTTTCTTATGAACAATACGTATTATCTGAGACTGTGCTGTTGTCATACATGTTTATGTTCAGGTCATCCACTAACCTGTCATCAGCAGGAGAATCTAGCACTTGCTCTGACTCTTATGAATGCTATCCCACGTAGATTTTAATTGTAGCGTTGTAAAAGTATAAGAATGCTTACAGACTACTGGCATGTAGATAACCATGTAGATAACCATGTAGATAACCATGTAGATAAACTGAAACCGCCACAACCACGACAGTAAACACATTTTCACCATTGACCTAAGACTGGAAAAATAAACAGAGCCGATGGATGGTAGTCAGCTGGATACCAAGATACACTGATGTTGCCAACAACCACCGCACAGGTGACGATGCCAAGACCACCAAGCAGCAACAAATAGACATCAGTGTGCCACCTAGCACACAGGGAATCAAGAAGCGAGTGTGAAGTATGACCGACCTAGCACCCACATCCTCAACACATCCGCACCACCACAACCTGATGCAGAAAGGAACCAGATAAGAAATAATACTTTACCAAGATACAGGAAGACAGAAGATTAATGATGTACCGATTCAAACCAGGGTGCCTGATCAACGAAGAACTTGCTAGGCATTACCTACTGAACCTGCTAGGCAACACAGGAAGTGCTCAACCCTATCACATTTGACACAACTCGTAGGAATATAGACCATACCTTACCTTTAATATACTTTAGAAGAGTTGTGAGAGTTTCACTACTCTTGGAGCCCGGCCATGGACCAGACTCGTCTGGTGCTTGCCTGGTCAACCAGGCTATTGCTGCTGGAGGCCCGCTACCCCACATATCCATCACAGCCTGGTTGATCTGGCATCTGGTGAAGATCCTGTCCAGTTTCCTCTTGAAGGATTCTACACTTGTTCCAGCGGTGTTTCTGACATCTTCTGGTAAGATGTTGAATAGTCTGGGACCCCGGATGTTGATACAGTGTTCCCTTATTGTGCACACCGCACCCCTGCTCCTCACTGGGTTTATTTTGCACTTCCTTCCATATCTCTTACTCCAGTATGTTGTTACGGCAGTGTGCAGATTTGGGACCAAGCCCTCAAGTACATTCCAGGTATATATTATCATGTATCTTTCTCTCCTCCGCTCGGATGAGTACATGTTTGTTACGCAAAAATGTGGGATAGCTGGGGGCTTGAGCCTGGTCTAAGGGCAAAGGTAAAGTTACACACATCTCAAGCCCAAACCGGCCAACCGGGCTTATCCAGTTAAAAACAGAAAGCGCTAAACCAGTATGTGTTACTTCAAGGGGTTGGTTAACAGAGGGTTAGGCAAAAATCCACATTAGGAAAATATATCTATTTAATCACCATAACATAATAAACCTAATTCTTACACGCCAAAGGGAGGTACACACAGCTGGCTGGGGGTTCAGCCACCAAAACACTAGGCTTCGTCAGCGTCAGGCCGTCATGACACCAAAAACCCTCTTTTTTTAAATTTCATCACTCATCCCACAGCACCCTGACCATGTCAGAGCCTGGGTTAACATACAGGTAAGCCATATGAAAGCCTATGGCTTGAATTGGATAAACAAAATGAGTGTATTATTGCAAACTTAACTTAAAATATCATTATTATTATTATTATAATCAGGGGAAGCACTAAACCCGTAGGATTATACAGCGCCTATGGGGGGATGGAAGACATTCAGGCTTAATTCAGGGAACTGGAGCACAGATCCAATTCCCTAGATCAAGAGCCCCTCACCAGCGTCAAGGAGCCTTCCTTGAGGGGTTAAAATATACAGCATCTCCGACGCCAGCTTCTACCGCCATCCTAACGTCACGTGACCTCCTCCCCCACGCTTACTCTGCGTACTCCAAACATCCTTGGAAAATAAATCACTAACTCCATTCTTTATAATTATAGTTAGAGTACTTTACAGTACCTCCAAAAGCACATTATGAATTTTAAAATTATTCCTTACAACTACAATATTCATATTATTATGGCACATTTCCCCACTAATATGTACATACGATGTCATGCAGAACCCTGCATAACAATGTTCATGACTTGAAGGCGCTTCAGTGGCTCAGTGTGAGCCGTGAACGTCCTCTGTATTTGTTCCAGCTCTGATATTTCTCTTGCTTTAAACGGGGCCGTCAGCACTGAGCAATATTCTAAGTGAGGGGAGCACTAGCGATTTGAAGAGTGTCACCATTGGCAAAAATTTCCCTTGTTTTGAAAGTTCTCAATACCCACCCAGTCATCTTCCTGGCTGTCGTGATCTTTGTCTTGTTATGGTCTTTAAAAGAAATGTCAGCTGACATAATTATTCTTAGGTCTTTTACGTGTTCCTCTCGTTCTATTGGTGACCCTCTCGAGTTTGGTATAAAGTGTTCCTTTTAAGTTCTCATTCTTTCCATACCTAAGCAGCTGGAACTTATCACCATTGAACGTCATGTTGTTCTCCACTGCCCACTGGGAAACCCTGTTTATGTCTTCCGGTAATTTTTCAGTGTCCTCTACCGTAATGACTTTCATGCTTATTTTAGTGTCATTTGCAAATGATGATACAAGAGTGTGACGGGTGTTTTTATCTATGTCTGCTATGAGGATGAGGAACAGCAGAGGTGCCAGGGCAGTGCCTGGGGGCACTGAGCTTTTTGCCTTGCTGATGCTGGATCTTGCTCTGTTTGCTACTACTTTTTGTATTCTGTGTGTTAGGAACCCGAAAATCCATCTGCCTACCTTTCCTGTAATGCCCATGACCTTCATTTTGTGTGCTATCACTCCATGATCGCATTTGTCAAACGCCTTTGCAAAATCTGTCAATCACATCTGCGTTTTGGTCGTCTTCCGGTGCCTCCGTAATTCTGTCATAATGGTTCAGCAGCTGTGACAGACATGATCGTCCTGCTCTAAAACCATGATGGTTCGGGTTATATTGGTTGTGCTGCTCCATGAAATTTGTAATCTGCCGTCTCTTCCCTTTTTGAAGATTTTTATGATGTGAGAGGTTAGGGTTTCTGGTCTGTAATTTTTAGCTAGTGCTCTACTGCCTCCCTTGTGCAAAGGAGCTGTCTGCACTCTTTAAGTCCTCCGGTATTTCACCTAGAATACTGAGGGCTCGTGCTAGTGGTACTTTGCACTTCTTTATAAACAGAACATTCCATGAATCTGGTCCAGGTGCTGAGTGAGTGGGCATGTTTTTCATTTTTTTTTTCGAAATCTATGGGATTTGTACTAATGTCAGTTAGTTGGTCTGTGCGGCTTTCTTCTGGAGTGAAAAATATTTTTGCATTTTTCCCCTTGATGTCATTTAGTGGGTTGCTGAACACCGACTCATACTGTTCTTTTAGGATTTCAGTCATTTCCTGTTCATCGCCAGTATACGAATTTCCTCTCAATAATTGGGTTTCTTGCAATATCCTGTATGGCTCTTTGTACTTCTTTTGTTAGGTATGACCTAAGTTTTTGCTCTAATTCACTGATCTTTCGGTTAAGTCTATCTTTCCTCTGTTGCGACATATTTGTGCTTTTAAACAGTTCAGTAACCTGTTTTCTTCTTCTGTACCATCTCCTACACTCTCTCTCTATATCTGATCTTCTTCTGGGTTTCCTCAATGGTACGTGTTTCATACATACTTTGTATGCTTCTGTATTCAGCTTCTCTAGGCACTGGTGGGAATTTAGGTCGCTCATGTCTGATTCCCAGGGTATGTCTGATAGCACTTGGTTTATGTTTTTCCTAGTCAATTCTATGGTTGTTAAAATTAAACTTACTGATCATCCCGTCTCTTACATTTGTGATGCAGTTTCCTAACCCTGAGTTAATACTCGTTTGTACTTCTATGATGTTGTGATCAGAGTATATTGTTTTTGTAACTGTTATCTCTGATCAGTTGCTCGTTGTTTGTGAACATTAAGTCCAGGGTATTTTCATTTCTGGTGGGATCAATTATTTGTTGGTTCAATGAATGCTTTTCACAAAGCCTCATTAGTTCCCTGGTATGTGCCTGTTGAGCCATTGTGTTGCGCCATCTTCCATTTTACATGAGGGAGATTAAAATCTCCAAGGAGTAAAATATTTGGTGTGGGATTATCCAGATAGCTATCTATCTTCCTTAACTGATCTGTGAATTCCTCAGCAGTTGCTGACGGTGGTTTATATACTAGGATAATTACCAAATTCCTATTTTCAACTTTAACGCCAAGGATATCTACTATATCATTCGCAGAGTTCAGCACTTCTGTGCAACAGACAGTATCTTTTACATAGATTCCTACTCCCCTGTGACCTATTGATTCTATCACATCTATACATGTTGTACTTTTCTATCTTTATCTCTCCGTCCAAAGCATACCCTCAAGGATAATAAAATCAAACCGATAAACACATACTCACTACCGAGGTAGCTAGACTGGTTATAAATGACCATAATTTTTAAAGGGGTGGACCGGTAAGCCAGCGGAAGGCCTCGATCAGATGACCAAAAGCTCCAAAGGCGTGTCATCATCTGACTAAGACCCGCGTCAGGAAACATTGTCCTGTTTCCTGACGAACCTTACCTAACCTAACCTAACCGAGGTAGCTAGTCCTAGTAAGGAGCTACAGAGGATGAACCACTCACACATAATGGCTGATTCCCCTGCAAGTCACAATCTTACAAAAGAAACAAACACGGAAAATAATGCAAATAGCATTTCCCATGTCTTATTTTCCTTTCGTCTTCACGCTCTTTTGTCCTTTGCTCATCCCTCTTGTTGATAACATAATGTCAACTTAAGCAATATTGAAACACGACGTGTGTGATCATAAAATGATAACAGATCTTGAAGTGGTGTTATCACGATCGCCGAAATGCATTTAATGTCGCATCTCTTTTGTAATGGGAAATTCACTGGAGATAAGAGGTCGCTCTGCGTGCCGAGGTGGCATCATTCCTGCTTTGTTGAACGGAAACTGGTCACCGGAAGTTCAGAAATTTTAAATAATAATCTGATATACCTTTGATATACTTGTGATCGGTTTCGAGAGTTTTTCTACTCTTTAAAGTCCGGCCTGAAGCTCGAAATTTAGAATAAAAAAAATATAGCTTGGGGCAATTAGTCCCTTGAGACTGCATAAACGAGATCAAAAAGGATTTTACTCGCGTCGTCATGACGTTAGGCTATACCGCCGTCTGGCTTTTTAGCAAAATAAAAGAAGGGGGTGGCACGACGCACAAAGGCTGACCTCCCCTCTCCCGGCTGATCTCCCCCCTGCCAACACTCTACTGTCTTTCCATCGTCCCCCTATAAGCAGTTTTCCCTTATTAAAAGAGAAGAAAGAGTAAAAAAAAGGGAAAAAAGACGTGAAGATAACATTGAGCACAATAGAAGAGATTCAAGGGGGTGAAGAAAAACCAAGGAGAGAGAGAGAGGGAGAGAGAGAGAGAAGAGAGAGCAAACCCAAGAATAATTTACTTATCAAGATTTTTAACATGGAAAAGTGAAGAGAGGGGGTCTACCATATTTAAGTGAGTAATAAAACCTAGGGGCCCCATACCGCTTCAGGGGAATGGACGACAATCGATTTGATCAAGGGAAGGGGAAGGGAAGAAAATACGGTTCCCTTTCTAAAGCTTTTCCCAAGCCCCAGAAAGTGATATTTTGGGGATAAAATCAATTAATCAATCGGAGCTATTAATTCGGGATTATTAGCAAAGGAATCAGTTGAATGAAAGGGCCCTAATTTTTCCCCGAGGAGTGTTAGTGAATTTTTTTCCCATGGTCGATAATGTCCCAAGTCCCCGGGGTCGTTAAAATGATAGTATTTAAATCAAGGAGGTGATTTGTTTTGTGATAACATCGAAAATTTAACCCTCCCTCTTGACCATGATAACAGGGATTTTGTCGTAAATTATCACTTGTCAACTGTTTGGGGGAAATTTTTTTGAATGTCACGTTTATTTTTTCCCAGGTCACTTTCCCCCCGCCTGTTGGTCACTCTTTCCCCAGAGGAGGAATCACAAAGGGTTTTTGGTCAGATTTTTCTCGGGTTTTATCAAGTCGCTTCTTGAAGACAGTTGGGGGGGATTGGGAGTTTTTTTAACATAATGGGAGGGGGGGGCATTTAAAATCAGTCCCTTTCCCCGTAATCATTTCTGGGTCCCTTATTTTTCCCTTATTATGGGACTAAAGTATCAGGGTACTAATGGTACAAAATATACATACAATGTATTAAGTGTGCATAAATGTAAGTAGTGTTTGTACACTGTGCAAGCTATACATACTGTGTCTTTTTACACAATGTTCCCAGTTTTGTTTCCTCCAGAGGTCTCTACATCCCCTTTTTTGATCTGTCAAACCGTGAGAAAATCCGTTTTTATGATCAAACATTTCAAGTTTTTTGGCCCCTCACGTGTTGTCAACCCTGCAACTTGCTGTTTTTTTCAAATTTAAGCTGGTTAAATAGAAGCCAGCATGTGGGGTTTTCCGTGACCCAACAGCTTTGTTCTTAGAGCTCTTTCTTACACTGATAGTCCCCCTTTTTCATTTTTTTCTTCCTCCTAAACCTCTTTAGTTTAACCTGTCACAGTTATAGATACCACTCCAATACTTTAATCTAAAAAAGATTCAAAATCTCTTTTTTTTTTTCCTTTCCCCAAATTTTTTTTTTTGTGTAAAAACCCCTGACCGTTTTCAGGTCCGGGGCCTTGAAAAAACATTTCTGCCCCAATACTAGGGTTTTAGTGGGGTTTTAAAAGATTTTTTTTTTTTTCGGCAAAAAAATGAACAGTTTGAAATTTTATTTGCTCTGAAATATTTTCAATCCAAAATTTATATCTCATTCATCACGTTTGGCATTCGCCGTGTGTCAGGCTCACGATGCTGGCCAAAATTCTGTGGGTAAAGTGGGCAGGTATGATGCCGGGTGGGTTGTTCGTCCTGTTATTCCGCGGCCCTGGTTTTGCCTGGGCCCCACCATCGTGGTGATGTGTGACGCTGTGTCTGCAACTGATGACTTACGTAACCCCCTCGCTTTGTCATATATTGTTTGTCACCCGGGGCTGTAATCATCTGGCGTCGATAGAAGTTGTAAAAAGGGCCGAGGGATACGGTTATTTTTGTTCTCTTTTTTGGCTTAGCTTTCAAAGATGAAAGCCTTCAGTTTTTTTAGTGTGATTTACGTCGACTATTTTTCGTTTCCTGACTGTGCTTTTTTTTCAAGTCCCTCCATGAACTAAACGTTTTTCCTTATTATTTTCAGGTAACGGTGTGTGGGTGTTGTGCTGGGGGCTAGCAGGTGAGCTGCTAGTCACACCGGGAACACAAGAACTCATAACCATTTGGGAAAGGCCGAAAAAAGAGTTACAGGGAGTGGTGTGTCAGGGTAGCAGCTTTAGGAAGATAAGAGAAAACTCCTATAATTTTTTCGATAACACTGATATATACGAGCCTCCCCCAAGGAGGTCAGCCCCACTTCTTCCATCTTTCCCCCACGACTCTCCACGGTTCGAGCAATAAAAAATCAGTTGTGTAGAAGTTAATATTGAACGGGATAGGGGAAGGGTGTAAGGTGATGTGGAAGGGTTGCTTCAACTTCACATGAATTTTTGCCCCCCAATCTCCTTTTTTTTTTTAAAAAATCAAAAAAAATTATAGCTTGATGATAAAGGTAATTATTTTTAAAGGAACATCCCCGGAATGGCGGTATTAAAAAACACAAGGTGTAAAAGGGCTCCCAAAAAATAGGGGGGGTTTGACCTTTTTTCATCCACATTTTTCGTCACTATGAAACCTTTTTTCGCAAATTGAGGCTAGGGCATAACACCTCACCCTTCATTTGTGGGGGATCCTACGCCTCCTGTGCGCTTGGTTGGGGGTTTAAATTTTTAAACCTAGCAGTATTTTGTTTGCTTCCCGCACAAACCGTTTGATTTATTTTTTCTAAAACCCCTGAGGTAGTGTGAAGGTTTGAAAAACGACAATTAAAGATTGAGACTTATCACTAGGGGAATCTTATTCAGGAAACGTTTCGCCACCAGTGGCTTCTTCATCCAATAAAAAGAGGAAGGGCATAAGGAGAGGGGAGAATGAGGTAACAGTCCCTCAACACTCGACTCCGGGTTAGGGACTGATTCCTCTTTCCCCTCCTCCCTTATGCCTTCCCTTTTTGTTTTGGACTGAAGAACCCAAAGTGTGGCAAACTTTCCTAATAAAGATTCCCTATGCTGCATAAGTGTCTAAAACTTAAATCCCTGAGGTACTTGTAGGGACCTCGGTAAAAAAAATTTTGTAAGGCTGTATTTAAATATCAGAAATTTTAAATAATGTTTCTGTGCAAAATCATTTTTTTTTCTGTTTAAAGGGGTTGTAGTGTGATTTACCTGGAAGAGCGATAGATTCCCTTTAGAATTATGGTATGTGTCACGCGAGTGTAGAATCTTATATTACATCGAACTCTGTATGAGCTTGTTATTCAGTGCTTGTTATACGTGACCACAACACTGAGCTCCCCCTAACAACAACTCGGTCACTCTTGAACGAGAGCCCCTAAAACTCCTCAAGCATTGTTACAGTGTTTTCACTGCAGCCCCACCATACGCAACCCAAAGGCGATAGAACAAGTACTTCATTTCACAGATATACAGAGAACTTTCTCTAAAACACTTTAAAACAATAAAAATGCGCCCGAGGTGGACTCGGGGGACAGTCACCCTGAGACCCGATAGATCACATCTGGGAACAACTTTAAAATATTTTATTAATTTAATATGGTCTCAGAGCGACTTTGGTCTACAGTTCAAGAGGAAAAAAAAAACGCCAGCACTTGAGCGTGGTGATTTCAGTTTTGGGAAATTGTGTTATTTTAATGTAAAGGGTTAGTACGTAAAAAGGGGGTTTTAATGTACGGGTTTGTGAGTAAAAAGGGGATTAATGTAGGGTTAGTGACGTAAAGGGGGTTTTTAATGTGGGTTAGTGACAAAAGGGGGTTTTTAATGTACGGGGTTATGACGTAAAGGATTATTTTTGTAGGGTTTGTGACGTAAAGGGTTTTTAAAGTACGGGTTATGACGTAAAGGGGGGTTTTAATGTGCGGGTTATGACGTAAAAGGGGGTTATTAAAAGTACGGGGTTTGTGAGTAAAGGGGTTATTAATGTACGGGTTAGTGACGTAAAGGGGTTATTAATGTACGGGTTAGTGACGTAAAGGGGTTATTAATGTACGGGTTAGTGACGTAAAGGGATTATTAATAATACGGGTTAGTGACGTAAAGGGGTTATTAATGTACGGGTTAGTGACGTAAAGGGGTTATTAATAATACGGGTTAGTGACGTAAAGGGGTTATTAATGTACGGGTTAGTGACGTAAAGGGGTTATTAATGTACGGGTTAGTGACGTAAAGGGGTTATTAATGTACGGGTTAGTGACGTAAAGGGGTTATTAATGTACGGGTTAGTGACGTAAAGGGATTATTTAAAATCCGGGGTTTGTGACGTAAAGGGGGATTAATGTCGGGTTGTGCGTAAAGGGGTTATTAAAGTGCGGGTTTGACGTAAAGGGGTTTTTATGTACGGGGTTAGTGAGTAAAGGGTTATTAATGTCGGGGTTTGTGCGAAAGGGTTATTAATGTAGGGTTATGACGTAAAGGGGTTATAATGCGGTTAGTGACGTTTTAAAAGGGTTATTTAATTTTAAAACGGGTTTTGGACGTAAAAGGGTTTTTAATGTCGGGGTTTTGACGTAAAAGGGTTTTAAAATACGGGTTTGTGACGTAAAGGGGGGTTTTTAATGTCGGGTTTTGTGACGTAAAAGGGGTTTTTTTAAAGTACGGGTTAGGACGTAAAGGGGTTTTTAAAGTAGGGTTGGACGTAAAGGGGTTTAATGTCGGGTTTAGTGACGTAAAGGGGGTTATTAAGTACGGGTTTTGGGGGTAAAGGGGGGATTAATGTGGGTTTGCGTAAAGGGGTTATAATAACGGGTTAGTACTAAAAGGGTTTTAATGTACGGGTTTTGTGACGTAAAGGGGTTTTAATAATCGGGTTAGGACGTAAAGGGGTTATTTTTGTACGGGTTAGTGACGTAAAGGGGTTATTAAAAAAGGGTTGTGACGTAAAGGGGGTTTTAATGTACGGTTGTGAGTAAAGGGGTTATTAATGTACGGGTTTTGACGTAAGGGTTTTAATGTAGGGGGTTTGTGACGTAAAGGTATTATTTAAGTAGGGTTAGGACGTAAAGGGGTTTTTAATGTAGGGTTAGTGCGTAAAGGGTTTTTTAATGTACGGGGGTTAGGCGTAAAGGGGTTATTAATGTACGGGGTTTGGACGAAAAAGGGGTTTTTAAAGTAAGGGGTTGTGCTTTAAAAGGGGGTTTTTAATGTACGGGTTAGTGACGTAAAGGGTTTTTTAAGTACGGGGTTGTGAGTAAAAGGGGTATTAATTAGGGTTAGTGACGTAAAAGGGGTTTTTAAATTTCGGGTTAGTGATAAAAGGGTTTTTTAAAGTGGCTTAGTGACGAAAGGGAATTAAGTCGGGGGTTTCTGACGAAGGGGTTATTTAATGTACGGGTTAGTGACGAAAAAGGGGGTTTTAATGTACGGGTTAGTGACGTAAGGGGTTTTTAAAAGAGGGTTAGTGACGTAAAGGGGGTTTTTAATGATCGGTTTGTGACGTAAAGGGGTTATTAAAGTAGGGTTAGGACGTAAAGGGGTTTTAATAAAACGGGTTGTGACGTAAAGGGGTTATTTTTAATACGGGTTAGTGCAAAAGGGGTTATAATAATACGGGTTATGACGTAAAGGGGTTATTAAGTACGGGTTATGACGTAAAGGGGTTATTTAAAAAGGGGGGAGTGACGTAAAGGGGTTATTAATAAAAACGGGGTTGTGACGTTAAAAAGGGGTTATTAATTAGGGGGGTGACGTAAAGGGATTATTAATAATAGGGTTGTGGAAAGGGGTTATTAATAAACGGGTTAGTGCGTTTAAAAGGGGTTATTAATAATGGTTTGTGACGTAAAGGGGTTATTAAAATACGGGTTAGTGAGTAAAAGGGTTATTAAAAATACGGGTTAGTGACGTAAAGGGGTTTTTTTAAAGTATGGGGGTTTTACGTAAAGGGGTTTTTTAATAATAGGGTTAGTGACGTAAAGGGGGTTTTTAATAATAGGGTTGTGAGTAAAGGGATTATTAATAATCGGTTAGTGACGTAAAGGGGTTTTTAAAAAATCGGGGTTTGTGACGTAAAGGGATTTTTAAAAATAGGGTTAGTGAAGTAAAAGGGGGTTTTTAATAATACGGGTTAGTGAGTAAAGGGGTTTTTTTAATACGGGGTTTTGACGTAAAAGGGTTATAATAAAACGGGTTATGCGTAAAGGGGGTTATTAATGATACGGGTTAGTGACGTAAAGGGGTTATTAATAATACGGGTTAGTGACGTAAAGGGGTTATTAATAATACGGGTTAGTGACGTAAAGGGGTTATTAATAATCGGGGTTAGTACGTTAAAGGGATTATTAATAAAACGGTTTGGAGTAAAGGGGTTATTTAAAATACGGGGTTTGTGACGTAAAGGGGTTATATAAAACGGGGTTAGTGACGTAAAGGGGTTTTAATAAATACGGTTAGTGACGTAAAGGGGGGTTTTTAATAATACGGGTTAGTGACGTAAAGGGGGTTTTTAAAAATACGGGTTTTGTGACTTAAAGGGGTTTTTTTAAAAAAGGGTAGGACGTAAAGGGGGTTTTTAATAATACGGTTAGGGCGTAAAAGGGGTTTTAAAGTACGGGTTTTTGACGTAAAGGGATTTTTAATAAACGGGGTTAGTGACGTAAGGGGGATTATAATAGGGTTTGTGCGTAAGGGGTTTTAATAATCGGGTTAGTGAGTAAAAGGGGTTATTAATAATATTAGTGAGTAAAAGGGGTTATTAATAATACGGGTTTGACGTAAAGGGATTTTTATAATACGGGTTAGTGAGTAAAAAGGGTTAATATGAGGGTTAGGGGCTAAGGGGTTATTAATAATAAGGGTTGTGACGTAAAGGGTTTTAATGTAGGGTTAGGGCGTAAAAGGGGTTATTAAATAAAAAGGGTTGTGACGTAAAGGGGTTTTAAAAAATACGGTTTTGTGCGTAAAAAGGGAATTATTATAATAAGGGTTAGGACGTAAAGGGGTTTTTATAATAGGGTTTGACGTAAAGGGGTTATTAATAATACGGGTTAGTGACGTAAAGGGGTTATTAATAATACGGGTTAGTGACGTAAAGGGGTTATTAATAATACGGGTTAGTGACGTAAAGGGGTTATTAATAATACGGGTTTTTGACGTAAAAGGGGGTTTTTAATATTTGGGTTAGTGACGTAAAGGGGTATTAATAAAGGGTTAGTGACGTAAAGGGGGTTTTAAAATACGGGTTAGGGGCGTAAAGGGGTTTTAAAATACGGGGTTTGTGACGTAAAGGGATTTTAATAATACGGGGTTTGTGACGAAAAAGGGTTTATTTAAAAAAGGGTTAGTGACGTAAAGGGGTTTTAATAATAGGGTTTAGTACTAAAGGGTTATTAATAATACGGGTTGTGATAAAGGGGTTATTAAAATACGGGGTTTGTGCCCTAAAGGGGTTTTAATAATACGGGTTGTGACGTAAAAGGGTTATTTAAAAATACGGGTTAGTGACGTAAAGGGGTTATTAATAATCCGGGTTAGTGACGTAAAGGGGTTATTAATAATACGGGTTAGTGACGTAAAGGGGTTATTAATAATAGGGTTTGTGACGTAAAGGGGGTTTTTAATTACGGGGGTTAGTGACGTTTAAAAGGGGTTATTAATAATAGGGGGATACGTAAAGGGGTTTTTTAATAATACCCGGGTTAGTGCCTAAAGGGGGTTTTTAAAAAATACGGGTTAGTGACGTAAAGGGGTTATTAATAATACGGGTTAGTGACGTAAAGGGATTATTAATAATACGGGTTAGTGACGTAAAGGGATTATTAATAATACGGGTTAGTGACGTAAAGGGATTTTTTTTGGGTTAGGACGTAAAGGGGGTTTTTAATAATACGGGTTATGACGTAAAGGGATTATTAATTGGGTTAGGACGTAAAGGGGTTATTAATAATACGGGTTAGTGACGTAAAGGGGTTATTAATAATACGGGTTAGTGACGTAAAGGGGTTATTAATAATACGGGTTAGTGACGTAAAGGGGTTATTAATAATAGGGTTAGTGACGAAAGGGGGTTTTTAATAAAAGGTTAGTGACAAGGGTTATTAATAAACGGGGGTTGTACGTAAAGGGGGTTTTTAAAAATAGGGGTTTGTGACGTAAAAGGGGGTTTTTAATTAAAAAAAAGGGTTATGACGTAAAGGGATTATTAATAATACGGGTTAGTGACGTAAAGGGGTTATTAATAATACGGGTTAGTGACGTAAAGGGGTTATTAATAATACGGGTTAGTGACGTAAAGGGGTTATTAATAATACGGGTTAGTGACGTAAAGGGGTTATTAAAGTATCGGTTTGTAGAGCCATTTTTTGATATAATGTAAAATTTACAAAGTGTTGTTAGCTGTATTATTTTCGCAAGTGTTATTTATGCATTAACACACGTATTTAAATACAGTTTTCTTAATCCAGTTTTTTCCCGTACTCGTGGACTAATATACAAGGTTATATCGGTTATTTTTATTTTTGCTCTGGGAAAACAAGGGGGAGTTTGAAGAAATGAGGAGTTAACAGTAACTATAACCCCAAAATAAATTGTTTTTGGACATGAATGTAAGGTTCTCCAGTTTCTTTTTATAAAAATATATGTTTCATGTTGCCGTTAAAGGTGTTTTGGAACAAATTTTTTTTTTGTGGACCCGCTTAGAGGGATGTGTGTGTTTCTGCGTTCCGTACCGATGCAGAATGTTGAGGTACTGGGTATGTGTTTGAAATGAACTTGTGGTTATTGTAAAGTGTATAGTGAGGTATGTCGTGCCACCAACATTGCTATTACAATAGGCTAAATCCAGAGGTAGATTAATGTATTGCTATTGTTTTGAGAATGTAGTTACTGTACGCAAGGGTTTCGGCTGGGGGGAGGAGAGAGAGAAGAGGGTTTTTGTTTGGGGACCGTTTTTTTTTTTTTGGGGAAAGGTAAGTAAAAAGTGATAAGCGATGTTAACTCTCCCCGAAAATTCCCTATTGTTGGTTCACTGAAATGATACAGTGATGTTAAAAACCCCCCTGAAAATCCCGTATTGTTAACACTTGCTCATATAATGGAAATACCTGACGGGCAGGTGGGGGAAAAATAAATAAATAATTCGGGTTTCCCCTCTATTTTGGAAAGCAACTTTTTGACGTAAAAAGAATGTGTTGGTTTTTATTGAAATTATATGGCGGGAATTAACTGGGGATCAAAGGGGAAATTTAGTAAAATTTGACGAAAAAATAACATATATTTGTGAAATAATGATGAAATAACGTGAGCTTTGTTGCGGTTTGAGGAACCCTTTATAAAAGACGCCACTATTATTTAAATTTTATAATATGAAAATTCTTTTAAAAAATTTTTCCCCTTAAAAGTTTTAAATAGTGTTCCCGGAGTGTGACTTGGAGGTGTTAAAAGAAACACAACCAAAATCTGTATGAAGGGAAGGCGGGGGTAGGGGGTCGGCCCAGGAAAGGTTAAGGGGGGTAAAAAGGTTTTTTTGTGCGAGGGGCTTGGACTTCCCCAAATGTTGGCGTGTTTAAAACCAATGGAGACAATGTTTTTTGGACTTGACGTGCTGTTGGGTGTGAGCAAAATAACTTTTATGAAGGGGGGTTTAGGGGAAACCCGGGAGGCCGGGCTTGGTCCTGGGTGGGAAAATACAGTGCCTACCTCTGAAGGAGGGTGTTAATGTTGCAGTTTTTTAACTGTTGTAAAGACCTTTGGCAAGACGTGATGGAGTGAAAGATGGTGAAAGTTTTTTTTTTTTTTGGGCCACCCGCCTTGGAAAAAACGGGCCTATGTGATATAAATATAATATATAATATATATATAAAATAATATATATAATATATATTTTATATATTATATATATAAAAATATTATAATTAATGCAATAATAATATTATAATATAATATATATATAATTTGTGTATGAACTTTGAATAATCTATCGGTGTGTTTGTGTCGAGAGGTGTGTATCTCTGTACATACACTTGAGAACTAACTTTACCCATTAAGTGCATTAGATACGTAAGGAAACTATTAGTGTCTCGGGAGTTTGTGAGATTGTTTAACGTAAACCAGTTAATAATAAGAGAGACGAGAGATGAAGGAAGAGCTTAGACAAATCAACAATAACGCTATATTAAGAGTAGGAAACACTAGAAATAGAGTAAGGGCTAGAGAAAGAGTTAGCAGTAGCTAGAGGAAGATTAGATTGATAGAGCAAGAGCTAGGGCAATGGGCACAGCTAGAACGAGAGCTAGAACCTTACATCAAGTAATAGCTGAAACTATATGTTGAGCAACAGCTAGAGCTAGAGTAATAGCTAGATGAGCCAAAGAATAATACTAGACACCTAAGTGCCTGGCCTCACAAATAGCATTGACTAACTTCCTGGAGCCGCCTGGCTTAGTTCATATTTCTAGGATGAAGGTCTTAATGTATGGGTAGAAAAGGGACGATGGTTGGATTGAAAGTTATATTTTTCCCTCACAGTGAATTTATGCGCCACATAAATATCTATATCTTACCGACGTAGGAAACATTGTCAGAAAGTTGCCTGGAGATTGAAGATTGCACTCATGCGCCTCACCCGTGGCTACGGATGATCCTGCTCCGCTCAGTGCAACTTGTATGTACTATCGACTGTTTGTTAGTGGGACACTATAAGTTCGAACAGAGGAACTCGGACAAGAAAGCAGAGACAGTTTGAACGCGGCTATGGCTCCGCTACTGACTGTGACGTTTATGTGTTTACTGTCTGCCTCCAGTCTCACCAACACCGAAATCGTTTTTTTTTCTAATGAATGAGGTGCCTGACGAGACCTCGTGTAACCATCATCTCTTTTTTTTTTTAAATACAGTTTTTTAAAATGATGAAATTGCTTATGGGTGTTTCTGTTAACGTTAGTTTTGGGGGATAGATGTAACTAGCGAGTGGGTGTTAGGGTGGATATTTGTGCTGTATCGTGTGTTGAATGACCTTTTCCTCCTGACACTGTGTAAATATTTAAGAATCTATGTCTTCCTCAACCACAGTGCCACCACAACAGCTGTCTCAGTCATGGTTTATCCCAGTTATCATCACTATCACCATTGGGGTGACCACCACCACCACCACCCCTGCCATGACCACCAACATCACCACAGTTCCACCGCTTTAACAATCATAATTATCTGTGCCACCATCCCCAGCCACTACAATCACTGTCAACATTACAATCTCTCAATGTGTCACTATCTCTGCTGCTATCACCAGCGTAATCTGTGTCCTAATCCCTTATCCCAGCAACCACCATCTCTATAACCACTACAGTATCAGTGTATACCCCCGTCCCCCCACCACCATAAACCTCGGGGGGTCACCATCCTTACCCCCTAATATCAGCCTCGTGGGATATCTGCATAAAAATCCATTTCTCCGATGCATGGGATAGGCTATCCTGAGAGATGTTAATTCCCAAGGGTTACTAATCCAGCTCTCCTGGAAATTATTATTATCATTATTATAATCAAGGGGAAGCGCTAAACCCGTAGGATTATACAGCACCTGGGAGGGGGGATGTGGAAGGCATTCAGGCTTAATTCGGGGAACTGGAGCACAGATCCAATTCCCTAAATCAAGAGCCCCTCACCAACATCAAGGAACCTTCCTTGAGGAGTCTCCTGGAAAGTAACCCTTGAGGCTTTCATTGCCTGATGAACTGTTCGGCAGTTGACGATCTCCCAGCTCAGGCTTATACATTTCAACACTGTATTTGAAATGTATTCTGTGATGCAACATAGCTAGCTTTTGTTCCCACTCATATAATAGTTGCACCAAAATTTTGGTGAGTTAGAAAGAAAAAACAAAATCCTCATGTGTGGTGGTTGAGCACCGCGAGGGAAGGGGGGACCTATCTAAATATTTTTCCTATTTTTCTTGGCTCGTGTGATGACAGTCTAGGATTTGGGCTCGACGAATTATGTATGCGGTGTCCGGCCGGAGGTGGTGCTCATTTGTTGTGGATGGTGGCGATTGTCACATGAGCACCTGTGTGAGATATGAGGTGCTGTGTGATGGTCTTGGTACAGTTAGGATTGGTGGTGGTGGTGGGTGGAATGGTGGTGTGTTGTGATGGGGTGAGTGGTGGTGGTAGGGTGTGTGGGGGTGGTAGTGGGGTGAATGGTGGTGTGTTGTGATGGGGTGGGTGGGTGGTGATGGTGGTGTGTTGTGATGGGTGGGTGGGAGTGGTGGTGGGGCGAATGGTGGTGTGTTGTGATGGGGTGGGTGGGTGGGTCGTGTGATACACTTGTGGCGAGCTAACAATCTAGGTTTAAATCCTGCTGGCTGCGACATTTCTTTGCATATACTTTCGCTTGTTTCTGCGAGAATCATTGAATATAGTATCGTCTGTGTGTCCAGAACATACAGGAGAAGAATGAAACACCTGGAGACCATGCTCATGGCTAATTGGTGTGCTCGGTGTTAGGAGAAACATGGCTTACAGTCCAGCAAGCCTTGTGGCATCTGTAGCAGAGTGGTTTAAAGCGTTAGGTTGCAGCTACACTCGTCGAGAGCTGACGACCTAGGCTCCAGTCGTTCTGGCTGATATTTCTTTGTGTATATACATATATATATATTATATATATATATATATATATATTATATATATATATATATATATATATATATATATATATATATATATAATATATATATATATATATGATGGGGTCCACCTCTGGTGTAAATTGCGAGACCCATAGCCTCGAAGTGGATAAAAAGGCTTCAAGGAAGAATATTTGGATTTCTTCCTGAAGCCGTTTGAATATTCCACTTCCCCTACCACCCATCTTTTCATTCTTTTTTACCAATAGGTATATTGTATTACATAATACGGTAGAGAAGCTTTAAGAGATATATTGTTGATATAAAGATGGCATATATAGTACATGAGGTGTGAGAGATACATGTCTAGTACATATTGTTACGTGTTTGTCACTCATTATAATGCGAGAATCTCATCCAGCTCCTCAGAGCTGGGGTGCGTGCCCAAAATACAGAAGGCGTTACCCTTCTGAACAGCCACACTGAGTCACTGGAACGGAAAACTAGTTGCCCTGGGATCCCTAGTTACCCTGATGAGTCTTTTGCCTAGCTCCTTAAGGAACTTAGATGCACTCTTTCCCCATGAGCCAAGGGTCTCTGTGCCTCTGGGAACAAACATATAACGATGGGAAAGTTCTCCATATTTTCTAGACTTTCAGGACTCATTGAAGCTGGCGGCTGCCCCTCCTTCCTCCCTGGTATATTGGAGATAGGTATCAGCCATGGTAGATGCACATGTGTAGTCCCACACCACCTGCTTACGTCTGTCCAGGCTTGAAGTGTGTTACCATCTGGACGCTTCTGGCTGCCATCAGATCTGCATAGTTGGGGTGGCTCCCTTACTGCTGGGCATCCGGCTGTTGTGAGGCTCCTCTTGATAATGTTATTGACCTCCTCATACACACACAACACACACACACACACACACACACACACACACACACACACACACACACACACACACACACACACAGCACACAGACAGCACAGAAGGGAACATCAAGAGGGAATATACCAACAAGTGTTGGATGACATACGAACAACTGAGAAGTAGGTGAAGAAGCTCTTAAGTGACCTTGACACCTCAAAGACGATGGGACCGGACATCTCCCCATGGGTCCTTAGAGAAGGAGCAGAGATGCTGTGTGTGCCTCTAACCACAATCTTCAACACATCCCTTGAAACTGGGCAACTACCTGAGAAATGGAAGACAGCTAATGTAGTCCCCATATTTAAGAAAGGAAACAGAAACGAGGCACTAAACTACAGACCTGTCTCTCTGACATGTATTGTGTGCAAAGTCATGGAGAAGATTATCAGGAGGAGAGTGGTCGAACACCTGGAAAGGAACAAGATTATAAATGAAAACCAGCATGGGTTCATGGAAGGCAAATCTTGTATCACAAACCTCCTGGATTTTTTATGACAAGGTAACAGAAGTATGACACGAGAGAGAGGGGTGGGTAGATTGCGTTTTCCTAGACTGCAGGAAGGCCTTTGACACAGTTCCCACAAGAAATTAGTGCAGAAGCTGGAGGATCAGGCGCATGTAAAAGGGAGGGCACTGCAATGGATAAGGGAATACCTGACAGGGAGGCAACAATGAGTCATGGTACGTGAAGAGGTATCACAGTGGGCGCCTGTTACGAGCGGGGTCCCACAGGGTCAGTTCTAGGCCCAGTGCTATTTTTGATATATGTGAACGACATGATGGAAGGAATAGACTCTGAAGTGTCCCTGTTCGCTGATGATGTGAAGTTGATGAGAAGAATTAAATCGGATGAGGATGAGGCAGGACTGCAAAGAGACCTGGACAGGCTGGACATGTGGTCCAGTAACTGGCTTCTCGAATTCAATCCAGCCAAATGCAAAGTCATGAAGATTGGGGAGGGGCAAAGAAGACCGCAGACAGAGTATAGGCTAGGTGGACAAATATACAGACCTCACTCAGGGAGAAAGACCTTGGGGTGACTATAACACCGAGCACATCACCGGAGGCACACATCAACCAAATAACCGCTGCAGCATACGGGCGCCTGTACACTGTGTATGTTAGGCCCATACTGGAGTATGCAGCACCAGTCTGGAACCCACACCTGGTCAAGCACGTCAGGAAGTTAGAGAAAGTACAAAGGTTTGCAACAAGGCTAGTCCCAGAGCTCAAGGGAATGTCGTACGAGGAAAGGTTAAGGGAAATCGGACTGACGACACTGGAGGACAGAAGGGTCAGGGGAGACATGATAACGACATACAAGATACTGCGGGGAATAGACAAGGTGGACAGAGATAGGATGTTCCAGAGAGGGGACACAGGGACAAGGGGTCACAACTGGAAGCTGAAGACTCAGACGAGTCACAGGGACGTTAGGAAGTATTTCTTCAGTCATAGGGTTGTCAGCAAGTGGAATAGCCTAGCAAGTGAAGTAGTGGAGGCAGGAACCATACATAGTTTTAAGAAGAGGTATGACAAGCTCAGGAAGCAGAGAGAGAGAGGACCAGTAGCGATCAGTGAAAGAGGCGGGGCCAGGAGCTGAGTCTCGACCCCTGCAACCACAATTAGGTGAGTACAATTAGGTGAGTACACACACACACACACACACACACACACACATATAAATATATATATATATATATATATATATATATATATATATATATATATATATATATATATATATATATATATATATATATATATATATATATATATATATATATATATATGCAAAACAACCACAAGTGGAGTTGAATGATAGGCCTTTCGTGTTACAATCAACACATCACTCATTTCTGCAGAGTTCAAGAAATAAGTAAGAGATCTCAGCAGATTCGATCAGAGGGACGCTCATGCTTAGCAAGAGCGTCTTCATGTCCGGTTAAAACCTCAGGATAGTGCTGGTGAGGTTTTGTTGTCACTTACGTTCGTAAGATTTGTGGATAATCTGTCTACTACTGTGTGTGCTCTTTACCTAGGTTTAAATATTGTATTTGAATGTAACCTTTGTGGGGAGCAATACTCTCCTGGGTGATGTTGTGGTGGATGTTGAGTTGTGAAGGGTGTTGTAGTGGACGTTGACTGTTATTGAAGGAGTTATGGTGTGGACGTCGACTGTTGTTGAGGGAGTTATGGTGTTGACGTTGACTGTTGTTGAGGGAGTTATGGTGTGGACGTTGGCTGTTATTGAGGGAGTTATGGTGTGGACGTTGACTGTTGTTGAGGGAGTTATGGTGTGGACGTTGGCTGTTATTGAGGGAGTTATGGTGTGGACGTTGGCTGTTATTGAGGGAGTTTTGGTGTGGACGTTGACTGTTGTTTGAGGGAGTTATGGTGTGGACGTTGACTGTTGTTGAGGGAGTTATGGTGTGGACGTTGGCTGTTATTGAGGGAGTTTTTGGTGTGGACGTTGACTGTTGTTGAGGGAGTTATGGTGTGGACGTTGGCTGTTATTGAGGGAGTTTTGGTGTGGACGTTGACTGTTGTTGAGGGAGTTATGGTGTGGACGTTGGCTGTTAATTGAGGGAGTTTTGGTGTGGACGTTGACTGTTGTTGAGGGTGTTATGGTGTGGACGTTGACTGTTGTTGAGGGAGTTGTGGTGTGGACGTTGACTTTTTGTTGAGGGAGTTGTGGTGTGGACGTTGACTGTTGTTGACGGAGTTATGTGTGTGGACGTTGACTGTTGTTGAGGGTGTTTTGGTGGATGCTGACAGTTGTGTATGGTGTTGTGGTGGATATTGACAATTGTGGAGGGTGATGTGGTGGATGATTACTGTTGTGGAGGGTGTTGTGGTGAATGATGACTGTTGTGGAGGGTGATGTGGTGGATGATGACTGTTGTGGAGGGTGATGTGGTGGTTGATTACTGTTGTTGGAGGTGATGTGGTGGGATGATTACTGTTGTGGAGGGTGATGTGGTGGATAATTACTGTTGTGGAGGGTGATGTGGTGGATGATGACTGTTGTGACGGTGATGTGGTGGTTGATTACTGTTGTGGAGGGTATGTGTGGATGATGACTGTATGGAGTGTGGTGTGATAATTACTTTGTGGAGGGTTGATGATGGTGAATGATGCCTGTTGTGGGGGGTATGTGGTGGATGATGACTGTTGTGAGGGTGATGTGGTGGATAATTACTGCTGTGGAGGGTGATTTTGTGAATGATGACTGTTGTGGAGGGTTGATGTGGTGGATGATTACTGTTGTGAGGGTTATGTTGTGATGGGTGATGTGTGAATGATGACATTGAGGGGGTATGTGGTGGATGATGACTGTTGTGGAGGGTGATGTGGTGGATGATGACTGTTGTTGGAGGGTGATGGGGTGGATGATGACTGTTGTGGAGGGTGATGTGGTGGAGATTACTGTTGGAGGGTGATTTGTGGAGGGTGATGTGTGAATGATGACTATTGTGGAGAGTGATGTGGGGGATGATGACTGTTGGAGGGTGATGTGGTGGATGATGACTGTTGTGGAGGTGATGTGGTGGATGATGACTGTTGTGGAGGGTGATGTGGTGGATGATGACTGTAGTGGAGGGTGATGTGGTGGATGATGACTGTTGTGGAGGGTGATGTGGTGGATGATGACTGTTGTGGAGGGTGATGTGGTGGATATGACTGTAGTGGAGGGTGATGTGGTGGATGATGACTGTTGTGGAGGGTGATGTGGTGGATGATGACTGTAGTGGAGGGTGATGTGGTGGATGATGACTGTTGTGGAGGGTGATGTGGTGGATGATGACTGTTGTGGAGGGTGATGTGGTGGATGATGACTGTTGTGGAGGGTGATGTGGTGGATGATGACTGTTGTGGAGGGTGATGTGGTGGATGATGACTGTTGTGGAGGGTGATGTGGTGGATGATGACTGTTGTGGAGGGTGATGTGTGGATGATGACTGTTGTGGAGGGTGATGTGGTGGATGATGACTGTTGTGGAGGTGATGTGGTGGATGATGATGTTGTGGAGGGTGATGTGGTGGAGATGACTTTTGTGGAGGGTGATGTGGTGGATGATGACTGTTGTGGAGGGTGATGTGGTGGATGATGACTGTTGTGAAGGGTGGAGTGATGGATGTTGAATATCATACCATGGAGGTGATGTTTGTGTCCTCTTTACCTCCCGATACGAAATTTCGTCACGTAAATTCCACTTAATCAGAACTTTTAACGAGTAATTATTTGGAAAGTATTGTGAGACCATTAGTACTAAGTAACAGAATTAATTAATTCCATATTCAAGAGGTATAACATAGTTGTGGGTAAGTTTTTCCTACAATCAGGTTTATAGAACACTGAAACATTCTTCTCTCTGAAGTTGAACTAGCTAAAATATTTAAGTCTTTCAAGAACCACTCTGGGAAAGTACTGCAGATACAGAGATGAATTATATTCAGTACAAGCACTGATTTGATGCAATGTACTTGATGACTGGCCCAGGAACTACGTTATGACGACCAGTCGACTATGAACGTGTGTAGCACTTGCATACGGAATACTGTGTCGTATGTACGTGTGTAGGTGTTGTGCTTGAAACACTTGCTTTTTCCTGTAAGGTTATACCTGTTTACTGCCTGTGTTGACGAAATGTCTTGCGAAGAAACAGGGCACTCCAGAATAAGCAACGTATCTTGTCTTCACCAACGTCGTCAATACGCTATTTGCATCCAACACATTGTCTTGATATTTAAACAACGTATTTGCCCTACGTATTGGTGTCTAGGAAGCATTATTGACTGCTCGGCGATGAATGGAACGTTGCCGTTCCAGTAAATCTGGTCTGGAGCCATGGAAGGCACGGCTCCAGCAGCCTCCATTGAAGCCACCTCCACACATCACCAGTATTTATTACCACGAAATATTTGCAGTGTTGTTCTTTTATTTCACGCTATACGCTGGCTTATCTCGGCATCTGAATGTCGTTTGCATAATCCAAAAGCCAGTAATCTGATTCTCGTATTTCTTAAAGTGAACAATGAAGCTCAAGGTACCGATGGAACGCCACTGCATCATCAACTGAGGCGCCAATAGAAGAGAATTTTAGTTACGGTCACTGCCAAATTATGTTTGTGTTTTTTGAGCGAGCGAGGCATTGTTGTCACTGTTGCCAAGGCTTCCAACATAAGCAAACTGCTCTCTCAATTCCTATAGAAATTAATTAGTAATGCTCATAATTACTTTAAACAAAATTAGTAGTGTTTATAATTAAAAAAAGTAGGTTGACGTAATAACCCAGTTACCTTGTACCGAGTCAGTGACAACAATACATCAGGTAAGGCTGTTAGTAATGAGAACATCAATTTTAATAAATCTCTGCGATGATACAAGTTAAATTGTGAGAAAACCTGAGTTTATCAATAATTTATTATCCTGATACTGTGATGATGACTGTCTTTGCCTGCTGCTGTGTATGTGTGTTTGTGTTCCCGCTGACTGAGCCTGCTTGGGTGTGGCTCCAGCAAACCCACATGCAGACACACAGTTCCAGGAGCCGCAGTTCTGGACCCCTACGCTCCATAGTGTGCGACTCTGGAATGCATCAAGACAAATGAGATAACCGAGAAGAATTTAATAACAGAATATTCTAAAGAGATTTCCCACCTTCGAAGAATTGTTTGCAAAAAAACAAAATCAATTTACAAGTTCAATTAGATGTGATTGTAACGATGAAAATTTTGATAGAAATTTTAGGCTGGAGATAAAAATTTTTTGACATAAGGGTTTACTTTACTGTAATTGGGAAAAATTTCATAAATAAAAATCTTAATTGGAAGTTCGCAATTGGAAAAATTTGGTTTTAATCAATTGACTTTTCCCAACCTGAAGTATTTTACGGAACGATGAAATTAAAATAACTAGACAGCAGAGCGAAAGATTTAGTGGAAGCTGCGGGGAAAAGCCCATACAGTAAGCACGAAAACCATCAATAAATAGTATGAAAAAGCCCAGAGCCTGTCAGAACATCACAGCTGATGAACAGTCCAAATCAAAACCATCTATAATAACAGAGTTGCTTCACTCAACACTAGACCTCAGAGAAGTGGAAAGTAGGAACATGGGAGCATTCAGAGTGCATATTTGTATTAATGCCTCTCGCCACGTATTGGCTCTCTCTGTATACATCCTGTCATGGGTTTCCCATTCATTTCTGGATTTTTAATATGATTCTTTCTGTCTTATCAATATCACACCCCATATTTCCAGGATATTTGGCACGGTGTGTGTGCCACTCTGATTTTACTGCTTCCAGGCCAGTCCAATCCAGTCTCCTGAGTCACTAAGTTTCGTGATCAAGCGAAAATGTAATTCATCCAGTCTGTAGTTCATAGCTTAACGTTACTTTTCTCCTCTCTGTTTGTCTCATTTATGACCTTAACTGAGTTCTTCCCATTCTTCAACCCTCTTGATTTCACTCCTGATCTCTCATCCTTTAGTTTCTTATCTCCGACAACGTATTTGTCTAATTATTTTCTTTGTTTATTCTGCTTCTTCTGCCAACATTGATTTTCTCGTTCAAGCCTCTGCTTATTTTTCTCAGCTCCTTAATTTTTTCCTCTCTTTGTTTCTTGTATCCACAGATCATTGCCTTAATCATTTCATTCGTGAGTCTTGTGACTCTTGCTATCCGTCCTTTAAATATTATTTCTGTCTGTCTGTCTGTCTCTGTCTCTCTGTCTCTGTCTGTCTCTGTCTGTCTCTGTCTGTCTCTGTCTGTCTCTTTCTGTCTCTCTCTTCTCTCTCTCTCTCTCTCTCTCTCTCTCTCTCTCTCTCTCTCTCTCTCTCTCTCTCTCTCTCTCTCTCTCTCTCTCTCTCTCTCTCTCTCTCTTCTACCTAAGTTTAGTCAACTCGCCTCTTACTCCAACTCTAACATTTTTTTTTTTAATCTCGCACTTTTCTGTCTTACTTTTTATAATTGGGAAGGGGACGAAGGGGTGCGCTGAACCCGAAATCATCCAAGTTTGATCCAATAAAGAGGCGAATACCAGGTCTTTGGTCCAAGAGCTCCTCGCCAGCGTCTCCTCGAGAGGTAATGTTTCTCAAGTCATGAGTCCTAATGCTACCCCACTCCAGTATCTCTCACGAAGTAGAGTTATCTCACGTATTTTCACTTCAGTTTCCCCATCTCGCACAATACTGTCAGCCTCTACAGTTAACGTAGTGGCCCCGCTGCTGCTAATAAGTTCACACACTTCATTACCACAGCTAGGCGAGGGCTGTGCTATCATCCCTTTGGCTCCACTGACTGTGGTAGCCTCTGACTGATTTAAGTCTGAGAGCGAGCCCTTTCTAAAGGCCTGCTGTGTACTCGCCTAGTTGTGGTTGCAGGGGTCGAGTCACAGGTCCTGGCCCCACCTATTCACTGGCTGCTACTAGGTCACTCTTCCTGCTCCATGAGCTTTATCATACCTCTTCTAAAATCTATGTATAGCTCCTGCCTCCACTACATCACTCCCCATACTATTCCACTTTCAACTTTCAGCTGTGACCCCTTGTTGCTGTGTCCCATCTCTGAAACATTCTGTCCCTATCCACCTTGTCAATTCCTCAAGCTGAGTTCCCTAAACCTCTCCTCATAGGACATACGCTTCACTCCGGGACTAGTTTTGTTGCAAACCTTTGGTGTGGGTTCCATACTGGTGCTGCATGGTCCAATATGGGCCTGACGTACACGGCGTACAGTGTCGTGAATGACTCTTAAATATCGAAACGCAATTCTCAGGTGTGTTAGGCGCTCATATGCTGTGCAGCAGTTACTTGGTTGACGTGCGCCTCAGGAGATGTACATGGTATGATTCTTTTCCTTGAGTGAGTTTTGCAGCCTTTGACCTCCTAGGCAGTACTGCGTCTGCGGTCTTCTTTGTTCTTCCCCAAACTTCATGACTTTGCACTTACTGGGATTAAACTCCAGGAGCCATTTGTCGGACCAGGCTTGCAGTCCGTCCAGATCCCCTTGTAGGCGGCTTACCTGAGCCTCGTCTGCTTGTATTCTCATTAGCCTCACATCATCTGCAAACAGGGACATCTCTGAATCTGTTCCTTCCGTTATGTCATCCACATATACAAGAAACAGCACCGGCCCTAGGACTGACCCCTGAGGAACCCCGTTCTTCACAGGCGCCCACTCTGACACCTCGTAACGTACCATCACTCCTTGTTTCCTTTCTGTCAGGTGTTCCCTGATCCATTGTAGTACTTTCCCTGCTGTTCCTGTATGTGTGTTTGGGAGGGGGTGTAATTTGCCCCAAATACATGTCGGGAGAAGAAGTCATTTTGCTTTTAAGAAGGAGTATTAAATTAATGACTACCGATGTCACAGGACTTTTAACTCTGCCGGGTATAGAAAAAAGGCGGCAGAGATTTGCCTTAATTGAAGGTAAACCACATTCTGAAAACAAGATTAATTTTTCTTTACTTGGGCTTTATTAACAGGCCATTATGTCTATACTTTTGTCCAGTGAGCAGTTTGTAAGGAAATATTCATTAATGGAAATTTAACAATCCCGAATTTGAAACACTATTTTTTTTAGGCTTTCATTGTAAATTACATTCCACTGGGAAATAAATAGATATTATTTTTCACTGTGTGATATTACGTATTTGTAATTACTTATTTGTATTAATAGGAGCAGCGCTGTGCTGGTGGTGGTCCCTCGTCAGCGTATACAGCCAGCTGTGTTAAGTTTGGCCGCAGGCAGTCCCATGCATGAACATCCGTCCCGTCATACATTATCTTCGCCGTATCGCATCTGTAATTGTCACTGCTGTATTTCTCTGGCTAGGTTATAATTTATTTTTTATTTTTTACTAACACATCGGCCTTCTCCCACCAAAACAGGGTGGCCCGAAAAAGAAAACTTTCATCATCGTTCACTCCATCACTGTCTTGCCAGAGGCGTGCTTACACTACAGTTACAAAACTGCAACATTAACACCCCTCCTTCAAAGTGCAGGCACTGTACTTCCCATCTCCAGGACTCAAGTCCGGCCTGCCGGTTTCCCTGAATCCCTTCACAAATGTTACCTTGCTCACACTCCAACAACACGTCAAGTCCTAAAAACCATTTGTCTCTTTTCGTTCCTATCTCAAACGCTCAGGAATGCTTGCTGGAAGTCAAAGCCCCTCGCACACAAAACCTTTACCCCTCCCTGCAACCTTTCATAGGCCGACCCCTACCTCGCCTTTCCTCCACTACATATTTATACACTCTCGAAGTCATTCTGTTTTGTTCCATTCTCTCTACATGTCCGAACCACCTCAACAACTCCTCAGCCCTGTGGATAATAGTTTTGGTAATCCTGCTCCTCCTCCTTATTTCCAAACTATGAAGTCTCTGCATTATATTCACACCACACATTGCCCTCAGATATGACATCTCCACTGCCTCCAGCCTTCTCCTTGTTGCAACATTCACCACCCATATTTCACACCCATAAAAGAGCATTGGTATAACTATACTCTCATACATTCCCCTCTTTGCTTCCATGGACAAAGTTCTTTGCCTCCATAGACTCCTAAGTGAACCACTCGCGTTTTCCCTCTAATCAATTTTATGATTCACCTCATCTTTCACAGACTCATTTATTGACACGTCCACTGCTAAATATCTGAATACTTTCACCTCCTCCATACTCTCTCCTTCCAATCTGATATCCAGTCTTTCGTCACTTAATTTCTTTTGTTATCCTCATCACCTTACTCTTTCCTATATTCACTTTTAATTTTCTTTTACATACTCTACCAAACTCATCCACAAATCTATGTAACTTCTCTTCAGAATCTCCCAAAAGCACAGTGTCATCAGCAAACAGGAACTGTGACAACTCCCAATTTGTGTTAGATTCTTTATCTTTTAACCCCACACCTCTTGCCAACACCCGAGCATTCACTTCTCTTACAACCCCATCTATAAATATACTGAACAACCATGGTGACATCACACATCCTTGTCTAAGCCCTACTTTTACTGGGAAATAATCTCCCTCTCACCTGCGTACTCTAACCTAAGCCTCACTAACCTCGTAAAAACTCTTCACTGCTTTCAGTAATCTACCTCCTATTCCATACGTTTGCAACATCTGCCACATTGCTCCTCTATCCACCCTGTCATACGCCTTTTCCAAATCCATAAATGCCACAAAACCCTCTTTATCCTTATCTAAATACTGTTCACGTATATATTTCACTATAAACACTTGGTCTACACACCCTCTACCTTTCCTCAAGCCTTCTTGTTCATCTGCTATCCTACTCTCCGTCTTACTCTTAATTCTTTCAATAATAACTCTACCATACACTTTACCAGGTATACTCAACAGACTTATTCCCCTATAATTTTTGCACTCTCTTTTGTCCCCTTTGCCTTTATACAAAGGAACTATGCATGCTCTCTGCCAATCCCTAGGTACCTTACCCTATTCCAGACATTTATTAAATAATAGCACCAACCACTCCAGAACTATATCCCCACCCGCTTTTAACATTTCTATCTTTATCCCATCAATCCCAGCTGCCTTACCCCCTTTCATTTTACCTACTGCCTCACGAACTTCCCCCACACTCACAACTGGCTCTTCCTCACTCCTACAAGATGTTATTCCTCCTTGCCCTATACACGAAATCACAGCTTCCCGATACCTCCATCTTCCCGATACCTCTAACTATCCATTTAATAACTCTCCTCTCCTATTTTTAACTATCATATCCATTCGTTCCCTAGGCTTTCTCAGCTTATTATTCTCACTCCAAAACTTTTTCTTATTTTCAACAAAATTTGCTGATAACATCTCACCCACTCTCTCATTTGCTCTCTTTTTACAAGGCTTCACCACTCTCCTAACCTCTCTTTTTCTCTCCATATACTCTTCACTCTTACCATCCCTACTACTTTGTAAAAACCTCTCATTCCACCAATCTCTCTTCTTCATTCCAGCACCCACTATCCTGTAGGTTATAATGTGGTATATAATATTACCAAAAGATTGATTTTTAGCTTGGTGCTTCCAGTAGCAAACAATCAATATTCTTCCTCGTGTTGATATTGCAAAGTTCGTGCTGACCAGTGTATCATTTATTATATTTTGGTATTGACTGGTCAGCGGTTGAAGTTGACCAAACAATACCAACATAGTTTAAGGGAATATCTCGTAAATGTGTTGATGCAATCCCTGTGACAATACACAGATATCCCGCACGTAGGACAGAGAAGCTTACGACGACGCCATACCAATACAAAGGAGTGAGGGAGCCAGTGTATATAGGCGAGGGTGATAAGGACGGGACCAAGAAAGGAAGAAAAAGGAGGGATGGGAAGGGTGGTAGTGGAAGTAGTAGTAGTAGTAGTAGTAGTAGTAGTAGTAGTAGACAGTGCGGGTTATTTGTGTATTGTTCCAGTCACGGTATTGCGCCTTTTTTGTTCTATCTGTGACATACCTGTAACCGACGCTGAGACTTAAAAGTAATGAATCTATTCCTGACTTTATTGCCACTCAGACTGTTGTTGCCAACTATTACAACCTGGCTGATCCGGAACTTGTATCAGTTGATAGTCTGGTGTCTACCTAAGACTAGTTAAAGCTGGTGCACTTTTCCCGAGTATGTGATATCACGTTACCCCTCAAGTACTGTGCAGTGTATCATGCTGTCCTCAGGTACAGTGCAATATATCATGCTGTCCTCAGGTACAGTGCAGTATATCATGCTGTGCTCAGGTACAGTGCAGTATATCATGCTGTCCTCAGGTACAGTGCAGTATATCATGCTGTCCTCAGGTACAGTGCAGTATATCATGCTGTCCTCAGGTACAGTGCAGTATATCATGCTGTTCTCAGGTACAGTGTAGTATATCATGCTGTCCTCAGGTACAGTGTAGTATATCATGCTGTCCTCAGGTACAGTGCAGTATATCATGCTGTCCTCAGGTACAGTGCAGTATATCATGCTGTCCTCAGGTACAGTGCAGTATATCATGCTGTCCTCAGGTACAGTGCAGTATATCATGCTGTCCTCAGGTACCGTGCAGTATATCATGCTGTTCTCAGGTACAGTGCAGTATATCATGCTGTTCTCAGGTACAGTGCAGTATATCATGCTGTCCTCAGGTACAGTGCAGTATATCATGCTGTTCTCAGGTACAGTGCAGTATATCATGCTGTCCTCAGGTACAGTGCAGTATATCATGCTGTGCTCAGGTACAGTGCAGTATATCATGCTGTCCTCAGGTACCGTGCAGTATGTCATGCTGTTCTCAGGTACAGTGCAGTATATCATGCTGTCCTCAGGTACAGTGCAGTATATCATGCTGTCCTCAGGTACTGTGCAGTATATCATGCTGTCCTCAGGTACAGTGCAGTATATCACGCTGTGCTCAGGTACAGTGCAGTATATCATGCTGTCCTCAGGTACAGTGCAGTATATCATGCTGTGCTCAGGTACAGTGCAGTATATCATGCTGTGCTCAGGTACAGTGCAGTATATCATGCTGTGCTCAGGTACTGTGCAGTATATCATGCTGTCCTCAGGAACAGTGTAGTATATCATGCTGTCCTCAGGTACAGTGCAGTATATCATGCTGTGCTCAGGTACAGTGCAGTGTATCATGCTGTCCTCAGGTACTGTGCAGTATATCATGCTGTCCTCAGGTACAGTGCAGTGTATCATGCTGTCCTCAGGTATTGTGCAGTATATCATGCTGTCCTCAGGTACAGTGCAGTATATCATGCTGTCCTCAGGTACTGTGCAGTATATCATGCTGTTCTCAGGTACCGTGAAGCATATCATGCTGTTCTCAGGTACCGTGCAGTATATCATGCTGTCCTCAGGTACAGTGCAGTATATCATGCTGTCCTCAGGTACTGTGCAGTATATCATGCTGTCCTCAGGTACCGTGCAGTATATCATGCTGTCCTCAGGTACAGTGCAGTATATCATGCTGTCCTCAGGTACCGTGCAGTATATCATGCTGTCCTCAGGTACTGTGCAGTATATCATGCTGTCCTCAGGTACCGTGCAGTATATCATGCTGTCCTCAGGTACAGTGCAGTATATCATGCTGTCCTCAGGTACCGTGCAGTATATCATGCTGTCCTCAGGTACAGTGCAGTATATCATGCTGTCCTCAGGTACAGTGCAGTATATCATGCTGTCCTCAGGTACAGTGCAGTATATCATGCTGTCCTCAGGTACAGTGCAGTATATCATGCTGTCCTCAGGTACAGTGCAGTATATCATGCTGTCCTCAGGTACAGTGCAGTATATCATGCTGTCCTCAGGTACAGTGCAGTATATCATGCTGTTCTCAGGTACAGTGCAATATATCATGCTGTTCTCAGGTACAGTGCAGTATATCATGCTGTTCTCAGGTACAATGCAGTATATCATGCTGTTCTCAGGTACAGTGCAGTATATCATGCTGTCCTCAGGTACAGTGCAGTATATCATGCTGTTCTCAGATACAGTGCAGTATATCATGCTGTCCTCAGGTACAGTGCAGTATATCAAGCTGTTCTCAGATACAGTGCAGTATATCATGCTGTCCTCAGGTACAGTGCAGTATATCATGCTGTCCTCAGGTACAGTGCAGTATATCATGCTGTTCTCAGGTACAGTGCAGTATATCATGCTGTTCTCAGGTACAGTGCAGTATATCATGCTGTTGCCAGGTACAGTGCAGTATATCATGCTGTCCTCAAGTACAGTGCAGTATATCATGCTGTTCTCAGGTACAGTGCAGTATATCATGCTTTCCTCAGGTACAGTGCAGTATATCATGCTGTTCTCAGATACAGTGCAGTATATCATGCTGTTCTCAGGTACCGTGCAGTATATCATGCTGTTCTCAGGTACAGTGCAGTATATCATGCTGTTCTCAGGTACAGTGCAGTATATCATGCTGTTGCCAGGTACAGTGCAGTATATCATGCTGTCCTCAAGTACAGTGCAGTATATCATGCTGTTCTCAGGTACAGTGCAGTATATCATGCTTTCCTCAGGTACAGTGCAGTATATCATGCTGTTCTCAGATACAGTGCAGTATATCATGCTGTTCTCAGGTACAGTGCAGTATATCATGCTGTCCTCAGGTACAGTGCAGTATATCATGCTGTTCTCAGGTACAGTACAGTATATCATGCTGTCCTCAGGTGCAGTGCAGTATATCATGCTGTTCTCAGATACAGTGCAGTATATCATGCTGTTCTCAGGTACAGTGCAGTATATCATGCTGTCCTCATGTACAGTGCAGTATATCATGCTGTTCTCAGTTACAGTGCAGTATATCATGCTGTTCTCAGGTACAGTGCAGTATATCATGCTGTTCTCAGGTACAGTGCAGTATATCATGCTGTTGCCAGGTACAGTGCAGTATATCATGCTGTTGTCAGGTACAGTGCAGTATATTATGCTCTTGTCAGGTACAGTGCAGTATATCATGCTGTTCTCAGGTACCGTGCAGTATATCATGCTGTTCTCAGGTACAGTGCAGTATATCATGCTGTCCTCATGTACAGTGCAGTATATCATGCTGTTCTCAGTTACAGTGCAGTATATCATGCTGTTCTCAGGTACAGTGCAGTATATCATGCTGTTATCAGGTACAGTGCAGTATATCATGCTGTTGCCAGGTACAGTGCAGTATATCATGCTGTTGTCAGGTACAGTGCAGTATATTATGCTCTTGTCAGGTACAGTGCAGTATATCATGCTGTTCTCAGGTACCGTGCAGTATATCATGCTGTTCTCAGGTACAGTGCAGTATATCATGCTGTTCTCAGGTACAGTGCAGTATATCATGCTGTTCTCAGGTACAGTGCAGTCTATAATGCTGTTCTCAGGTACCGTGCAGTATATCATGCTGTTCTCAGGTACCGTGCAGTATATCATGCTGTTGTCAGGTACAGTGCAGTATATCATGCTGTTGTCAGGTACAGTGCAGTATATCATGCTGTTCTCAGGTACAATGCAGTATACCATGCTGTTCTCAGGTACCGTGCAGTATATCATGCTGTCCTCAGGTACCGTGCAGCATATCATGCTGTTCTCAGGTACAGTGCAGTATATCATGCTGTCCTCAGGTACCGTGCAGCATATCATGCTGTTCTCAGGTACAGTGCAGTATATCATGCTGTCCTCAGGTACCGTGCAGCATATCATGCTGTTCTCATGTACAGTGCAGTATATCATGCTGTCCTCAGGTACCGTGCAGTATATCATGCTGTTCTCAGGTACCGTGCAGTATATCATGCTGTTCTTAGGTACCGTGCAGTATATCATGCTGTTCTCAGGTACAGTGCAGTATATCATGCTGTTCTCAGGTACAGTGCAGTATATCATGCTGTTCTCAGGTACAGTGCAGTATATCATGCTGTTCTCAGGTACAGTGCAGTATATCATGCTGTCCTCAGGTTCAGTGCAGTATATCATGCTGTCCTCAGGTTCAGTGCAGTATATCATGCTGTTCTCAGGTACCGTTCAGTATATCATGCTGTTCTCAGGTACCGTGCAGCATATCATGCTGTTCTCAGTTACAGTGCAGCATATCATGCTGTTCTCAGGTACCGTGCAGTATATCATGCTGTTCTCAGGTACCGTGCAGTATATCATGCTGTTCTCAGGTACAGTGCAGCATATCATGCTGTTCTCAGGTACAGTGCAGTATATCATGCTGTTCTCAGGTACAGTGCAGTATATCATGCTGTTCTCAGGTACAGTGCAGTATATCATGCTGTCCTCAGGTACAGTGCAGTATATCATGCTGTTCTCAGGTACCGTGCAGTATATCATGCTGTTCTCAGGTACCGTGCAGTATATCATGCTGTTCTCAGGTACAGTGCAGTATATCATGCTGTTGCCAGGTACAGTGCAGTATATCATGCTGTCCTCAGGTACAGTGCAGTATATCATGCTGTCCTCAGGTACAGTGCAGTATATCATGCTGTTCTCAGGTACAGTGCAGTATATCATGCTGTTCTCAGGTACAGTGCAGCATATCATGCTGTTCTCAGGTACAGTGCAGTATATCATGCTGTTCTCAGGTACAGTGCAGTATATCATACTGTTCTCAGGTACAGTGCAGTATATCATGCTGTTCTCAGGTACAGTGCAGCATATCATGCTGTTCACAGGTACAGTGCAGTATATCATGCTGTTCTCAGGTACCGTGCAGTATATCATGCTCTTCTCAGGTACAGTGCAGTATATCATGCTGTTGCCAGGTACAGTGCAGTATATCATGCTGTCCTCAGGTACAGTGCAGTATATCATGCTGTCCTCAGGTACAGTGCAGTATATCATGCTGTTCTCAGGTACAGTGCAGTATATCATGCTGTCCTCAGGTACAGTGTAGTATATCATGCTGTCCTCAGGTACAGTGCAGTATATCATGCTGTGCTCAGGTACAGTGCAGTATATCATGCTGTTCTCAGGTACAGTGTAGTATATCATGCTGTTCTCAGGTACAGTGCAGTATATCATGCTGTTCTCAGGTACAGTGCAGTATATCATGCTGTCCTCAGGTACAGTGCAGTATATCATGCTGTCCTCAGGTACAGTGTAGTATATCATGCTGTTCTCAGGTACAGTGCATTTATATCATGCTGTTCTCAGGTACAGTGCAGTATATCATGCTGTCCTCAGGTACAGTGCAGTATATCATGCTGTTCTCAGGTACAGTGCAGTATATCATGCTGTGCTCAGGTACAGTGCAGTATATCATGCTGTTCTCAGGTACAGTGTAGTATATCATGCTGTTCTCAGGTACAGTGCAGTATATCATGCTGTTCTCAGGTACAGTGTAGTATATCATGCTGTCCTCAGGTACAGTGCAGTATATCATGCTGTCCTCAGGTACAGTGCAGTATATCATGCTGTCCTCAGGTACAGTGCAGTATATCATGTTGTTCTCAGGTACCGTGCAGTATATCATGCTGTTCTCAGGTACAGTGCAGTATATCATGCTGTTCTCAGGTACTGTGCAGTATATCATGCTGTCCTCAGGTACAGTGCAGTATATCATGCTGTTCTCAGGTACCGTGCAGTATATCATGCTGTCCTCAGGTACAGTGCAGTATATCATGCTGTCCTCAGGTACCGTGCAGCATATCATGCTGTCCTCAAGTACAGTGCAGTATATCATGCTGTCCTCAAGTACAGTGCAGTATATCATGCTGTCCTCAAGTACAGTGCAGTATATCATGCTGTCCTCAAGTACAGTGCAGTATATCATGCTGTCCTCAAGTACAGTGCAGTATATCATGCTGTCCTCAGGTACTGTGCAGTATATCATGCTGTCCTCAAGTACAGTGCAGTATATCATGCTGTCCTCAGGTACAGTGCAGTATATCATGCTGTCCTCAAGTACAGTGCAGTATATCATGCTGTTCTCAGGTACAGTGCAGTATATCATGCTGTCCTCAAGTACAGTGCAGTATATCATGCTGTCCTCAGGTACAGTGCAGTATATCATGCTGTTCTCAGGTACAATGCAGTATATCATGCTGTCCTCAGGTACAGTGCAGTATATCATGCTGTCCTCAGGTACAGTGCAGTATATCATGCTGTTCTCAGGTACAGTGCAGTATATCATGCTGTTCTCAAGTACAGTGCAGTATATCATGCTGTCCTCAAGTACAGTGCAGTATATCATGCTGTCCTCAGGTACAGTGCAGTATATCATGCTGTCCTCAAGTACAGTGCAGTATATCATGCTGTCCTCAAGTACAGTGCAGTATATCATGCTGTCCTCAGGTACAGTGCAGTATATCATGCTGTCCTCAGGTACAGTGCAGTATATCATGCTGTCCTCAGGTACAGTGCAGTATATCATGCTGTCCTCAGGTACTGTGCAGTATATCATGCTGTCCTCAGGTACAGTGCAGTATATCATGCTGTGCTCAGGTACAGTGCAGTATATCATGCTGTCCTCAGGTACAGTGCAGTATATCATGCTGTCCTCAGGTACTGTGCAGTATATCATGCTGTCCTCAGGTACAGTGCAGTATATCATGCTGTGCTCAGGTACAGTGCAGTATATCATGCTGTCCTCAGGTACAGTGCAGTATATCATGCTGTCCTCAGGTACAGTGCAGTATATCATGCTGTTCTCAGGTACCGTGCAGTATATCATGCTGTTCTCAGGTATAGTGCAGTATATCATGCTGTTCTCAGGTACAGTGCAGTATATCATGCTGTTCTCAGGTACAGTGCAGTATATCATGCTGTTCTCAGGTACAGTGCAGTATATCATGCTGTGCTCAGGTACAGTGCAGTATATCATGCTGTCCTCAAGTACAGTGCAGTATATCATGCTGTCCTCAAGTACAGTGCAGTATATCATGCTGTCCTCAGGTACAGTGTAGTATATCATGCTGTCCTCAGGTACAGTGCAGTATATCATGCTGTCCTCAGGTACAGTGCAGTATATCATGCTGTCCTCAGGTACAGTGCAGTATATCATGCTGTTCTCAGGTACAGTGCAGTATATCATGCTGTTCTCAGGTACAGTGCAGTATATCATGCTGTTCTCAGGTACAGTGCAGTATATCATGCTGTCCTCAAGTACAGTGCAGTATATCATGCTGTCCTTAAGTACAGTGCAGTATATCATGCTGTCCTCAAGTACAGTGCAGTATATCATGCTGTCTCAGTACAGTGCAGTATATCATGCTGTCCTCAAGTACAGTGCAGTATATCATGCTGTCCTCAAGTACAGTGCAGTATATCATGCTGTCCTCAGGTACAGTGCAGTATATCATGCTGTTCTCAGGTACCGTGCAGTATATCATGCTGTTCTCAGGTACAGTGCAGTATATCATGCTGTCCTCAGGTACCGTGCAGTATATCATGCTGTCCTCAGGTACAGTGCAGTATATCATGCTGTCTTCAGGTACAGTGCAGTATATCATGCTGTTCTTAGGTACAGTGCAGTATATCATGCTGTCCTCAAGTACAGTGCAGTATATCATGCTGTCCTCAAGTACAGTGCAGTATATCATGCTGTCCTCAGGTACAGTGCAGTATATCATGCTGTCCTCAAGTACAGTGCAGTATATCATGCTGTCCTCAGGTACAGTGCAGTATATCATGCTGTCCTCAGGTACAGTGCAGTATATCATGCTGTTCTCAGGTACCGTGCAGTATATCATGCTGTCCTCAGGTACAGTGCAGTATATCATGCTGTCCTCAGGTACAGTGCAGTATATCATGCTGTTCTCAGGTACCGTGCAGTATATCATGCTGTCCTCAGGTACAGTGCAGTATATCATGCTGTTCTCAGGTACCGTGCAGTATATCATGCTGTCCTCAGGTACAGTGCAGTATATCATGCTGTCCTCAGGTACCGTGCAGTATATCATGCTGTCCTCGGGTTTACAGTGCAGTATATCATGCTGTTCTCAGGTACCGTGCAGTATATCATGCTGTCCTCAGGTACAGTGCAGTATATCATGCTGTTCTCAGGTACCGTGCAGTATATCATGCTGTTCTCAGGTACCGTGCAGTATATCATGCTGTCCTCAGGTACCGTGCAGTATATCATGCTGTCCTCAGGTACAGTGCAGTATATCATGCTGTCGTCAGGTACAGTGCAGTATATCATGCTGTCCTCAGGTACCGTGCAGTATATCATGCTGTCCTCAGGTACAGTGCAGTATATCATGCTGTTCTCAGGTACCGTGCAGTATATCATGCTGTCCTCAGGTACAGTGCAGTATATCATGCTGTCCTCAGGTACAGTGCAGTATATCATGCTGTCCTCAGGTACAGTGCAGTATATCATGCTGTCCTCAGGTACAGTGCAGTATATCATGCTGTCCTCAGGTACCGTGCAGTATATCATGCTGTCCTCAGGTTACAGTGCAGTATATCATGCTGTCCTCAGGTACAGTGCAGTATATCATGCTGTCCTCAGGTACAGTGCAGTATATCATGCTGTCCTCAGGTACCGTGCAGTATATCATGCTGTCCTCAGGTACAGTGCAGTATATCATGCTGTTCTCAGGTACCGTGCAGTATATCATGCTGTCCTCAGGTACAGTGCAGTATATCATGCTGTCCTCAGGTACCGTGCAGTATATCATGCTGTCCTCAGGTACAGTGCAGTATATCATGCTGTTCTCAGGTACAGTGCAGTATATCATGCTGTCCTCAGGTACAGTGCAGTATATCATGCTGTCCTCAGGTACAGTGCAGTATATCATGCTGTTCTCAGGTACAGTGCAGTATATCATGCTGTTCTCAGGTACAGTGCAGTATATCATGCTGTTCTCAGGTACAGTGCAGTATATCATGCTGTCCTCAGGTACAGTGCAGTATATCATGCTGTCCTCAGGTACAGTGCAGTATATCATGCTGTTCTCAGGTACAGTGCAGTATATCATGCTGTTCTCAGGTACAGTGCAGTATATCATGCTGTCCTCAGGTACAGTGCAGTATATCATGCTGTCCTCAGGTACAGTGCAGTATATCATGCTGTCCTCAGGTACAGTGCAGTATATCATGCTGTCCTCAGGTACAGTGCAGTATATCATGCTGTCCTCAGGTACAGTGCAGTATATCATGCTGTCCTCAGGTACAGTGCAGTATATCATGCTGTCCTCAGGTACAGTGCAGTATATCATGCTGTTCTCAGGTACAGTGCAGTATATCATGCTGTTCTCAGGTACCGTGCAGTATATCATGCTGTTCTCAGGTACAGTGCAGTATATCATGCTGTTCTCAGGTACAGTGCAGTATATCATGCTGTTCTCAGGTACCGTGCAGTATATCATGCTGTTCTCAGGTACAGTGCTGTTGTCCTGTCGTGTATCATACCTGTTACACATCTATGTAAAATTTCGTAATAAAACATGATACGTTTACTCAAATAAACGTTTGTTTGTTTTTTCATTTTGTTTTTGTTTTGAAAAATATATATAACGTTTAGTTGACTATTTAAAATTATGTTTTTGAAATATTGAGTGAGCGTTTTATAATATATTTTTCAATACTTTGTTAAAGGGTTTTCGTATTACGCTTATTTTCTCTGCGTTTTAAAAGACCAAGTTTCGTTTTTGATACTTTGAAAAAAATTTACTGTGTGTGTTTGTTTTGTGTTTTGGGGTGTTTTGTGTATGTGGGGTTGTGTGTGTGTGTGTGTTGTGGGGTGTTTGGTGGGTTTGTGTGTTTTATGTGTGTGTTGTGTGTTGGGTGTGTTGTTTTGTGTTGTGTGTGTGTGTGGTTGTTTATGTTTTGGTGTGTGTTTTGTGTGTGTGTGGGGTTGTGTGTGTGTGTTTGGGTTTTTTGTGTGTGTGTTTTGTAGGGTGTTTGTGTGTGTGTGTGTGTTTTTGTTTGTGTGTTTGGGTGTGTGTGTGTATGTGTGGGGTGGGGTGTTTTGTGTGTGTTTTCCCCACTCCCCCTAGTTGTACTCCCCTAGTTGAGGTTGGGGGGGCCCCAAATTCCGAGCTCCTGGCCCCCCCTCTTCCCGATCGCAACTAGGCCTCTCCCTGGGGCCGTGAGTTTTTTATCGACCCTGCTTAAAGCTATGTATGGATCCTCCCTTTTCCACTACTCGCTTCCCAAACTATTCCACTTATGACTACTTGGGGCTGAAAAAATTTACTTCCTAACATCCCTTTTGTTCTTCTGTGTTTTAGTTTCCAACTTTGTCCCCTTTTTAAAACTGGGGTCCAATCTCGGGAACACCCTGGTTTTTGTCCCCCTTTGGGTAAATTTCCTCTCAAAATTTTTGTTTTGTCGTTATCATGCCCCCCCTATCTCTCCTTTTCCTCCATTTGTTCGGGTTTGTTTTCCCCTTTAACCCTTTCCCCTGGGTGGAAAAAACCCCTTTTAAAGCTTTTGGGACTATTTCTTGTTGCAAACCTTTGCACTTTTTTCTAGTTTTTTTACTTTGTTTGGGGGGGTGGGGGTTTCCCAAAAACTGGTCCCGCTACCCCCAATAGGGGCCTAACGTTTTAGGGTTGGTACCGGGTCCTAAAACGATTCCTTTTTAAGATGTGGGAAAATGCGGTTTGAGGTTTGCTGGGCCCGCCCATATGCTGCAGCATTTATTTGGTTGATGGGGGCGTTTCCAGGAGATGTGCCGGGTTTTTATATCCCCCCAAAGATTTTTTTTCCTTGAGTGAGGTTTTTTTGTCTCTGCCCCCTAGACTGTCCCGTCCCCCGGCCTTCTTTCCCCTTCCCCAATCCTTTACTTTGCACTTGGTGGGATTTGAACCCGGACCCAAATTTTCGGGACCGTTCTGCAGCCTGTCCAGATCCCTTGTAGTTCTCCGGGTCTTGATCGAGTGTATTTTTCTCATCAATTTTCACGTCATTGCAAACAGGGACACCTCAGAGTCTATTTCCTTCCGTATGTCTTCAAAAATCCCAGAAACAGCACTGGTCCTAGGACTGCCCCCTCCCGGGACCCCCGGGGCCAAAGGGCCCACTTTTTGGACACCTGCCACTTACATGACCCCTGCTGTCTTCCTGACAAGTATTCCCTGACCCAAATTTAGTCCCTTCCCCCTTTTACCCCTGTTTGGGGTCCCCCAAAGTTTTTGCCCCAAATCTCTTGTGTGGAACTGTGTCAAACGCCTTTTTGCAGCCCAAAGGAAAATGAAATCCACCCACCCCCTCTCTTTTCTTGTCTTTACTGCGGTCCCCTTTGTCATGGGAACTCCAGTGGGTTTTGTGACACGGGAATTTCCGCCCCGGAAACCCTGTTTTCTGCTGTTTGATGAGATCATTCCTTTCTAGGTGTTCCACCCTCTTCCCCTTTATAATCTTCTCCATAAATTTTGCATACTATACATGTCGGACATGGTCTGTATTTTTAAATGCTTAAAGTTGTCCCCTTTTTTTTAAAGATTGGGACTACATTTGCTGTTTTCCATGCCTGGGCCCAACCCCTGTTTCGATAGATGTATTAAATATTGTTTTTAGGGGTACCCCATACCCGCCTCTGCTCCCCTCTCAAAAAACCCAGGGGGAGATTTTTAACGGGCCCCCTTTTGGCCTTTGAGGTATCTGGAAAACTCAAAAAGCCTTTCATTTCTTCCCTGGTTGGTCCCACTTGGTCCAGCATTGGGTGGTGTGCCCCACCTCTCCGTCTTTTTTTAATCCCTTCTGTCTCCTCTGTGAAAAACCCCTTTGAATCTCTTGTTGAGTTCTTCACATACTTCCCGGTCATTTCCTTTTGTCTTTTCCCCTTTCCTTTCCTTAGCCGGTTTTCCCGGGTCCTTGACTGTTTTTTTTTCCCCCTTTATGGGGCTTTTCCCAACATTTTCGGGCAGTTTTGGCTTTCGTTTCTATTTTCATTTTCAAATTGTTTTTTGGGGCCCCTCCCTTCTTATCTGTGCATATTCATTTTTTCTGGCTTACGACGTTCCCCCTTATTCTCCGGGGTTTTTTTCCTTCTATTTTTTTCCCTTTCCCCTAGCCCCATTTGGTTTTTTGCCTTCCCCTGCACCTTTGGGAAAAACCAGGGCTCATCCGGGCCTTTTTCATTACTTCCTTTTCCCCCCTTGGGTAAAAACCCTCCCCCTTTCAGCCTCCTTTTTTTTTTAAATTGGCTACATTTCCTCATCTCTTTAAAATTTGGTTTCCCTCCCATTTTTTCTGTCCCACTAAAAACCCCTTTCAGGTTAGTTCCTCTTTTCCTGTGTATTTCCCTTTTTTTTGTAGTTTGGCTTCATTCGCCCTTTCCCTTCCTGCTTCCCCCTCCATTTTAGCTTACTGTGATTTCGAAGCTTAAAACCCAAACAGGGTTTCATTTGGCCCCAAGGGGTCTTTCATATGGGGATTCCTCGATATTTTACTCCACTACAAAAGGGTTTGAAAAAAGGTCCAGCCTTGCTGGTTAACCCTCTCCTCTCTCTCTTTTTGTGTCCCTTAGTGTTGGTACATGAAGTTCTCCATTTACCACCTCCATCATCTTAGCCCTCCAAGTATCGGGGCCCCCCATGGGGGCCCCAAGTTTCCCAAACCCTTTTTCCCCTTTGGGGGTTTAAAAAGCCCCCATAATCGGGAGCTTTCCCCGGGCATCCCTGAGCTCTTCTGGCCACTCTAGCAGTGTGTCAACCTCGCTTTTATTGCTCTCGTCGTACCTTGCCTTGGCCTCCTGCTGTTCTGGGGGGGTTTATAATCATGCTATTCCCAAACCTTGGGCCCTCCAGATTTAAAGTTTCCCCCAAAAACCTTTTGATTTCCCCCCCTTTCTTTTTTTCCGCAAAATTTTCCCCCCCCTTTTTCCCTCCGGCCCCATAAAATCCAGGGGGGGGGTTTTGGGAAAAGTTTTTCCCCCCCCGGGGTTGGGGGGGGGTTTTTGGGGGGGGGTTTGGGGTTTTATCAGGGAAAGGATGGTTTGTTTCTTTTTAAGGTTGGGGGGCTGTGAGTAAAGGGGGTTTTAGATTTCCTTTTTGATGTTTCTTTGGGTTTTTTGGGCCCCCGCCTCCCACTTATTTTGTTACCCCAAAACAGGGGTTTTTACAATTTCCCGGGGGTTTCCTTTCCAACACGGGTTTGGGGGGGCCATGGGGGTGGGAGACCCTGGGGGCCCTTTAACTTTTGGGTTCATAGCTTGGGTGTTGGGAACCCTGGGGGGTATGGGGGGGTGGGGTTTTTGGGATGGTTTATAGGTTTTGGGGTTTCCCTGGGGGATTAAGTGTTGTGTGGTTTTCCCTTGCTTTTCTGGTTCCCTTCCTGAAAAAACCAAAATGCGGCCTCCTTTCTTTTTCCAGTTCCTTTGCTTTTTTGGGCCCTCCCCCAAAAAGCTCCCCTGTCTTCCTGATTTTGTTTGTCTTGTTAGGAACCCCTTTTGTACTTTCCGAGTTTTAAATTTTGGGTTTTTTTGGAGGATCCGTTCCGCACTTTTTTCCGTTCCGGGAGAATCATTTGATTGGTGGGTTTTCTCCCCTTTCGAGTACCCCCCTATTCTCAAAAATTTTTAAAATTTCCCCGTCCCTTTTCTTAAACCTATTTCTTTTATGAGTTTTCTCAATCCCCTTTCCCTTTTTTTCCTCCCTTCCTTTCGGGTGTGTCCCTTTCCTCTCTCTCCTGAACCCCCAATGGATAAAAAATGTTTTTGCCCTTTCTTCCCCCCCGCTTTTTCCCACCCTCTGTGGCTCTGGATCCCTCCCTTTGTGGGGGTCGTTTCCCCCTTTAATTTTTTTCCAGTGGCCTTGTTTTACCTTTTGTTGTGCCTCGGGCATTCGACCTATCACCCTCTCCATCTCCCAACCCGTTGATTTTCCCCCTTTCCCAACCCTTTGGGTCCCCCTTTGGGGAAATTTTGGGTTTTGGGGCCCTTGGGCCAAAATTCAAAATTTCCCTTTCCCTTTCCCCCTTTTCAGCCCCGCAGTTAAATATGCTGTGTCTTCTCGGGCCCTTTCCCCGTAACTCGCTCCAGCCTATTTTTATCTCAACTTTGGGGCCCCTTTAAATCTTGGCCCTACTGCATTCACTTTTGCCTCCCAATTCTTTGTCTCCTTCTCCAACCACCTTTCCAATTTTTTCCCCGGAGCTCTTTTTCCCCTTTTTTTAGAAAGCTCTCCTAAAATTTTTTCTCCCCCCCTCCCTTTTTTCCTCCTTTTCCACTGCTCCTCCATCCCTCCTCCCCACCCGAACCCTTCTCATTGATCCTTGGGGCCTGCGATTCCCCCCCCATTTTTTTTTTTTTTTTTTTTTTTTTTTTTTTTTTTTTTTTTTTTTTTTTTTTTTTAAAAGTAGGGGGAGGGGGGAAGGGTTAAAAAGGGAAAATGGGGGCATTGGGGGAGCCCAAAAGAGAGGAGGGGCACAAGAGAGAGAAGAGCAAGAGAAAGAGAAAGCAGGAGAGAGGGGAGAGCCAAAAAGAGGGGGAGCCCAAAAGAGAGAGAGCAAGAAAAGGGGAACAAGAAGAGAGAGAGAGAAGAGAGGGGAGCAAGAGAGAGGAGATAAGGGAAGGGGAAAAGAGCAAAAGAGAGAGCAAGGGGAAGAGGCAAAAGAGCAAGTGGGGTGTGTGTGTGGGTGTGGGTGGGTTTTTTTGTGGTGGGGGGGTTTGTGTGTGTGTGTGTGGGTTGTGTGTGTGTGGTGTTTTGTGTGTTTTTGTGTGTGTTTGTGTGTGTGTGTGTGTGTGTGTGTGTGTGTTGTGTGTGTGTGTTTTGTGTGTGTGTGGGGTTTTTGTTGGGGTTTTGTGTGTAATTTTTTGTTTTGGGTTTTTTTTGGTCTGGGGTTTTTTTTGTTTGGTTTAATTTTATGTTGGTTTTGTTTTTGTTTGTGGTTATGCCCCCGTTTGGGGTTTTTTTTTTTTTAAAAAAAAAATTTTTTTTTTGGGGGGGGGTTTTTTAAAATTTTTTTATGTTTTTTTTTTTTTTTTTTTTTTTTTTTTTCTTTTTTTTTTTTTAAAAAAATTGTGTTTTTTTTTTTTTTGTTTTTGTTTTTTTTTTTTTTTTTTTTGTTTTTTTTTTTTTTTGTTTTTTTGTTTTTTTTTTTTTTTTGGTTTTGTTTTTTTTGGTTTTTTTTTTTTTTTTTTTTTATTTTTGTTTTTTTTTTTTGTTTTTTTTTTTTGTTTGTTTTGGGTGTAATTTTTTTTTTTTAAAATTTTTTGGGGTTGTGTAAAAAATTTTTTTTGTGGTTGTTGTTTTGGGTTTTGGGGTTGTTGTGGTGTTTTTTTTGTTTTTGTTTTTTGGTTTTTTTGGTGGGAAAAGGTTTGTTTTGTTTGTTTTTTTTGTGTGTTTTTTTTTTTAAATTTTTTTTTTTTTCTTGATTTTTTTTTTTTTTGTTGTGGGTTTTTGTTTTTTTGTTTATGGGGGGTGTGTTTTTGTGTGTTGTGAGTTTTGTTTATTTTATAAAAGATATTTAGGTTGAAAATAAATTTGTAAAAAAATCCAAAATTTTTTTATTTACAACAAGTACAAATTTAAAAATAACAGTCCTAATAAAAACAGTGGGCAAACTACAAAAAAAAAAAGCCCCTTGTTTTGCTAACAATTTTGGGCCAAAATTAGGTCAGGTTTTGTCCCAGGATGTGACCCACACCAGTCGACGACACCCAAAGTTTCCCTTTTACTGAAGCGTGAATATTTGATTTAAACCCGGGTAAGGAAAACGCCCATGTTTCTAAACCCCCGCTGAGATCGTTTCCTAGGGCCCCCCCCGTGTGAAGCGGGAAAACCTTTCAAACCACCAGGCCCCCGGGGCAAACCCTAAAACTATTTTTAAAAAATATTAAATTTTTAGCCAAATCATTTTACTTTAAAAGGGTAAAAGGGTTTAAAACCCGAAAACCCTTTAAATTAAAGCGAAGAGCAGTGGGTTAAAAAGCTTGCAGGAACGTAGTCTGAAAGATGCCGTTTACTTGGGGAAGCTTAGCAAAAGGCCCAAATTAAATGCTTTTTTTTATAAAAGGGTTTTGAAAAAGAAACAAAACCGGGTTTAAAATTTATTTTTTCCAAACCCTGTGAGGTTTGGGGAGGTCACCCGGGGCTTTGCAAGAAGAAACAAAGTGTTTAAAAAAACCACGGGATTTGCCAGTGTGAGGGGTTTTTTTTGGGGGGGGGCAAGTGTCGGTGCCACCCCCTACACGATGCTACAATTTTATCCCGTTTATGGGTACCATTTCGAACGTGGCCAGAGGGCGCTTTCTGCCTTTTGTGTTAGGTGTCAAGGGGGCTCCAAACTCCCGGGGTCGTTTTAGGACTTTACCCTTTCGCCCTTCTCACCCCCCTCTCTGGTATCCAAAAGACCCATGCTTGCTGGAGGTTCTCCTTCTCCAGAGCCCCCATATAGTTTCCCGTTCTGGGGATCCCACCCCGAGGCTTCAGTGCCTGCCCGGAAGAGGGTTTTTCTCCGGAGCCCATATAGGGCCCCCATTTTCTGGTGGGGCTTCCCCAAAGGGGTCCAGGGCGGGTGGTTTTCTACCAGAGGCTCCCTGTCTTGGTGTGCTAGGTATATGCTGTGTGGGCTGCGCCTTTCTGAATACATGCTGTGTCTGGGTGCCATTTTGCAGCCCGGGGGTTTTCTACCTTAACTAGCACTCAGTAACAAAAATTTTTGTTTTTTGTGGCCAATTTTTTGGTCAAAGCATTGAGATCAATCTTAATATAAATTTTTGGGGCGGGGTCGGGAAGCCCCTATATTGGAAAGAAAAGAGTAAAAAACGGTTTTACTGTCACTTTTCTCAGTGACGGGTTTTACAACATCACTGCCTAACTACATCACTGGGATGTTTCTTTTTTTAATTTCTCCAAGAAGTCCTTCTTTCACATGTTACCCTTTATAAAATAGGGGCGGTGGGTGTGATTTAGGTTTTGTATTATGCTGTGTTTGTTGATGTGATTCTATGGTGTTTTGATGTGGAAAGCTTTGGTGTGTGATGTGTTTTGTGTGATGCTCTGGTGTGTGTTTTGTGCGTGTGTGATGACGATGCTGTGGTGTGTGATTTTGTGTGTGTGATGCCCGTGGATGTGTGTGTGTGTAAAGCTGTGTGGTTTTATGTGATGCTGTGGTGTGCGATGCGTGGGGGTGTTATTTCTGTGGTGTGTGTGTGTAATGCCCTTTTGGGGATGTGATTGCTTGGTGTGTGATGTGTGGTGTGTGATGCTGTGGTGTGGGGTGTGTAATGCTTTTGTTGTGATTTGGGGATGGAGGGGGGCTTGTGGGGTTTTTTGAAGTGTGTTGAGGGTGCTGTGGTTTAATGTGTTGGTTTTGATGCTGTGGGGTTTTTTGTAAAGCCCGTGGTGTGTGATGTGTGTGGTGGGGAAAAGCGGGGGGTTTTGTGTGTAATGCTGTGTGTGTGATTATGCTGTGGTGTTGATTGGGGTGTAAAGCTGTGGTGTGTGTGAATGCTGGTGTGAAAGGATGCTGTGGTTTTGTGATGTGGGTGGGGTTTTTATTCTGTGGTGTTGGTAATGCTTTTTGTGTGATGTTTGCTGTGGTGTGTTGTGTGTGTGTGTGTGTTGATGCTTTTTTGTGTGTGTAATGCTGTGTGTGAAAGTTATGCTGGGGGGTGGGGATGTGTGTGGTGGGTGTGTGTTTTTGGGTGTGTTAAAGCTGTGTGTGATGTGATGCTGTTTGGGGTGGGGATGTGTTTTGGTGTGATGCTGTGGGTGTGTGTGTGTAAAAGCTGTGTGTGATGTGATGCTTGGTGTGTGATTGTGTGTGTGATGCTGGTTTTGGGGGGTTTTGGGGTGGTGTAAAGCTGTGGGGTTTTGTGAAATTTGGTTATGGTTTTGGGGGGGGATTGTGTGTGTGTATGCGTGGGGTGTGTGTGTAATGCTGTGGTGATGTGATTGCTGTGGTGTTGTGTGTGTGTGGAAAGCTGTGGGGTGTGTTTTTGTAAAGGTGTGGTGATGGTGTGGGGTGTATGGTTTTGGTGTTTTTGGGGTGTAAGCTGTGGTGTGTGATGCTGTGGTGTGTGATGCTGTGGTGTGTGATGCTGTGGTGTGTGATGCTGTGGTGTTTGATGCTGTGGTGTGTGATGCTGTGGTGTGTGATGCTGTGGTGTGTGATGCTGTGGTGTGTGATGCTGTGGTGTGTGATGCTGTGGTGTGATGCTGTGTGTGATGCTGTGGTGTGTGATGCTGTGGCGTGTGATGCTGTGGTGTGTGATGCTGTGGTGTGTGATGCTGTGGTGTGTGATGCTGTGGTGTTTGATGCTGTGGTGTGTGATGCTGTGGTGTGTGATGCTGTGGTGTGTGATGCTGTGGTGTGTGATGCTGTGGTGTGTGATGCTGTGGTGTGTGATGCTGTGGTGTGTGATACTGTGGTGTGTGATACTGTGGTGTGTGATGCTGTGGTGTTTGATGCTGTGGTGTGTGATGCTGTGGTGTGTGATGCTGTGGTGTGTGATGCTGTGGTGTGTGATGCTGTGGTGTGTGATGCTGTGGTGTGTGATGCTGTGGTGTGTGATACTGTGGTGTGTGATCGTGTAGTGATGCTGTGGTGTGTGATGCTGTGGTGTGTGATGCTGTGGTGTGTGATGCTGTGGTGTGTGATGCTGTGGTGTGTGATGCTGTGGTGTGTGATGCTGTGGTGTGTGATGCTGTGGTGTGTGATGCTGTGGTGTGTGATGCTGTGGTGTGTGATGCTGTGGTGTGTGATGCTGTGGTGTGTGATGCTGTGGTGTGTGATGCTGTGGTGTGTGATGCTGTGGTGTGTGATGCTGTGGTGTGTGATGCTGTGGTGTGTGATGCTGTGGTGTGTGATGCTGTGGTATGTGGTCGTAAAACAGTGTAGATGTGACCATAACTCACTACATATGTAGTGTTTTGGCAACATGCATCAAATGTTGTCTGATATAAAACAAAAGAGTCGAGAGTTAGTTTACTGAATAATATATGATTATAACCTTAGAGGTTTTTGTTGCATTTATGAGTTCTTGTCATTGTAAATAATTCAATAAAAAAAATTTGTAACGTTTTATAATGAAATTTGCGTGCGCACACACACACTCACACTCACACACACACACACACTCACACACTCACACACACACACACACACACACACACACACACACACACACACACACACACACACACTCGAACCTACTAGAGTTTTATGACAAGGTGACAGAAGTAAGACAGGTGAGAGAGGGGTGGATCAACTGCATTTTTTTGGACTGCAAGAAGGCCTTCGACACAGTTCCTCACAAGAGGTTACTGCAAAAGCTAGAGGATCAGGCACACATAACAGGAAAGGCACTGCAATGGATCAGAGAATACCTGACAGGGAGGCAACAACGAGTCATGGTACCTGACGAGGTGTCAGAGTGGGCGCCTGTGACAAGCGGGGTTCCACAGGGGTCAGTCCTAGGACCTGTGCTGTTCTTGGTATATGTGAACGACATAACGGAAAGGATAGACTCAGAAGTGTCCTTGTTTGCAGATGATGCGAAGTTAATGAGGAGAATCAAATCGGATGAGGATCAGGCAGGACTACAAAGAGACCTGGACAGGCTACAAGCCTGGTCCAGTAACTGGCTCCTTGAGTTTAACCCTGCCAAATGCAAAGTCATGAAGACTGGGGAAGGGCAAAGAAGACCGCAGACACAATATAGTTTAGATGGCCAAAGACTGCAAACCTCACTCAAGGAAAAAGATCTGGGGTTGAGTATAACACCGAGCATATCTCCTGAGGCGCTCATCAATCAGATAACTGCTGCAGCATACGGGCGCCTGACAAACCTACGGATAGCGTTCCGATACCTCAGTAAGGATTCGTTTAAGACTCTGTATACCATTTATGTCAGGCCCATACTGGAGTATGCAGCACCAGTTTGGAATCCACACCTAGTCAAGCACGTCAAGAAGTTAGAGAAAGTGCAAAGGTTTGCAACAAGACTAGTCCCAGAGCTACAGGGATTGTCCTACGAAGAAAGATTGAGGGAAATCGGCCTGACGAAACTGGAGGACAGGAGGGTCAGGGGAGACATGATAACGACATATAAAATACTGCGCGGAATCGACAAGGTGTACAGGAGTTATTTCAGGGTAGCTTTAGGTAGAGGTCGTTTTGATAAGGACCTGCCCCGTATGGGCCAGTAGGCCTTCTGCAGGGTTCCTACATTCTTATGTTCTTATGTTCTTAAGACGGGATATTCCAGAGAAGGGACACAGACACAAGAGGTCACAATTGGAAGTTGAAGACTCAGGTGAATCAAAGGAATGTTAGGAAGTATTTCTTCAGTCATAGAGCAGTCAGGCCGTGGAATAGCCTAGAAAGTGACGTAGTGGAGGCGGGAACCATACATAATTTTAAGGCGAGGTATGATAAAGCTCATGGGGCAGGGAGAGAGAGGACCTAGTAGCAATCAGCGAAGAGGCGGGGCCAGGAGCTATGCCTCGACCCCTGCAACCACAAATAGGTGAGTACAAATAGGTGAGTACACACACACACACACACACACACACACACACACACACACACACACACACACACACACACACACTCACACACACACACACACACAAAAGCAAGCACGCACACAGCAAATGTATTCCAATTTTTTAAGAAAAGACACAGGCACGCAGCATTAAACTACCGAGCGGTAGAGCACCTAGAAAGGAATGAGCTCATTCACGACAGTCAGCATGGTTTCAGAGAAGGGAAATCCTGTTGTCACAAACCTACTGGAGTTCTACGACAAGATGACGGCAGTAAGACAAGAGGGAGATAGAGAGAGAGAGAGAGAGAGACAGAGAGAGAGAGAGAGAGAGGTATGGGTAGACTGCTTTTTCTTGGACTGTAAGAAAGCTTTTGGCACAGTTCTACACAAGAGATCACTGCAAAAGATGGAGGACCAGGTAGGTATAACAGGGAAGACACTCTAGTGACACAAAGAATACCTGACCGGGAGGCAACAGCGAGTCATGGTACGTGACGAAGTGTCAAAGTGGGCGCCTGTGTTGAGCGGAGTTCCACAGGGGTCAGTCGTAGAACCAGTGCTGTTTCAGGTGTATGTGAATGACATGACAGAAGGAATAGACTCAGAAGAGGCCCCTGTTTGCAGACGATGTGAAGCTAATGAGAAGAATTCAGTCCTGATGAGGATCAGGAAGGACTAAAAAGGGATCT
>NC_069407.1:6649449-6686949 GCF_026875155.1 Cherax quadricarinatus | reverse complement strand
TGTTGGGAGTTACCTCAAAGATGAGAGTCGGGTAAAGGCATTAAAGGCAGCCAACTGTGCAAGGATGGGGGTTAAAGGTAACCAGGCCTGTATATAATGAGTGTTAATGGTTTAATAGCTAATGGATGACCCGGGAACAGCTGCAAATAACGAGTGATGTACGTACCCAGGGGTGAGAGTGGGAAAAAAATGTACATTCCTTTGCCAAGATAATGTGAAGTGAGGGTAACGCAAATTCAGCCTCTGTTACACAAGTAATGAGTGGTAATGGTACAATGACTTACTAATAGCAGCTAAGCAACCGATTAATGAAATAATGAGTGGTAATGGTGCCATGGGAGCAGAAGCATCCAGTTACCTAAATAATGGGCGGTGATGGAGTAATGTAGTGAGAATGGAGGAAAACAGGTCGTTCTTTTGCCTATCGCGTAAATTCATCAGGATTATGTTGTTAAGCTTGACGAAGCTTGAGAGGGTTTATTACTGTTTTACTGTGTGTGTGTGTGTGTGTGTGTGTGTGTGTGTGTGTGTGTGTGTGTGTGTGTATCTTGTGTCCCTGGATACATGGTAACACTGACGATAGCTACCAAGGTGGCTACACCTCACCCTTCACACGTCCACACCCGTCCTCCTAATAACTATGTTACAGTTTCACATAGGGTTCGCTCGCATACTATTTCTAAGTTAGGTTAGTCAACAACGGAAAAAAACAGAAAACGGGCAGTCACTGCTCCCGGCTCGTGTAACTATGTCACAATTTCAACTATTAAAGGCTCCGTCAACAAGGATCCATGTCACTGTTCTTCAAGCAGTGCCAAGTTGGCTGTGGTTAAGAGCATGGGCTGCAACACCACTTACGATCACAGGGAAAAATTCCGCAATCCCGAATGATTGTTGAGGAGAATTGTGCGACCACTCTTGCATACAAGGAAGGCCTAGAAGTAGTAGTAGTAGTCACAGTGAAGCCTAAAGGTATTTACAGATGCTGTGACCAGCAGTGGTCTTAAGTGTTCCTGAGACCCGTGGCAAAAATTATATGGGACACCTTTGAGGCCTAATTTTCAATATTATTTCTACTTTGCCTCTTTCCAATATTACAAGTACAAGAGAATGATGTGACATTATACACACACACAACAAAATTTTGGTCCAATATCTTTAGTGTTAGAATATTAAATTTTTTGATTTTTTTATTGAAGCTTATTTTATACATATATATATATAAATTCTTGATCTTTATTCCCTGAAGTTCTACGTATCTCCAGTTGTCAAAGATTCAGCATCAAATGTAAACCAACACGTGTGGCAGGCGAGCAGCAACAGAAAAGAAAAACAAGAAAATGGAGAGAGAGTTTTGTAATATTTACCAGTTCAAAAACTGTATTATTTACTAAATGAGCAGAGAAAGCGAGTACTCAACCACCATAAAATTAAAGAATTCGAAGTGCGTAATTTTAGGGGGTTAATTATGGGGTGAGTTAATTAATACTTCAGCTTGGAAGAGGCTACGCTTCTCTCTTACACCCGGCTTATAATTTTACCTCAACTGGATAATCTTATACAGCAATGATTTCTTCACCAATTGTTTTTTTTTTTCGTTTTGAAAACCATAAACTGTACTAAATCATATAGTCGTGGAAATATTCAACAATATCACCGTAATATCTAACCGTATATCAATATTTTTCAATTCTTACTTGTCTTATTTCTTTGTTTCTGTGTCATGCTAGATAGCTGTGCTAGGTGAAGTATGGATAACCGTAGCTCTGTCAGAAGATCATTAATTTCGACTCATGTTGGAAGGTCAGGGTCTGGGACTTTAAATATTTCAGTGATTTATATGTTCACACGTGTTAGTGATAGATTTTCACTGCAAGTGAAAAAGTATATATATTATATATTTATTATTATATATATATATTAAATATATATATATATATATATATTATATATAATATATATATAATATATATATATATATATATATATATATATATAACATATGTGTGTGTGTGGTGTGTGTGTGTGTGTGATGTGTGTGTGTGTGTGTGTGTGTGTGTGTGTGTGTGTGTGTGTGTGTGTGTGTGTGTGTGTATGTGTGTTGTGTGTGTGTTTGTGTGTGCACTTGACCCCTTCACTTATGTAGTAACAATTTAAAATATTTACAGTTTAAAGGCTTTACTGAAGGACCAACTCGACTGGCTATTGGCTGCTCTGTAGCCTACAACATGAGGATAAATAATTCAGAGGACCGACCAGCTGATAAATTCTATACATGTGTATCTTTATTGACGAAACATTTCGCAACACACTAGCTTCATCAGTCAGATAAAAAGAAGAATGGTGAAGACCAGAAAAAGTCTGAGGTAATTAGTCCCTCATCCTAGGGTCCATATAATCAGTAGATCATCAACGTTGATGATGGACTGATTACAGATTTTTTTTTTAAGTTAATCAGCATTTTAACTCTCACCAGTTTTGCACACGGTGCATGTGATCCTGTGATGTGACAATACTCGCATCACAATATAGCTACCTCAGCGTTTGATTAAATAACTTGCACGCAGAAACAGCAACAGAATAATTTATCCGTGACTAAACAAAGTCACTTGTGTTCGAGTCATCAGTTATCAAATTCACGGAAAGTTAAGTTACGTAGTCATTTGTTACTGTTTTAAAATGTATCGTGTAAAATTCTGTCTCTTTCTGGCTCGATTTCAAAAAGTCTTCGTTTGTGACAGATGTACTGGACAAATTGCAGGTTTGGAGATGGACTGAAATGGCGCATTGCAGACAGTGAACAAGACAGGTTGCAGAACAAGCTTTTATTGCTCTAGAGCTTTATTATGTGAACAGGGCGAAACTTTGTCCTTGTAAAAGCTTCTTTTGCAACGTGTCTCTTCTCAGATTTGGAGTTGTGTAAGTCTTGTAGGATTGTCAGAATTCTTCAGATATTAGTCTTCATTTCTTCTTGGTTGTCAGAGTAACTGTCAGCCTATTGTCGTTGGTGACCTCTCTCTGGCAGCACTGTCTCGTGAGTGCCATGTTCAGGACTACACTCTTGTTTGCACTCATGCTGAGGATTACACTCAGGCACACACACACTCGCCTTAAACACTTTCTACAGCAGCTGAATCATGGCTTTCTTGTGCATCCGTCACCAGTATCATCTGTCACCTACATCAGCCGTCACATTATAAGTCACATCATCCGTCACAGCACCCACGTCAATACTGGCCTACGTCGGATTATTAAGAAACATTTTTCTACTAGGCGTTGTAGATTTGACCTGTTTATCAGATATCGATTCAGAGTAATAGGATATGTATTTATAGACGTGTTCTATTTTTTTTTATTCTTTTGGGTGGGGATGGGGGGGGGGTCAGACAAATAGTTGTGTACTAAAATAGCAATAGAATTATTTCCACTTAAAGTTTTATCCTTAGGCTCTTTGTATGACAGTGGTGGGTTTATCACATTCTCCAGGTTTAGCCTTGTGTAAGACCCATACTGATATGACCAGAGGTAAATGTGTGTGTAAATACTGTTGGCAACAGGTGGAGATTTGAAAGTCTGGGGACGTCTTCAAGTATCATGTGGGGTTCGAACACGTGGATAGGGTAAAGTAATACTCACGTAGGCTGGAAGTACGTATAATTACGGATAATGTGGGTAGCGCCAAACAGCCGGCCTGCCTCCTTGCTCACTCTCGTATAACTGGCCGCCCACAGTACCCATATGTGAGGGGGTCTTTGAATACTGCTGTGGTCAGCACAATATGAATACAGACAGTGACTCAGGCAGAGACGGTTGGTAGTGAGTCATCTACTGGTACACTGGTTACTGGTAACTGGTTACTACTACTGAGACAAGGAGGTGGAGGCTGTGAGAGGCGGGTGTATTCTACAAGCTGTAGAGTGGAAATAACACTCAGAGTTTCTGGGAAACATGCACACAGAATATTACATTTACGATGTTGTTAAGAGGGTCATAAGACATTCAGTTTACTACGTTGCTCAAGGTTTTGATGGCGTTTACTGTACCTAAACTGCACACCGCCTCATGCGTGGTCCTTCTTTCCCAAACTCTTGGTGGATTAATTTACCCAAAAATATGTGCGTTAGTGTTACGTTGTTATGCAGAATGACCCCTAAGACAGGTAACGATAAAGTTCAACAAACGCACAACTTATGCTTTGACGTGTCATGAGTTTATAAAAATGAAGTATTCTTTGACACGAAACTTATTATTCAGTAAAAATAGCAAGTGGAAAAACGTGAGTTGTTGGAGCTCGTAATACTGTTACCGTTTACCCTTTGAGCCAAGTGACTCTACCCTTGAGCCAAGTGACTTCCCTTGAGAACCCTGACCTTAAACCCCTGGGGCTACTGACTTCCCAAATAATATCAGTTTTAGTTTATCTGAGGAAAATAAAGAAAACACAATTGTGTGTTGTTAGCGAGAGAGGAAAGTTGTACCATGTGATGTGTGTAGTAATCAGGGAGTTTTAGTTGTGCCGCTTGAGCGGCTAGTTTATTGTGCACCCGCATCTCATCCTGTGAACCGTAGCGCAAAAACCATGATTACAGAGGTCACAATAGGTCTCTGTCAGATCCTGCTTACCAGTGTTACACCACTAGAAAGGAAGATCAGTTATTTCATATTTTACAATTACTGTACTTCACATCACAGCAGGGAATTTAATCTAAATAAAAATGATACCTTATTACCGCTAAAAAGAATCATTAGTCATAGGTGGTTTGCAGTCTTTATAAAGACAGTTGGTTCATCTAGTCAATACAAAATGTGGATACAACCTCAAGATTTCAAATATCTTATAATTTACACTGAGGTGCTTTGCCATATGGTGTGAGGTTTACATGGAGGTGTGTGAAAGCTTGCATGTTTGGACACTCTTAAGATGTAATGCTCCAGTGTATAGCCCTGTTTCTGTCCACACGCTGTGTGCAGCCTACGTCACTGACATCTAGATACAAACCGTACTGCCAGAGATACTTATAGCCTAGCCTTAGTCAAACGGTACCAATATCTTATCTAGTGACTGACCTTGTTACTTTCTCCATAGATATGTTTAACTTGACACATTTCATTATGATGGTTAATGGATCTGCTAGTTCCTGTCTGTACTGTTTTGCTTTCTTCAAGTTCGTTTGCTAGTTCCTTTCTGGTAGTGTTTCGTAAACTTCAGTTTGAAAGAATATACTCAACATTTTCTGTATTTAAAGCTTAAGCTAATTCATATGCTTTGTTATGCTCCTGGAGGCCCATGTGAGAGGGAATCCACAAAAGCTTAATGAACTGTAATCCCTTTCTTTATAATTTGTGCATATGTGTACCTAGCTTCATACACAACCATGCTACAGCCAGGTCTCAGGTTATTTAGAGTAAGTAATGAGGAGAGAGTCATACAGTTACACTGAAAGTTATCAGAGAGGACAGTGGTACCATATGATGTGTATAGTGATCAGAGAGGACAGTGGTACCCTGTGATGTGTATAGTGATCAGAGAGGACAGTGGTACCCTGTGATGTGTATAGTGATCAGAGAGGACAGTGGTACCCTGTGATGTGTATAGTGATCAGAGAGGACAGTGGTACCCTGTAATGTGTATAGTGATCAGAGAGGACAGTGGTACCATATGATGTGTATAGTGATCACAGAGAACAGTGGTACCCTGTGATGTGTAAAATGATCAGAGAGGACAGTGGTACACTCTGACATGCATTGTTAGTAAACTTAATCAGGTAACTACTCAGAAGCGAGCTCACCATTCGAGACTGGTCTCCTAGAACCTGATTGGCTGAACTTTTTTTTTGAGTAATTCATTGGGCAGTGTGTATATCCGAGACTAGGTCACCGGTGGCGCTGTTCCTGGCCAGCTGGGGGTAGGCCACAAGTGGCGCTGCTCCGGGCTAGCTGGATTTTATTTTTCTCGTGTTTTAAAGGAGCGTGCAGAGAGAGAGAGAGAGAGTGAGTGAGTGGGTGTATAATTAAGCGATACATACAGTTATTTAATTCACGTCATTTTGAAAAAAACTTTAATCGATTCCCCATGTTGCAGGTGTTACAGGTGTTATAGTAGGTGTTGTACTACATGCAAATGTCGTGCTGCTTACAGCTGTGAAAAAAAAATACTTTTCGCCCTGATTACGTCTTCATCAAGTCACACAAACAAACACACACACACACACACTCACACACACTCACCACACACACACACACACACACACACCACACACACACACACACACACACACACACCACACACACACACCACACACACACACACACACACGCACGCACGCACACACACACACACACACACACACACACACACACACACACACACACACACACACACACACACACACACACACACACACACACACACACACACACACACCATTTAAACAGCTTGAAATGTTCATCCAGAACAGTCCTGTTATTTCGTGTGCGTTCATCAAGTTGGTACACTGTTCTGCTTTACATGCGTATCAACAGGTGCGTGCACTATGCAGTATATATGCAATACAGCGTAGCCCCGTGCATTGATGATCTGAGTTCTCATGCACTGATTATGTTAAATCATATGTGTTTTTCATTTCAGTCTGTATGCATGCCTCATCATAGAATCTGTGCATGGATCATCACAGCCTCTGTGCATGGATCATCACAGCCTCTGTGCATGGATCATCACAGCCTCTGTGCATGGATCATCACAGCCTCTGTGCATGGATCATCACAGCCTCTGTGCATGGATCATCACAGCCTCTGTGCATGGATCATCACAGCCTCTGTGCATGGATCATCACAGCCTCTGCGCATGGATCATCAGAGCCTCTGTGCATGGAACATCACAGCCTCTGTGCATGGATAATCACAGCCTCTGTGCATGGATCATCACAGCCTCTGCGCATGGATCATCACAGCCTCTGTGCATGGATCATCACAGCCTCTGTGCATGGATCATCACAGCCTCTGTGCATGGATCATCACAGCCTCTGTGCATGGATCATCACAGCCTCTGTGCATGGATCATCACAGCCTCTGTACATGGATCATCACAGCCTCTGTGCATGGCTCATCATAGCCTCTTTGCATGGATCATCACAGCCTCTTTGCATGGATCATCACAGCCTCTGTGCATGGATCATCTCAGCCTCTGTGCATGGATCATCACAGCCTCTGTGCATGGATCATCTCAGCCTCTGTGCATGGATCATCACAGCCTCTGTGCATGGATCATCTCAGCCTCTGTGCATGGATCATCACAGCCTCTGTGCATGGATCATCACACCCTCTGTGCATGGATCATCTCAGCCTCTGTGCATGGATCATCTCAGCCTCTGTGCATGGATCATCTCAGCCTCTGTGCATGGATCATCACAGCCTCTGTGCATGGATCATCACAGCCTCTGTGCATGGATCATCACAGAGTCTGTGCATGGATCATCTCAACCTCTGTGCATGGCTCATCACAGCTTCTGTACATGGATCATCACAGCTTCTGTACATGGATCATCACAGCCTCTGTGCATGGATCATCTCAGCCTCTGTGCATGGATCATAACAGCCTCTGAGCATGGATCATCACAGCCTCTCCTCTGTGCATGGATCATCTCAGCCTCTGTGCATGGCTCATCACAGCCTCTGAGCATGGATCATCACAGCCTCTCCTCTGTGCATGGATCATCTCAGCCTCTGTGCATGGATAATCACAGCCTCTGTGCATGGATCATCTCAGCCTCTGTGCATGGATCATCACAGCCTCTGTGCATGGATCATCACAGCCTCTGCGCATGGATCATCAGAGCCTCTGTGCATAGAACATCACAGCCTCTGTGCATGGATAATCACAGCCTCTGTGCATGGATCATCACAGCCTCTGCGCATGGATCATCACAGCCTCTGTGCATGGATCATCACAGCCTCTGTGCATGGATCATCACAGCCTCTGTGCATGGATCATCACAGCCTCTGTGCATGGATCATCTCAGCCTCTGTGCATGGATCATCACAGCCTCTCCTCTGTGCATGGATCATCTCAGCCTCTGTGCATGGCTCATCACAACTTCTCTATATGGATCATCTCAGCCTCTGTGCATGGATCATCAGAGCCTCTGTGCATGGATCATCACAGCCTCTGTGCATGGATCATCACAGCCTCTGTGCATAGATCATCACAGCCTCTGTGCATGGATCATCACAGCCTCTGTGCATAGATCATCACAGCCTCTGTGCATGGATCATCACAGCCTCTGTGCATAGATCATCACAGCCTCTGTGCATGGATCATCACAGCCTCTGTGCATAGATCATCACAGCCTCTGTGCATGGATCATCACAGCCTCTGTGCATAGATCATCACAGCCTCTGTGCATGGATCATCACAGCCTCTGTGCATAGATCATCACAGCCTCTGTGCATAGATCATCACAGCCTCTGTGCATAGATCATCACAGCCTCTGTGCATAGATCATCACAGCCTCTGTGCATGGATCATCACAGCCTCTGTGCATGGATCATCACAGCCTCTGTGCATGGATCATCACAGCCTCTGTGCATGGAACATCACAGCCTCTGTGCATGGATCATCACAGCCTCTGTGCATAGATCATCACAGCCTCTGTGCATAGATCATCACAGCCTCTGTGCATGGATCATCTCAGCCTCTGTGCATGGATCATCACAGCCTCTGTGCATAGATCATCACAGCCTCTGTGCATGGATCATCACAGCCTCTGTGCATAGATCATCACAGCCTCTGTGCATGGATCATCACAGCCTCTGTGCATGGATCATCACAGCCTCTGTGCATGGATCATCACAGCCTCTGTGCATGGATCATCTCAGCCTCTGTGCATGGATCATCACAGCCTCTGTGCATAGATCATCACAGCCTCTGTGCATGGATCATCACAGCCTCTGTGCATGGATCATCACAGCCTCTGTGCATGGATCATCACAGCTCTGTGCATGGATCATCACAGCCTCTGTGCATGGATCATCACAGCCTCTGTGCATGGATCATCACAGCCTCTGTGCATGGATCATCACAGCCTCTGTGCATGGATCATCACAGCCTCTGTGCATGGATCATCACAGCCTCTGTGCATGGATCATCACAGCCTCTGTGCATGGATCATCACAGCCTTGTGCATGGATCATCACAGCCTCTGTGCATAGATCATCACAGCCTCTGTGCATAGATCATCACAGCCTCTGTGCATAGATCATCACAGCCTCTGTGCATAGATCATCACAGCCTCTGTGCATAGATCATCACAGCCTCTGTGCATGGATCATCACAGCCTCTGTGCATGGATCATCACAGCCTCTGTGCATAGATCATCACAGCCTCTGTGCATAGATCATCACAGCCTCTGTGCATGGATCATCACAGCCTCTGTGCATGGATCATCACAGCCTCTGTGCATAGATCATCACAGCCTCTGTGCATAGATCATCACAGCCTCTGTGCATGGATCATCACAGCCTCTGTGCATAGATCATCACAGCCTCTGTGCATAGATCATCACAGCCTCTGTGCATGGATCATCACAGCCTCTGTGCATAGATCATCACAGCCTCTGTGCATAGATCATCACAGCATACTTGAGAACAATATGACATTTATACTTGGCCATCGTGATATTTCTATGGTTGGAAACACGGGAAGGAAAGAGGAGGAGAAGGAAGAGGAGGAGGAGGAGGAGGATTGCGAATCAGGGGCAAAGGAGAGTAGAAAGAGGTGCGGGAGTGGCAAGACACGAAGGGTTGGGTGTGGACCAAATTGTTTGTGCAAGAGTTTGTGTTTGTAGTTGTGGTGAGAAGTTTGTGTTTGAGTGCGGTGTTTGTTAATCACCAAGACCCAGGGCTGGCAACACTGTACACTCCAGGACGGTGGTCTGGTAGCACTGTATGCAATACGACCGAGGGTTACCAACACAGCACACGCCAGGACGGTGGTCTGGTAGCACTGTATACGATTTGTCCGAGGGCTGGCAACACTGCGCGCCAGGACTGAGGTCTGCCAACACTATACACTGCAGGACGGTGGTGTGTTAACACTGTATACGCCAGTACCGAGGGCTGGCAACACTGTACACGCCAAGACTGAGGTCTAGTAACACTGTACTCGCCAGGACTGAGGATTGGAAACACTGCACTCTCCAGGACTGAGGTCTGGTAACACTGTGCTCGCCAGGACTGAGATCTGGTAACACTGTACACGCGAGGACTGAGGTCTGGTAACACTGTACACCCGGGGACTGAGGTCTGGTAACACTGTACACACGGGGACTGAGGTCTGGTAACACTGTACAACCGGGGACTGAGATCTGGTAACACTGTACACCCGGGGACTGAGGCCTGGTAACACTGTACACACGGGGACTGAGGTCTGGTAACACTGTACAACCGGGGACTGAGGTCTGGTAACACTGTACACGCGGGGACTGAGGTCTGGTAACACTGTACACGCGGGGACTGAGGTCTGGCAACACTGTACACGCGGGGACTGAGGTCTAGTAACACTGTACACCCGGGGACTGAGGTCTGGTAACGCTGTACACCAGGGGACTGAGGTATGGTAACACTGTACACGCGGGGACTGAGATCTGGTAACACTGTACACGCGGGGACTGAGGTCTGGTAACGCTGTACACCCGGGGATTGAGGTCTGGTAACACTGTACACCCGGGGACTGAGGTCTGTTAACACTGTACACCCGGGGACTGAGGTCTGGAAACACTGTACACCCGTTGACTGAGGTCTGGTAACACTGTACACCCGTCGACTGAGGTCTGGTAACACTGTACACCCGGGGACTGAGGTCTGGTAACACTGTACACCCGGGGACTGAGGTCTGGTAACACTGAACACGCGGGGACTGAGATCTGGTAACACTGTACACACGGGGACTGAGGTCTGGTAACACTGTACACGCGGGGACTGAGGTCTGGTAACACTGTACACCGGGGGACTGAGGTCTGGTAACACTGTACACCCGTTGACTGAGGTCTGGTAACACTGTACACCCGTCGACTGAGGTCTGGTAACACTGTACACCCGGGGACTGAGGTCTGGTAGCACTGTACACCCGGGGACTGAGGTCTGGTAACACTACAACCGGGGACTGAGATCTGGTAACACTGTACACGCGGGGACTGAGGTCTGGTAACGCTGTACACCCGGGGATTGAGGTCTGGTAACACTGTACACCCGGGGACTGAGGTCTGGTAACACTGTACACGCGGGGACTGAGGTCTGGAAACACTGTACACGCGGGGACTGAGGTCTGGTAACATTGTACACCCGTTGACTGAGGTCTAGTAACACTGTACACCCGTTGACTGAGGTCTGGTAACACTGTACACCCGGGGACTGAGGTTTGGTAACACTGTACACCCGGGGACTGAGGTCTGGTAACACTGTACACGCGGGGACTGAGGTCTGGTAACACTGTACACCCGGGGACTGAGGTCTGGTAACACTGTACACCCGGGGACTGAGGTCTGGCAACACTGTACACCCGGGGACTGAGGTCTGGTAACACTGTACACCCGGGGACTGAGGTCTGGCAACACTGTACACGCGGGGACTGAGGTATGGTAACACTGTACACCCGGGGATTGAGGTCTGGCAACACTGTACACGCGGGGACTGAGGTATGGTAACACTGTACACGCGGGGACTGAGGTCTGGTACCACTGTACACGCGGGGACTGACGTCTGGTAACACTGTACACGCGGGGACTGAGGTCTGGTAACACTGTACACGCGGGGACTGAGGTCTGGTACCACTGTACACGCGGGGACTGACGTCTGGTAACACTGTACACGCGGGGACTGAGGTCTGGTAACACTGTACACGCCATGGTAAACGCGTTAAGATAATCCCTGACTCAACAGGAAAAAAATAAAGGAGCCCAAATCTAAAATAAATAAATAAATACATAAAAAAAGAGGATTTGAAAAGGTTATAAAGCGATGCGATTCACCTGACCTTTAGCATTGTTTACCTCGGGTAGGGGGTTGGGGGGGCGGGTTACGTGTGTACTCTGTCGTGGTCAGTCGTGGCAGCTGGTGTCACGGTTGCTGGTCTCTCAGCTGGTGGTATTAGTATGTTTGTTCACTCGCTTTAGTTCCTCGTAGACTTCCTTGTTATTCCCCGTGAATCTTCCACCCCTACTCTGTCTTATTACCGGGCTTTATTTTTCTATACCGTCGTCTTCCTTCTGATGTGATTGTGGAAGTTGGGTTCGGAGTTAGTTTTTTTTTGGGGGGGGGGGCTGCTACAGTTTGTCGTTCTCACACTCATGCGGGTTTGTCTTTTTTTGTAATCTTTCTCTCTTCTGCTCACTTCTTTCTTTTATGCTGTCATTCGCCTTTTGTTTGTAGACTTTTCAAGCTCTTCTTCCTGTCTTTGCCTCTCTGTCTTCTGTGTATAAATTAATATTCCACTTCCCGGATCTTACTGACTGTAGCTCCAACTCATTCATCGTCTTACCTTACCACTTACCTTTCCCAGTGGACTGCATTCAGATATTCTCTCAACCCTGCTTAGTTTCCTCTGAATTGCCGAAAGTGTGACTCACCAGAAGTAGAGTGACCTTCCCCAGAGACTGGGAGAGAAAAATGGAACTCCTGGGTCAGTGGTTCTTAACCGGAAAGTCAAGGCACGAAGAAGCGAAACTATACAAATACTTCCATCCAAGTAACGGGAATAAATGTGATCACTGCCAGGGTAAAAGTTGTCAGCCTTTACCCAAAAAACTTCCAATGTGGAAGAATTCGCATTTAGAATGGAAATTTTGCTAATTGTCTTGTACGCGACGAGGCCACTGGTGCGGAAAAAGACTTGTCCATCGTGACTGAAGCCAGACATCATTTGTTGGAATTGATTCAAGTCTTCCCGAGGTTACTGTCACCACGGAGAGGGAAGGATGTGCGTCCCATAAATTTTTAATCTGGATTCCATGGATGATAGTGATATAATAAAAGACGATTTTGTTGAAATGAAAATTAATGAAGGAATCCGAATGGAATCTGAATAAATAAAGGTAGAAACGTGCTGAAGTGAACAACTCAAACCTTTCCCAAAGTTAGAAAAAGCTTAGGAGATTCTCGTGAGATTTGCCACCACCTGTTTGTGTGAGCTAGGCTTTTTTCCAACGCTTCTCCACATCAAAACAAAGACTAGTAATCTTTTCGATACAAGTGATAATATGCATATTGCTATTTCTAAAAAAAATAATTAGGATTTATTACCACTAATGAACGTTAATAAGAGAGGGATCTAGATACGACAAGTGTATTTTTCTGTTTATAATCGACTACGTACTATTTCTTATTCATAACTGGATCATTGATCTACTTTGCCTTTACATTTGGTTTTCCTGTTAAAAATAAAAAAAAAATTGCCAAAAGAGATTAAGGGTTTAAGTAAGTTATTTTTGAAAGGGGATATAAAGAGAATTTTGTTTAAGACAAAAAGGTCAATTTTTGGACTTCAGGGAGAATGTCAGTACATAAATATATCAGTAATTTTAAAGGCTAACGACCTAAAGTCTACAGCAACTGCACTCTACAGTCTTCCCTTCCCCCAGCCGTCCTTATGTCCTCCGTAGCTGTAGAAGTAGTTACTATGCTAGCTGTACACCTGCCCTAACATCATTTGATCCACTATTAATCAGGTATAACACCTGGTGAGATCACATGATTTACCTGGTATGGGCAGATCACCCAGATATCACGGTAACCCGAAGACAAAGACCAGTAACCTGTAAGAGGTCTTAATCCGTTTACAGCACTACTTTTTCGATTTTTGGACACTTACCAGAAAACTGGAGTTACCTTAGTTTATATAACTTCGAGCTCTGACACTGTTGTGTCATGGACACCGATATCCAAGGGCAAATGAAACCGCCCAGCTTTGCGCTCCCATGGCCTGGGCGCGAAAAATTTGCTGACCTAGCGTCTAGCAAATTTGATGCTAGCTTTGGTTGTATTCTTAAGTCAAAGAATAAGCTCTTCCTCAAATCAGAGGTGTTACTAACTTAATTTATCCTATTAGCTATATCATTAGGCTAAAGGCTTATTATTATCTTATCTAGAATGCCTTAAAACAGGAGTTTTCTTGTGCGAGAACTCGATCGAGTTGTCTCTTAAGTCCTAGTTGCCAAACGAAGGGGAGTATCATCCACGGCTGTTTATGGTGTAGTATGCGGTAACATCCCCCTCCCTTCCTTTCCCTTTGGAGGTAATTTCCTCACAACAAATGAGGGGATACGAACACATAAAAAAAAAGGTTGAGAATTCCCTGTCCTAGGCGTTGTTTATGTGTGTGAGAGAGAGAGAGAGAGATAGAGAGATAGAGAGAGAGAGATACTTCCATAGGTGATAAGAGGGAGAAGGGACCCCCAGTGGGTAGTGATGGGGGTAAGGGTCCCCAGTGGTATAGAAAAAGACACTTATGTACAGCTTAGGAGATTCAGAGGAAACATTTCGCCACTAGTGGCAAAGGGTGGGAACACAAGATGTAGTCAGAGGGACTCTCTGTGGACCGAGAGAGGGACGAGGGCCAGGGGAGGTGAGGGGTACCTACTTCCTCTCAACCCCCAGAGGGAGTTAAGAGAAAGTAGGTACCCTCAGCGTTGGTGAGAGGAAGTAGGTACCCCTCAGGGATGGTGAGAGGAAAGAGCTCATACTAAGAGTCATCCTCACAGAATATTTAAGAAGTGCTTGTTTCTTGTGAGGTACCAATGGAATCTCCCTGTTATCCAGGAAGAGTCTTAAGTGAGAGAGACGGACACGAAAGCTTACGTAGAACACCTTTACTGAAGGAGTTTCGTTCCTACGACCTTCATCACTTCAGACACTCCAGGTTCTCCAGATATACGTATTCAAAGTGATCAAGGCTCCGGAACCAAAATCTTTAAAAAAAGAAGGTTTGTATGTGTACGTATTTCTGTCTGCGTTTAATTCTTTCTCTCTCCAGTTATGGTACTGAAAATCTCGAGTGATCAAGCTCGTGATTTTGAAGGATTTTTTTGCCTTTGGTAACTTTGAGCATTTAAATAGAGAATTAATTGGGATGTGCGTTGTCCAGACTGAGGCTTAATATCATTTTGATTATTTTTTGATGTATAATTATTGGCTTAAAGTAGCTTTGTGACTGTGATCCCCCAGGCACTGAACACATATGTGAGAAATAGATCAGTTAGTAATATAATTTTAGTATTGGTTTGATAATATCAGTAGTGTAATGTTAGTGGATGTGTAATGTTAGTAATAATAACATAATGTTAGTAAAAGTATAATGTTAGTAGTAATATGGTGTTAGCAGTCCAGTCATGTTAGTAGTAATAAGTACATGTAGTAGTATAATGATAGTAGTGCTTATAAAATAACTCCTGCAAAAACTGCAACTCAGCCTCTACATAAATACAGACACGTATACAAACGAATGATGTCACGGACGATGTGCAAGCTGAGGCTTAAGTACGTTGTGTATAAGACACAACCTGTGAAAGAATCTATTGGAGGAATACAACACTTAGACTGGGAAAGTATACATTGGAGAAGCTCCATACACACACACGCACACACGCACACACACACACACACACACACACACACACACACACACACACACACACACACACACACACACACACACACACACACACACACACACACACACACACACAAGGGAAATCGGCCTGACGACACTGGAGGACAGGAGGGACAGGGGAGACATGATAACGACATATAAAATACTGCGCGGAATAGACAAGGTGGACAAAGACAGGATGTTCCAGAGATGGGACACAGACACAAGAGGTCACAATTGGAAGTTGAAGACTCAGATGAATCAAAGGGATGTTAGGAATTATTTCTTCAGTCATAAAGTTGTCAGGCAGTGGAAAAGCCTAGAAAGTGACGTAGTGGAGGCAGGAACCATACATAGGTTTAAGACGAGGTATGATAAAGCTCATGGACCAGGGAAAGAGAGGACCTAGTAGCAATCAGTGAAGAGGTGGGGCCAGGAGCTATGAATCGACCCCTGCAACCACAAATAGGTGAGTACACACACACACACACACACACACACACACACACAGACAATTTAAACTCAAGGTCAATTCAAATTTAATTAAAGAATCTTCGCAGTAGTTTTGCCATAACATTAATTTCGTAGTGGAAAAAAACCTTCGTTTAAGTGCAAGAAATTGAGAGGAGACCTGAGGTAATTGGCCTAGTTTATTTAGTCGTTTTGCCTAATTTTCTTGTGTTAATGCTGTTATGCGTTATTACTCTCTGTGAAGTACGTGAACTTATTAGGTGGTGGTAGTAATTGCCGTTGTTGGTAGTAATTGCTTTTGTTGGTAGTAGCACCATTCATCACCCTCGGATCATAAGCGTTGTCATCACTCACCTTTGTATCATTACCTACACCTTAACATTATCGATCACCTTTCCAAAACACTTTCAAGTCTGGACCACCTGCGAGTTATGCAAAGGAAAAACATTTGTGGTCCCAAAACTAGCGAACACGACCCCAGCCACTAATGTCTTTCCCGTACCTTTGCATAAGCATCTACTAAATTTCAGAATAGATGTAGCCGCCACTGCCTCTTTTGGGGTCATTATACAGCGGAGGGAGATAATCCTCACGCTGCTTGTGTTATCTCGGCCCTATCATCAAGATAAATCTGAGAGGACGTCAGGTTGAAGGTGAACCTCAGACGTAAGGTGCTGCAGACTGGAGGCAGGGAACAAGAATACATCAACTCGTTTCCACGATCGTGATTAATGGGGGCAGTCTCGTTAGAGGTCAGCCTTCTTGTGATGGTCACCCCTCGCTACTTCCTAGTGTTGCAATCTGAGGTCAAGTTAGTCTGTTAGCTGATTCCTTTTGCTGGTGTGTTGGCCTCTTAAGTTCCTATGACTCTACAAGTGTATTAATGAATATTCATCTCTTAAAAATAGAACACCACCTAGTCAGAGTTAAGATTAATGTTGTCTTGACAAATGCAAATGCCGAAAAGTGGTGTATTATGCTCTTTCTTATTTGTTTACCCCAGGGTGGTAATGGCACAGCTGTGTAGTGGAGAGGTGCAGGTGTTCTGCCAGGATGGTACTGCGCCACCCACCAGTCCCGCTGTGAGGGTGTGTATTCTGCCCAGGCAGGAACCTTCTCACTCACAGTATGACGCTTGCCTCATTACTCATCAACTCTCCCGATGCTCACGTCATGCCCACGTCAAGCCCACGCACCAGGAATGCCTGTCCACGTACGTGGAACGGATACCCCCGCACTAGGATCGGGTACCCACGCACCAGGAACAGGTACCCACGCGGAAGGCGCCTTGGTTTGTATTGAGTGGCGGCCGTGAGAGGGACATTACGGAGACGCCCTTGTGAAAGGATCTCGTGTACATACTTAGGCAGCTTTGCTGGTGGTGAGGAGCTCAGTATTTACTCAGGCATAAGCCCCTAAAATGTGGCTGGTACACTTCACAGCTAAATCAGACTTCTATGAGAAAACAAAAGACGACATTTCGGTCTGCCCTTGACAAGTGTCAAGCCGTCATTAAAAAAATAAATAAAACCAGACGACATGTCATTTAAAGAAGAGATGAGACAGGCCAAATACTTGTGGTTTATCTGGAGTGTGATAAAGTCAAGCGATAAATTTAACAGTGGAAAGGAAGCCCTTATTTATGCAAACAAGTCAGATACACAAGAAAAAGGAGCAGCGCGGGAGGCGCACTGGCAACAAGGAATGGGTGATATCACATAGCAATTACGGAAGCTCTAGATCTACCCTTTTTTTCTGGTCGATTATATTTCAAAATGGTGTGTAAAATTAAGAAGAAACAGAAATACTGTCCGAACCATTAGCTAAGATCTACGAGTCAGTGAACGTGAGACATTTACCAGAAATCAGGAAGACGGGTAATGTTCAAGAAAAGAGATAAAATGTCTTCATCTGCAGACCAGTTTCACTGACATGCGTGCGTTGCAGTTGAGAAAATAGTCAGAAGGAGAGTGGTAGAGCACTTGGAGGGAAGGGATTTCACTAACAATAAGCACGGGTTCAGAGATGGCAGATTTTGTCTTACTAACCTGTTGGAGTTCTGTGAGAAAGTAACAGATGCTAGACAAGAAAGTGATGGGCTGGCTGCATGTTCTTAGACTGCAAGAAGGCATTTGGTACTGTACCCACAAGAGACTGGGACAAAAGCTTGAGGTGCAGGCAGGAATAACAGGGAACTTACTCCACTGGATCAAAGACTATCTTAGGGGAAGGAAGAAAAATGTGATTATCTGGAAAGAAACATGATAATGGGGAAGACTGACAAGCGGGGTTCCGCAAAGTTCAGTATTACGACCAGTACTGTTTCTGGCTTATGTGAATGGGATACCTGATGGGATTGAATAAGATGTATTCCTGTTTGCTGATTATGTAAAACGAATGAGAATAAAAACAGAGGAAGACAGGACAAGGCTCAAAATAGATCTTTAGAAACTGCAAGTTTTATCAGATAAATGACTGCTTGAATTCAACCTCGGTAAATACAAGGTTATGAAGATTGAGGAAGGGGCAAGGATATCGAACATGGAGTATAGACCCTGGGAGGACAAAGGCTGTAAACCTCAGAGAGAAAGACCTAGGGGTGAGAATGCATGGTACATCGACAGAGGCTCACAACAAGTAAATAGCCTCCGCAGCCAGTGCTCCTCTTTCACATCTAAATGTAGTTTCAAGAGACTCGATAAAGAGTTAAAATTCCTGCTCCCCATGGCAGGGAAGTTTTTATGCCTCCCCTGCCATGGTTCTAGCCCCGCCCGTTCTGTGATGTGTCAACATTCAATGGTCCTTTATACAACGCGTCCGGTCCATTTCGGAGTATGCAGCACCAGCATGGAACCCACATCTGAGCTACGATGAGAGGCTAACGTAACTGAATCTAATAACATCGAAAGACGGAAGAACTAGGAAAAGCATGAAAACATACAAAATACTCAGAGGAATTGATAGTGTAGACTGGGAAAGGTTGTTTGAGAAGTGGGAAACAGGTTCTCAGGGGAATGGGAGCGGTTAAAAGACACAATTGAGCCATAGGGATGCCAGGAATTATTTCTTCAGTCATAGGTTGGTAAGAAAGTGGAATAACATCGACTATGACGTGGTGGAGGTAGGCTGCATACATAGTTTTAAGAGCAGGTACTATAGGGTCCACGAGGTTAAAAATAAGAGTGAATTATAAGAGTGGCAAGTGAAGAGGCAGGGCCAGGATCTGAGAATCGACCACTGCAACCATGAGTAGGTGAGTACAGACACACACACTCCTGGCGGGGCCAGGAGCTAAGACTCGACCCTTGCAGCCACAACTAGTTGAGTACACATACATACACACACACACTGGCCAAAGACTGCAAACCTCGCTCAAGGAGAAAAATCTTGGGGTGAGTATAACATCCAGCACGACTCCGGAAGCATACATCAACCAGATAACTGCTGCAGCATATGGGCGCCTGGTAAACCTGAGAACAGGAACGATTCCTCTGTCCTGCAGCCAGGGCCCAGCAAGTTGGCTCTTCAGGGCTGCCTAAACCCACTGCCTGTAATCAAGTACCCAATAAAGTAACGTGCCACCTTCGAAGAGTATTCATCCTCCAAGAACAACAAGAATTGTAATATCAGTGGCTCGCGGTGATTGCAGCCGTGGTGTTTGCCATGACGGAGGAAGCAAGACGAGGATGTTGTTTCCACTTCATCGACTCGAACAAGCAGCATCCATCTCTAAATTCATTATCTTGATGTTGTATCTGCCACTCTCAACATCCCGACACAAGTATAGCCAGATTTCAGGCCCCATTTTGCTGAATTTCCTCGGAAACTTCAGCAGCATCACGTGGGATTCTACAGCGTCCCACGCTGTTTCAAGTCGCATGTTGAGCGTCACCTGTATGTTGCCGCTGTTGTTTCAGCTCAGCAGGGCTATTTCAGCAAGTCAGACGTGAGTTTTGTGGTGTTATCGCATCCATAGCAGTGAATCCACCCTGGGCTTCAGGTGTATGTGTAAGGAAGGGAGGCAGCAGATCCTGGCCCCATACTATATGCCACCCACACTCCTCTCACGCTGCCACCCGCTCCACTACCACTCAACGCTACTCCATCTCTGCTTAATTTAGTGTGAATTCTTTGCCAGAGCTGTATATCTGAGTGCCCAAAGTCCCTCAAAGTCATGTGGATCACGAAGCCATGTGTGGATAAGGCCACGTAGATCTCCGAGCCGTGTGGATCTCCAAGCCGTGTGGATCTATAAGACTCATGATTTACCAGGCTGGTGGATAATCATGTCACTTGATGTCCAAAGGAATGTGTTGTCCAAGCCTGATCAAGCCAGATATCCAAGCCACATGCTGTTATCTGCTCCCAGACGTCACCTAGGACGTCTGCCCGACGTCACCTCACACTGTCACCATGCTGCCTGATGCTACCGCAACGTCACCGTTGCCTGACGTCACCTCACACCATCACCATGCTACCTGACGTCACCTCGCGACATCACTCAGGACGTCACCCCACGACTTCTCCCCACGACGTCTGCCCAGGCTACTTGACATCACTTCGCGATGTTACCCCACGACATCACGACGTCACGCCTGTCATCACCCCATGATGTCCCGTCGACAGTGTCATTAGTTTCATAATGAGCAGTTTGTTATCAGTAATATCTAGAACGATTAAGAAAAGAAATATTGATAGTGCTCAATATTGTGTGTCACGTGTTAATTCCTCTCAGTCATTATTCTTATACAGGCTCTGGTGGCCTGGTGGTTAACGCTCTCGCTTCACACGGTGAGGGCCTGGGTTCGATTCCCAGCCAGAGTAGAAACATTGGACGTGTTTCTTTCCACCTGTTGTCTATGTTCCCCATCAGTAAAATGGGTACCTGGGTGTTAGTCGACTGGTGTGGGTCGCATCCTGGGACACTGACCTAAGGAGGCCTGGTCACAGACCGGGCCGCGGGGGCGTTGACCCCCGGAACTCTCTCCAGGTAAACACCTCCAGTGTTCTGGAATGTCTGTGAATGCCTTAGCGTCGATTTTTGCACAGAAAAGCATCATTTGCTTGTGCAAGCCATGTATCATAATATTACCGCATGTGCAGTGCGGGTGTGCAAGTTTTCAGTGTGTCCCAATGAAGTGGTCTGAGCCCAGATGGGTGTGTAAACCACAGTGTGGTCTGAGCCGAGACCATGTCACCCCATTGTGACTGTTGGATAATTGACACTAGTCAGTTCAGGCGTCAGATTACAAGTGTCGTTTGAGCCCCTATGCATAGAGAGTACTTTTGCTTGCCGCTCTTGTGGACGCCACGTCAGAGTCGTCCCTGTTATGACTCCCGCCACGTCAGAATCGTTCCTGCTATGACTCCTCCCCATAGAAACTTGTATCACTCCACCTCCTGACCGTCAGAGTGCAGTTGTGAATGGAAACCAGTCTGGGGACACTCAATCTAATCTCTGCTCTGACTCCAACTCTGTTGAGAGGGTGACATCATCAAACCGCAGTAGCCCCCTGATGGCAGGTGACTGACTTGTGTCATGGCTTCAGTGAGTATCCTGTACGAAATATGATGTCACTTTAGCAGCTAACTCACCCTATTTACAGTGTATGTTGCTACAACTCCTGAATGATGCACGTGAGTCGTCCCGACTCACTCTCGCCGGCACCACCTAGCTGTGCTGCTCCAGTTCCTGGCAGTGACTGACCCTGCGACAGTACCAATCGAGAAGTGTCCTGTGTTCCACACCAGAAGTCCTGCCCAGATGCCGAGCACTGACGACGCCTCACTCAAGGGCACCAGCAGGTTGAGCGAACTCTTCAGTGACTACTCCAGGATGACTGCTTCATCGTTCCGAACGAGACCATAACCTGATGTGTTGCAGTATCTGTCCAGACGTAGGAAGGTGTGCAGTGATGCCTCTGAGGCTCACTGCCTTGGACCACAATGTTTTAGCACACCCCCTTTTTTTCTTCCCTCCCTGTAACGTGACAACCTTCAGATAACAGCTCAGCCCCACTCTACTCTCTCTCCCCCAGCCGGGGCCCAGCAGGTTGGGGCCCAGCAGGTTGGGCCCCAGGAAAATTTAAACCCACTGCCTGTAATCAAGAACCCAATAAAGTAATGCATCACCTCCGAAGAGTATTCATTCTCCACCAATGACAAGAGGCGTAGTAGATATTAGGCATACCTGTGACCGATTTCGAGGGCTTTTCTTCTCTGTTGAACCAAGCTGTTGCTATTCACGGTCCGCTGACCTGCCTAGCTTTCACAAATCTGGTTCATCATGCACTAAGTGGAGGAAATAATCCAGTTACCATTTGAAGACCTCAACACTGGCTCCGGCAACATTTCTGATATCTGAATGTTGAAAAGTCTTGGACCACGGATGTTGACACATTGTTCTCTTATTCTGCTCATGGAACTTCTGCTTGTCACTGGATTTATTGTACACTTTCTCCCATTCTCTCTTTCTCCTATTCTAACATGTTCATTATCCTTGATTAATACGGATATTTGTTATATTTATCTCTGTATGAGTACTTTTTAAAAGTCTTTTAATGACCCAAACTCTGCACAATAAACTAGCCGCTTCGGCAATAATAGCTAATCTCAGCTTCCTTCGGAATTTCCTGACTCACTTTGTATCTGCATGCCTCTATAATGTGTGAACCGTATTGAGAAAGAAAAGTTTGAGATTTTCTACTGACTTGTGGAAGAGTCAGATATGTTGAGTATTCTGATGGGATGAGTTTGACATCATAGGCACAGCAAGTAAAGAGAGAGGTTACAGAGGAAGTCGTAATTCTGGAGAAGGGTTTGCTTTGCATGCACTCTGTCATTCTTGTCGGCACCATTTGCAAGTCAAACCAAGCTAGGCAGCTGTGCTAGCAATCAAATAATTATTAGGGTAAACAGAAATGAGAAATGCCAAATAATTATTAAAACAGCCAGTAAGCTGCACAGCTGTGTTAAACAACCATCACACACACAATAAGCTGCGTAAACCAAACACGAGTGAATTGCATTAGCTAAACATTATGGTGATACCGACAAACTGTCGAAAAGTACACTTGTGTATACTTCACGACATTATCATTAACGGACCGATGAAGCCAATCGTAGCGAAACGTTTCCTTTTAAAAAAACAAATATACCGATCTGTACTCAATGTCCTTTACCCCACAGATTATTTGAGACGCAACCAGAGTTTACAGTTGATATCCAGCAACACCTCACTTGGGGTAAATTTTGAGGTATAAACTAATTAGGTATGTAAGCTACGAGGAGACGAAGGCTAGATATACCTGATATACCTTGATATACCTTGAAGGAAAGAAAATTTGTCAGCAACAAAGCGGACGAAAGAGACGATCTAGAGAGATAAAAAAAGAGAGAGAAAAAAAAAACGAAGGCTAGAGATACCTAATAAAGTCAGAGACAATTTTTCAGTAATAAAGCAGACGAAAGAGACGAACTAGAGGGAGGAAAGCAAGAAAAAATGAGAATAAAAGAATGAATACGAATACATAATTTCCAGCTGGATGAACGACAGGTCAGGCAGGTGTGGACAAGCACACTGTTAGTGTCGAATTACAACTACAAAAAAAAATTAATTAATGTGCAACCGGAAGCCGCGTCTATAATGTAGTTAATATTAAGCAAATATATTTAGTCAACATATATTTACACGTTATTAAAATTTTTTTTGAAGGCTCGTTATTAATGTTTAACCGCCCGTGTGTGTTTGTTGGTGTGTGTGTGTGTTTTGTGGTGTGTGTGTGTGGGTGTGTGGTGTGTGGGGTGTGTGTGTGTGTGTGGTGTGGGGTGGTGTTGTGTGTGTTGTGTGGTGTGTGTGTGTGGTTTTGTTTTGTGTGTGTGTGTGGGGTGTGTGTGTGTTGGTGTGTGTGTGGGGTTTGTGTGTGTTGTGTGTGTGTGTGTGTGTGTGTGTGTTGTGTGTGTGGTGTGTTGTGTGTGTGTGTGTGTGTGTGTGTGTGTGTGTGTGTGTTTTGTGTGTGTGTTGTGTGTGTGGTGTGTGTGTGGGGTGTGTGTGTGTGTGTGTGTGTGTTGTGTGTGTGTGTGTGGGTGTGTGTGTGTGGGGTGTATGTGTGTGTGTGTGTGTGTGTGTGTGTGTGTGTGGTGTGTATGTGTGTGTGTGTGTGTGTGTGTGTGTGTGTGTGTGTGTGTGTGTGTGTGTGTGTGTGGTGTGTGTATGTGTGTGTGTGTGTGTGTGTGTGTGTGTGTGTGTGTATGTGTGTGTGTGTGTGTGTGTGTGTGTGTGTGTGTGTGTGTGTGTGTGTGTACTCACCTAGTTGTACTCACCTAGTTGAGGTTGGGGGGGTCGAGTCCGAGCTCCTGGCCCCGCCCTCTTCACTGATCGCTACTAGGTCACTCTCCCCGAGCCGTGAGCTTTATCATACCTCTGCTTAAAGCTATGTATGGATCCTGCCTCCACTACATCGCTTCCCAAACTATTCCACTTACTGACTACTCTGTGGGGTGAAGAAATACTTCCTAACATCCCTGTGATTCATCTGTGTCTTTAGCTTCCAACTGTGTCCCCTTGTTACTGTGTCCAATCTCTGGAACATCCTGTCTTTGTCCACCTTGTCAATTCCCTCAGTATTTGTATGTCGTTATCATGTCCCCCCTATCTCTCCTGTCCTCCAGTGTCGTCAGGTTGATTTCCCTTAACCTCTCCTCGTAGGACATACCTCTTAGCTCTGGGACTAGTCTTGTTGCAAACCTTTGCACTTTCTCTAGTTTCTTTACGTGCTTGGCTAGGTGTGGGTTCCAAACTGGTGCCCCATACTCCAATATGGGCCTAACGTATACGGTGTACAGGGGCCTGAACGATTCCTTATTAAGATGTCGGAATGCTGTTCTGAGGTTTGCTAGGCGCCCATATGCTGCAGCAGTTATTTGGTTGATGTGCGCTTCAGGAGATGTGCCTGGTGTTATACTCACCCCAAGATCTTTTTCCTTGAGTGAGGTTTGTAGTCTCTGACCCCTAGACTGTACTCCGTCTGCGGCCTTCTTTGCCCTTCCCCAATCTTCATGACCTTGCACTTGGTGGGATTGAACTCCAGGAGCCAATTGCTGGACCAGGTCTGCAGCCTGTCCAGATCCCTTTGGGTAGTTCTGCCTGGTCTTCGATCGAGTGTATTCTTCTCATCAACTTCACGTCATCTGCAAACAGGGACACCTCAGAGTCTATTCCTTCCGTCATGTCGTTCACAAATACCAGGAACAGCACTGGTCCTAGGACTGACCCCTGCGGGACCCGCTGGTCACAGGTGCCCACTCTGACACCTCGCCACGTACCATGACTCGCTGCTGTCTTCCTGACAAGTATCCCTGATCCATTGTAGTGCCTTCCCTGTTATCCCTGCTTGGTCCTCCAGTTTTTGCACCAATCTCTTGTGTGGAACTGTGTCAAACGCCTTCTTGCAGTCCAAGAAAATGCAATCCACCCACCCCTCTCTCTCTTGTCTTACTGCTGTCACCATGTCATAGAACTCCAGTAGGTTTGTGACACAGGATTTCCCTTCCCTGAAAAACCCTGCTGGCTGCTGTTGATGAGATCGTTCCTTTCTAGGTGTTCCACCACTCTTCTCCTGATAATCTTCTCCATGATTTTGCATACTATACATGTCAGTGACACTGGTCTGTAGTTTAGTGCTTCATGTCTGTCTCCTTTTTTAAAGATTGGGACTACATTTGCTGTCTTCATGCCTCAGGCAATCTCCCTGTTTCGATAGATGTATTGAATATTGTTGTTAGGGGTACACATAGCGCCTCTGCTCCCTCTCTCAATACCCATGGGGAGATGTTATCTGGCCCCATTGCCTTTGAGGTATCTAGCTCACTCAGAAGCCTCTTCACTTCTTCCTCGGTTGTGTGCACTGTGTCCAGCACTTGGTGGTGTGCCCCACCTCTCCGTGTGTGTGTGTATGTGTGTGTGTGTGTGTGTGTGTGTGTGTGTGTGTGTGTGTGTGTGTGTGTGTGTGTGTGTGTGTGTATGTGTGTGTGTGTGTGTGTGTGTGTGTGTGTGTGTGTGTGTGTGTGTGTATGTGTGTGTGTGTATGTGTGTGTGTGTGTGTGTGTTGTGTATGTGTGTGTGTGTGTGTGTGTGTGTGTGTGTGTGTGTGTGTGTGTGTGTGTGTGTGTGTGTGTGTGTGTGTGTACTCACCTAGTTGAGGTTGCAGGGGTCGAGCCCAAGCTCCTGGCCCCGCCTCTCCACTGGTCGCCACTAGGTCAATCTCCCTGAACCATGAGCTTTATCGTACCTCTGCTTAAAGCTATGTATGGATCCTGACTCCACTACATCTCTTCCCAAACTATTCCACTTCCTGACTACTCTGTGGCTGAAGAAATACTTCCTAACATCCCTGTGATTCATCTGTGTCTTCAGCTTCCAACTGTGTCCCCTTGTTGCTGTGTCCAGCCTCTGGAACATCCTGTCTTTGTCCACCTTGTCAATTCCTCTCAGTATTTTGTAAGTCGTTATCATGTGTCCCCTATCTCTCCTGTCCTCCAGTGTCGTCAGGTTGATTTCCCTTTACCTCTCCTCGTAGGACATACCTCTTAGCTCTGGGACTAGTCTTGTGGCAAACCTTTGCACTTTCTCTAGTTTCTTTACATGCTTGGCTAGGTGTGGGTTCCAAACTGGCGCCGCATACTTCAATATGGGCCTAAAGTACACGGTGTACAGGGTCCTGAACGACTCCTTATTAAGATGTCGGAATGCTGTTCTGAGGTTTGCTGCAGCAGTTATTTGGTTGATGTGCGCTTCAGAAGATGTGCCTGGTGTTATACTCACCCCAAGATCTTTTTCCTTGAGTGAGGTTTGTAGTCTCTGGCTCCCTAGACTGTACTCCGTCTGCGGTCTTCTTTGCCCTTCCCCAATCTTCATGACCTTGCACTTGGTGGGATTGAACTCCAGGAGGCAATTGCTGGACCAGGTCTGCAGCCTGTCCAGATCCCTTTGTAGTTCTGCCTGGTCTTCGATCGAGTGTATTCTTCTCATCAACTTCACGTCATCTGCAAACAGGGACACCTCAGAGTCTATTCCTTCCTTCTGCCTGGTCTTCGATCGAATGAATTCTTCTCATCAACTTCACGTCATCTGCAAACAGTGACACCTCAGAGTTTATTCCTTCTGTCATGTCGTTCACAAATACCAGAAACAGCACTGGTCCTAGGACTGACCCCTGTGGGACCCCGCTGGTCACAGGTGCCCACTCTGACACCTCGCCACGTACCATGACTAGCTGCTGTCTTCCTGACAAATATTCCCTGTGTGTGTGTGTGTGTGTGTGTGTGTGTGTGTGTGTGTGTGTGTGTGTGTGTGTGTACTCACCTAGTTGTACTCACCTAGTTGAGGTTGCGGGGGTCGAGTCCGAGCTCCTGGCCCCGCCTCTTCACTGATCGCTACTAGGTCACTCTCCCTGAGCCGTGTGTATGTGTGTGTAGTTGTGTGTGTGTGTGTGTGTGTGTGTGTGTGTGTGTGTGTGTGTATGTGTGTGTGTGTGTATATGTGTGTGTGTGTGTGTGTGTGTGTGTGTGTGTGTGTGTATGTGTGTGTGTGTGTGTGCGTGTGTATATATATATATGTGTGTGTGTGTGTGTGTGTGTGTGCATGCAGTATTAACCCACATGTAAGTATATAGTGGTAATTGTTAATATGGCTCGGTGCGTGTTGAGAATTATGCACATTTTCTTATTATGCAAATATGGGTGTTGAAACAATGTATAAATACTGTGTTTAAGCTTTCACTTACATCACCACCACCACCACCACCACCAACAGCCTGCTCGACCAGTGGACCTCAGCAAGCTGGTGTGACATCACCAAGAAAAATAGAAGGGCAAGCTTCATTTTGCAAGTTACCACAATAAAAATTAGAAAATCAATTTCAAATTAAAGACTGAATAAGTACACAGTACAACGTAAGAAGTGATGATGAGATATCAACGTGAGAAAAAGTGATGAGTGGGGTCCCACAAGGACCAGTACTGTTTTTCATATGCAAACGATCGATCAGAGGAGATTGAAACTTATTTGTCGGTTTTGCTGATGATATAAAACTAGTGAGAAGATTGAGTACAAGAGAGTGCAGAGACAAACTTAAAAAATCTTGGTCAAGCTGCTGAAGTAATGCAAAAAGTGGCTGCTTGAGTTCAATCCAAACAAATGCAGGGTCATTCTGTGATGAATGGTTTTGAAAACCGACAAGTTGAAGAATTGAGACACTTATGCAACATATGGGAATGGTAGTTGAGACACATAGGCAATATTTAGGCAACTTTATTCCGAAACGTTTCGCCTACACAGTAGGCTTCTTCAGTCGAGTACAGAAAGTAGGCAGGAACAGTAGAGATGTGAAGACTGATTACATCGTCTTCACATCTCTACTATTCCTGCCTACTTTCTGTACTCGACTGAAGAAGCCTACTGTGTAGGCGAAACGTTTCGGAATAAAGTTGCCTAACTGTTGCCTATGTGTCTAAACTACGATCCTGTCGGTATTGTATACCATTTTGATATTCAACATATGTGAATCTTTACCGAAGAAACGTTTCGCCACACAGTGACTTCATCAGTCCAATACAAAATAGAAAAGGGTAACGAGAGGAGGAGATTGACGTAATCAGTCCCTCAGCCTAGAATCGATGTGTTCAGTCATCACTTTGTTGGAAGTACGCATAGGGGGCCCGAGAGGTGGTTATATACGCAGTCAGGTGGTGGAAGCAGAGGAGGCGGGTCACAGTGGACCCTCACTAGTGTAAGTAGGTCTTCTCAAAGGTTGGAAAAATGCTGTATTCCTACAGAGTGGGTGGACTGAACACATCTCCAGGCTGAGGACTGATTACCCAAAAATCCTCTCACCCTACCTTTTCTACTTTGCATTGACTGATGAAGCCACTGTGTGGAGAACGTTTCAGTAAAGATCCTATGTTGCATAGGGGTCATTCTGATGGAGAACGAAGGACAGAAGACAGCTTAGGTGTGAATTACAATTATCAGTAAAATAAACGGATCAGAATGAAAATAATACACTAAATATTCTAGGACTAGGAAGGATGTTGTTAAAAGGATCGAAATTTTAGAAGAAATTGATGGAAGTAATAGAGATAATGAAACAAATAGTAATGATAGAAATATAAATTGGACACATGTACAACTCTTGGGTATCTTTATTGAGGAAACGTTTCGCCACACAGTGGCTTCATCAGTCCATACACAGGAGAATCTTGAAGAACAGGAGGAGAATGAGGTAATCAGTCCCTCAACCTTGAGTTGAAGGACTGCGTGGCGAAACGTTTCCTCAATAAAGATACCCAAGAGTTGCACATGTGTCTAATTTATCAACATGTCGGTTCTCTGAACCATTCATCTACATTGACAGAAATAATAGAACAAATAGTATAATTGGACTTTTTGAATAAATAGGACTTTTAAGAAATAAGAATTTGAGGCTCAAGACGTAGACGAATCAAAGGATTGTTAGTAGGTACTCTTAGTCTCACTGACGAAGAGAAATGGAAATACTTGGATGAGTAAGCGAAGTTATATTAAATACACAGCTTCAATAGTAAGGTTGACAAGACTTAAAAGTCCAGTATTTTTGTGTGCGTGAGTTGTGATGAATAGTTTGAAAAACCGACAAGTTACAAAGAATTCTTCAACACTTGTCCTACCTTTGGACGAAGACCTACTTCGACTAGTGGATGGTACCACTATGACCCCACCTCCTCCTGCTTCACCTCACCTCACTACAGTATATAAGCCACGTCTACGACCCTATGCTGTACATTCTACAAGATTGATGTACTGAACACATCGACTCCAGGCTGAGGGGCTGATTACCTCAAACTCCTCCTCTCCTTACGCCTTTCTACTTTGTATTGGACTGATGAAGCCACTGTGTGGCGAAACGTTTCCTGAATAAAGATTCCCATATGTTGCATAAGTGTCTCAACTTGTGTGTGAGTTGTGGATATCCAGGAAGTGGAGTTAAAAGACGAGACTCGATCCCAGTACACAGGAAATTAAAGACAGCTGGATATAAACACCGAAGGACGGGAATGGACTCAAAGACCCGGACACTCTGAGGAAGTGGTCAGACAATTTGTTAACGGATTTCCAGATCGAAGATGTTGGAAGATCCTGAAAACTGAGGAGGAAGAACGCGAACCTGAAACAACGTAATGTGTCAGTGAGAGAGGCAGGTGAACTTGTAGTTAACAGGCGAATGAAAACCACTTGGAGTGAACTTCATGTTTTTACAGTTACCAGTATTGCAATAATCGCGAACAAAAGATACAAGATGCAAAACAACCACAGGGGGAGTTGAATGATAGCTCTAGGCCTTCCGTGTTGCAATCAACACATCAGAAGCTTGCAGTGTTGCAGAAATGAGCAGGAAGTCCAAGAAGATTTGTTAAAGGGAGCGGTTTTGTTCGAGCAAAAACGTTCCCTTGAACGAATCTTCTTGGACTTCCTACTCATTTCTGCAGCATTGCAAACTCCTGATGCCATTGCAACACGAAAGGCCTAGAGCTGTTATTTAACACCCCCTATGGTTGTTTTCCACAGTTACCAGTATGTAGGTACTTGGAGAAAATATTAGCCTCTTACCCGACCACCTAGACATCCACAACCCGTAATGGGGTTTCTGGCCTCTTAGGGTCCCAATATACCGACAATACAAGCTGTATATTTAATGTCTTCTCTTCTGTCATCTTCCTATAATTACCACTTTTATGAGGTAGTAATTATTTTTTGATGTTATGTATTTGTTAATGGAAATGGGCTTTATTTAAAGGGTTGATTTTTTTTCGGCTGCACCACAATGAATAAACCTGAGACGCCTCGTAGGTACAGGTGATCTATTTATATATATTACAACTTTCTTTAAATTGATAAAGTTTTCATTGTACGTGATACGTTTCCTTCACACACACACACACACACACACACACACACACCACACACACACACACAGGCCCATACTTGAGTATGCAGCACCAGTTTGGAACCCACACCTGGTCAAGCTCGCCAAGAAGTTAAAGAAAGTACAAATGTTTGCAACAAGGCTAGTTCCGGAGCTAAGTGGAATATCCTACGATGAAAGGTTCAGGGGAATCGGATTGACGACACTGGAGGACAGAAGGGTCAGGGGAGACATGATAACAACATACAAGATACTGCGTGGAATAGATAAGGTCGACAGGATAGGATGTTTCAGAGAGGGGACACAGAAACAGGGAGTCTCATTTGGAAGCTGAAGACTCAGACGAGTCACAGGGATGTTAGGAAGTATTTCTTCAGTCATAAAGTCTTCAGGAAGTGGAATAGCCTGACAAGTGAGGTAGTGGAGGCAGGAATCATGCATAGCTTTAAGACGAGGTATGACAAAGCTCAGGAAGCAGAGAAAGAGAGGACCTAGTAGCGATCAGTGAAGAGGCGGAGCCAGGAGCTGAGTATCGACCCCTGCAACCGCAATTAGATGAGTATGCACACACACACACACACACACACACACACACACACACACACACACACACACACACACACACACACACACACACACACACACACACACACACACACTAACACACACACACACACACACACACACACACACACACACTTTCTCTGGCATAATATCACTTTAAAGATTGTGAAAGCATTCCTTAGAGAGGATATTCTAGGAAATGTTTTTAATTTGAGAAGATTGTGTGGGAGGATGTGAGGGGTGAATAGGTGGTGTGTGGGAGTGAATAGGATATTTGAAAATGAGAAAGTGTGTGGGGGAAGTGGAGAAATATAGAATAATACGTGTGGGAAGAAAAAGAAGAAAGAAGAAGTAGGAGGAGGAGGAGGAGAATGAGGAGGATTTGTGGAAGGGGGTAAAAAGAAAAGGAATGCGTGTAGGAGGAGAATAAAAAGATTAAGAGAACACCGTGTTGGTCGTATTGAGGGTGTGAAGGCCACCAGCAGAGTGATTCACAACTGACACATCAGTAACACAGCACATGCACATACTCGCATACCCATGTAGTGCACAGCACTTGTAAACATATCTCTTATTTGAGCACCAACTGTGTAGAATATTCATCACGTCGCTCATGAATTACCTTGAAGATTCAGTGAGAGTCATCAGAAACTTTTTTTTTTGGCATATGTAGATACCCTTGGTAGATATACATTTTTTTTTGTAATTGTGTTGTTATTCACTGGCATTGTGTTGTTATTCACTGGTATTGTGTTGTTATTCACTGGTATTGTGTTGTTATTCACTGGTATTGTGTTGTTATTCACTGGTATTGTGTTGTTATTCACTGGTATTGTGTTGTTATTCACTGGCATTGTGTTGTTATTCACTGGCATTGTGTTGTTATTCACTGGCATTGTGTTGTTATTCACTGGTATTGTGTTGTTATTCACTGGCATTGTGTTGTTATTCACTGGTATTGTGTTGTTATTCACTGGTATTGTGTTGTTATTCACTGGTATTGTGTTGTTTATTCACTGGTATTGTGTTGTTATTCACTAGCATTGTGTTGTTATTCACTGGTATTGTGTTGTTATTCACTGGCATTGTGTTGTTATTCACTGGCATTGTGTTGTTATTCACTGGCATTGTGTTGTTATTCACTGGCATTGTGTTGTTATTCACTGGTATTGTGATGTTATTCACTAGCATTGTGTTGTTATTCACTGGTATTGTGTTGTTATTCACTGGTATTGTGTTGTTATTCACTAGCATTGTGTTGTTATTCACTAGCATTGTGTTGTTATTCAAATGGTATTGTGTTGTTATTCACTGTATTGTGTTGTTATTCACTAGCATTGTGTTGTTATTCACTGGTATTGTGTTGTTATTCACTGGTATTGTGTTGTTATTCACTAGCATTGTGTTGTTATTCACTAGCATTGTGTTGTTATTCACTGGTATTGTGTTGTTATTCACTAGCATTGTGTTGTTATTCACTGGTATTGTGTTGTTATTCACTAGCATTGTGTTGTTATTCACTAGCATTGTGTTGTTATTCACTGGCATTGTGTTGTTATTCACTGGCATTGTGTTGTTATTCACTAGCATTGTGTTGTTATTCACTGGTATTGTGTTGTTATTCACTGGCATTGTGTTGTTATTCACTAGCATTGTGTTGTTATTCACTGGTATTGTGTTGTTATTCACTAGCATTGTGTTGTTATTCACTAGCATTGTGTTGTTGTTCACTGGCATTGTGTTGTTATTCACTGGCATTGTGTTGTTATTCACTAGCATTGTGTTGTTATTCACTGGCATTGTGTTGTTATTCACTGGTATTGTGTTGTTATTCACTGGCATTGTGTTGTTATTCACTGGTATTGTGTTGTTATTCACTGGTATTGTGTTGTTATTCACTGGTATTGTGTTGTTATTCACTGGTATGTGTTTTTTATTCACTAGCATTGTGTTGTTATTCACTGGTATTGTGTTGTTTATTCACTGGCATTGTGTTGTTATTCACTGGTATTGTGTTGTTATTCACTGGTATTGTGTTGTTATTCACTGGCATTGTGTTGTTATTCACTGGTATTGTGTTGTTATTCACTGGCATTGTGTTGTTATTCACTGGTATTGTGTAGTTATTCACTGGGATTGTGTTGTTATTCACTGGTATTGTGTTGTTATTCACTGGTATTGTGTTGTTATTCACTGGTATTGTGTTGTTATTCACTGGCATTGTGTTGTTATTCACTGGTATTGTGTAGTTATTCACTGGTATTGTGTTGTTATTCACTGGTATTGTGTTGTTATTCACTGGTATTGTGTTGTTATTCATTGGTATTGTGTTGTTATTCACTGGTATTGTGTTGTTATTCACTGGCATTGTGTTGTTATTCACTGGCATTGTGTTGTTATTCACTAGCATTGTGTTGTTATTCACTGGTATTGTGTTGTTATTCACTGGTATTGTGTTGTTATTCACTGGTATTGTGTTGTTATTCACTGGCATTGTGTTGTTATTCACTGGCATTGTGTTGTTATTCACTGGTATTGTGTAGTTATTCACTGGCATTGTGTAGTTATTCACTGGCATTGTGTTGTTATTCACTGGCATTGTGTTGTTATTCACTGGTATTGTATTCTTATTCACTGGCATTGTGTTGTTATTCACTGGTATTGTATTCTTATTCACTGGCATTCAGTTGTTATTCACTAGCATTGTGTTGTTATTCACTGGCATTGTGTTGTTATTCACTGGTATTGTATTCTTATTCACTGGCATTCAGTTGTTATTCACTAGCATTGTGTTGTTATTCACTGGCATTGTGTTGTTATTCACTGGCATTGTGTTATTATTCACTGGCATTCAGTTGTTATTCACTAGCATTGTGTTGTTATTCACTGGCATTGTGTTGTTATTCACTGGCATTGTGTTATTATTCACTGGCATTCAGTTGTTATTCACTGGCATTGTGTTGTTATTCACTGGCATTGTGTTGTTATTCACTGGAATTGTGTTATTATTCACTGGCATTCAGTTGTTATTCACTGGCATTGTGTTGTTATTCACTAGCATTGTGTTGTTATTCACTGGCATTGTGTTGTTATTCACTGGCATTGTGTTGTTATTCACTGGCATTGTGTTGTTATTCACTGGCATTGTGTTGTTATTCACTGGCATTGTGTTGTTATTCACTGGCATTGTGTTGTTATTCACTGGCATTGTGTTGTTATTCACTGGCATTGTGTTGTTATTCACTGGCATTGTGTTGTTATTCACTGGCATTGTGTTGTTATTCACTGGCATTCAGTTGTTATTCACTGGCATTGTGTTGTTATTCACTGGCATTGTGTTGTTATTCACTAGCATTGTGTTGTTATTCACTGGCATTGTGTTGTTATTCACTGGCATTGTGTTGTTATTCACTAGCATTGTGTTGTTATTCACTGGCATTGTGTTGTTATTCACTAGCATTGTGTTGTTATTCACTGGCATTGTGTTGTTATTCACTGGCATTGTGTTGTTATTCACTAGCATTGTGTTGTTATTCACTGGCATTGTGTTGTTATTCACTGGCATTGTGTTGTTATTCACTAGCATTGTGTTGTTATTCACTGGCATTGTGTTGTTATTCCACTGGCATTGTGTTGTTATTCACTAGCATTGTGTTGTTATTCACTGGCATTGTGTTGTTATTCACTGGCATTGTGTTGTTATTCACTGGCATTGTGTTGTTATTCACTGGCATTCAGTTGTTATTCACTGGCATTGTGTTGTTATTCACTGGCATTGTGTTGTTATTCACTGGCATTGTGTTGTTATTCACTGGCATTGTGTTATTATTCACTGGTATTGTGTTGTTATTCACTGGCATAATGTCACTTTCCATCTCAGGATACGCAGTATATGCCTTCTGGCCCACACTTGGCACATTCTTCTCAACCCACTACTATCACCACCATCACAAAACCAACCAGCCGACCAACCAAGTAATCAACCAGCCAGCCACCACACTGGACAAGCTCCTCAGCAATAATTTCATCAGAGATAAAGAATTTCCTAAGTGAATTTTGAGGCCGGGTAGAGAGAGACCTGCATACAAAGATGGTGTTCCAGTGTGTCAGCAACCACACACAGCAGCCACACAGCAGCCACACAGCAGTTACACAGCAGCCACACAGCAGCCACACAGCAGCCACACAGCAGTTACACAGCAGCCACACAGCAGTCACACAGCAGCCACACAGCAGCCACACAGCAGCCACACAGCAGCCACACAGCAGTCACACAGCAGCCACACAGCAGTCACACAGCAGTCACAAAGCAGCCACACAGCAACCACACAGTAGTCACACAGCAGCCACACAGCAACCACACAGTAGTCACACAGCAGCCACACAGCAGTCACACAGTAGTCACACAGTAGTCACACAGCAGCCAAACAGCAGTCACACAGCAGCCACACAGCAGTCACACAGTAGTCACACAGCAGCCACACAGCAACCACACAGTAGTCACACAGCAGCCACACAGCAGTCACACAGTAGTCACACAGCAGCCACACAGCAGTCACACAGTAGTCACACAGCAGCCACACAGCAGTCACACAGTAGTCACACAGCAGCCACACAGCAACCACACAGTAGTCACACAGCAGCCACACAGCAGCCACACAGCAGTCACACAGCAGTCACACAGCAGCCACACAGCAGTCACACAGCAGCCACACAGCAGCCACACAGCAAACACACAGCAGCCACACAGCAACCACACAGTAGCCACACAGCAGCCACACAGCAGTCACACAGCAATCACACAGCAGCCACACAGCAGCCACACAGCAGCCACACAGCAGTCACACAGCAGAAATACAGCAACCACAATCTAAAACATTAAGTTAACTGTTGTTGACATTTGAGTAGCGCCATTACGCATGCTGCGAGAGTTGTCAACTCACGCCATGACTATCCTGATTTAGGTGTTAAATTCTTCCATGTAAAGAGAAATGTGTTCTGTATAGTACTTATCAAGTGTATTTAAAAAATTAAGCACACTCAGTTTTTCAGAGTCAAGGAAATGTTTAAATGTTTTAAATCACGGAATGCATGGGTCCCGAGCCCGTAGCAGGTGATCCTTTAACAAACTGGGGTGAAAATACAGTGACTACCTATGCGAGAATGCCAGTTTCTGCCAGTGTTGATAATGTACTTATTAACATACTTGCAGATCTATTCACAGATAACCTGCACATAGAAGAGAGGCGCTTACGACGGCGTTTCGATCCGACTTGGACTATATACAAAGTCACGGGTTATTTGTGTATTGTACCAGTCTCTGTTATGCGCCTGTTTGCAGATTTATTATTAGTTGATTTAAAAAGAAGAGGAACTCGGTAATTTATGGCTCAGATGAGAACAACGGACTCGGGTTTCAACTCCCTTTTTTTTCCTGAGGTCTCATTTTCAACCATATTCCTGTATTTGAAAAATAAACATCGATCACGTCTCTCAGTTGAAGCCCTGGAATCACACCTTATCTTGGGTACCATTACAACAAGTATCACTCCTCTGATTCATCATCTCATGAATATGCAAGTATATCCAAATATGCAAGTATATGCAAAGTGTTCCAGATTTGTTTATATCAACTAAGGTAATGTGATTATTTATAAGTGTGTAGCGGATATATAAAGGGAATATAATCGTTAATTATTTATTTTTTAAACCATTGGGAAAATGCGTTTAGATTAGAAATCTCTCCTCCTCTCACACACACACACACACACACGCACACACACACACACACACGCACAACACACACACATACACACACACAAAACACACACACACAACGCGCGCGCGCGCGGCGCGCACAGACTGACA